>JAWWMP010000023.1:10521038-10551963 GCA_035047865.1 Dendrocincla tyrannina | reverse complement strand
TTATAGTGATAGTTTTATTTAAAAATTTAGTTATTTTTTTTTTTACTTCTCACCATCCTCTGAAGTGCTTGCACACTTCCACACACAATAGCACTGGGCTATTTACGGTGGAGAACCCTGAATAAATCACACTCCTTTCAATTCTGCATTGAATGAGCTGCTGAAACAAGGAAACAACAGCATAATTTGGAGGAAAAATAAAGCAGGAATGGGGTGGGGTTCCTAGCGGGGAATCTCAATTTGGAACTCTGCAAGCATATTCATATTCAGGTAAATGAGGTTTTAAACTTAATAATGTCCAGTTTTATTATGTTCATAAAATATTACTGTTTTTATATCCTTGCCACACTAATCTACCTTTGAAAACCCATCTTAAAACACCTAAAGGGAGAAAAAGCTGCTGTTGCTGGGATCACTTCCATTGAATCCCACCTAGAAGGTTTCTTAATGAGAATGTTCCATATGAACGGCCATACTAAGTCAGACCAGAGGTCTAACGTAGCCTCTTATAGAGCCCAATGTAGAGAAAATTAAAAGAACAGGGAAAACATCCCATGGCAGCCCTCCAGTACATCTTCCCAGCATCCAGTGCACTGTAGTACTGCACCTACGTGAGCTTTAACTGGAACATCTCGGGGATTCTTCTGGTTTGGGTTTGCCTGGTAGAATTGAACCTGTAAAAAGTTTAGTTGAACTTGTACTGCTGTGAAATACAAGGCATTGAATTCTGAATGGGCTGCTGCATTCAGAAATCTAAGAATCAGTTCAGAGTAAAGAAGAACTGATCCCAGCAGCTAAGCCTGCCACCATGTGCTAAATATACTTCAGAACAATCCTTTGTGGCCGATATCTGGAGTTGCATTGCACGCAGTGGAAGGAGGGAAGAAAGGAACCTCTTGTGAAATCTAGAGCAAGGGCACAAGTTTTGTAAGAACTGCTATTATTCTGGCGAAAGGTTGGAATATTTCTGACCTTGCTTCCAAAGCAGAGATCGATGCCCACTGAAGAAAAGTAAACCTTCCATATTACAACAATACATAAAATGCATCTGTCAAATTAGACTGTGCAAACAAAGTGTCTTTGAATGGGGGGTTTCTTTATGTGATGCAGGTTGGGTTTTCAAAAAGAATTTCCTTACAAAGACTACATACAGTAGCACTGACTTATTTCATCCCTGTTCTTCTAGCTGTCTCCCTGGTACTCTGCTCCTTCTGCATTCCACTCACTAAACAGGCAAAACTTAATTTGTGGGTTTTTTTGTGAAAGTTCTCTGCTTGTTTCTGTATTTGCCATAGCTCTTCTATTTTTAAAAAGAATTTGCATTCTAAGTTTTTCATTGAAACTTGAATTTTGATGAAGATAATGAAGAGATGTTTTTGTGAAAGAGAATCTCTTCTGATCAAATCGAGTTTTAAGGTTTCACTTACTCATCATAAGTCCTTTATTTAACCTCTAGTTTTTTTCCTAAGAATTATGGGAGAAAAACTTTGCATGTATTTTATAGTACCAGACACAAATAACCAAGACCTAGCAAAATAAAAGATTCAGAATGCTATTTCAGAAGGATGCTGTGGGTGAAAGCAGTACTCAAGATGAAATATGTATGCTTCCTGGTAGGTAGGTGGCTTGAAAGCCTTGAGATTTACCTTTGCATTTTTAGTCTGAAAAAAGTTTTTCTCCTTGCTCTAACATAAAAAGGCATAACACAACATATTCATTAGACTTTTTAGTACAGTTGATGGTCTCTCCTATGTACTATTTAGGTCTCACCTAAACTTCGTATTTGAATTTCACTCACTGATGCAAAAAGTACTTTTGTCCAGTGAGACTTTCCCTCCTGTGTACCATTTTTTGATATGTGCACCACACAGGTGAAGGTGTGTGGACTGGATTCTCATCTTCTGGGTGCAGGTGGGGATGGGTTTCAAAGGCATTTGGACTTTTTTTTATAAGCATCTATCTTATAGGAATGTTGATTTTCACACATCCTGAAATTCCATATTGCCACTACACAGCCTGATCAGCTCTGTATCAGAAACCCTCATCATCATGTTCCTAGACTCAGCTCACAGCAGCAAAGGGTAAAATCAGCTCAGGGATTACCTTTTCCTTATCAGAAGGAACGATTGTGACAGACAATTTGAATAATCACCAGGGGCAAAGCCTGCAGGTGACAGGGATTTGGAAACTCCTAAGTTTGGAATCTCCTTGCGTTCTTCCTTGTCAAGGTATGTTTGGAGACGCAGCCTGAGGAACAGGTTTGTATGAAACCACTTTGCGTGGCTGTACAAAGGGCAGCAATGTGTCATGTGTGTCTTCCCCCAGCCCTGCACCCACCGGGTCAGAAGGCAGCAATGCTGATGAATCATGTTTGCTTTGGCAATCTCAGGTTCCTTCCCAAACCTCTTGTGGGAGCTGGGTGCCTTTTGACACATAGGTGGGATAGCTGGGATTCTCCATGGCTTCGGCGGGCATTTCTCTGCTCCTGCTGACATCTACTGGTAGAATGATCTCAGCTTCGGCGTTTGCAGGAGGTAGCTTGGATGTACACATCAAGTTTAATGTATGCACCTAAATCCTACACAGAATTTATTACTGTAAACGTTTCTGTATTTGTTTGGGTTATTCTGTAAGCAAAGGGAGGCAGATTTGTGGCAGGAAGGCAGGGTTCTTGGCAATATTGAAATGAGAGCAGAATAAATCACTGCAGAGGGTTTTATAGGCAGCACTTCAGCCGAGCTATGAATAAGTGGGATTATGCTGTCGCTGCCTCGAAGGCTTTTCTGTGGTTTTGTTTAGTTTGCTTGTTCTGCTTTCCTTATACAAAGCTGTTGGTAGGAAGTGCCACGCTATCAGAGGTTACTGAAAACCAGGCTCACTATGGGAATCTGAGATGGGACTTTTTGTTTATAATTAATGTTTTCTGGCCTTGGCATGTCACAGGCTGTCAGAAACAAGGGTAAAGCAGGCTTTTCTTTCTGCTAATAGCTTGTCTTATGTGCTTTTTTTAAAGTTACTGACACTGAAAATTAATCCTCTGTTAGAGACCTTCAGAATACACAGGCAAAGAAGTTAGAAGTGGAGGAAGAGCCAAAACAGACCTTTTTTTGAGACCTTTTGGCAGAGAGAAAATGCCATTTGGATGAGGAAAGAGTTCATCAAAAAATAAAAATAGGTATTTAAGGATGATATCCCTGTCCACATTATTAGTGTAAATATGTTTACTTTGGTCTATGAATTCAGAAGAAAAATGCTTCTGTAGGGATTTAGTTTTGGAGAGGTTGAATTCTCTACAGCTGCATTTCTGCAATGCAAAATCTCTGCAGCTGATTTGGTTTTAGCCAGGGTTAAATCTTCTGCTTGTCTCATCTTTCCCATGTAAGCTTGTACAAGGTACAATATGGCTCAGTTAGAGTTTGTGAGATTTTGAAGAAGGCAAAGCATTTTTCTGCTGATATCAAAGTACTCAATTGAGGACCCAGCTTGAACATTGTCCAAATTCTCTGTGCCTTGCTCCTGTAGTACCTGAACTCACTGGGGATGTTCATTGTCAAAGGAGGAAAACCAGAGGCATATTCAAAATGCTTTCCAAATGCAATACCCAGTCTGCTCGGGAGCTGAACTCAGGCTTGTTCAGTTCTCCTGAACACATGTATCAATATGCACACAATTAAGCACAAGAGACCAGTTGTGTGATAAGTTCTTATTGATCCTGAAGCTCTGGAAAAGGAATGGAAAATAAAACGCTTCTTAGATGGAAAGCTCTTCAAGTTGTTGGTGGGGTGGGGATAGGTATTCTCCATCATCAAAAGGGCTGGGGTTGGCAGGACGTTCCCAGTATTTTGTCCTTTTAATAAGTTCCTACAAGAGTCCTAAAGGCAGTAGCTGAGATAGAATGCTGCCAAGGATAGCAGAAGGGGAGACAGAGAATTTAAACTCGCTGTATTCAGAGGTAAATTTGAATGGCCTGATGAGAACCGGAGGCAAGGGAGGCCAGTAGCTACCCAGCAAGTCACATTTAGTGCCATGAGCAAGAAACGATCCTGTGGGGGGAAAAGGGGATCATACAAGGGGAATCACAGGGTCCTGGAAGACAAATTAAGATTGCAAGAAAAAGGTTGGCTTTGGTATATTTTACTACATTTACACATTTGGCTTTGCAACAGGCAGATATAAAAAGTCGCACAGATTTGGATTTTTGAGAACCCACAGAATGTAAAGATCTCTGTTTGGTCTCATTTATAATAATGAGTAATTTAGACATGATTCTATAAAAGTATGCTCTAGAGTATTCCTGTCTGTTAAGCCGGATGTTGCTATGCTCACAATGTCACTTCATTATACAATATATGCTTAAACTTGTCTTTTAATTACAGCTTAGAAGATTATACCCAGGAAGTTTACTAAACCAGGAATCACAGGTCCCAGAAAGGCACAAATGCCAAAACAAGTAAGAGTTTCCTCAGTGATGCAGGTACTCACTAATGCAACCATAGGTGTTTTCCACAGAAGTGTTCTCTGTTTGCCACCATTGTTCTGGTGTAGGATATGAAAACCCCCTGATGCACTTGCTGGGCAGTTGGACAATGAAGGAAAACTCATGAATGATGATAAAATAGAGAAACTCACCTTAAACTGCTCTTTTCTTTGGATGTGTCTCTTGGAATGAAGTCACATTGAAAAGGACTTTGAAAGCTTTGATGTTATATAGCTTGGAAAAAAATAGTGTCTGTATGTGTTTTCTGGGACTCATTGTATTGTTTTTGCTTTTTTATTCTAAAAAGCAAGTCCTACAAATTTCCTGAAATTTTCCATACTAAGAGAGTACAGAAAACAGGGAACTTCTGAGTAATGCTTGTGATAAGAAGGATCCTGTGATTCAGATGGACTATTCCATTCTTGAATAGGTATTTTCCACAATTGTTACCCACTCAGTATAAGTTATATGGAATGACACATTTGTCACTGTGCTGAGACTCTAATGACCCATAGCAGGATAAATTATGCTGTGTGCTCCCACAGTTATATCTTTGAAATATGTTTATTTTTCCGTGTGTGCAGGCTAGGATCACAGGATGGTTAGAGACATCAAGACTGTTTTGTGAGCACATTTAGCTGTTCCTGCAGGCAAGGTCAGCTACTCTTGTCAAATTTACGCACAAATTAGTGGAGTTAAGAATTCATTTTCTCATTGCAATTTGTAAGAAAATTAATGAATCATCTCTTGGTAGGTATTACAAACGTGAACAAGAAAACTTTTGTATCTAACTCACTACAGAGCCTGTCTACACTGACTGTCCTAAAATCTAGGAAGGTTGTAGACCTGGGAAAATGAGCACTGACTGCTGGTGTGTTATGACCAGGTCTGAATGTTTGCCTGTGTATTGCACCACTTGTGTTCCTTGTCTCTTTCCCCACCATAAATATTTACTTTGCCCTTCCTTTCTTTAATTTCTGTTGGTAATTCCTTGCCACCTCCTTCCACTATCTGATAGTTTCCCTAGAGAGCTCTTTCCCAATGACACCTGACCCTGACAGGATCAGGTACCCCACATCAAGAGAATCTGAGCTTCCTCTCCACTTGTGCCACACACAAGTGGTACGCTGAAAACGAGGTTATAAAAAATATAAAAACAAATAGGGCTGCAGATCTGTTAGGTTTAGTAACAACTACCATTGTCCTGCAATGCAGATCTCCACAGCGGATGCTGCCGTATGCATATATTTATATTAATAAATACATACTCTCTTCGGCCATTTTTCACTTCCCCAACAGATAAAGATCGGTATTTCGTAAAGCGGTTGACATGCCGTAGCTGCGGGGAGCGATTTTGCCCGCGGAGCTTTGGCGGCTGGATGGCCGCAGTGCTGCCCAGCAGCCGGGAGGGGGGGCACGGGACCCTGCAAGGGTCCCATGCTGAACACCGACCTCCAGGGCTCTGAGTCTGGGTGGAGATAAAGAAGCAGCAGATGGCGGATTAAAATTGCAGAAGTAAAAAAGTAGAAAATGAGAGTTTTTTAAGATCGCTCTCAAAACTGTTCGGCCACAAGGTCTCTTGACACTGCTGGCAAAGGTTGGCACATCCAGGTGACAGAGGTAAGAAACAGGAGAAAATAGAGGAGGGAAATGTCATGTAGCTGTATTTGCCACTATTCTGAAACTGTTTGGGGCAATACTGAGAAAACTGAGCTGTACAGATTTCAGCTTAAAATAGATGCATTTTCTATGTTCACAGCAAGGACTGGACAAAATCCAATATAAAAGCTGAGTTTGAATATAAACCAACACTTACTCATTTACATTTAGGTAAATTCAGGTAAAAACCATGTAAGTCTTCTAACAGAGTTGCTACAACTTTATTCTGCTGTAACTGTGAGCAGAGACATCTCCTGCTGTGAGAGACCCAGTCTGAGCTTCATCACATACAGGATGTGTGTGTCACAATAATACTTGGCAGCTTGTAGAAGGCTTTAGTTCTAGGTTGATAAACACATAAGTGTGATTCAATAAAACTCAGAACAGCACTGCGTTGGTACCCACAAAGAATTTTTTCCTTCCATAAGCTGGTGCCAGCTTTGCTGCAGTCAGTGCACATCTTTGTTTAGGAGTACATAGTAAAAGGTGCATTCAGATGTTTGGAAAATTCCATAACTGCCCAGCAATAGCTGCTCTGAGACAGCATTGCTATTAATTTATCAAGTATGCCACTAGGTTAGCATATTTATCCACTCTAAATGGACTGAAATTGCATATTTTGTAGTTTATAAAATTGCATCCTCTGGATCTACTCCTAAAAATATTCTGAAGATAAAAGTGTGTGTTAAGACACCTGGTTAGTAGCATGTACTGAATTACAGTGTACTCAGGCTCTTTCCCAGAGGAAGAGACCAACCTCCACTGGGCTACAACCTCCTTTCAGGTAGTTATAGAGCCAGAAGTTCTCTCCTGAGCCTCCTTTTCTCCAGGCTGGGACCCCCCGTCTCCCTCAACCACTCCTCATCACACTTGTGCTCCAGCCCCTTCCCCAGCTTCATTGCTCTTCTCTGGACTCCCTCCAGCACCTCAATATTAGTCTTGTAGTGAGGGGCCCAAAACTGACCCCAGAATTGGAGATGTGGCTCCACCAGTGACCAGTACAGGGGAGCAATCACTACCCTGGTCCTGCTGGTCACACTATTTCTGATACAGGCCAGGATGCCATTGTTCTTCTTGGCCACCTGGGCACATTGATGGCTCATGTTCAGCCGCTGTTGACCAGCAGCCCCACGTCCTTTTCCACCAGGAAGCTTTCCAACCACTCTGCTCTGAGGCTGTAGTGCTCTGTGTGGTTAATATATAAATATATTGCACAACTCATAACCTGCTGATAATTTACACAACAATTTTGCTTGTCATAATTAGGCCTTGTGAAAAATTACTCATGCCCTAGAAACTGTCATCTTCCTTCCCTCATCCCATTTTTCAGGTGAAGAAGGGAATTATCCGCACCATAACGCTAGTCCTGACATTGCTGCTGGTGCTGTTAAAGTGGGTCAGTCTCCCTCAGGTTTGAGAGCCTAATCTTTGGGAAGACTGAGTAAAAGCACTCCTCTAATTCAGGTAAGGTCCTTCCTTCTCAGAGCACTGATGATTATAATTTCTACCCTCTTCCTTCTTTGTGAGGACTGCAAATCCAGTTGGGGATCTAGCAAGCCATCTCTGACAATATCAGATGTTCTCAGAACTCTTAATCGAAGGCAGCCCATGAAAGCACCCTGGGGAGTGCTTTATTCTCTGTGTTTAAAAGGACATGAAAGTACAATAGTTCTCTTTATATGGGTACAAAGCAGCCAATTGATCTTGTCAGTTTAATAAATAATACAATTGCTTCCATCAGACACTGTTAATAGACTCCTGTCTGAACTAATGTTGTACAGAATTGTACAAGTACAGAAATGTTATCTTCCTCAGTCTGCCCTGGATTAACCACCTCCCCCTTTATCACCTAGAGACAAAACTTTCAGCAGTAGTTCCTGAAGGGCATTAGATCCCCTGATCTTCATCTCTTTCTTCATTTTAACGTGTGTTCTTGGAAGAGATGAGGTAATTTCCTGATGCATCTGGCTGGTTCCTAGCACTTGGGAATGTAAAATAAGGAGCAGGTTGGGGTTTTTTCTTTTTGCTTGTTTTTAAATCATTCACTGTCTAAGTGGTCTCAAGATGCAAAATTTGGATCCTGCTTTTCAAACACTGCAAAGGTGCAGCCAAGCTTGGATGTAGCTTCTTACCTGGGGCATTACGAACACAAGGACGAGACATCAGCACAACTGATACAAAGCTGTGGTTCCAGAAGCTCACAGCTCTGGGGTTTGGGATGTTTCTGGTTCGGTGCCGGCATAACCAGCTCATGCCCTTCTGCAGACTCTCCACTCAGCATTTTAAGTGGGCCGTGACTTTTTGTGTTATCAGCACTGTTTTTTAGATGAGCATTAGATGCAATACACACCAGTCACCAGTGTTCACTGAGAAAGTGCTGGCAACATCAGCAGAGGCAGATTTAAAACTTTTAATTGTCTTGGCTTTGATTTCCCCACTTTTTTTTTCTTTTCTTTTCCATAGACAATAGGTTTCCAGGGGTTCCAGGATGCTATGCTTTGAGAATAGTTATTGATCTTACATTTTTACATTTTACATAAATACTTTAATACATATAGAGTATTTATATATATGAAACCATAAAAATATAGGTATGGTTCATATATATATGTATATGTATGTATATGTATATATGTGTATAAATCTAGTCCTTGCTGTCAGAGTCCCCACAGGTGCTTTTCCTAGATGACAAGGGACTGGACATGCCCCCCTGAGAGTTGCTGAGCTCTCCATCTCATCCTGTCAAAGGAGATATTATGGTGAGTAAAATGATGATTGATCCCCTTCTGTGTGTTTTCAAGAAGAAGAGTTCTGATTTTAATGCTGGAATCAGTTATTTAGTTGTTAATAACATTTTGTTTCTCTATGATAACCAGGGTGAATAATGCAATGACCAATGAGTAAAAAGAACTGTTGTTGACCTGTTATTTAGATTCCCTTTACCTTGGTTTTCCCTACTGTAAAAAGTAGTTAGTAACAGTGCCAGAACTCAAAGGGACATTAGGAGGATAAAAACATGATTTACATTGAGCTGCTCAGATATTTCAGAGGCTGGGACCATATATGAAGCCAGGGGACTTGTAGCTAAGCAGAAGGATATTCTGCTTGATCAGTGAGGTCCTACAGCATGAGAAGTCAACAGACCTGGGATTCTTATGGATCAGTAGGAAAAGTATTTCTGGGAATTGAATGCTTCATCCCAAAAGCCTTTTCCCCTGGATCCGTGTGTGATCAAGTCTGTGCTTGCATGAGTATTGCTTATGAATTGTTGCATTTCTTACAGAGAAAACACATTGCTGCACTCCTACTTAAAGAGCAACTCAAATGCTTTTTATTTTAAATTCAAAACCTAATCAAAATTCAGATTCCTTGTCTAGTTTTAGATGTAACTTCAGAAAAAAAGAAAAGCAGTCCTTTAAATAATAAAACGCTCATGTTGAAAGTCAGTTTTCTTTACTCCACATCCATTTTGAATTGAGGTTACTGTGTTTGAAGGGTAAGACCAAATAATGCTTCTAAAGTCACAAGTGATATTTGAAAGGCACCTCTGTGCTCTTCTTTGAGTACTATTGATGTTTTCAGCTGGGGCATGAAAGACCTAGAACTCTGATCTCTGGTTTTGGCAAGTCAAGTCATTCAATCCAATTTCAGAACCGTGCAGCTGTGAAGCTTTACAGTTTTTGATGTTTAAAAAGGTAGGGATTATTTCTGTTCTCTGTGATTTGTGAGAACTGCTGCTTCTGTTAGCAAATCCAGGAAGAAACCTGTCTGTCTGATGTGCACGGACTGTAAACTGATCCCTGGCAAACACCTGAGTAGATATTACACATCTGGCTGGCATCTCTGAGATCAAAGCACTCTCTGATGCTCTACTGCCCTTTGAGTAGCATTTAATTGGCCATGAGATCACATTTTAGGACCCGGGACTGAGCTTTGTCTCCTTGGGTCACTGGATGAATCCAGTTTAGGTCTGCAGGAAACTGGTTGGTGTTCTCAGCCTCCTTTCTAGTGCAGAGAGGGCTGTGTGCTCTGGTTCTCTCACCTGCCGAGTCGTGGTGCAGCTGCCGAGTTTGCAGTCCCTGCTCTTTCCTATGGGGGTTTCAACCACAGGGTTTGAAGCAGATTAGCACGGACTGTTCATTGGGGGTCCCCTGTGTGTCCCCTGCAGAGATTTCAGGCAGGTTTGGCTGGCCCACCCCACAACTTCTGGGGGACCCCAGGGACCTGCCCTTGGTTGTGCTGGGGGTTGTGGTTCTTTGGGACTGGTGATGCTCTAAAGAGCTCAAACCTGCTTTTCTGCAGAAACTTTATTTAGTGCAATCAGTGACTTTTCTCTTTGGTACTCAGGGAGGCAGATCTGAGATCCATGTCCCTTCTATGATGATTTCACAGCCTGGACAGATGTTGGATGGGTGTGTGGCAGGGAGGGGGGGCAGTCAGAGCAGCCTGAATTGGCAGTGCATATCAGGACACTGACAGAACTCTTTCTCACACCACTCATGTGTAGATAAAGGGGAGGAAAGTGGGACACAGGCAGATGTGCTCTAAGGAAGGGAAACATCAAAGTCATCCCGCAGGATGATTCTTGTGAGCGAAGGACTCTGCTTAGGCTCAATTCAGCTGTGGATGGCACACCTGCTGTTTCCAGCCAAATCTAAAGGCACTGAGGATACCAGCACCTTGCAAGATTAGGCTCTTTGATTCCAATCTCTTCAGCTAGAAAGTATGTTGTTTTATCTAATGCTTGTCTCTGTCTGTTTTAGGCTGTGGCGCCTGCTGAGGAAAGGTATGCATAATGAAATGATTTAATCATGCGTTTTCAAATAATCAAAGTCATGCTGTTTCAACTAGGCAGAAATCCTGTTCCTCTTATGAGACATCTAGCCAGATTCAGAGTTTCCTTTGGATTTTATATTTCTTAGAAGGAATGAATGAAAAAGAGAATCTAGTTAAAGCCAGTTCTGCTCTCCTGTATGCCCAGGGCCAGAGATGATGACATTCATATTCTTCCTGTGTCTCTGCAGACAGAAAATAACTTTGCAGTCTGATTTTATGCTCTAAAGAAAATCATTCACACTGTGACAGCACTTCAAAATATTTCAATTCTGATTCTGTATATGCTGCTGGCTACAACTGCAGTGCAGAAAAAAATGCTCCACTGGATCAGTACTTATGGAAAGGGGTAAAATTTCCAAATCACTCCTTTCCATCTTGATTTTGTAACTAATCCCTCGTCCCTTCTGTAACTCCAGTGTGAGATGTCTCTCCTGTAACTCTGCACTGCTTCAAGTTTTGGCATCCCTGACACAGTCTGTTACTCAACAGTGTTTAAATATTGTGCATGGTTAGATCAGATGGAGCTATGAAGGCTGCTACATATGGAGTCACCTGCTGACTGTGGGAAATCTCCCTATGGAAATGTGCCCTGGAGTGGGTGGTAAAGGAAGTGAACCAGAAAGACACTTCTAGTCAGAGTTCAGTGCATCCTCCCCATCCACCAAAGGTCTCTTCAAAGGGTGCTGTTGAGGATCATTGACCTAAAATGAAACTTTGTACACTTTTTTGAGTGATGAGCACATATGTGTTCCCATGTTCTGCTGTTTGGGGTCACTTATAGAAGCATGTGAGAAACCAGCTTAAAGCAAACAGGAAAGCTGTTATCGAGGAGAACACTGACCCACCAAGGTCATGGAAGTGACTGAACTGATGGACATTAATAGGCTTGTTTGAATGAAAAAATTGTATTTACAGGGGAGATGGCACAGCAAATACATGGCAGCTCCTCCATAAGACTCACTTATAGGTTAGTTTTTGCAGATCCTAGATACAGCCTCAGGATAAAGAGCAAGTTCCTCCCTCTCTCAGGGTGCCACATTTAGGAAATTGAGTAACAACTGCTGGCTCTCTAAGAAGGCAGAGATATTTAATTGAATAGTGAAATACAAGATCTACATTTTAATCAGAGAAATTATATTTTTTGGGCCAAGCAGAAGGGTTTAATTTTGACTACAGAAGTTATAAGAATTCATCTGCCTTACCATAATGAAAACTGTCACCACCAGTCTCACTTTTACTATGAAAGTGTTTCTCCAAGAGACTTCAGATCCACATGTGCAATTCTCCACCTGAAAACTGAAATATCTTAGACCAAATTACACTTGCAGTTTCAGAGAGCCACCATTCCATACTACAGTAGAAAGGGTCTGTGCTTATACGACTGCACTACTGGGGTGCCAGCTTTGCTCTGCAGCTCAGATGTTGGAGACAACACAGCAATAAGAGATGGCATTCCTGCAGCAGAAAGTGTTAATCAGGGACATTGAAAATGGCAAGCCTGAGTAGCTGTATGCAGACAACAGACAGAGATGGAAGAAAAGTAAATAATCAAACTCTGCCTTAAGACAGAGCCTGCTAAGATCACTGCTTCCATTTGCACTCACCTTGTAAGACAAATTTGCTAATTTTACTCTAGATATGTATTTCCTCAGATGACAAAGTTTGAAAAAAAGACAAAACTCCGAGCTTAGCAGCAGTGCAGAACAAACCCAGCATTCAAAAACAAAAGAACTATTTCTTCTCTCCAGATGAACAAAGTTGGATGGTTATGCTGGTTGCCTTGAGCTTTAAGATGCTGCTGCAGAGCAGACCTTGTCACTACTCTCTTTTGCTGTGCCCATGGTGCTCTTTGGGATGCTGCTATGGAAAACCTCACCTTGACAGAGGGGTTTGACAGCTACTCACAGACCTCTCATGTGGAGCTTAAACCTTTTCCCAATTAGGAGCTAATGTCAACAGTGTACACATTCAAATTTTTCCTTGCAGAGTTCTGCCCCATCCACTTCGCTGCTTTACATCCTACTTGAACTTAAAACTTTAACTAGCAGCCAAGAGAGAAGAGCTATGTGGGGCTTAGAGTCTTCAGCGCAATTTATTTTAAAAATGTCTGTTCCTAAAAGGTGTGAAGCCTTTAGCAGTCAAGAGGAGAACAACTTTGTGTGAATAACAAATTATACCATCCATGTTGATTTTTCTTGTCTGAGCAATTCCCAGATCAAATGTGCTCTTTCTTCAAGCCAAAGGATAATACTTCTAACTGCAGTCACTCCAAACTCTGAAGAGCGAGACCCCAAGTTTTTCTTTCTTTGCTCTGTCATTGCTGCAAATAAAAACCTTACAGTTAAGACTCACCTTATCATTTTGTTGCTGATTCCTAAAGCTTAATTTTGTAATAAGGAGAAAGTTTCCCAATTCCATAAACCAGACATGGCTATGAAGAGTAATTCATGTAAAAGACATAGTAGTGTGCAGCTTGTATCCTCCCAAGCATGCCAAGTGCTCTGATGCATCCTGTCCCCTGCTCCCACTGTCTGACCTACAGGCTCTGCTTCCAGCAGACAGGAGTGCTGGGAGTCTGTATTCTTCACACCAAGTTCCCTCTGCTTGAACCAGAGTGCAGCAGACTTGTGCACACAACATTGACAAAAAAGAACACAGTGGAGCAAGAGATGAAAATGCCCAAGGTCTTGGGATCAGATGAGATTGGTACCTCCGTTCCTTATGCACTGTTGCGCGCTTAGATTTAATTCCCTCTCCTTCTCTTCCTCCTTGAGGTTTGCCAAGGAGATTCTGCTTCTGCCAGTGATGTCGATGTTTGAGATCTGTTGGCAAAGCTGACAGCAGTGATGCCTTCAGCTCTGCACAGAGGTTTGAGAGGACACCTGGAGTGAGCCCCACACAACATTGCAGTAGTGTTGTCTCAAGTAACATTACATAGCCAAGATGATGGATTTTTGGAAATGAATGAGTTCAACATTTATTCATGAGTGCACTCTGTGAGGATTCTTAACATCTTTTTCACAAACAATAACAACAAAATTGGCATTGCAAAAAACAGAAAATATATTAAATACCAAAGGGACATCCTATTGAGGGAGAGGAAATCAAGTTGATTTCACTCCAGAAACAAAAACTGAATACTTTGAATATTTCTTTCGGTACAATTGATAGAATGCTTTTTATTTTTCCAAACAAAAACTACACTTCAATTGCCTTTTCTTTTTTCAAATAAGCATTAATTCAATATCTTGATCATGAAAATGTTGACTTTCATTCTTGAGCTTTCCTGAGGAAACAAAGATATCAACAAAGAGATGATGGTGACCAGATCTGGAATAACATAGGGATAATAAGGGATAACATATGGTCTGAACCTATGTCAGAGCCCAGCCAACTTTTCTGGCTGACCTTAGCCTCAAGCCCCTGTACCAAAGAGGTGGCACAGAGCTCTGTGGTCCCAGGGTTGTTGATCAACCTCAAATGTCCAGGTCCCAGAGTAGAGTCATAAGGAAACACTTCAGTGGGAAGGAAACCCCTTTTGAGCAATTCTTCTGTAAGAAAAACAGCTTACTGGCACTGTGGGCTTTTACTGGTGTATAGTACAAGCTTTTTTGTCACCCCAGAGTTCCTTTCAATCTTCTCCTGTTCCAGATCTCCCAGCCTTTCTGCGCATGCATTTCTCCTTTGATCTCCTTCCTTCCCAGCAGGAACTGCAGGGCTTGGATCTCACCCTTTTTTTTTTTTTTTTTGCTAATTATTGTCAGTATGAGACATGTCCTAGATACCAGGTTAAAGCTGAATACCAGACATCCTACATCTGCAGGAAAAAGGGCACTGCACAGTTATTTCCCATCTCCATCAAGTGTATGGTGCCTTTCACATTCCAAGAGAGCACTTGATCTTTCTTAGACAATTTATCTCTTTCATTCTTTCCCCTTACAGTCTCCCACAGCAAGGTCCCCAAAGTTATCTAATACACTTGGATGTTATGACATCCTCCCACAATAACTCTAAATATCATACAGGAAGCACCACCTAATAAATGATATAATTACTACAAAGAAGGAAACAAGCACTCCTGAAAACACAGTGAGCTGCTCTTTATCTTGCTGTGCAAATTATTTCCATTTCTTTTCTTAAGTATGCTGTTTTGTCTTGCTTTGCTTTTCAGGATCTTATTTTGCCTCAGCACTTGTGATCATGTGCAAGAAATGTGTATCTCCAGGCACAGAAATATAAAGTGAAGACATTCTGAGCTGCCAGGGGAATGCAGGTCCACCCAGTTAATTTTCTCCCGTTGTACTGGGTGGAGTGGCTCTGCAGAACTACTCATATACACACCCTTTCTTTTTTGGTATTGTTAATTATTTTAAACTATTCTTCAGGTTGGTAGCATAGCTTATTACTGTGGAAAAATGGGCAGTTTCTCTCCTTCTGTGGTGACTAGTAAGATATGAAAAGCTTTTTAGCCTGATCTATTCTGAATTCTGCCATGTCTTGCTGATTTATCTATTATATTCTAAAATAAGGCCAATTAAGCCCAGCAGTTAAACCAGACAAAGAGAAGGGCATGCATTTCCCTACCTAAAAGGTACTTTTGAAACAAAACGACATGCTTTAAGCCAGTAAATGGTATCTTTTGCTTTGAACTAAGAACAGCACCATGCGATTATCATTGACTGTTGTCAGGGGCACATCGCATTAGCACTCTGCTTTGCTTTGTTACCACATTCAGTCAAAGCAGTGACATACAAAGGAGAAGGCAGCACTGTCAAGTGCTCCAAGGATGGGATTGCTGAACGCTGTATTTTAATAATCTGACTTGTTCACGAGCTGAGCCAGCCGCAGCCAGCCAGGAAGCTGTTGTTGGCCAACCAAAACACAGCTGTTGCAGCTCGTTTTGAAGTCTACCAGCCTTTCTGCTGTCCTTTTTCAGAGATTAAGCTTAATCTTCTGTATGCAAGGCTTATGTCACCTTACTACAGAGCGGTTCACAGACAGCCTTGGAGATTTTTCCTCTTTGCCTCATCTTTTGTGGTTTTGGCAGGGAAAAGTCTTTAATAGAAACATACCCAGGCAAAAAGCAAAACTCTGTAAACCCGGTGTGGTTCTGCCTCACAGCCAGTAGCCAGCCCATGGCCATGCAAGTGGCCTGGGGAATGGCAAGGTCTTTGAGAGAAGTGTGAGCTGTATTTTGAAATGTTCTCCAAAGTGGGGGAAGCCGACCCATTTGTGTGATTTAAGCCAATGGGCACAAGCTCAAAACAGAAGCTGTGTTTTAAGCTGAGCTTCATTCCCATTTTTTCAGCTGTGTCTGGAACCCAAGTGAAATTAAAGTGTGGGAAGGGAGGCAGTTGTCTAATCTGTATGGATCAAAATTTCATAAAAAACCCCGAGTGAGTAACAGCAAAACAGAGCAGCTGAGCCTCCCCAGCCTGCCGGCCTCTCCCTCCAGCCTCATCTGTGCTTTGCAAGAGCCAAATCAAAGCTATAAGAAACTCTGCTCCACTGCCAAGGAACTCGTCCCATTGGTTTATCCAGAAGGGCTTCTGCACCAAAGATAGCCTCAGACATGTGGGTTACATTTCAGACCTGCTTTTAGAAGAAGGCTGTTCCGAGAGAAACTAAATGTCTGTCTTCAGGTCTATGATTATTGTAAAAGCCTGGATTCGAGCTTTTTTTACTGCCTGTGTTCACAGCACTCCTCTAATGACCACTGGTTGCTGCCTCAGTTGAGTAAGTTTCCCGGATTAACCAGGAAAAAGAGAAACCCTCCACCCTTGGTTCTTTTTCATTTTATAATTATCTTCTGTTTCTCTAGACTTGCTCTTTTATCCTTATGTTTTGCTCTTGCCTGTATGTGCCCAGTGCCTTGCAATTAAAAGGAAGTGGCTCTATATAGTTCACAATCTAAGATCACATGCTGCCAACCCTTGCTCATTAGACCAATCCCACCGGAGAGAACAAGGCTGTTTCACACCAGGTCTGCTTGCTTGGTGAAGTTTAGTAGGTTCTGACCTTAAGTTAATTTTTTTAAAACATCAGCAAAATGTTCTCTGACTCACTGCTAATAATATAATTGCTAATGGGAGGAATCTCTGAAAAATAGATCCAAATATGTTTATATAACAATCAGAAAACTTTTATTCCCAAAGGGAAGGAACAGTTGTACTTTCAACATCACTTGTGTTTTGGCCTGGAGGTGTCCTGTGTGCTGTGCCAAAAGTCATAATTAAAGGGACACACTAAGTTTATTGAAATTCCTTACCTGTCCTTGGCAATGCAGTGGGGTTCTCAGACTGAAGAATTTTTTAATATAAGTTTGTTTTGCACCACTCAGACTCTTTGTTCTTTTGGCAGTGCTCAGTTTTAGGAATAAAATCTGTTTTTTCTGATTTCACTTCTAGTTTGTGTTCGATCACTCAGTGTTACTACGCTGTATGTGTTCTGAATTTAAAAGACATCTGCTTCACTTCAGCTGGATCCCCCACTGTCAGTCTTTGCTTCCTCCCGTTATGTGCATGCTAAAATATCACTGGCATGAATATGCAAGGAAAGTAAATGCAAAGCCAGCACCACAGATAATTGCTGATCCTTTTAAAGTGTCCAAGCCTCTCATGAGGTCTTTGATGCAGAGGCTGTTAAGCAAGACAAAGATTTTGACTGCTTTCTTTGCAAGCGACAAGAATGAGCATCTGCAATTACTTTATGAAAGCAACCACTGGTGAGAATTGCAAATCAATACATGCAATGTGCTCGGTGTATTTTATTTTAATGAAACCCTGCTTCAAACAGCGTTTGGAGTTTCTCAGCTGCCTTGTTCATCCCTGGCATCCAGGCACGGTGACAAAGGAATGAGCCGCCTCCTCCACAGCTGGGGTCACGTGGCACATGCTGCAAGCAACCCTGCAAATTGTGCTGATTTATTTTTTTGGGGTTTCCCCTGAACGGATGGTGTTGCAAGTATTTCACTGCAAATCACAATTCACTTGGTAGCCAAGTGTTTGTGAGTAATACAGCAAGACATTCAAATTAAAAGAAAAACATATTTAAATGCATCATGCAGGAAGGCGTGACCTCCTTGCCCATGTCAGAAGCAGGTTGTGCCAAGCAGACACACCCGATCCAGATGTTGGCACCCTTCCACACGGACACTCTGGGGTGGAGAGGGGGAGTCAACTCCCACCCCTGTGTTTGAGTGCGGGGGGCTCTGACTGCCGTGCCGGGCTCAGTGCCACACTCACACAGCACAGCAGATCCTGGCCTGGAGCCTGCCTGCATCTGGCCAGCTCAAAACTTCGCCAGAGGAATTTACATCCATCTGCACCCATGGCCCGTTACTGCTCAGGGTGCAGTTTGAGGTTAAAGCAAAACCAATCTTTTTTCTAGGAACAGTGCCCTGATCAAGGCCTGTCTGATCCAGAAGACTTGATGTTCTCAAGAAGAAAAAGAAAAAAAGAACAACATTTTTACTTCAAAGCCGTACCATTCCCCAGCTTATAGGGGTTAGAACATAAAGGTCTTGCAGTTGTACAACACCAATCACAGCCCAAAGGCTGTGCAATAGCCTGGTCTGTCAGTGACAGCTTGTAATAAGGAGAGAAGAGGGGAACAGCCAAAAAGCAAAATGCTAGCAGAAAATGTAAGGGCAGCTTGAGTAACAGATACACTTAGGAAAGTGTAGGCTGCCCACAAGGATTGTTGAAGCTGGAATGGAGGGTCTGGGTACATTGTTGGTCTCTGCCAAGAAGCCAACACCTCCTCTGCAGTGGCAGCAGCGAGGAGATGACCCAAGCAAGGACAGTGCACACTTCCAAAGATCCAAGAGAGCACTGGGAAATAAATACTAGAAATATTTGGGCACTGTAAATGCACAATCAGGTCAAAAACAAACACAGGAAGTGCTCCATAAGAGTCAGGCCAGTCCACCCAACATGTCTGGCACTCACAGGCTCTGTAGCCCGCAGATTAATGACCTCTAGACCACCGTTCCCCACATGGATGATGTACTGCTGACTGATTTCGGCCCTACATCCTTAGATGGGGTTCCTCTGAGCTGGCTGTGATTCATGGGCCAGCACAAGTCACAGAGGACATTTATGGGAATTCATTATCGCCATGGTACTGATGAGGGAGCGGCTGGAGAGGCTCCCAACAGAGTGGCACTGCTGGGGACAAACGCTCTTCCTCTCAAGGGCCGGGTGCTTTGTAGTAGCTCTGTTGCTCCTCTTTGGATTTTCATTTAATTCCAGTCTCTTTCAGGCTCGATTTGTATTTCTTCAGGAAAACCAGTTGCTGTTTTGTTCTTCCAGGGCTCAGTAGTCACTTGGCTTCTTTCCAGCTGATGCTCCCCATGCACAGCAAGGGAAGTGTGCTCCTCTGTATTAGAGCTTTTATATAAACAGTCCTTCCCTCAAATGCAATGAAGAGGGGTTTGTTGCACTGCACTGTGAAGGGCTGAGAGGGGGAGCCTCCAATGCCCACAGGGTTCAAGGGTGAACTTAGACAAAATTGCAGGCACGTGCAGGGAGATGTTTTCAGGAGCACGTGGTGCCTTTGTGGATCTGAGCAGACTTGGCAGCTCAGCGTGGCATCGGCACAGCTGCTGGGGCTCAGCCCCTCTGGATGCACACAGGCACTCGGGGGGGAGAGGCTCCTGCTGCTCGTGGGTGGACGGGGAATTGCAGAGCACACTCTGCTCTTGGCTGCTCTTGAAAGAGCAGCAGAACCTCTCTGCAGATAGAGGCCACCTTTGGATTGGAAATGGCATTATTCCCTCTGTCCTTTGCAGCATCCTTAGCAGGTTTGGATATAAACACCCTGATTGAATAGCCTGGGCTTGATCTGCACTGGCCTTGGCCCCCTGCTGCAGTGGGTATTTTCAGGAAAGTGCAGCTTTTGATGTTAGAGTGTTCCCAGGGTGGGAAGAAAGCTCATGCATCCCTGCAAAATGCTCCATCTCTCTGGCAAAGGTGAGCTCCCCAGGGAGAAATGCCTCATTTGCTGAAATTGAGCCAATTTCTCACCTACATTTCATGTTGCTTGTGCAAGTGCTATCCAAGAAGACTGGTCTGTGTGCTGCAGTGGAGAACTAAACCACAGTGAGAGCTTGTTTGTGTTGAATTGTGGGTGTGCACAATGGAGAACCGGCTGAAATGATAAAAACCCAGGCTATGCCCCCATGCTCGTGTTTGGCTGCACTGATAATATAACATTTCCTGGGGCAAGTTGGAGCAAAGTGACAGGTTTACCCTTTTCTCTGGAAGTGACCTGAAAATGAACTTACACTCTGAATGTGTAAAGAAAAGAACTTGAGAAGAACAAAAAAACACATTGGATTAGTAGTTAAAGGTTAGCAAAACAGCCAGAAAACCCTTCCTGATCCCTGATACTTACATGTGCTGGGTTTTCAAGCCAAGAGCTAGCTGCTTTTGATGCATTTCCAGCTTGTGGCATGGGGGTTTCCCTGTCAGTACCATTTTGGAGGGATCTTCTGTCACAACATGGTGGTGCTTTCTGTAGCATGTGCTTGAAGCCATTCTACTTGAAACCATAATACTCCCCTAGAATCTGGTTAAAGGATTTAAATTCAAAAGCCAGGATGCTGTCACTAATATCTTTTTATGCAACTCTCAATCCAACTTGTAGGCTTGGTGCACTCCCTGTGTGCTCCACCACTGCTTACCATAACCTCCTTCCCCAACCTCAGTCCCCTACACAGCTCTATGTACATCACATACAAACTATACCCACACTTTCGTCCTTGAGCTTCTAATGTAGAGAAGACACAGCACTTCTTTATCAAGTTGTGTCCAATCCTGGCCTCTCTGTTGGGTGGATAATAAAAATGTTGCTCTTTTCATCTTTACTAGCCTTTTCAAAAAGGCTCAGAAAATAAGATTTTGTCTATCTGAGGAGGTCTCAAAATTTCCAGGCTGGGTTTACTGCATGGATTGGAAACCACCTGGAGGGCTCTTTTTTTGATCTGTGAAAATTTAAATTCAGCGACCTGTATTTTCTCTGCAAGAGGGGGTGAAATTACCAGCTCTTAACTCCAAGGAAAAAGCTTCTTTCTCTGATCTCCTCACAATGCTTTAGGTTCTAGTGATTAACAGTATCAGCCTTAATTTCTGTCTTTGTCATGAAAATATCAGATTTTACTTGTGCATATGGCAAGTGATGCAGATACACCCCCTATTGCTAAAATGGACCAGCAATTCCAGAACCAATAATTCATTTCAGCTGCTTATAGTTCTGCGAAATTGCAACTACTTGGGTTGAAACTTCCCAGACAGAGAGGGTCTGCTTCATGCTGATTAATTTGCTTTAGATTTCAGGAAAAGTGTTTCAGCTGTTACTTGGCCAAGATTAAGGAGATGTATTGTTGGATGTTGTTCTTACTACTTATTGGGTTATGGTGGAGGGTTTTATTTCTCTTTTAAAAGAAATTCTACCACTCACATGTGTTGAACTCGAAGCTTGCCATGTCTTGACTGTTTCCTGGTATCAGGCAGGGCTGCCCTGAGAGCCAGTATGAAACAAATGGTAAAATCACAGTCCGTTTCGTTGCCTTCTGTTACAGTCTGTCTCCTGGATAACTTGCTTTGCCTGCTTCTCTCCTCAATCCCACAATCCAGGCTGAGTAGCTTGCTGCTGTCCCCTCTCTCCCTCTCTTAATCAAATACACTTGGGGTTTCACATCCACTTCCCCTCTGAGTGGTAGAGCTGATCCTTGAAAATCTGTCCCAGGATGTACCTTTTTGCCCTCCCTGAAGTCAGCAAATGGGCTGATTTTAGTTGATTCTATGAGCATGGGCGTTCTGAACATTTCCCAGTTGTTACAACCCCTCTGGAACCAGCCACTGCAACTGGGAGACGACACTGCCTTTCCTGCTTTCTCAGTATCTTGCCTGTCCATGTTTACTCGTCTCAGAGAACCGTTCAGGCACCTGCCTCTGCTCAGGTGTCTCTTGGGGTCCTGGTAACTGGGGGTATTCAGATGCTGATTTAGTAGCAAGTTCTTACTGTCAGAAATGGCACGCTCTGTATCTGGAGAGGCTATGAACACCAATCTCCTGGGAAATCCTTGTGCTATGTGGGTTTGTTCATATTTCTTCAGACTGATGATTGATTTTACAGTCAATATTCTTGAGGGTGGGTGGATGGAAAGTTGTGATGGCTAAGTCCACATAGAACTAGCACTGCTTCTCCATGCAGGAAAAGCTGATACTTTTAGCACTGCCATGTGTTTTTGTACAGTCTAATATTTCATTCAGCTGTTACATATTTTTACTTTATTCAGCCATTATCTAACACATTAAGGAAGAACATGAAGTGGTTTCATGTTGCTGTTGATTGATACCTTTTCCTTTACAGTTCTTTCATAGCAATTTTTTAAGTGTCATTGTCACACTCCCAAACATCAACATGCAGTCACAGATCAGACTTCTCTGAATGCAGGACAGGTGTCAGAGACACTGCTTTCAAGACAAGGAGATTTTGTTTTGTGCCGTTTTCTGCCATTCCTAACCTTGGTCACAAACACTGGGATTTAGGATTAGGTTTCTCTCTACTGTCCTGACTGACAGCAGAGTACATTTGAGAGACTTCAGCTGAAAATGGTTTTCTTTTCTTGGCTCCTGCATAGGCCAATTAAGATTTGGAAAACTGGTTAAGTATATCTCTTCCTCTGCTAAAGCTGTAGCAACCACAGAAGTATAAATTCCTGTGTAGTCAGGCAGTAGCTCACGAGATCCACGGAGTCATGCCCACTTTTTCCAGCTTTGGACATCTTGAGAGGAGGCTCTGGAAAGCCAGCATTCGTCTTGCCTGCATGCTTGGCTGGTTTAGCACCATGAATCTCTGTTGGGCTCTGCAGGAATAATTTAGCTGGCTACAAAACAACTAGCAGAGGAAATATAGCTAAGAGAGCAGAATAGGAAAGGACAGTAGTCATGGTTTAACCTGGCAGGCAGTTAAACACCACACAGCTGCTTAGACACATACACAGGACTGGGAACAGAATTGGGAATAAAAAGTATGGGACAACAGTAAAGCCATATATACTGCACTGCAGTGTGCATGAGAATTAACTGTCAGAATAACAGACCTTTATTACATTTTTCTCCCAATTCCTAATCTTTTCCTTGCATGGAGCCAGAGTTTATATTCTGGGCCAGCCATATTTCTAGATAATGTATAACGATGATTCCTTCTCACTGATTATCTTTCAGCTCAGTTTCAGCAGCTTTGCTGGGCAGCATGAAGCCTTTCCACACGGTTTGTGGACATCATTAAAAGTGGCATGAACTCAGTGCTTTCAGCCCCGAGGGATTTGACCCTCCTTTAGCAGAGGGTTGAGGCACAGCAGCAGCCCCTGGCTTTCACCAGCTTCGTGGTGCAAAGGGGAGCTCTGAACAGGGAGCCTCAGCCTGCACACTCCATGCAAGCTTGGATGAGAGCCATGTTGCAGTCCAGTACGGATTTATATTTCATTCAGAGCATGTCCTTCTTTGCCACCCCTGCAATTTGAGCAGCAGTTTTTTATTTCCTCACTAATTATTAGGTGTTCCTAGACTAGCTCTGTTAAAACCAGAAGGCTGGGGGGTGACTTTAGTCCACCATCCCAGGTTTGGGAGAACCCTCTGAAGGACTGGAGAATTGCAGCATGGAATTGTTGGCCAGGGGCATTTCAGGGCATAAGCCACAGAGACTGTAGCACTTTGTTCAAGCTCCTCCACTTCATTAGCACCAGGATGCCAAATGGAAGTAAAACAGAATAAGCTTCAGTGCAGTTTTAATTGCTTCAGGTTTTAAACATCACAACATACGCCTGAGCTATCTTGTACTGTGTCCAGCTGGTGTTTTCTGAACATGCCCCCACGGAAAGAGATAATTGTGTTTTGTTTCATTTATGAAGTTTAAAAAGCTATTAAAGACTGCCCAGTTCACTGAATTGTACATCTGAACAGTAGCATATTCAGTTTCTGCTGTAACCTGCTACTGCTGCTTTTAGCTGTAGCTTTAACCACAGAAATAACAGCCAAAAAAAAAAAAAAAAGAACACCTTGCTTCTTTTTTTTTTTTTCCCAATGACACTGGCTGCACTGTTCATTGGAAAGAGGGTTTGGGCAAGGCATATGACTGCTTTCTTCCTCAGCTGAGAGAGGCATTGGAATTCTCACTGGCTTTACTGAAATCACACTATTGCTGAAAACATCTGTAGAAACAAATTAGCTTTTTCTCTCCCTCCCTCACCGATAGTAAACTTCAGAGAAGGTCAGGCTCAGGGGTGTTTCTGTGGATTATTTTAGTGACACCAGAAAGACTAGAGCCTGTCTCATTGCAACCAGCTGAAAATACAACAACCTCTTACAAAGTACACGAGTTAGCTGCCATCAATATATAGATTTGGTAGCAGTCAGGCTGTTCTTGAACATTTTCAGCAGCACTAACATTACAAGCTAAGTGCTCTGAGAGGAAGTCTGACCATGCCCTGAGTGGTGCAGAGCATCAGTGATTCAGCCAGCCAGACTATCCGTGCCTAAATGGAAGGTCATTGTTCAGGGCATGCTGGTACCTTCTCCAGGGTCACCCATAGTAGGGGACAGGCATATTCTCACTGGGTTGCAACTACAAGCATTTGGAAACTAAGATTTGGACTCACAGGCTTAAGTTCCTGGGAGCACGTGATGCAGAAACTCATGAATCATCACTCCATGGCCAAAACCTGCAAGAGGCTAAAGCACTACCTGCAAACCTTTGATCTAAGTGGTTTGGGCTGCAGTCAGCAGGGTTACTTGGGCTGCTTCTCCTGAACTTATCGTGGTAGTAATAAGAGCTCTAGCTGCAAATCCAATGCCCTGTTCCCTTCTATCTATCATGGACACTAGGGTGAAGTCTTTGTTGGAAAGATTTCTTTACCAAAGAGAGAAGCCAGCTGGTTTGGCTTTCTCTGCAGTGGCTTAGAGACTTGGAATGAACTATCTCCTCTCCCTGTTGAGCTGCTTTGGTACGTTTCCAGGACCAAACTTTTTCAAAAGACATCTCTGGATAGAGTTTCTGGTGGAGTCAGAGACCATGCCTCCTTGATACACCTCCTAGACATTATGGCTGTCTGATTTTAGCAGTGCTGGAGTTTCCTAATGCAGATGTAATTCAATTAGGACACCCAGAGGACTGGAAATTTATTATTTTTAGTCTAAATGAAAATAGTATCTTAGGCTTCCTAGAACAGTGAAAACACAGAGTGTCATGAACTTGACTAAGAATATTTATGTGCCTTTTCAGTCAGGGTTTCCATGAAATAGAAGCTCTTTGAATTGGATTTGACCAGCCCTGTCATGTCCAGGCATATGCAATTACTTCTTTATGCTTAATATTGCAGTAACAAACCTGGGTTTGACTTTGTGGCAGTATGTGGAGGGTACAGCTTCACAAATGGTATTTAGATGGTGATGATTATATTAATTGCACCTCCTTCAGTAAACAAGAAACTCTGTTTTTAGTCACGAGGGAATGTTTCAGTAGTAATAAAGAGATTTAGGAACCCAAAACCTCATCTAGACATGGTCAGTGAGGGCAGCACCTAAGTCACATGGGTTTCTTTGAAAACGTCATTTCATACTGTTGTCTTTTTTCATTTTGCTCTTTCCCCATGGCCAGGCTGCTTCAATGTAGAAAGATTCAGCAATGTCAGTATTTCTGGAGGGTCTGGTTATGCTGTCAGGACATGGGGTGCTGAGGAGAGAAGGGACAGACCTTCCCATGGTTCTCTGATGTAAGAGGGAGAGGAACAAATGAGACCTCTCTTCCTGCCTACAACAAAAGGTTTTAAGGAGAAAGAAAAGTTTCTCAGTATGTTCATTTTCTGATTTAAGAGACTTTTACAGTACTGCTCTGATCACTGACGGCAATTTATGTTGTTATTTACAGGGTGGGGTTTTCTCCCATTCCTTTTGCATGTGGAGCCATTTCAGAGGGCTGTGTGCACCACAGCAGCAACACGAATGCTGCAAGGAAGGGAACCTGGGATTCTGGTCATCAACAAGTCAGTGGAAATAGATTGAAGTCCAGGAAACAGGACTTTTCAGAGAGATTTCTGAGCAGTCCTTGCCACCTGCTCTGCTCCAAAGATACCAGGCTTGTCCGTGCTATTGAGTCACATGCTTCCAAGGAAATAAAACTCAACTTAGAATAATCTGGTTTATACCTTTTGTGAAGGTATAAAAGCACTATTAACAAGTTTCTTTATATCAGATGTATGTATTAGACTTCCTGGATGTGGTTCCTTGGCTCGGATAAAAATGAATACAATGTCTGAGCAAATGCTTATAGCAGCCAAAGATCTGGCCTTTTCATTACGGGCTTCAAAGTAAGAATCCTGGGCTTGCAAATCTATCAGCAAAGGCACCGTGCTTGCATGGGCAAGCACTGCCTCCTGCTTCCTCATCACCAGCTTCGGGCAAATGGTTTAAAGAGCACAGTGCTCAGATTGCCCTGGAATATGGAGACATCTCCCGATGGCATCTCCACGTCCATTTCCCCAGCGTGGGAATCTTTTGAATGCAAACTGTGCCTGGGCTCCAAGGAGAGAATTTCTTGCTCTGGCATGCTGGAATTGTAGTAGCAAAATCAGCACAGGGTGCAGGTGTTGTGCCCATCTCACCTGCCACTGCTGGGGAGGTCCAATAGGACCCGAATGCAGAGAGAGACTTAACAGGGCTGCAAGCACTGAACTTCCAAACACCCTGACAAGGTCATGAGGAATTACTGTGTGGTTTAGGACTACTCAGTAATGCAGATTCCCAACTATGTTCCCATCAGATGTAGATGGTAGGAAACCAAAATGCAGGCTGTTCTGTAATGTTGGTGTGAATCTGGCCATCATGAGAAGGGCTCCTATTCCTTGGGGAAAACTAGTTGTGCTTGTTTTTAACCCCAAACTCGGGCAGTAGGAAAGCTCTTGTAGGCCCCCTGGGAATTAAATACTGATGTGTTGCACTGTGAGGTGATGCAGCAAGATGTAGGATGCAGTCAAACTTTCCCATTGGATCAAAAATTACAGGATTGGGCTCTTGAGAGTCCATCCTGCCCGAGGGATTCAGGTTTATAACTATAGGAATATTTGTAATTTTTTCCCCACAAGAGGATTTGGTGTTATTTGTTGGGATTCGCATCACAAGGTAAGAATAAGACAGAAAATATTTTTAATAAATATTGAATATTCAGTGGCCACTAATACTGAGAAATATGCAAGAGAAGGTAAATTAGGTCCCTGTGAAAAGTCTGACAATGTACCTGCTCTGAGTTAGGTGTTTGTGAGCCAGGTAAAATCCTATGGGTCCTATTTTGACAGTTTTTACCCTTCCCTTCAGAACCCTCATGATATTGCAGACATAGTTTTGCCTTGGAGGAGGCAACAGCTTAAGGAATTAGAGAGAAAAATTCCTACTTTCCAGAGGAAACTTGAAATGCACATTTCCTTTACAAGACCTATTTGTGCTGAAATGCTCTGACTCTTCTTTCCCAGCCACCATAATCAGACTGTAAAAATGAGCACTGAGCATACAAGTCCCTGCTCTGTGCAAAGTCTTGCTCGCAGGAGATCCATGTAACACAGTAGGAAAATTACTACCCTTCACCTCCTCCAAGTTGTGTTCCTTGGAGCTGCTGTGTATTGAGACATCTGCTGTGCATGGCCACACAGTGGGCAGGACCAAGGTGGTGTCTTGCTGCAGGGCTTTACAGTCCTCCCTGGACCTGCAAGGTCCTTGGCTGGCTCCCACCTCAGCTGTGCAGTGACATGAGAGTGTCCCCTTCTCTTTGTATAACCCTCGCCACAGCTCTTGCAGGGATGGCAGACAGAGCTGACCAGTTGCTTTGGGCAGCAGGGAGAAAGGCTGTGCCTTTCTGCCATGAGTGTGCAAGAAACAGCAGAGCAGGAAGCAAACACCTACCATGCTCCTAGTGGGAGGCTTGGCAGGTTTGCTGCTCTTGCTGTCGAAGTAACTGCAGCTGTGCTGAGATCAAGGTCAATTTGCTTTCCAGTGTGTATCTGTAAATCACATCCTTTCCTCATGCGAGCATCTGAATCAGACATCAGCAGAAAATGAGCTCCCAGCTGGGAACAGTATATAAACCAATGAAATATAAATGCCTGGTACAAAAGGCAAGACAGTCCCCAGTTGCCACCACTGAATAAAAAGGTTGATGGGAGTTTCCGTCCTACCAACAGAATTTCCAGTAGATGCAGGCAGAGTAGTCCTCAGAGCCTGTAATTTGGTTTGCTCCCATCATCATTGGTGCTTTTAAAAGAAAACAGCTGCTGCTTTATTTTTCATTTTATTTTTAAACTCTGGCAGCAAGAAAGTTAAAGGAATGATCCCTTGAAATCTATTTTGACAAAGGCCAGCATTTCAAAATGAGAAGAGACAGCCCAGTTTTTAGTTTCTTGGTCTCTAGGAAAATTTTCAAGGAGATCAGGAGATTATTGCAAAAGGATTCCTGGGAATTAATTAGGTGGGGGTTTTGGGGTTTTTTTAGAAAGGAGGGTAGTGGGAGGTAGGAACAGCAAGGCTGGCAAGCTATGGAATTAGCCAGGTTACAATATTGATGACTCTGGACCAGATGCTATTTGCACTATTCTAACCCTTAATATTTTTTTTTCCTGACAAGGCATGTGAACCTGCTTAACTTCAGGCAATGTACACTGTTATGCCTACCAAATCAGTGGGAATCCCCAGGGTGAGCAATGCCATTGTCTGATTTTCCCCTGCCCTGTCCCCCTAAACCCAACAAGATTTCTCAAGGCAACAGTGCTACTTTGAACAAGTATCAAAATCTGACCACAGATTTTAAAAGATCTATCAGGCATTTTGTTTTATCGTATGTAACTATTAATTTCCCATTTACTTCTCCAGAGGTATTTAATGTCATTTCTACCTTTCATCCAACCTGTTTCTTTTATATACTGATCTTGGAAATGTTTACTCCAGCACTTAATGGTGAAAAGTTCACCCCAGCATGATTCTCTGCTGCTGTTAACTATGCATGTTATGTATCAGTACAAAGTGGGCATTAACACCAGCGTTTTTATGAAATAATATTTGAGAAGTTGCATTCTGCAGGTGCAAAGGGTTACAGGATGGAAAATCAGCACACCGCTTCAGAAAGCAAGTATTCCAGCTCAGTGCTATCAGCAGCAGTGGCCTTTCCTGGTTAACGCGATAATGTGACAGAACCTGGCACCCTGCTTGCCTTTGAGAGCAAAATGTCATGGATCCCAGTTTTGACAAGGATGGTTCAGATAAGGTGGTAGGAAAATTTTTTGAGGGTTTGTAGAGCTGGAAGGGATTCCATGGCAATAACTTACGTGTCCATCTCGGGGAAGCTTCCAGAACCAGCTACACACACTCTGCTCAAGCAGTAAAGGCACAGTCAGTGCACCGGTGCTGGGCCACCAGCAGGTGGGAGTCTCTCCGGCATGAGGCCAGGGCAAAATGCTTCTGTGGCATCCAGGCTCCAGAATTCAAAATCAAAGTATCCCCTAGAAAGGCTTTTTTTTTTTGCCTTTTTTTTTTTTTTCACAGTGGCTGGACAACCAGGACTTGGGGAGAATTTCAACAGATTCCTCAGTTTTCAGCTGAAACTGGACGCTGTTTAATTTCTATTCAATGTGGTCATCAGACCAAAGCTTGGGGTTAATCTCACTCAGTGGCACCAAGGTCCTGGGAAAAAGCAAGGCATGTGGGAGAAACCTGCTGAGAGGACAGTAACAAGCACTGCTAATGAGCAGGGAGGGAATCAAGCATGCACTGCATCAAAGGCACAGCATCTTTCTGCAGGCAAACAGCACTCTGCATTCACCTACAAGTTAACTGCAGTTCAGGCCTCAGCAGTAATAAGTAATTTTCCTCCACACCGTGTTACTAGTACCTTTTGACCATTATTTCTGGTTATCAGTATTGGCTTGACTGTCGTAAGTAGCTCCAGCCATGGTCTGAACCCTATGGTACAAGGCACTGGAGACAGAGAGTTCACAGGCTGTCAGGGAAGGAGCCATTGCCATTCTGTAGCAAATACTCATTTCTCAGGTCTTCCAATTAACCTGGCAAAGCAACAGATTAAGAGAGCCAGGATCATGCTTGCCACACTCATTTCACATGTGCTGCTGAGCAGTTGTATTTTCGTGTATTCTTTGTGCATCTGTTGTTCTCCAGCCACCAGTAGTGCCAGGAAGGGAGAGAGGAGGCTTCTCCGATGAAGACTGGCTCTGATGATTTCCTTAGAAATAGGCTTGGGATAATAATTTGAGACTCTGAGAGCTTAATCTTCTACCCTTCTATGCATCTTGGGGTCACTTCTTAGGAAAGAACCAGCCATTGTTGTCTGTCTTAGTGGGCTGGGGTTGCTCTTTCTTTTCTGTATGGTGGGCTGCAGGGGAAGGGGGACAGTATGAGACAGCAGCATGTGTGACCAGGGAGGCTTATCAGACACACAGAAATAGGCAACAACAAAGACCTGACCTCTCAGCAGCTGGTGCTGTTGCCACCAGTCAGTCCTTACCATAATGCACCTCTTCCCCCTTGTCCTTCTTGTGGTGGTTTAGTTTTCTTGGTTTTGGTCTGGGCCTTCCTTGGTAGCAAAGTTGTAACTAAGGAAGTATTCCACACCGTTCCTTCATGTAATCAGGTGTATATAAAGACAGGGGGAAGGTTTCCTCCCTCTCTCTTTTTGCTCTTCTCTCCCGTTCGCGTGGTGGAGGACATCAGCTCTCTGTGCTGGGCTAGCTCTTATCTCTGTGAGCTGAGGCCTCTCGGAGCAGCTGCTGTCCCAGCCGGACAGAGGGGGAGGACCTGCTTTCTCTTAAGGGGAGTTTGGTGAGAATTGATTGTATTAGTTCTTATTGAGCTTTTCCCTGAGTTTACAAGTGTGTGTATTTTGTTTTGTTTG
>JAWWMP010000023.1:10432607-10518685 GCA_035047865.1 Dendrocincla tyrannina | reverse complement strand
AGCTCTGCGGGCCCTGCCGCGGGCGCTGCGCCGCCCAGCCGCGGCGGAGGATGCGGCGGAGCCGGGCGGCGCGGCTGGCGCTGGCCGCCGGGCTCGGCTCGTTCCTGCTCGTCCTCTTCTACTTCCAGAGCAGCCTCAGCCCAGGTGGGTCCGGGCGCGCGGGGAGGGAGCGGGGCCGGGCAGCGCCTCGCTGCGGAAAGCCCTCGGGTGTGCGGCGAGCTGAAGTTTGGGGTGAACTCGCCGGGGCTTGCACATCCCTCGGCTGGGACCGCTGGAGCGAGTTCGGCGCTGCGCTCCGCTTTGGGGGGGTGTGAGCGGCGCTGCCCGCGCCCCAGCGCAGCTGCTGACTCGTGTCTAGAGACACCTTCTTTCGGGAGGCTGTCCCCAGACTGACTTTGGGGTGACTGTCCCGACTGTCCCGCTCGCTGTCCCTGCGGTGCACGGAGCTGCTCAGCGTCGTGCGGCTGGCACGGGGAAGGACTGCACTCTCCAAGTGCCCACTTGCACCAGCGGCCACCAAAATTCCTGGGGAATCGAGTTGAATGGCTCAGCGGACTTCTCTAGCGTTTGCTCTTAAAAAATTTCTTGCACACTGGGAAACAATTCAGAACTAAAATATAAACAGTTTTGTACTGGAGGGGTAATTTATTTCCCTGCCCGCTTTCTGCTCTTTTGGGGAAATTAGCTCCTCTTTCCTAAGAGACGTTATTGGGTAATTCCTGCCGTTTTAACAATGTACTAATGTTTTCTGAGTACAGCAGCAATCCATCAATGGGGCCTTTAAAGTTACATCTTAAAATTCAGAAGACTGATTTGACTGAAACGTTAATGGAATTTTATCAGCGTGGACTAAATGAAATGCGATTTTCCTTTTATAGGGCCTGCTCCATCACTTTAATGTGTTTTTTTCCTAAAAATAAAAAAAAAAGCCATAACTTGTTGGCTGAGTAAGATTGAAAAGGAGTTGGGTTTCAGCAAGCATTTGTTATTTTTAGATGAGCACATGAAGTTTGTCAAATGAATTCAGAAATCCCAGAAGAGTACAATCAGTATTGTATTCCTTAGGAATTGTTTTTCAAAGAAATTTTTTATGCATCTCATTTTAGTTTTGGGACTGCTCAGTAAAAAGTGCAGCACTGAATCAGCTTTAATCTTCAGCACTCCTAATGGAGAGATGATTGTGTTTTACACTGGATGCTCTTTCTAGCATCTGACTGGAAAATGTGGCTCTTTTCAGGACTATGGTTTTCAAAAAAAGACTTCTGCATGTCTAAGTCAGCAGAACTTCTGTGCTTAGTTGATTTCAATCCCGTGCCTGATCTCGACACTTTCACAAAGTTCCTGTGAGACAAGTTGAATACGAGTCAGCAGTGCCCTGGCAGCCACGAGAACCAACCATGTCCTGGGGGGCATCAGGCAAAGCATCACCAGCCGGGCGAAGGAGGGAATTGTCCCACTCTGCTCTGCACTGGGGTGGCCTCACCTTGAATATTGTGGCAGTTTTGGACACCACAATGAAAGAAAGATATTAAGCCATTAGGGAGTGTCCAAAGGAGGGCAGTGAGAATGGTGAAGGGCTTTAAAAGGAAGGCGTATGAGGAGCGGCTGAGGTCACTTGGTCAGTTCAGCCTGGAGAAGAGGAGACTGAGGAGAGACCTCATTGCAGTTGCAGCTTCCTCATGAGGGGAAGAGGAGGGGCAGACTCTGATCTCTTCTCTGTGGTGACTAGTGACAGGACCCAAAGGAATGGGCTAAAGTTGTCTCAGGGGGGGTTGGGTTGGATATTAGAAAAAAGTTCTTCACCCAGAGGATGGTTGGGCACAGCACCAAGCCTGACAGTTCAGAAAGTGTTTGGATGATACTCTCAGGTACATGATGTGACTCTTGTGGATGGTCCTGTGCAGGACTAAGGGTTGGGCTCGATGATCCTTGTAGTTTCCTTCCAACTCAGTATATCCCATGAAAGGAAAGTCTGTGAAAGGTAAGAGAAAACCTGGTGACAGTAATAGTAATGGCATTTCACAAGGGTTTTGAGAGGTTTTGTGTCTGGAATGCTGCCTTGAGAAGTGCCAGACAGCTGAGGTTTTGGGAAATGCAGCGCCCTACAAATCTGTTCCTTCATATGGGGCAAGTGTGATTTTTGAAAATTCCTGTAGATGGCGGTAGGTCTGGGGTAGGGTTCTCCAACTACTGGATCCAAGTAACGTTTGTCACTCGGTGGGAGTTCATTTGTGAGGATGGTGAACACCATCTACAGATTTGTCCCTTAAGGTTCACAAAAGAGGTCAGTTAAAGTGATATTCTCTAAAATCTGCTTATTTTCTAGCCGCATAGTTTTCTCCCTGGATCCAGCCTTCATTTTTAGTGCCATTTCTTTTCCCTTATTATTTCTCAGTTTACAGTTTTTCCTTTCCTCTTCAGTGAAAAACTTGCACTAGTAGAGTCATTACCATATACTGAAAAGAATCAAGCTAAAAGTTGCTTCATTTTTTTCTATCCCAAAGGAAAGCAAACTGAGGCCAACTACTTGAATTTTAGAAGCTACAAGTTACAAGAATAGGTAAACAATTTGCAAACAAAATTGTCATCTTTAAAGTGATGGTTGACTTGAGGCTATTTGGAGTTTTAGTTGTTTGGTGTCATTTGGTTTCTGTATAGTAATGAAGAAATATGCTAGAAAAAAGCAGCAATGTTATGAGTTTCCCCCAGGAGCAGTCGGATCCTCTCTCTGTCATTAGCAGGACTGAGCAGGTAGCCCTTCCTGGGCCACCCACAGTCCCTTACATGTAACATCCTGAATTAATACCTGCTAGCAGCAGGTAGAGATGGAACCATCCTGTGACCGGGACAAGGAATACAACATGGCAAGAAAGATAATGTAACCAGAAACCTTTAAGTTTGGGAGTGCTAATAGCTCACTCAGCATGGGCAGCAGGAATTAACTCCTCTGTTTGCATTGCCCACTTGTAACTCCATCCAGGCAGTTATGGGCCAGAGTGGTTTGCACTGTGCTCCATGGCTGTGCTGAAATAAGGCTTTCTTGTTCTTCCTCAGGAACACCCACACACCAGCCTGCGCTGAAATAACTCTGCTCCTAAATGCCGCTGAGTGGTTATTTTGGTGCTGGGCTGAATTTGTTTGAGCTGAAGTCAGTGGCAGAATTCCCTGCTGTACCTCCTGGAGGCAGAAATGGCCTCGGTGTGTTTGCCAGCCTCGCTGGTGCTCAGGAGAGCTGGGACAAGTCTCGGTGCTCCAGAGGGAGAGCAGCCATGTGTGGGCTTGTGTGCTTGAGTGTGCCCTGACTTCGTGGCACTGGTTGGTTTTTGTTGCCTTCCCTTGCCATTGGCTGTACCAGCGAGCAGACACAGGGACTGTAGTCCCAGCTCTCCCCTGGCCCTGGGGTACAACTGCTTGGTTCAAGTCGGTGATGACCTGTCTGTCTGTTGACCTTTGTCTGTCTCACTCTGGGCTCACACACACACGGCCAAGGACAGGGTGTCTGCATTTCAGGAAGGTGCTGAAGTGGTGCTGAGCACACTGGCTGTTGGAGTTTCCAAACACTGCCACAGTGGGTGGTTCCAGGCTTTGGCTGGAGCATCACCTTTCAGCAGCTCTAGCCCTTCTGCATCTGGGCTGGTGGTGTGGGCAGGTATGCTCAGCTCCTGGGCAAACCTCATGCCATATCAGCTTGGTTCATGGAATGATGACAACCATCATGAGGCCTTAGCTGTGTTAGTGTCACCTCACAGCAATCCAGGAGATCCTGCCTGACATTGGCATGATTGTCATCCATCTTCTGAGTTGATCTTCCTCTGCTGTTTCCTCCAGGAACATTCCACCATTAGCTGTGCTGACTCTGCACAATGTGCGTTTTCTGCATAGAGGTGAGAATAACCAGTGGGGCTCCCAGACCGCTGTTTTGTCTCACTCTGGAGGCAACACATCTAGACTGGCACAGCAGGAGATACTGGAGGCTGCCAATCCTTGTCTCGGATTTTTGTCGGAGTTTTGTTCACTGCTTTTTTCAGAGGCACCATACAGATTTTAGTGATAGTGGGGGAGTTGGGATGACTCCGCTGTTACAGATGTGGGGTAGAGGGAAGGGAGAACAGCTGAAGGAGATAGAGGGAGGTGAGTGGCAGGTGTTAAGACCCTGCATTCATCTGCATCTGAGGTTTCTGCAGACCAGTGCTGTGGGGCCACCCCATGGGTAGGTCTTTGGGGAAACTGTCAGTAGGGAAATTGTGCTGACATCCAGAGAGCTGACAGTTTTTCTCCAATCAGAAAGAAGGAAAAGCCCTCAATCTCAAAGCGCTCCTCTGTTTCTGCTCTGGTTCTGCTTATCTGCAGCATCCAACTGTTGTTTCTTAGGTCTTTTCAGCAGCCCTTATTTAAAGCTGGCTTCTGCACTTCTCATTGTTTCACACCCTGTTGTCAGCATGAGCTGTTGAACTTCACGGGGCTTTGCAGGTGAGACATGCTCAGACTTTGTTCTGACTCTTTCACAATGAGAGATACCAGAACCAGGATTTTAGTAGTGCCAAGGTTGTGATACTGCTTCAGGAAGGTTTCAGAGTGAGAAAGCAGTAAGATTCCTCTCTCCATCCTTATCTGCTCCTGCATCAATCAATTGACCTCCTGTGGGCACTGATACACCAAAGCTTTCTCCAGCCTCTCCCAGAGTGGAGCTATCACTTCACCACCTGGAGAGAGAAGGACTGAGGTGTTTTAGGAGGATGAGCAGCAATGCCAGAAGTCACACTAACACATGTATCAGATATCATAGACCTCAGTAAAATGTCTCATCATTTTTGTGTGGTTCTTAGCCCTCTGATATGCCAAGGTGGGTATGGAAGACACCCACTGTCACCACTCTGCCAATTTTCATGTGGTTTCAGTTGCCCAGCCCAACATCTCTCAGCACCAGCAGGTCCTGGAGAAACTCTCGCTTCTCATTGTTCCAAATCTTGTCTTTCAAGTTTTTTGAGCTACACATCCAAATCTGTGATTGCTCTTGTGAAATCTCAGTCAGCTCCTTCCTTGTGCCTAAAGATTTGTCCCTTCAGGGGGATACAAATTATTGTAGCAATTACAGACTGATAGAGGTTACCGAGTTGAGAAGTCAATAACTGAGTTCCTGCAGAGCCTTAGTCCCTGAACAAGTGCACCTAGATCTGGTCTGAATGGAGATAAATACACACTTAAATATTAGCAGACCCTTGCAAAACAGGTTTGTGGGGTTTGTTTCAGAACAGGAAAAAGCCTATTTTAGGCCTCAGTTCCTCCCCATTGTTTAAAGGTATTTTCAGGCTGAAATTCAGACGCTGCCCTGGGACGTGAGTGTGGTTCCGCCAGCAAATGCGCTCTGAGACTGGGTCATGCTTCCAGCTGGCTGACACATGTTCTCAGCCTTCCAGATAAGCAGAGCTATTCTGCCATTGCCATGGCTAAGGCTGCAAGTGCAGGCAGGGATGATAAATCTAAGACACCCTCAGATGGCATGGATTTTTCTTTTATTTGCTTTTGTTCTGGGGCCGTTTTGCCCAACTCAGATTCCCAGTCACAGTGCTGTGATGCCCAGGATGCAGCTGCTGCCCTTTGAGGAGCCAGTGCTCAAACTACAGCAATGTTTCTCATCCAAGATGTTGGGGAACACAGGCTAGAAACCCTCAGATGTACCATGTTTGAAGATGTGAAATGCTGGAGCTGTGACCCATTGTGGTAGCAAAGTCTGCCTGGTGATGCTGAGAACAGGGCAGTAATGAAGCCCGTCTGCTCCCGAGGGCCTATCTTTTCATGAGGAATGCTTTCTCTAGTCCTTCTTGGCTTTCCACAGTTTCCTGAGAATCTCTGATACGTGAGAGAGGTTTTGGAGGGGGAAGGAGCGGGCTTAGCATGCCTGGAATTAACTCTGTCCCTGCAGGAGAGATTCATATCTCAGTGCCTCTGCTGGTTGGATCCAGCCTCTGCTGGTCCTGCAGCCCTCTGGCATCCCAGCCTGGCTGTTCTTCTCTGGCAGTACCTGTGTTTGTTCTCACTCACAAAACTCCAACACTACTATTTATCCTGCAATAGGAACTCCACAAAAACATCAACAGTAGGACTTTTGCCTGAGTTGGTGCAGGGGATGGTCAGTCAGGCCTGAGGCTGGGAGTGCTCATGCAATGACCAGGGCACTCCTGAGGTTTGTTATGTGCTGGGTTTTCTTTCTTGGTCCTTGCTTCCTGTAAGCATCTTAATGGAGAGTATGACAAACCCTCCATCTGAATTCCAGTGCAAACACAACTGTCTTTCCCAGGACTCCATATCAGAAGCCAAGAAACTACAAGGGCATTAGGTACTTAATTCCCAGTACTCCCCGTTGGAGCAGAGTACCCAAAGAAGACCTTGACTCCCCAAATACCTTTGTGGGGCCAGGGGGGGATGTTTCACATTGAGGCTTTGAGGCACAGCTGGGCAAAAGCCCAAAACTTTGCACTTGTGGAGCTCCATATCCACCTTCCATATGCCACTTAAATGTCTCTTCTGCAGTCTAGACTTGCTTTGTTCTCCATTTCCCAATCACCCGTGGCTTGCACTGGGAAGCCAAAATTTCAGTCAAAGCCCTACTTGGACAAAGGTGGGAAGAAAGAGTTGCCCCGTATCCCCAGGAGCTGGATGGCTACTGCTTGGATAAACTCTTCCAGCATCTCCTTCACAGGAGGTCATCCAGTGTAGGAGGTAGGAGTGGATTGTGTGGTTTTTGTTTCTTATAGTTTTAATGAACTGGAGAGCAGAGATGATTCTTCATTTGTGTTGGAAGGAGCGTGATGTTCTGAGGGAGCATGGAGTGTGCATGAGAACAGGGAAGAGAAGGGGAGCCAAAGGACACAATATGAGAAATGGCCTGTGCAACTTGGATCCTGTGGAGAAATTATACCAACAATGCCACTGCAAGGCCCATGCTGTCTGGTCGGCAAATGGGGGCTGCAGCAGCACCAGCCAGGCATGGGACATCTACAGACTTTGCAGGAGGCAATGCAGTTGGTTCCAGCAGTGCCAGTGCCTCTCTGCAAGGAGCTGGGCAAGCCAAGGAGACCCAGTAGCCCGAGGAATCTGCAGTGGCTGACATCCTCAACTGCACCACACCATTTGACAGCCCACAAATCTCTGCTCCCCTCTTGCTGGGCTGAATCTGTCAGAATACAGTACTGCCCTGAGTGTGCTTTCAGTCTGAGCCCCTCAGAAAGGACAATAACTGCAAAAAGCAAACACGCACACACACTGCCCTGTGCACACACACCCCTGCAGGTGGAAAATTGGTCTCAGCATCAGCCCCAGCATTGCTGTGACTCGCCCTGTGCAGCTACCTAAAATGTGGACTTTGAGTATGAAAAGCTGGTGAAAGGCTGTGTGAGATCTGTGGGATCTGTGCTGCAGCCATGCCATTGGAGCTCCATCTTGGACCTAGTGCTGTCCTGCTGACCTTCCAGCCTGGCAGGACCTGTGGATATGGGGACATCTTTATGCTGTCTGCTGGTGGACAGGGGGAGGGAAATTGAGAGACAAGCTGAGCTCTCCGCCAGGATTTGTTTTGAATGCTATTGGGCAGGTTTCATTTTTTCCCAGACCCTTTGCAGTATCCCTTACTGGTATGTCTGGGTCCATATGCTTTCTTAAGGTCCCTGCCTTGTAACCCTTTCCAGCTCCCACCTTTTGAAGGTTCAGAGACAAAGCTCTGCCTGAATTTTGTTTCTAGATCTGGTGATCCTTGCCTCAGAGATCCTTGCACAAATCTATTCCCTTTAGCTTCCTGGGATGAGACTGAACATTTTTAGCTTCAGGGCATGGAGGTGCCCAGCCTTGAACTTGTGGTGAATTCCTCCAGCCTCTGGGAGAAACAGGCTGTCTGCCCTGTCTGCTCCTGTTTTCGCCATAGTGCCCCATAGCTCTTAATATCTGTATAAGCTTTGATTAGATAAAACAGTTGTAAATTTTTGAGTGGGCAGATTGATGGGAATTTGGCTGGGAAGAGCTGGGAGTTGGTCTTTCTTGGGAGAGGAAAGCAGGGTTTCTCCTTTCTGATTAGGACTGCAGCAGCTCCGCCACCCTTGGGTTCAACAGCTACATCCGCAGGTGAGGTGTCTTTTCACTGTCTACCGTTGCAGGAAGGCCTGGCCGCATAACCCACATCCTCTGACAGCTCTGTGCTGAGATGGAAATCACCATTCAGCATTAAAAATGGTTGAGAACCTGGTTTTGAGGGTGTGAGTACATGTGGATTCAGTGTCCCAGTTGTACATGCTGTCCCATCCTTTCTCAGGTCCTTCCATGCTCAGCAGCGAGAGCTTCCTCACCTACAGCTGGACTCTCCCAGCACCAGCTGTTCCCAGCCATGTAGAAAGCCCAGTCTGACTCCTTTGAGCCCTGTTTGCCTCTCTGTCTTGTCCTCCATGTCCTGCTTTCCCTCCACCTTATCAATGATCCCTGATACATTGGGGCACTGAATGACAAAGGCATTCAGTGTTCCCAGCAGTGCTGCTCTGCCTGACGGTGTGTCACACTGTGAAGTGGTTTCCACAGCTGGGAGATGCTGCAAACCACACTGCCCCAGACCTGTGTCTGGTGTCGTGCTTGGATGAGTCTGTTAGGTGGCTGTGTGCACAAACTGTGTGGAGCACAGGTGCCAAGACCTGCTGTGCTGAAGAAGCACCTGATTCCGGTGAGACACAGCTTTTTCATAATTGGACTTAATTTTCATAGACTCCCTCAGAGCATTATCCAATGGGACTTGAAGCTGCTTTCTCCCCAGAAGGGGCTCTGAAGATGCCGCTGCCTCTGCAATAGCTCAAGTGACAGATCAGCAAGCCTCTAGCCTGGGCATGGCAGATGGGCAGGTGCTGGCATATCTACTCATGGTATTTGTGTGTGGAGATGTGCCAATGAATGTTTTGGATCTTCACAGCAGTGCACAGGGCATATCTTGGCCCATGGGTCCCTTCCCATCAGTTTGTCACTTGTGGTATGGAGGGACACTGAGGCCATGAGTCCTGGCCTCCTGTCACAACAGTGCTCACAGCTTTTCCTTCTCCATGTAAATATCACTTGATTTATAGTCCTCCATCTCCTGGCTGCTTTTCCAGCTCTTCCAGGGAGGGAGCAGCCGCGGGTTTGAGGCGTCCCCTGCAGTGCTCTCTTTCCCTGTGAATTTGCAGCCTCACTGCTGATGTGGAACCTGATCCAAGGCTGATCTCTGGCCAGATGTTGCTTCACTGACCTTGCAGGAAGGTGGATAGTATTGACGTGATGTTCAAAGGTGATGTTTGTTTGTAGCCACTGAGTGTGGGTGTCCCTGGGGCTGACTGCCCTATTCCAGAGGGCTTTCTTCAAGGCAGGGTCCTGGGAAATCAACACAAACTAATTGAAGGTCAGAAGCTCCTTAGCAATTCCCCATTCCTGTTTGTACTGTTGCCCTGCAAGTGTGGGGCTCTGCCCACCTTTGCCTGGCCACAGGGAGAGTCTCTGCACAGCCAGATTTCCCCATGGCAGGAGAAGGCAGCGAGTTCAGTCCTGCACAGAGCCAGGCCCTTCCTTTTGGCAAGGGTGCAGGGGTAGCATATTCACAGCTGGGCCTTTTCCAAGTTTACTCCTGGCAGTTTCAGGGAGATTGATTTCTCTTTAGCTTAATAGGATCAGCAGACACAGGCACTGTGATACTGAAGCAAGGCTGACTTGATGCTGGTGGAGTTTCGCACCCACCAATGCTGCTGGGTGCTGTAGGTGCAAGCCTCCCAATTCCCTTCTTCCTGAGGTTTCCATCAGAGCTTGCTCACTTCCTGCAAAAAGTAAAGAAGTCTTCAGAGCACCTGCTGCTAACAGCCACTCTCAGGGCTGGACTGGCGATAGGGAGTGAAATCCAACAGCCACTCAGACAAGCTGCTGCCAGTGATGCTGGATCTGTTCTGTCTCAATGCTGTGATGGCACTGGAGATTTGTGTCCTCTGTTGAACATGCTAGCTGGGGGGACAAGGTGCTTTGATAGCCTCAGGCAATGGCCACTACTAAATGCAGCAGAAGTAGGCACAAGGGGCTGTGTGGTGGGACATAATGTGCTGGAGGTGGTTCTCCCTAGTCTCCAGTGGGCTGTAATTAGCTCCCGTCCTCTGCAAGCTCATGCATCTCTTCAACACATTGTAAAGCCTCTTGCTCTGTATCTTGTGACAGCAAGTCTCACCAGTTAGTGACCTGCTCTCATTTAGAAAGGCAGGACACAGACCCTCTCTGCTGGGAGCAGAGAGGTGAAGGCTGTGAAGCAAAGCCAGGGAGGGATGGTTTGTGCAAGGTGCTGTGATGGGAAGGGTTTTCCGAATGTGCATTTTTTCCCAGATCTGCTTCTTGAGGCTTTCATCAGTCGTAGATGCACGGTGCTGACAAGATGGCTTGAAACATATTCAGCAAGACCTCTCTTTGTTGTATGTGTGCAGATACCCTGTGTGCAGAGGACACAAACAGCATCTGTCCAAACCGGACCTAACTGCAGGCAGGTTTTGAGCAAGTCCAGCCTGGTCCCCTGCACCCTGGCCTGCCGTGGCCTCAGCAGCCAAGCAGAAGGCAGCAGACTGGTGCAGGTGGTCTCTTGGCTCGGTAGATCCATGGTACTGTGTGAACAGCTGTGGATTGCCTGAGCCTGCCCAGTGATGAGAGCCTGGAGGGGTTGTGTGACCGCCTTGTGTGGGTGAATGTGGGTGAGCAGGAAGAGGTGGGTCTCTGGTGCAGCCTTGCCCATGGAAAATCAGCCCCTGTACATCCCCGCAAGAACCTCTGCCTTTGCATTACCAGTGAAAGCCCTTCTTCTGCAGTTTCATTTGGGCAGCGGGCTGCAAAGGAGGAGTTTATTGACAAGGAATGGAAATGCTGGCAGTCCAGGCTTGCATTATAAATGCAAGCAGCCAACTGGGGCCAGGAGAGTGACAGGCATAATAGGGAAGAGAAATTGCTCTTGGAAAGCTTCTAGCTTGGCTTATATGGGGAATTAACCATTTGGAAACAGAAGATTGTATAGTACTTATACACAGATACTTTATTTGCTCACAGAGGCTGTAATCCTGTTGGATATTGTTAATTTTCTGTTTTCTATAAAGATCTTAATTGCAGTCCTTGTGACAGGAGAGAGCTAGGGGCATTGCCCAGCAAAATACATCCCTCAACCTCAAATGCCTGTGATCCTTCTATTAAGCCTTTCTGGCATCTGCCTCAGGCTGGTATCAGGTGACCAGAGCCACCTCCTGCCGAGGAGACATGAGGGTTTAGGAAGAACCACTGAATGGGACGGAGTGTCCAGACCAGCTGCTGTTGGCTCTGTTCCTAATATGATCCTCACAGATGATGCTGGGGTATTTGGCAGCTTCCTGGAAGCAGCTGGATTCTTTCTTTCCCTTTCTGCATGATTTGTTGTGAGCTAATCATACAACTGTCACCATTTTGCATCACTTGATTAGAGTTTCCCTGGCTGATCTTTGACTCAAGTTGTCTAAATGGGAATAAGAATACCTTCTTCGAAAAACAGGGCCTGAGCCATCCTTACCTCTGGGGAGAAGGGAGCCACAGAATTGAGAGCCAGCTGTGCCAACCCCTGTGCCTGGGTATGGCTGGTGACACTCTGATGGTCCAAGAGGTGTCATTGTTGAGAGATGAAGAAAAATTATTTTTAGAAACTTAAAGGCAAAGTAAGCTGTGTGAGAAAGTGGGAGTCAAGAGAGGAAAGAGCTTTCATGAGGCTTTATAGAAAACAAGGAGTTTGCTTTTAAGGAGTAATTTTAATATCTTCCTAATGGCAGTGGCAATAACTTCTTCCTAAGTAAACCTCCCAGGATCTTGAACAACAAAAGTGGTTTTAAAGCATGTCCAGAAGCCAGATCTTTGAATCACATCACTTCTGAAACCAGCGTCTGCCAGTGCCTGCACTGGCTTGGGTAGAGACAGCACTCCCGAGACAGTAGTCATCTGGCTGAAGTGTGGACAGATCAGGGATTTCAGGTTTCAGGAGTCTCTTCCAGGCAGTTAAAGACTCAGCAGCCTTGTGTTAGGGTGAAAAAAAAAAAAGGCAAAAGCTAAAGTTAGATAATTATTTTCCTGCCCAGTGTGTGTGACATGCAGTAGTAATCTAAACTACTGCAGGATGTTCAGACCCAATCTCATGTCAAGAGTTTAATGTTCTTTTCGTAGCAGCTTAAAAAAACATCCATCTGATGACACCCCCTCAAACTTCACAGCCACCTTTGTGGCTGCTGTCTGAGCTGTGGTGTACAGCAGATGGAAGCAGAGTTGGCTGCAAACCATCAGTGCTGAGTTGTCTCTCGGCCCTTGTTAACTGCAGAGTGCTGAGTGTGCACTGCAAATATGAAGCTCTGTGGGATGGGTTTGTTGGCCAGGCACGTTGAGCAAAGCACACACGAACAAATCCATTGTCTCTTTTGCCAGGCAAGTGTTCCAGCAGCCTGCTGGGAAGTGCCCCTCTGAAGGGCATTGGTGGAGGAGGCACGGTCACACTGGCTTTCCTCGTCTGGGAACGTTTGCACGCCTTGGGTAGAGAAAAGTCAGCTCCACGCCTTCCCGTTCCTGCTAAAGCTGTAAGAGCATTAGTAGAAATGGACAGTGGAGATTATATTGCCAGCAGTGCTTGCAGTGTTTCTTTGGAGCACTTTCAGCAGAGATCCCTCTTTTTTAGTGGTTTGGAGGAAGATCCAAATAGCTCTGAATATTGGACTGCTGCCTCCCTCCCATCCCACATCCCACGTGGTACTGAATGGGACACGTGGGGTGTGGTGCAGCAGTCATTGATCTTGCCCAGCGTCCTGCTTTCAGCCATGAACAGTGCCAAAGGCACAGTAGACACTGAGCACTGAGAATGGAGAAGTTGCCCCTTGGAGAGATGTTTTCTGGATTCTTTCAGTGGAGGAGGGAGTGGTGATGTGAAATAGGTCTAATTGTCCTGCTTCTGTAGTAGTGGCAGTGCCAGCCCCATGTGTGACCTGTCACAAGGCCCTCTTCAGGTGGGATTCTTGGTGAGGATCTTGGGGGACAATCATGAGGAAATTGTGGCCAGAAAGGGGGTCAGGTCAGATGCAAGACTGCTGCCTGTTCTGCCAGCCGTTCAGGAGACGTCTGCCGCTGTTCTTGGCACACGGGCATTGCCTGCCCTACAAAGGTTGCCACAACACTTGAGAGGCTCAGCTGAGGCATTTTCCGATGAAAGTCAATGTGGTTGTGTTGAGCTGAATCCAGAAGGGGAAACCTGAAGTCTGGTGGCACTTGGTGCCAGTGGTGCTTTTGCGCTGGAGGACAGTGTGCCATGTCTGCCATCTGCAGTTTTATTCCATCTGTTGTGAGCTACTGAGCATGGAAATGATTATGGATAGGTGACTGTCATGAACAAGGGGCATTGCAACCCCACACTGAGGAAGCAAGGGAACATCCATCCACCTTTTTCAGGCTGGAAATCATGTGAGTGCATTTAATACGCCTGGGGCTCCTGGGCTCTCCGTATGCCTGTCTGCCCTCAGATTTGTGTGTGAGGGCCCTGTGCTGCAAGTAATTTGGACTGTGGGAGTGGGATAAGTGCCCCAATACAAGAAAGAGCAGTGATACAGCTCTGCTGCCTCTCTATCCCCCCATGAGCCCCAGGTACAGGGACACAGGGATGGATTACAGATATTAGGGATCTTAAGCACAGGTGGAGGCAGGTGTGCTTAGATTTTTGGTTCCTCTTCAGTTCCTTAAGGCCATGTGTTTCCACCCCCAGACATTGACCACAACCACTGCTGCTTCTGGCAGGCCTGACTGTTCTCTGTCTGGCTGGAATGAGAGCAGGACATGTACTCACCCCTCTGTGTGACTCCTCCCATCCATCACTTTCCATAGAGAATAGCTTAGGACCTTCATCCACACCCTACATTAACATTTCCTGGAGGCAGCACAACCCTTGTGCCTCTCTTGCCCATGGACTGCTGCCTTCCAGCCAGCAGGGCACATCTCTGGAGGAGTGAATTACTTTTCCTGTTAAAGGCAGTGCAGTCCGTTGAGTTATCCCATGTAAAACAGTGACTCATTGTCCACTTTTGGAGTGTGTTTCTTGGCTGGAGGAAGAATGTCATCAGTGCCAGGGAGCCTGGGCTGCCATTACCACCCAGTTGTGCCACACAGCCCTGGGACTCCAGAGAAACTGCAAGGGGGTGATTGCTGAAAATAAGGGCATGACACATCCCTCCATCTCCTTCCCAGAGGAAGTAATTCTGGACGTCTTGCCCATGCACACCTTGTAATGGTGAGGTCTGGGGATCCCAAATACCTCCACATCTCTGTGTATGTAGGAACTATGTGGCTTGGAGCAGAAAATGTTGCAGAAGGGTTTGTCCCAGGGGATAATAGTTATAGAGGATATTCATTTGGTGGAAAGAGTTTGGAAAATCCCCCTCTCCGTCTTTGTTCCTCAGAAAAGGCTCCACGGGCAGTGAGGTGACAACAAGCTGTCAACAAACAATCAGCCCTTGTGCTTAGGTAGAAAGTAAGACAATGTGTTCTCCACCATTAGGAGCCCAGGCTTGAAAGCTAGACCTTCCCAAAATTAAACTGATTTTTTGAGACAGCACTGTTTGGCCCAATAGCTCTGACTCTTCTAAGCGAGGCTTTTCACATGGATCACTGGTCACTGCCCAGAGATTCAATTGCTGCTTCCATGTGGGATTTCTTGGCCACTGTGCCCTGGACCATCCTCACACAGTTGATGTGTCCAGCTGCGTATTCTAGGCTTTGCTATCAAACCAGGAGGGAAAGCTGAGCTCAGACTGAAGGAACTGTCTGGATTCATCAGTGCTGCTGCCAAGCTCTATTTTCTTTCTCCTTCTCTCTCTTTTTTTTTTTTTTGTCAGCGTGCTTGGATGTTAAAATCGAAAATTGGACAGATTCAGCAGCCAGTGGCTGCAGCTAGGGTTTGGCTTTGACTAACACAGTCATAATATCCTCTCATAAATTACATGGCATGATCCTTTTCTGTGTCTCTTGGGTGCATTATTTTAATGGTGAGGAGCCTGTCTTCATGAAGCAGGGCTGAGTTTCTGCAGGCAGAGGTGACTGAGCCATCACTGCTATGGCTGAAGCACTCACTCCTTGCCTGTGAGAGGTGCTGCAGAGGAGTCAGCAGGGTTTGGAGAAGCTCATTGTTGTGCCCACAAGGAGATCCAGGTCTTCATTTCTGGTTCTTCTAGTGACTGACTGACTTCAAGCAAGGGCTAATCCCTTTACATCATAGAGCTCTTGGTGTTTCCCCTTCTGATAAGAAAGGTTGGTACAGTTATTTGTTTCCTTCTGTAAACTCTTCCTTCTATTAATTCAGTTCAATTACACACATGCTGTGTGCTCTAGGCAGACAGTTCCTGTCACCAATACCTTTTCCTATGTTTCGATCAGAATCCATCAAAAGTAGCACCTCCTTCAAGTTCAGACTGTTTTTTAGGTCTGAGAGAGAACATCCCCTTCCACGAGGGTCTGCCTTGAGAACTGAATCATCCTACAGAACAAAAACCACCTATCTCACTCACCCACTGGCAGTCGCAGGCTGTAATTAACACTGATCATTTCAGGCACCACAATTATTTTTTCTCTTTTTTTAGGTTTTGCACAGACACAACAGGAAGCAAGGCTGGGGCTGTGAGACAGCAGCGGGAGGCAGTGGTGGGGTCAGGATTAGCTCCTTAGGGCCTGTGGGGTGACTGCTCATGTGCAAGCACATGTGCTGTCTCTTCACTTCCCTTGGCTGGAGACCACTGAATCTCCTCCAGCTTTTAACCCTCTCCAGTGTTTTGTATTGGAGACCACAAGTGGAGTTTTTGGCTCCTTGTGGCCCCAGAGTCCAGCCTGGAAAATGCCTGTAAGCTTTATCCTCTAGCCCGAAATGGTTTGGGATTCCTCTGTTACATCTCAGCCACTGGCTCCCTCTGATCTGGGGTTTCTAAACCTCTTCCTGTCTGGCACCTGAGCAAGTGGGCATGAAGATGCCCTGCATGTGAAACACCTCCCGTCATTCTCTGCTGGCCTGTTCCCAGGGTATAATCACATTCCGGCTCAGCTCATACACACATCCAGCCCTTGCAACCTCCCAGGGGGATCACCTGGTCACCTGGCAGCCCTTCTCAGCAGCTTTGGATCTGCCTTTGTCCCAGGAGAGCAGGGCTGGCAGTGCTGCAGGTGAGGGTCACCAATGCTATGGATAATAGAATTCATGCTCTTTTTGCTGCTGTGGGAAGTACCTCACGTGATACATTTCAGGACTACATTTGCCTTTTTTTTATGACTGTCACACTGGCGGGTGATAGCCCAGAACTAATGCATCTGGGACCTCCTGCCACTTCCAGCAGCAAAGTAGCAGAAACCGCTGAATTCCAACATGGTGAAATTAAATCCTATTAAATTTCCACTCCTCCGGTCCAGGATGAACTTGAGTTTCCCTGTTGGCGTTTCAGTCTCTCCCTGACATGGCAGCCTTTCTCAATACTTTGTCTATCATCAGCATCTTTCTATTTTTGTCTCAAGTCCTTCCTGAAGTTTAATCTCAAAGCCAATATGGGAAATATTTTACTAGAAATCTGCCCTCTGCCCAGTATTTCTCATTTAAGTGCCACCTGCTTTCTAGTTGCTCGTGTCCTTTACAGTTCACCTTTTAAACTTCATCTTCCACTGAAGTACTTGTTTCCTGTGGTGTGTCATATCTCATGCACTGTGTGTGTCTGGTTGAAGATCTGACACATAGGCTTGATCTACAGAAACAGCTTATTTTATTCACAGATGAGGTTGCCTGGATATGAGCTGTGCTTGGTATATGCCATGTTGATTTTTGTTCCCAGTTCCTTATTATCCAGTTGCACCCACATATTTTAATTGTTTTCTTTCCTTCAGACTGTTTTCTAAAGCCTGGGTAATGCTGATGTCAGCCTGGCAGGCTTGTCGCTGCCTGAATCCTGTCTCCTGGCCAAACTGTTCAACTCAGGCACTGGATTTACTGTTGTGGTTGCAGAGAACCTCCCTCCCTTTTTAAGGGTCTCTGCAGCCAAAACAGCAAATTCTTTCACTGGTGCTTCCACAAGTCTGGAATGGGCATGATCCAGTCTTTCCCTCACCTCACACATGCCTGGCTGTCTTTATAATCAGCTAGTACACCTAAATAGTCACAGCTTTAAAATCTGTTCTCTTTTCCTGGGAGAGCTGGAAAGTCATTGAAACCCCAAATCCTGGTGCAGTGTTGATGTCACGCTCTTATGAGAGTGACTTCGGTTATGATGGGACAGCACTAAAATCTGGGCTGCAGGGAGAAAGGAAGGAGGTTGGAGGGAGAAACTGTGACGCCTTTTCAAGCTCTGAAGGAAAGTCTGAAAGTATGCGTGCACAGGAGACTCAGAAATGTGCCTGAGCTCCCTTTCAGGCTCATCTCATTCAGTGATTTCTGGTCAGGGTCTCTGCCTTAGCATGAGAGTTTTGTTCTCTTGCTCTGCATCACTCCTATTCCCTTGCCTCGCATTTTGAAAATGCAAAGAACGAATGTGATCTTTCCTTCTGCTTGTCTCAGTGAAAAACATTTTGGATTACGGATATGCACTATTTTGATACTTCTTACCCAAACAGTGATCTGGCAGCTGCCAAGGGTTGATATTTTGTTCCCTTTAGAAAGTTGATATGCCTTGGCTAAGTGACGTCCCTGCTTTCAGATGCAATTGTGGCAGTGCTAAATTTCCAAGCATTACCACTACATGTGGCGGAATCTGGGAACCTCAGCAACAAGCTGTAAAGTCAGGAGAAAAGCCAGGATGTGAAGATCTTGGCAGCTCCTCCATGATGGAATATCCTGCTGTACTTAGGGCCACGGTGCCAAAATGCAGCTCAAACCATAGACTTACTGAGATGTTACTCCCTCCTCAACACTGTCATTTACTTCAGTATTCCTTGGCCTTCCCATACTGGAGTCCCAAGACGGGGAGGGACCCCAGGATGGGAAAAAGCTGTGGGATTGCATTATAAAGTGGTTGAAATGGGGCAGCTGAGGAAGTGGGGGTTTGTGTCCAGCGTAGGGCTGAGCTGTGTTCATAGAGCTGCATGATGAGAACCTGGGGTCTGGTGGTAGGGGAGGACTGGGAGACGACAGTGATGCTAAAGTACGGTGGCTGAGGTATGGTGAACGGGGCATGAGCATAGCTTGGGGTCATGGGACAGAGCTGTGTTAGGTGGCAAAGCCATGTCTTAGTGAACTCTGTTAAATCACCATCTACAGCCTGCTGCTGGCTCAAGAGAATTGCAGCAGTCCTGGCCTGCTTACCACTTTCATGGCCAGTGTTGCTCTGCCAGGTGATCCCAGAGGTTTTGGGGATGCTTTGGGCACAGGCAGCTGGGGCTTGTCTCTGTTCATACACATATTGCTGACCACAGGCACCTGCAGCCTCTCTGACCCAGCCCTGAAGAGAATGGACCCTCTGGTCCCATGGGACACACACACCAGCTGCTGCCCCCCACATGCACCGGTGCCTCACAGAGCTGTGCTGGGCTGCATCTCCCCCTCTGCTTTAACACTGGCTTCAAAAGTCATTGTCGTGGCCCAGCCAGGATCCCATTTGCTTTTCTCCTTGGGACTCTGTGTGTAGTTCGAGCAGACAGTTTCTGAGGGGGGAGACTTCCTGCAGTGGAGCCTTGTGAAAAGCTGCTCTGGGCCAGACACTTGCTTTGAAGGGTTTGGCAGTGCCCCGGCAGGGATGGTGTCATCGCTTAGGAGTGCACAGGCCGTCAGGATGCAGTGAGTGTGCAGTGCCGGCATCTTCCCCCTGCCAGCTCAGCACTCCCAGCCTCCTCCAGCTGCACAGGAGCAGCCTGGCTGGGGATTTTTCTGGGTTTTTTTAGCTCTTTGCCTTTTTTTCTGGAACCCTAGACAGCAGGAGCCTAGTATGGATCCCAAGGGATTTGCTGCTAGCGAGGGAAGATGCCTTGTTCTCTGACAGATCTTGCTCTGGGGAAAGGCTGGAGGAAATCTATTTTGCAACATTTCTGCTGGGACTGTTGGCAGAAGTCCTGCAAAGGGCAGCAGCCACTGCTTGGGCTGTGAAGAGAAGAGGACTGAAAGGTCAGAGCATGGATGTGACCTGCCTGACCCCTGCTCCCTGCCCGCTTTACTGCAGATTTGCCTTTTGTTCAGCCCAAAGAGCCTCCTGCCGAGGCAGTGCTCCTCCAGGGCCATGACCCGACGCTGCACCAGGCACTGAACCCTTTCCCTGGCACATTTCCACACCCCTTGCGCAGCACCAGCATGAGCTATTTGCATTTCTAGCTAGTTTTTAACTTGACCTGAACCACCCGAGTTTTGCTTCTGTCCTAGTGGCAAAGGTTCTGGTTGATGCACGTGTTAATCTCGAAAGCAAACGCCTCCACATTGTTTTTACTAAATATAGGACCAGTGTCGGCTGTGGTGCAGGGCATTGCAGACAGCACACAGAGGGGTCACACTCCTACATCGAACAGTTTATCAGCCCCAGCCGGCAAAGAGACTCAAGTCTAAATGGTCTCTGCTTCCAGATTTGAGCTGCAGCGAATTGAGTTTTCGAGGCTGATTTCATTCCCTGTCATTTACAGAGGGCTGAGCCTGGAAATGTGAAACGGGGTCCTTCTGGGAAAAACATCTCAGCCCAACACTGTACATTGGATTTTCTGCTTATCTCTCATGAGCATAGATGCCATTTCACCCTCCTGTGGGGTAACTGATACAGGGGATTGAGGAAGAAACTGTACCTTCTCGTTGAGTCACATCTTGATCAATCCAGAGTTGCAAGGAAGTGTCATTTCCCACGGACACACAAGCGTTCAGGCACTGCTGATGAAATCTTGTGAGGTCAGGCAGTCACTTCCTCCTAATTGCAGCTCCAGGAAAGAATAATGTTTAGCTTAGACCCTTGTGACTTTGTGCTTTGGAGCAGTTTTCATTTAAGTAAAATACAAGCACATGAAAATTGAGATGGGATCTTTATTTTTCCTTCTGGTTATATGGATGCCATCTGGGGCTTATGTAACAAATTTGGTTTTGTTTGGTGATGGTCAGTGACTGAAAAGATCCAGAGCCCCAAACTGTCATATAAAAAGCCTCTGTTAGAAACCTTCATGTTGCTTTTCCTAGTACCTTGAAGGACTGGAAGAGCCTCCCAGGCCACAGTCTCCTGAATTTGGAGATATCTAGGCCACATGGTTCTGTCCAAGCTGTGCTGGAAACAGGTCCATGGGGCCAAGGGATGGCAGCTGAAGCAGATGCTTCATAGCCTGGAAGGTGGTTGCATCCCTACATAATTTATGAGCCTGAGAACTTGAGCCGCTGTCACCAACTGGGTGTCCAGTGCCACATTCATGACTGGCCAGATCCAGACTTGGGTTCGGTGCTTCTGCAAACAGATCTCTGAAACAAAATCAGACAATCTGAAAGGCAGGGAAGGGGCAACAACTGCTTGGGTGGCTGTCTTCAGCTTCAAATACCGGAGGAGATGGTGCTGGTTTAAAAGGGAAATGAAAAAAATAAATAGCAATAAGAACTTAAATTGATTTGCCAGTCAGACAAAGCACCTGACAGATTTGTCTGTTACTGTCCATGTCTCTGAGCCTGTGGGGGCTCAGCACAGAGATGCTGGTGTTGGATCTGCCCCCTTACCTCTGCCAAGCACAGATGCTGTCTCATCCCTCATGAGTCCGTGGCGATGCTGGTTGAGGTGCTGTCTCCTGGGTCATTCCCTCAACAATGCAGCCTGCACACAGTGGCATTTCCCAAATGTATATGGATCAAACTGTTCCCAGTTGCTCTTGATTGTAACAAGATGCTACCTCTATTTGAGGTCTTTTATTTGTTAAAGATTAGGGCTGGATCTTTTGTATCCTTCTAAAGAGTTTGCTAAAATGTAAGAGGGAGGGGCAAGCATTGCTTGAGCATCACTTCCAGAGCCAGAGGGATTTGGCTCTGCTTGGGGAATGTTGCCTTATCCCAACTTGAGCATCTCCAGAGAAGGTGAGGGAAGCAGACCCTTCCAATCCCTCTGATTTTTCTTGCTCCTTTTCCAGCCTCAGAAGATGGGGTCATGAGATCCACCTGGCAGGGGAAGGCCGGTCGCAGCCCACTCCAGGCCCTGTATGACAATTACCAGGTAAGGGGACAGGGAGATGGAGTTGATGGGGTGAAGGTGGAGTGGAGTGCTGGGCAATGACCCTTTCTTTCACCCTTCTGGTGTATGGGACGCTGATCCATCTCCAACCACCCCCAAGGTCCTTGCATCTGAACCTCTGGCTGTGTCCAAAAGACAACACCGCACTGTTTTGGGGAGTAACTGTTGATACAAACTGCTTATGGTCATTGCTGGTACTTGGGCAAGTGGTTTAATTACCAGTGGGCTGAGCCTGCGAGATTTCACCATTCGAGGATTTCAAAGCCAAATCTGGGCCATCATAGCAGGGCGAGAGAATCACTGCTGCCCTTTCTGAGTTAATAATTGATAGATGTTTCTGTCTTGGGTGCTGTATATATACACATGCACATATGTATATGTGTTTGTATATATATGTATTTGCATATATATATATATTTACATATATAAAGCTGGACTCAGCCATGAGTGATTTACAATCCTGTGACTTCTCAGGCCTCTTCATCACCCTGAGCTGTGCCAGCTACATCTGCTGAAAAATTGGCAGTCTGGGCAGAGATTACTCCCCTCCAGGTGGGCTTAGTGGGTTCCTCCCTGTGCCACAGTCTGCAGCAGGACCGGCCACAGTCACTGCCTGAAGCAGAGAGCACTTGCCCTTGCCAGCCCCTGGTGTGTGCAGCCCAGCCAGCATCTGTGACCCAGAACTGGGAGAGGTGACCTGCTTGCTTTTCACAGTGGGATTTGTAGTTGAAGCTGCAAAAGGTGTTTGTTTCCTTCTGCTGCCTGCTTCTCCCCCAGGCAGGCAGTTTTCCCCTCATGCAGCCACACTTGTCTGTGCAGAGGGATCCTCACCCACAACTTCCCTGCAGGAAGTCCTGCAGGAAACCACTCTCCAACCCGTGCAATGAGCTGGGCTGTGCCATGTGCCCCAGCCACCAAATGAGCCCTTCATCTCCCCATGTCCATGGGTCTGTCATGTTTGGCAGCCCCCAAGGGCGGAGGGCAATGCTCGTGGTCCTTGCAGTGGGCTGCCATCCTTGCCACCTCCCCACTGCCCATCAGCAGTGCCCAGTGCAGCCAGAGCTGGACCTCCTCTCCATATGTGATGCTTTGTGTTACTGTTGAGGTTGGTGCTTTTATGTCTATAAGCAGCCAAAGTACGTTTGCTCTCTGAAAAATGGCAAATACGGACTTCCTTAGCCACGATGCAAACCTTAATGCTGCTGGGATGTCGTGGTGTTATTTCCTTAAAAGTGATACTTAATTTCCCTGGCTTTTAAAGAGAAGGAAATGAAGGGAGCAATTTTGCTCTGAAATAACTGCAAGACGTGCACTTATTCCAGTGGGCGGCTGTTGAAAAGTAGTCACATTTTTTTGTTGCCATGCCTGCAGACGGTGTCTGTCTGTCTGTCTCTCTGGTCCAATAGTTTTGAATTATGTAAGTGCAGGGAAAAACACCTGAAAAAGAAGCACATTATTAAAATGTCTCTTTTTGCTAAGCCCTTGCAAAAAGCACTTCTTATTTTAAAAGGTGACAGGGAGGCTCTAAACAAAAGAAATTTCTGTGGAAAGGTTTGGCTATGTCACAAGGCATTGTATCATAAGAATACCTCTTCAGCTATGGTTATCACCTCCCTACGTGCTATATTTTCTTCATAGCCAAGTAGCCAACAATGTCAGAGTCATATCTTAGTGGCAGTTAGCATCTGTTCACCTGCATTTCCTCCATCTGAGCATTTTTCCATGTCATCTCCCTACTGAAAGGAGTAGGGATGGCATGCTTGTCCTTCCCCTGTCTCAGGTTACCACCCATGCAGGTTCCTGGAGAAAGTGTTCTCTAAGGTGACCTGGACAAGGTTATTTCTTTTGTGGAAATGAGATCCAAAATGGTCTGAGTGTGGTTCATCCCTCACAGGAGGAGCTTTTTACCCAGATGTTAGTGCCTCTCTGAAGGGTGCAAGTCTACTGGATCATGGGCTGGGCACTTTGTCTCAGTATCCCAGGCAGGAGCTTTACAAACCCTCACAACACTGCCTCTCCCAGGCTCTGGCCCTTCCCAAAGCAACTTATGGTCCCTCAGGGAGCAGTGAGAGTGCACCTGAATCTTGGCAAAGGGTGTCCTTTGGCATGCCTAGGCAGTGACAGCTGTCAGCAGCAAGGATGTGGGGACCAAGGGCATGGCCTGCTCTTGTCCTCGTCAGAGGGCTTGCCACGTCTCTGTGGGTGGCAGAGATGTTTGCTGTGGCACCTTGTGACATCAGCAGGACTGTCTTCACAACCCCAAAGAGGGATCCACTGTTGTCTTGCGATATGGCAGGAATTGCATGGCATAAGAGCAAGAGTCCTGTGGGATCAGAGCCACCCTGGGCTGGCAGGCATGCAGTGGAGCTGTTAGTGGTCATCTTCCAGACAGGGTTGTTGGATGTTCCCAGCAATGACGAACACAAAACCTCCCAACCCTTGTGAGCAAAATGGGGAGTGAGTGGGCAGGAGGAGGAGGGAACCTTCCCCTTCTGACTTCCTCAAAATGGTTTCATTCTCCAGATGTTTTAATGAAATTTTGGGATTTCTGATGAAAACTGACAGGAAAGGTCATATCTCCAAATCTGAAGTGGGGTTTCAGCTGGGGCAGAGGTTAGGGGGCTCTGGGCTTCCAGAAGCCAGTGCAGAGGCTGCCAGACCTTGATGTAAGAGTCAAAAGGGATAAACAATCATGTATCAATTCCTCATCCCTGTGGCCAAAGGAAACTGTGACCAGAGCTGAGGCATTGAACTGGTCCATATGGAAAAAGTCCCTCAGAAGAAGGAACCCAAAGACCTCAGGAAGGGCCCCACCACCACCTACAGCAGCCCCTTGCTCCTCTGCATCATGCCCTTCCACCCCACCTCACCTCCAGCTACCTGGCTCTTCCCTAGGGTTGGACTGTCAACGTTAAAGACCATTTCCCTCTGCCTTCCCTTGGCAGCATACCCATGCCGTTTCCATCATGTATACCTGAACGTGTGTGCCACCCTTGGCTGGGGTGATCACAGTAAGCCCACGGGTGTAGGTGTCAGTGTGACACAGCCATGTCCCTTAGCAGCAGGAAGGGCACTGTGCCAACAAACAGGCTGCACAGTCTGCCCCTGGGGCCATGCCTGTCCCCTGGACTGGTGTAAGGGAGAACACGTTAGCCCAGTGTGTGTGTGAAAGTGTGTGAGGGGCTGTGCTTTAAAAGAAAACCCCATTATTGACCTTCTCCGCACTGCCTGTCTCTTCACCCAGCTTGTCATCCCATTTTGTCATCTCTTTTGTCCCTAGCCTGACCGAGAATTAAATGCACCAAATCAAGTTGTGTTCAAAGTCAGTGCTGTCCCCAAAAATCCTGCATGGGTGACTGCTAAACCCAGGAAAGGGGAGGGAATGTGGACAGTTGTGGGGCAAGCATTGTGTTTAGGCCACAGATATCTTGACCAAGTCAGTAACCATCTCTGTTGTTTATTTCTCCCCAGTTTGAGCAGTCAACACTGCAGGCGGTTCACCATCAGAGACGGGAGATGTTGAGTAATGTCTGCAACCGTTACACCCGCAAGCGGCGTCTCCTGCAGCAGGAGGACTTGCGCCATTTGGTGGTGGATGACACGCACGGGCTGCTCTACTGCTACGTGCCCAAAGTGGCCTGCACTAACTGGAAGCGGGTGATGATGGTCCTGACAGGGCAAGGCAAGTACCAGGACCCACTGGAAATCCCTGCCCACGAGGCCCACGTCCCATCCAACCTGCGCACCCTCTCCGAGTACAGCGTTCCCGAGATCAACTACCGCCTGCGCAGCTACCTCAAGTTCATCTTCGTGCGGGAGCCCTTTGAGCGCCTGGTCTCGGCGTACCGCAACAAGTTCACCCTCAGCTACAACACAGCCTTCCACAAGCGCTATGGGACCAAGATCATCCGGCGGCACCGGCAGGAACCCAGTGACAAGGCTCTGGAGCGCGGGGATGATGTGCGCTTTGAGGAATTTGTCTACTACCTGCTGGACCCACGGACACAGCAGGAGGGGCCCTTCAATGAGCATTGGGAGAGGGTGCACTCGCTCTGCCACCCCTGCATCATCCACTATGACGTGGTGGGCAAGTATGAGACCTTGGCCCAAGATGCCAACTACATCCTCCAGCTGGTTGGGGCTGACACAAACATCAAGTTCCCAGCTTCTTCCAAGACCACCAGAACGACAGACGACATGACAGCCCAGTTCTTCCAGAACATTAGCCCCTTCTACCAAAGGAGACTCTTTAATTTATACAAAATGGACTACTTGCTCTTCAATTACTCCATCCCCTCATATCTCCGCATCCGATGAGGCAGGGGCTGGTGGGGGGAGATGAGGGAGAGCTGGATAACTCTCATCTTAACCACAATTCCTCTCCTCCCACCTTGTGCTCATCTGTTGGTTGACTTCTACTCTGTGCCCTCTTGTTAGGGTCTGCTCCACATCCTGATGCCTTGTTCATGGTCTGGAGGGAGGATAACTCTCAAAACACTGGGGCTGAAGCTTTTCCTTCCCTTTCCCTCCCACCCTTCAGTATCTACAGGGAATGGTGGTGGGACTGGACACTGCTGGGTAGGAGGGCTTGTCTTGGTTGGAGACTTTTTTAACTAAGAGGCTCCTCTGTAGATCCAAGTCTTGGGAAGACTACCTTTTTGGGCAGGATCCCTTCAGGTCTTTCTCCTCCTTACTGGGCTGTTTAGGGGCAGACATGGTGTCTCGGGGGTCAGGGTGGAGTGTGTCAGAGACTTGCATAGAACCAGAAATAAAGCAATAATTTAATGTAACTTCTTCCTTTTGTTTAAAATTGCTCCCAGCTTATCTTTTTGTCTTATTCTTCTCCATCCTTGTCCCACTTCCCTCACCATTCCCCATTGCTGGGGAAGGCAGAGGTGTGTTACTCTGACCACACATTTCTCCCTGACAGTACCCAGAGGGCTTTTTTGTTCCTCTCCTTCCACATGCTCTCAGTTTGAATGCAAAATACACTGAAGAGAGTGAGGAGAGGTTTGCAGCAGGTCTACAATACTTTCCCCTGACTCCAACAGCAGAGCACTCAGTGCCTGTGTGTGTTCATGTCTCTGGATTTCTGCTCAAATCCAGGTGCACATCTCCTGTTTTTTTTTAAAACAGCAGGTGATAACTGTTTTGTAAAGCCATATGTACAGCACAGGTACATGTGTCTGCTCATCATCCATGGTGTCCTGCCCATGGCCCCACTGGTCAAGCAGGGCACCACTGGTAGCACTGGCTTCTCTTCTGCTGCCACCATATGCTGCTCCCGTGTGTGGCCAGTGCTTCCCACATCATTCCATTGGGGGACCCAGGAGGGTGCTGGGCTCAGTTTGAGTTATATATGTATATATATATAAATTTATTATATAAATACATATATATAAATACTGGGCTGGGATGTGTGTGTCTGTGTGTGCATGTGCGTACATATGAGAAAAAAAAATGAGGATAAAAGCCGAGAGAGAGACACCTAGAGGGAAACAACCCTTTGTCTGGCTGCCTTTGGACAATCATTCCTTGAAGACAAAAAGGAGTACACAAAAGAGAATGACAAACCTAGTCCTAGGATTTTAAATTAAAACCAGTCCAAGGAGCTGTATTTCTTTAAAACCGTATTTCAGTCTTCCCTCTTTTCTGTTCTGCTTTGGCTCAGTGGCTGCCTTTGTAAATAAAAACACTGGTAATAGATGCTGTAGAGTGTGTCTGCTGGCTCCACTGCATACACTTGACTGATTAGTGCAATACAATGGGAGGTTTTATAAAACCATAGTGCTCTCAGGCTCTTTCAAAAACAATGTTTCCATCTAACAACTTTCAGCTGTTATATCTTAACCTTTTTCCTCTCTGCCTCTGATTGGCAGATTACATGCTGACACTCCCTCCTTGCTTGCTTGCTCTGTTTGGAGACTGGGTTTTAGCAAAGCAATGAAAAATAAATGAAACTGCTGGTGATCCCGGCAGTCTCTGAGTGATTCTCCCAGTCTGGACTGGAGATCTCACAGAAATGGCCTTTCTTGTGCTGAGTATCTCCCTGTCTAACTGAAACACAAAGTACAAAAACAGAATATATGATGCAACAAATGTCATCAGCAGCATTCAGGCTTGGAGTGCATTCCTCCTGCTTTCTCAGGAGTCTCGTGTTCCCCACTTAGCACTGCCTCTGCTTGGAAAAGTAATTGTTCAAGTCTCCACAAGATCTTTTCCTCACTTTTGGTCATGAGTCATAATTTGGGGTCAGATGTAGAGTCACACAGGGATGGATTTTTGGAGGGGTTTATTTATTTTTTCTTTTCTGAAATACTGTTCCTGGCAGGTACCTGTAAAGAGCTGGTGGCACAAGATGTGGCAAGGACAGATAGACTCACTGTCTGCTGTGCTGTCTCTGGGTGTTCGGGCAACATCTGGCAGTCTGGAAGCTCCTTTGGGCTCTCTTTGGTGTGAAAGCAAGGGATGGGCAACAACCAAGATCCACAATCTAACCCACTTAGGTCATACCCTTGGCTTCCTCCCTGCCTAAATCTCGCTTTCCAAAGCAAAACCCGCCCGTGCAAACAGAAAAGGGTCACTTTGTATTGCTGAAGTGAACACCTTCACCCCGGGCTGGAGCTTTCCGCCCCTGGAAGCGCTTTGCCCGTGCCAAAGCCGAACAACTGGGACTGGGACGCTCTGACTGGGGTCGGAATACTGCAGGGCCGGGATGCTGCGGGGTCGGAGCCGGGATGCTGCGGGGCCGGGACGCTGCGGGATCGGGGCCGGGATGCTGCGGGATCAGGGTCGGGATGCTGGAGCCCTCCCGGCAGGCGCGGCCCGACCCCATCCCCGTCCCACCGAAAGGGCTGGAGAACGGGAACAGGATGGAGCTAGGAGGACCCCGTGTGACCGATGATCCCAACTACAGGCGGTGTAATTCCCTGTACGTGCGCTGGGAACAATTTCTCCGAGCGATCCTGATTGCTTGTGGCTTTTTAAACTGTTTCACTGCGTTCCTTTTTCTTTTTAGAGAAGAAAATGCCAAGGTGACCTAGGCCAGCTCTGAAGTGGAACTGGATTTGGTTTATTCCTCTCCTTGGAAGTAGGAACGTTGCAGCACCTGATGTGCAACAAGGGCATGAAATACAAGGGAATGCCTGGGGTCTGCCCTCCAGGAACATGGACCAGGGGAGTGTTTTCCCAGAAGAAAGACAGTGGTCTGGTGGTAAAGGGCATAAATGCACCTCTGGGGTCTCAGACTTGACCAATATGCAGCCCTGTGGGATGTGTCTGCCTTAGTGGAAATGGGGCTTTGGTGCGGCTGGCCTGTGGGACTACACATTTTGTACTGTGCTTAGGCCAGGGTTTGATGATGAGTGGATGTGAAGATGCTTCTCAGCAACCCGAAGAATAGCAAGGTGAAGACAGAACCAACAATCCCACCAGGAATGAGCTCAACTGCTGTCACCTGGAGAAGGGGCAAAGGGTTAACCCCAAGGGCAGCATGGACTTCTTTTGGTGCCCTTAAATACGAGCTTTACACTGCCAAAAAAACCCCAACCCAACCTGGTATTTTTGCAGGGAAATAAACCTTCCCTGTGGGGCTGGTGCCCAGGGGTTACTCTCCATTGACCCCCCACACCCACACCGCCTGGCTTGGATTAGTGGGCTGTGGACAAAGGAGGGGACAGTCTCACAGCACAGCCAAGTGAGAATGTTTGTGGCTGCCAAAGCACAGTTATGTTCACTGACCCTGCTGAAAGAAGCTGGGACCCCTGAATGGGTGTGGCTGCCATTAGACATCTATTCCATAATGAAGCAGCTCACCTGCTGTGGGGCTGGGCACTGCATCACACTCACCGGGCAGTGCCATTTTCTGCCCAGGCTGGAGTTCTCACGTTGGTAGTGATGGGTTAGGGCAGGAGGACTGGACTGGCATAGGGAGGGCTGCCATGGCAGCACTGCCAGGGTCACCCCAGCTTTGCAATGGAAGTCCAAAGATAAATGGAAAAATCCAAGTTAAACACCATGATTGCACATGGCTCAGCCTCAGGGAAGGAATAACCTTGCAAACTCTATTTAAACCCTCCCTTCCTAATCTTCCTCATCAAGTGCCTATTAAAAATAAATAATGTAGGCAACAAAGCATGGCCATTGCCATATGAAGTAGCATTTAGACTTGTGAGTCACAGAGTGCGTGTGTCACAGAGCTAAGATGGGGCGATCACAATCATGCAGCATGATTGTGCTTGGGGGAAGTGCCAGTCCTGGCATTGCTGAAGGAAGGACCCTGGTACTAATGTCCCCCAGCCCTCTGAAAGGCACCATGTGCCATGGGGGTTCCCATCCTGGCCTCAGACAGCCTACAGAGTTTGGGGCAAAGCTACTCTAAACGAGTCAGGTTGGTCCTGGAGTTTGGCTTGGGAGCAGCTACTGGGGAGCTCTCAGAGCACCAGGAACACAAAAAACCCCAAGAACAGCCTCACTTCGGTAGGTTCATGTGTGCACACATATACAATGTAAATAATGATTATATTATAATGTATAATAGAATTATTGCAAATACTTGAAATATTTATAGATGATAATACATGCATTGCATGTAATATGAATGTGTATTACAAGAATAATTATCTATATTACAAGAATAACTAAAGAGCATTTATTATTATATCTACATATATATTAAGTGATTATATTTGTATATGATTATAATACTTAATAGGCATTTGGCTTATCTATGTCTACATATACATATGTGTGCAGCATCATATTTATTATACAGAGCTGCCCCCTAGTATAAAAGAGAGAGTACCTTCCCTTCCTGCAGCTTTGCCACAGTCCACCATGTCTTAGCAGTTAATGGTAAGCTGGCCCCTTCCTCGAGTGCCACTGTCAGCTCTGCTTGCTCCAGCCTTTAGGGCACGGTGGGCATTTTGCCTGTGCTGTGGGTATTCCGTTCTCTGGAGCTGCTGGCCCCATCCCTTGCGGCCCATGTGAAGCTGTTCAGTTTCCCCTTCCAGGGGAACAAAATAGAGCTTCAGTGATCAGAAGGTTTCTTTCCAGAGCTTGCTGTGCACCACAGATTGGGTTGTTTACCAGCTGGAGGATTAAATAGACTTTCATTGAAGGGAGAAAAAAAGTGTTTTCAAGTATGTGTTGGAAGTGATGTCTCACTTGAAGGAGGCTTTTCAGACTTGCTTGTGTTTGCTGGCTGGCTCTTCACTTGTCCCTGGTAAGGATGCTGCATCTCACATAGAGTTTCTGGAAAATTACTGTATTAGGATGGAGGTAGTGAGTGGAAGCTGGGGGTGGGGGGAGAAAAATAAATACTTTGACTAACCCTGGAAACAAACCGCTGTTCCCATCTGTCTCTACAGATGGTGACAGCCCCTTCTTTGCCTGCAAAGAGAAACCAGTCTGCGCCCAGGAATGGGGGAACCTCTGACTGACTTTTCTCCCCAATTCAAGTGGGACCTCCCTGAGGCCCCAACACACTGGCACTAGCATGGTGCATGGCAGACACCCACCTCCTCCCAAAGTCCAGTGCCCTTCCTCAGCCCCCATCCCACTACACTGACATGAACCTGAGATTTAGTTTATTGGGGGTTAACTAGTGGCTGATGTCAAGAGTGAGCATAACTGCATTGCTAATGCAGTGGGAAATAAAATCAAGGGAGAGTAAATTTAAAAAAAAACAATCGTATTGTTTCACTACCCCCTACTACAGGCTGGATCAGCTGACTGATGGCTGCACGGGAATCAAAACCAGCTGATCTCCTTCTTCTGACAACACGCCACATTTTCTTTTATTCTCTCTGAAGATTACAACAGGGTAAGCCCTCCACTAGTGTCTCACAGCATTTCATGGGTTTCTCAGTCCAGGGCCAGGGCTGAGGGCAAATGGCAGGTCAGCAGCCAAGGACTAAAAAGCACCAAGAAAGAAGCTCTCTCCTCCCACTTCCTCCTTTTTTTAAGGATGTTGCTTAGTTGGGAGCTGTAAGGACTAAATACAAATAAAAGTCACTGACAGCTAAAACAGAGGTGTTGGTGACTCTGGCAGGGTGGCTCCAGCCTATTGAGAAGCTGGACACAGTAATGACACAGACACAGCAGCAGAGAAGCCAGGCCCACCGCTGGCAATGACTTCCCTGCTGGGTTAGATTAAAGACAGAAATCACTATGAAATGTCCACACCCTGTCTGGGCTCTGCTACCCACATAGGTTTGCTCTGAAACTGTGAATTTTGTGGAGGAAAAAGGAGGAAAACAATCCCCTCTCCAAATGTCCTCCTCAACAAAATCACTCCAGCAGAACACCACAGGGAGCATACAACCAGGTAGGGCCTGCTGTGATGTACTGAAAGCTCTTAAAAGCTGAGGATCCTGCAGGCATTTAAGCACCAAATTTTTGCTTTTAAGGGAAGGGGAGGGAGAGGATGCCTGGACAACTCAAGGGCCTCTGGCCCTTCTGGGATGGCTGGGGCAGTCAGTGCCAGGGGGACTGGCAGTGCTACCCACTCACTGAAAGGGTTGGAGGCACTTTCTTAGATGAGCAAGTTCAGATGGAGTTACAGGAATGCTGATCTAAGCTGTGCTCCAGGGTTACATATAACATTTGTTAGCAAAGGCCCTCTCTCATTTGCACAGGGAAAAAAAAAGAAGGAAAGAGAAAAAGTAAACAGGCTGAACAGCCAAATAACTAGCCTCTTGCTGCCCTTAAAAAAAGAAAAAAATCCACTTTTATTGAAACCATTTCCTTTGGTTATATCATTTCGCTTGAGGCTGGAAGCAATTTTAAGTCTTAAGTGCACTCCCTGCACTAAGTGCATGAGCACGAGGCTGCAGCTTGGCTGCCCACCAAGGGGTACCCTGGAGAACAGCACATCTTGCTGCGCCCTCTGTGATCTCCCTACATCAACTCTGAGCCCCAGTGTCTCCTGCAAGGGCTTCCCAAGCCCAGCATGGGCAAGGTGCAGCATAGGTCACCCTGGCCCAGCCCAGCTGAGTCCCACAAGTAGGACACGGATGGCCTCTATTATGTGTTCCCATCCATGTCCTCTGTCAGCAGTGACAGTAAGGTTGAGTTCTGCCTAGAACTCCCCTGATGAAGGGACATACCAGTGCCAGGGCTTTGCTGCAAGCACATAGCAGAGAAGCAGTTGTGTGTTGGGCACTGGGAATTGATGCTGGCAGAGCATGACTGGGGTCCCTTGTAGTCGGTACCAGCCACAGTCTCCAGTCTAGGGCTTTGGCAGGATTGGAGGAAGCAAAGGCAAATCCGTGCTATTAAGAGAAAAGCAGAAACAGTTTCACATGTTCAGGATTCTGTATAGGGCTGTGGTGTCCTCAGCAGCTTGACTTTAGGACCAACCTTACCTGATACACAGGGACAGCAAAGGCACTGAGCTCTGGAGAGGACCTCTCCAAGGCAGTGGGGGCACGCAGCAAGGAGGAGGAAATATGGTGTTGAGGCCAGACAAATTATTTCCCGCAACTGCTCAAGGCAAATTGGAGTTAATAAAAGCTTACAAAATAAAACACTAAGCTTAAGTTATTAAAACATATATGTACGTATCCTCTAATGCAGCCCCCTCAAACTGGGACTGGCAATCAGACACTTGCTTTGCTTTCCCAGCAAGCCCCCCCAGCTGCTGCTGCTGCTGCTGCAATTATCACACGTGGGTGCTCGGGGCTGATGGTGCAGCCAAGCACAGCCGACAGCACAGAGGCTGCAGCGGGAGATAAGGCAGCGAGGCCTGAGCTGGGGGAGTGTGTGCCTCGAATGCCGAGAGCTCCCCACCGTGAAGTTCCTGTGCACAGCCTCTCCAGCTCAGCCAGCATGGGGCAATTTATCCTTCAAAACAAAAAAAAAAAGAGGAAAAAAAAGGAATAGGAAGCTCAGAAAAGGATGAGGCGCCAGCTTATTTTTTTTCAGGGAGTGCTTTTCCCTACACCCGACAGCTGAACAGTCTGTGCTGGTAGAGACCTTCAGCAGTGTGTTGATGCTGTGCAGGGGCCTCAGCTTTGCAGCAGCTCTGGGAGAACACACCAGAACTGGGAGCAAAGAACACCCATGGCCAGCAGGCACCCAACACAGCTCAAATTTAAGTGTTTTAGAGCTGGTAGGTCCTTGAACAAGGCACCTGTCTGCCAGCAGGCTGGGGGACTTGACCTCCCCCTTTCTGTTCTCCAGCAAGGAGAAGGCAGGTTATTATTCAAGTTAAGGCCTAGGGACATTTTTCAAAGGTTTGATCCGTGTCTTTGACTCCTCACTTGTCAGCATCTTGTTATCTGGAGGACTCTATTGCTTCTTCAATTGCAGTGATTGGCTGCTTTCGGCCCCACAAGCCTCCCTGATGTTGTCCCCGGTAGCAGCAGAGCCACCCTGGAGCAAGGACCTAAGGAGTCATTGGCCACGTCCTCGTGCCCAGTAGTCACCCAGCCCAGCACAGGCCTTATGCACACAAGCAGGTTCAAGACTCATCCCAGAGCAATTGTTAATGAGTGGATGATAACAGTGCGAGAGAGAATGGGCTTTAATTCTAACCTGAAATGTGGGCAGCAAATGGCTGCTCTTGGTCAGGAAACACTGATTTTCCAGAAGCCCTATTAAAATTGTGTTGTCCAACCTGAATGGATGAGAAAGCAGCAAGAAGTTCTACCTGACGTGTTAGAACTAGAAACAGTCAGAGTCATAGCAAGAAAAAAACAACTCCCAAATCCACAGCATTACTTTTTTTTCCCCCCACTTTATTTATGTGTGTGTTTCTATAAACATTTTAACTACTGGACATTTCATAAACCGTAAAAACAAACCTTCCTGCCCCCAAAATGCAATCAAACCAGCCTGTCGGTCAGACACCAGCAATGCTGCCAGGGCAGGTAGGTGGTATCCCTAGATAACCTCCCACTGGGCGTGAGCCAGCAGCTCACTGCCTCAGATTCTGAGTGTCTGAGCAATGGCGAGGAGGCAAGTTTAAAGACCTAGTTGCTCTCCTCCTCCAGGGATTCCGCAGGAGAAAAGGGGATGAATAGAGAATTTCCCTTGAAGGGAAAGGCAGAGTTCGATGGAGGGGCTGCAATATCCACTTGCAGGATCAGGCGCAGTGACCTTGGCAGGCTTTGGAGCAGCCTCAGGGCTGTGTCAGTGCTGGCAACTGAAACCACTGACCAAAAGATGCTCATTCATTGCCAATGGCCCAAATGCTCCTTAACACCTTGTTTGCCAGGTGCAGGCGTGAGCAGCGGGCGCTTCTGAAAAGCAGCTCGCTCACGTGCCAGAGTGCTAGTCTGTGGGTGCTGATTCCTCGGGGCAGGCGAGCCCAGCTGTAAGGCACGATGGGGAGGGGAGGTGTCAGGGTGGCAGGGGAGGCCCAATCCAGCCAGGTGACCCAGCACTCATTGCCAAGTGCCCCGTTGTCCCAGAGGAAAGCACCATATCGCACGAGTGATGCAGAGCAGCGCATGGTCTCTCAGTTCCCCAGGTTCATGTCTGCACCGTGGACAAGCCAAACCAGGCGGAAACAGACGGCCAGGAACCCAGTGCCCAGGAGATCCCCCAGGGCAGTGAGGTAGGGGATGGAGAAGTTATCTGGATCCAGAGCCTTCCTCCACATCAGACGCACAATAAGGTCAGCCACGTAGAGCAGGATTCCCACCTGGGAAGGGGCAAGACAGGCCCTGCTGTGAGGCAGCAAGAAGGTAATGCACAGTTCCCTCAGCTCACAGCCAAAGTGACATGGTCATGGTCAAGGTACAAGAGCTAACAGGGATCATTGAGCATTCCCACCTTCCTCAGAGAACTGCTGTTTCTCTGCAGCATGGAGTTGCACTGGGATGGGTGTATCTGGTTCCTACCCTTTGGCACACTGCATTGGCTGGCACCACCCGTGGTGCCACTGCCCCGTGCTGCCAGCCACAACTGTGGAGAACCCCACTTGACCTGCTCACCAGCATCTCCTGCTCAAAACAAGAGTCTGCCCACATGAAAAACACCGCCCAAAGGTACAGTTCCTATTTCCCAAGCCTTGAATGGGACCACTCCTACTCACTCCACCAGATACAGGGCTGCTGAATATGCAGGCAACTCCAAAGGATAACTTTGTTGCCAGATTTTTTATCTTCATCCTTCTTTTTGCCATTAGAAATTCGGATCATGCCTACTTTCTTTTTCCTAAAAGTCTCACTGGACAACTGGAGTTTGAGGCAGTTTTTACATCAAAGTTATCCCAAGCAGCACTGACATGTTAGAAAAAAAAAATAATTTTTTTTTTTCATCTCAACAGTTTAAAAACCTTTGTAGTGATTTTTGTTTTCTTTTTAAATCCTATTTCATTCCCAATTCTGATAAACAGATGGAGGAAAAAAATGTTGCGGTTAAAGACTAAAGACTGTCTCATTAATTGAATTAAAAAGGGAGAGAGAGTTTGCACTCCACATCTGTGGTCCCTCCATGGGAGACCCACAGCACATCAGGAACTAAACCAGAGGTGGCATTTCTAAAGGTGAAAACTGCAAGCTGAGTTGGGGGAAAGGGAGGAGGAGAGATGGGGGAAACATTAAATAACAGAATTACAGAAACTGAAGAGCTTTACATGGATCATTCCTCTGTCTCAATTCAGGATCAAATGTGCCCACATTTTCTGACAGAAAATTTGTTTAACCTATGCTAAACAACCCTTGGAGATAGAGATGCCACATGCCACACTCTAAGCAATTAGTGTCATGGCTTTTTTTTGCTCTTTTTGTTTTTCCCAAGGTCTAACATAAATCTGCCTTTTTTCCATTTGAAATCCATGATTTCACATTTGCTCCCTAGTGACCACAAAGTAAATGTTATTCTGTCCCTCCCTATAGAAATTTGGTAGTTTAAAGGCTATTAACCATATTTTTCTCAAGCCTCTCTTCTTTGGACTAGCTAACCCCAGTCAATTCAATCATTCTTCTGAGGTCATATTTTCTAGGCTTCTGATCTTTCTCTTTGGGCTTCTTCCAGCTGACCCAAACTTCCCCCCTCTCTTTCTTTCTGTCTTTCTTTATAAAATATAATGGAGGGGAAAAAAGAACCACTGGCCTCCATGGCAATCTTTCAGGGTCAGTGGTGTTGCTGGGATGCTGCTCTTCACACCCTCATTTATTCTGTGTATTTTCATGCTTGGCTTTAGTTGAGGAGTTACCTCAATGCATAAGGAGAAGAATAAATATTTCCCTTTAAAACTATGGCTGTGCTGTTGGGCTTAGGGCTGTGCAAAGGTCGAGAAAAACTGATTGTTTACACACATAAGGAATTCACCCGAAGACACGAGGCTGCTTGTAAGGCAATGAGAGTCAGCCACCTCACCCTGCAAATTAATGAATCATTGATTTAAAAGGGTAAGTGAAGTTAGAGCCTCTGTGAGTTCAGGCAACAGCCACATGCATTTAGAGTTTACAGGGCAGGATAAACAGCAAAAGAGAACAGGCGCAACAAACTGAATGAACCCATTGTCCACCCAGAACTTTTACTTTTGAAGATGAACTGCTCAGGCCTGGGTTTTCCCTTCACTTTTGACCTACATGGCCTGGCCCAAATGGATTCCCTAGATCTTCGCCATAATATGTGACACTGGTTTCCAAAATGAGTGGGGAAACCTGCTGGCTGAAGTTCACTCCTCTCACTTGCCCCTCACTGGGAAGATTAGTGGTAATTTAGAAATACTCGGAGCTTAGGGACTCAAGGAACAAACATTTTGAAACAAGGTGCTTCCTTGCTAAATGTCTCTACACACTTACTGCAACTCAGTGGATGATGAGAACTTATTCCTCATCTTGTGACTGATCCCTCACTCACCCTAAAGTGCAGTCATGCTCATATGGGAAACTAGACCCTCATAATTTGGATGAAATATTACTGAACCCACAGAAGGTACAGGATGCTTTGTAAAAGCACACCTGAAATGACAGGAAATGGTGGCTGCTATTTTACTGGGACTCCTGTTTAGCCTGGAGAATGCTTTTTTGCACGTTATCTGAGAGGCTCCTTTTGGGTAAGAGTTTAGGGTTTACCTGCAACAAAGCAGCGATCAGATAGAACATCACAAAGGTGAAGGACAGAGACGTGTGGCCTCCCTGCAGCAGATGGATGGTGTAGAGGAAAATGAGGTGACCTGGGATAACCAGGAGGAACAGGACCCGGGCTGACTTGGAATTCACCTCTGCAGAGGACAGATAGAAACAGGGATAATAGCAGCTGCAGAGGGTGGGGGGAGGACAGGACACAGCTGCATATTTAATGCATAGACTTGGGGCTGTCCCCTCCCACCAACCATATTGCTAATGCCTTTTCTAGATCGTACAGCAATTGGGAGCATCTGCAGGATCAGCCCAGCACCTTTGTCTAGCACTGAAACCGTGTGCCAAAGACTGCGTGGTCCATGCTGATCCACTCCAATTCTTGCAGACACTCCTCTCAGCTGCTCTCTGCCTCCCACAACTTCTGCTCTGCCTGGCTGCAACACATTTTCCCAGTTTATAGTTTAATCTAGCACTAACTCCCAACCAAGTAGGAACCTGCAATCTATAAAGACAACAGACCCAGATCAAGTTTTGCTGATGCTTAAGTATATCCAATGCTGAAGGTGAAGAAATTGCTGATTTTCAGCAAGATTATGGTCTATTCACCCCTCTGTCCACAGGTTATGGCTCTAGGCTGGCCACCGTTAAAATGACTTTCTATTAGATCAAATCTAAGGTTCTTTTTCAATTACTTTCTTTAGTGCTCCCTGAAGGCCACTTTCTTTCCATGCCAGTGAGCAGTGAACAAGTCTTTTTTCACACTGCCAAGATGCTTTTTCTCTGAGCTGAGTATCTTCCCTGTAGCGGGAAATTCTGCCTTTCAAATCAGGCTTGGTAAAGGAGCTATCTGTGATGACAGGCCTTGAGACATGGACACCTAGGGTTCAGGGTCTACCTGATGAGAAGAATGTGGTGCATGGGTTGGGCCAATTCTGCCTCATCTTGTATGGCAAAACTCCAGGCATGCTCCAGAAGTGAAGGAATGTAGAAATTCGGCTGGCCTGGATGGCGACCAGATTCCCTCCAACACCTGTGAGGACAAAAAAGAAAACCTGTAAACCTAGCCCAAGGTGAGTCAATCTGCACTCACAAACTCACTGAGAACAGCAGTGAGAAAAAGAGAAAACCTGATCCTGCATGTCAAGGTGATGCTGTGCTATTCACTTTGCAGGAAGAGCTCCTAAAAATCAAGAAAGTTTCAGTGATTATCTCCTTCCAACTGCTGTATTGAAAACCTTTTCCCTTGCTCCCCAGCACTGGATGTAAATGCCACGTGGCCTCTGAAGATGACGTAATTACACCTGGCATGAGACAGTCTGCGTAAAACACCTGGGGAAAGCAGTGCAGGCAATGGCAGATGCTGCTCAGGGCCACTTCTTGGATTTACTCACCCAGGGAACCATTATTGTTTAAAAGACAGCAAACATCACAGAGAGTGATTATATGACTGCATGAAGGTATCTGATGCACTTTTTAAATGAGAAGAAATCAGGAGAATAAACTGGAATTCAATATGCAAGATAATTAAAAGGAAATTAATTCCTTCCAGACTGATTAGTTCTAGCAAACATGAAAAAGCAGCAACATTTTCCAGTAGCAAATAGAGAGATAATGATCTATGGAGCAAACCTCCACCACTCAGAGTATTTTCAGGGTAGAAATGCCACAGAAAAGATAACACGGAGCCAGATGCTGCAGGCTTCTCATGTTTTCTCTTCCTTGAAGAAGAAAATGCTCCATCATTAAATATGAGATTTTCCAGATGGGAACTAAAGTAAAACATTAAGACTATGGCACTGTAACTCAAGATGGGAACTTTGTGAACCATGCACTGCCACATTTTGCAGGACTCCCCTGCACGTGCAAAGTTAAGAGCTACTTGTGAAAGTCACAGAGAACTGCACAACGCTGCCACCAGCTCTGCCAAACAGGCCACTCGCCCCCACAGAGTGACTTGGGTCAATCATTGCTCAACTAAATTGCTGGTGACGTACTTTCCCAATCAGATTCTTTGCCTAACCATGCTGGGAAGGGTTTGTCAGTGAGGTGATTGTCTTTATGCAGATCCAGTAAGGTGACAGCTGGGTGACACTCTCTGACACTGCAAGATGACACCATGCTTTGAAGGCGGCATGAGGCCAAGCTTACCCTAGAAACGTGGGTTTCCCTTGAAAGGGCCTGTCCTACAAGAACACTATAAGAGCAGAAAAGTGAACCAGTGGATCCTTAGTGATACCAGGATCCCCAAAAGTTTGTACTGACATATGTGTGTATAAAAGTACGGTGAGGATTCCAATAAATATAAATATGCACACAAAAAGTGTTGATATATATATAATCCCTCTATATACAATGCATATATATATATACACACATATATAATCTTATCATATTAATCTTTATCAGCCATCTGTAGAGGAGATGTTTGCACAGCTCTAATTACTGAGTAGAGGGAGAGAGACAAGGGAAAATGGATTTGTGACATCCTAATAGGTTTGATGTTATGAAAAGTGTCAGCATAGCTCTCAGAGACAACTATCAGATGCTGTTAACCTTTGCCACAGCTCTAACAGTATTTCTCAGCCTGCCTGCTATTTTGCTCCAGAGATGCTTCAAGACATAAGTAAGCAGGAATGTAATGGGAACCAGTAGCTTCACTTCCACTCATGATGGGAGCAGAGACTTGAACACTGACCTTGACCACTGTGTAGGGGCACCAGTGGATACCATAACCCTTGGGGAAGAGGGGGAGGTATACAAAGAAAAGCAAAGAACCCCCCCTGCCCAACCTACCATTAATCACAGGTGTGAAAACTGCCATGCCTTCAAAGTTTGGGTCAGTTACAGTCTTGTCCAGGATGAGCCCACCAATGCTGTTAAAAAAGGACAGGCAATGAGGCTGGATCAATTCCTATGCTATGAAAATAGCACACTGAGATGGGTTCCTGCATCTTCCCTGTTGTCAGGTCTAGACTATTCACCAGGTACTCCTTTTACACCTCAGTCTTCACCAACAGATAACCTTACAGTTTTTGTTAATGGCACAATGTGTTCATGGAGACCTCCTTGCTCACCCTTAAGCAAAACTGGTAGTAGTTAGGGAAGTTTTATCATCCTCCCCCCAAAGTATTGTTACACTTCTCTACTGGCTTTAGCAGTTTTTTAAAATTCTTTTCCAAATCTCAGATGGATGTGAAACATGTAGCACAGGAGGGATGAATTAGCTGACTCTAACTGATCATTCTTTTCTTTTTACAGCTGCATAAAAATGAAGTTGAAGCCTGACAATTTGTGATGGTCATCATCTCCATTTTCAGTTTTATGGCTTGCACCCACATGGTGCCTGGATGTGTGAGCGAGATTTAACATTATTGGGTTTTTTCCAGTCATTTGGAGTTCCTTATCTGCTATCCCAGAGCCTGTTGGATGGCCACCAGTGGCTCAGAAGCCCTGGACAAGTACCCTTCTGCTGTCCCTTCCAGTTTCACTTTTGATGGTCTTCTAAATGAGCGCAGGGTCTCTCTGAAGTGTGAACACACATGGGCTTGGGAGCTGGTCCTTGGTTTACCTGCTGATGCTCATTGCAACAATAACTGGCTGCCATCCAGATTTCAGGACTTCGGCAAGAGAAGGACTTTGCTTGGCAATAGCAACCCAGAGAGGGATCATGACAATGAAGACAGCACAGATCAGAGGAGAAAGGTATTTCACATCTGGCAAGGAAAAGAAGTCTTGAATTAAACACCCATAGCTTCACAGGTTGCCAAAATCAAATTGCACAAAGATGGGAAGAAAGGCAGCAGGACTCTTGCTCCAACCATGTCATGTTAGCAGAAAAATCACATGAACCATAATATTCCCCACAAAACTACCTCATTCCACCACAGAAATCCGTAATTGATCCCTGAAATTCACTGCTAGAGGATGCTGTTTGAAAATCAGCCGGATTCAAGGCAAGACGAAAAAGTCTCTAATTCTATCTCCTATTAAGAAGACAAAAAGCTACAGAATTTCAGAGTACAAATCAAACAGTAGGGAAAGGGGGAAACTCTTATGTGGAAGCTGTATCACAGGTAGGGCAGAAACCTCACACCTTCACCTAAAACAAGAGGTAAGAGGTGCTTTAGGTGGCAAGCCAGCAGAATTGCTGAACAGCTGGTCTGCTCTATAGGAACAAATGTCCTCTTACACGTACAAGCCAGTTAAGATCTGAGTTTCTTTTGTGCTAGCTTACATGTGTTTCCATTAGGTGCTTTTTCCATTCGGCAGAGGCATAACCTTGAAGTGGATCTTTAGAAGCAGAGGAATTAAAAAATAAGTGAATGTGCAGCACTAAAAGAAAATAAACATGACTCAGAAGCCTGAGAAACACCTTCAAGCATAGGGCTGATGCCAACCCGTTTGATACACAATTGCTTCTTCAACAAAGCTCTCCATCTGGTCTCTGTGTTGGGGCCAAGGGCAGCGGGAAGTAACGCCGATTTTGCAGATAATCTGGGAGATGGAGCAGGCTCAGAGTGTGCAGTTTTAAAAATGTCATTGCCAGGGCCTTGGGCTACCTGGATGGGACAGTGCTGACATGATGACATCTTCCATGAATCAAGGGTTCTTACACAAAGAAGTGCACTTTTTATGAGTGACTTCAGTGGACACTGAAATGCAACCACTTCTGCAGTGTAAACAGCTGCTGCTGTGCCAGTGCACTTTACCACCTCAGGTCACTCGGGACAGATAGGCTGTATGACAGACTTAGCTGATATACTGGATCTTCTGCCCACACCCCTTGTTTCAAGTAAATAATTCCTTCTTAAATAATGCAGACACAGAGCACTGTAGTCTATCAAACCCTATCAAAGCCCACAGAAAGACTGCTTGTAGGATGAATGGCCCTCAGTCTCCACATTCCAGTTCTGCCACATTCCCTCACACAGAGCCCATAAACAAGCTGAAACCCTTTGGCACAGTTTCTATCTGCATTATGAAGGACTGAGAAGGACCAGAGTCAATTTTAAAAAGCTTGAAAATCTTCACTGGCAAAAGATATTTTGCAGAAGAGGACGGTGCTTCATCAGGTGGCACATAGTACTCCAAACTTACAAACTCATCAGTGATTTTGAAGAATACATTTTAGTAGGACCCAGAAATTTTCACAGCATGACTGTACCTTCCTACCCACTGGGGAGGGAAATTAATTTATTCAACCACCATCAGCACTGCCTTCCTCCTACATGCTTCACTTCATGCTCCCAGTGACTTCGTGTCTGTGTGCTGAGTATTTTCAATCTCAAGAGGCTATTTAAACTACACTGAAAACTCAAAAAATTCTCTCTGGTTGTAGCCATAGAGGTTATCATGCTCTTCTGCCCTGTGCTCCCTGGGAGATATTATCTGAGGTGCAGTGATAGACTGCAGTCTGAAAGACAAACTGGCTTTACAGAGGCAGGTGCCATGGCATCATGGAAAAAACCTGTTAAAAAAAATACACCTCTGAAGCTCAAGGAGAACTGGACAGAAGCGATTCATAGGCCCTTCCCTGCAATGTGTGCTCCTTCGCTCTCTTGCTTGTGCTTACATATGGAACGAGTTACGCAAACTGAGAACAGCTGCCTCGCTGCTTCTGCTCTGTCTGAAGTAACAGTTTGGGTTTCAAATGATATTGGATTTGCTGGATCATTCCCATTTCTGTTCTAGGTTAGGCTCATGGTAAATAGCCTAACACTTTAAAAGCAACAGTCAGGCATATATCACCAAGTTGCAACATGTATTGAGCTTTTCAGGGTCAACAGGGGCCCAAGTCTTTGCCAATCAGCAGCACAGCTTAACACCATAGCCACAAGTCTTACTTATAGTCCTGCAAGCACGACACACTGCAGACTTCTTCCAATTTGATATCTTGTTCATTCCTTCATGTGAGAAGATACAAGAATATTTTAGAAATGCCAAAACACTGAAACTGCTTTGTGAGGAAGGTCCCACTATTATCCACGCACAGAAAATAGTTATGCTTGGTTAGTAACAGATCCAGGAACAGAGTCAGTGTCACATATGTCAACCTTCTGTTCCAAAGCTGCACAATACATGTTGGTCATTTCTTTGGCAGATCCCAGCTGTGTTTCTTAGGCTCTGCCTTCCAGTTTATTAGTAAAAGAGAGTCTGTAAAAAGCCTCTGGTCACCTTTCTAGCCCCAGTGGCATGACAGCCTCCATTCTGAAACATGCCAGAAATGAATAAGAGCTCTGTGATAATTTCACAAGGATTCATCCCTTCCTTGCTGAGCTGCAAGTCCCTGCTAAACACTGTACCTATGTATTTGAAGAGTGTACTGCTGATTCCTGCCAGCAGGGAAAGGGTTATCAAGTCTCCAAGGCTTGCTGCTATGGGTGTGGCGACATTGTCTGGATTGATCCCAACTTTCCTTGCTCCAATGATCACGCCAATCATCACCAGACCTAGAGAAGACACAGACCAGGCATCAGAGAATGCATCCTGATGTGTTTCACCCCAGAGCTGCTGTTCTGGCTCTCAGAGGGACATGGGGGTCTAAGAAAAGCAAGAAGCAGATTACCCACAGCAGCACCACGCAGATGGAGATTGGACATCCCCAGGAATTTGTCCTCTTGCTTTCACCAACCTGTAGGGCATGACTGCCCTTATGAACTGCACCAAAGGCCCAGAGGCACACAAGCAAATTCCAGGGATCAAAGCAGATACCAGCAGGCAGCTCAAATGTAGAAGCTCCCCTCCTGAGCAGCCTAATCTTTGCTGCCTTGAAGCAGGACTAGGCAAGAAGTACACTCAGAGATAAGCACACAGCAGGCATGCAGCAGCCTCCTGGTGCCATCCCCTGCTCTGGATTCCACAGCACAAGGATATTTTCCATATTAGACCAAAATTTCTCAAAGTTTGAATCGCGAAAGAGCAATGAGCTTCCTTACAGAAGCCTGTAAGAAAGTAGCATTTCAGCCCATCCATCAGATTGACCCCTTATGTCCCAGAGTCTTTGGGACTGCTTTAATTTGCACTGGGTGGATGTTGATGCTGTGAGAAGCCCTAGTGTCAAGGGGTTATGAAGACAACCCACATCACCTTTCTTTGCTTGCCCTCTGAGCTGCACCTGGAAAATTCAGCTGCCTTTCAGCATTCTTGGAGAGAAGGGAAGTTTTGCTTGCCCAGGTAAGTTAAGGAGCACAAACCCCAAACTGATGAACATGTGGGAATCTCTCAGCCACCGGATCTTTCACAGATCTGTGGATAAACTACCTGGAATAAACCCTGCTTGGCCAGCCTCCCCTCCTGTGTGACTAGCAAGGGCAACCTTAAGATAAGACAAATGAAATCTCTTCGAAGTCCTGTGGCTGACAGTACACAGCAAAGAAAGCCCAAGAGACGGTAGTTCCCTCCAGCTCACAATTTCTCTGTGCCTGTCTGCCTGGACCCACCAAAGCTGACTATGCAGAGGAACATCAGCTCTCCCATAAGAAATGCCACATGTGCACCTTCCTTGCTACAACATCCCTTATAGAGAGAAACACATCCTTGCACAACATGGCATTTCCACAAAAGTCATCCTAGACACCCACACTCCCCTCCTCACAGCACAGTTCATGCTGCTTCCCTCTCTGGCCATAAAAATAGCAGCTTCCTCTCACGCACACCCACACAGGCTGCCTGTGACCATGTCCAGGGAAGAAGCTAATACCAGCTGCAAGCCTGTGACAGTACAGCAGCAAAGCCACTCTGTATTGCACCAAGCAGGGAGAGTAATGAAAGCTGAGCTGCTGTTTCTTAACTGCTGCCTCATCCCATGTTTCTCACAAAAGGCATCTACAATCACCCTTTCACTCCAGCTTCAGGTTATGCACTTGTTCTAACTTGTTCTTCTCATTTAGAAAACTTGCTGTATTCGAATCTGCCAGCACCTCTATTCAGGGTATCATGCTGCCCTCATATGGCAGACCTATAAACTGATGAGCCTCAGGCCACTCAGAAGAGCTCCTATCACCCAGCCCATCATGTTTCCCTTGAAGGGGAAGAGCCAGGGGAGAGGACTGCCTGGCTCTGAGCTCACAGCAGGCAAGCCACAGGGATGGCCACAACCCTGCCCAGGGTATTGGGTGACCCAAGTGCACCTCGAGCACGGTCTGGAGTTGTCTGCTCACAGACTCTCCACTCCCTGATTTGTGCATGATATGAGTTCACCCTTCTGTAGGAAAAAGGGCCAGTAGGTGTAGGTGGCTTATGTGTCACCCAAGAGACACGGAGTAAGTATGTGCATATTTACATATAGCCATGCAGGGCATGTGGCATTTTTTGTGTGTCAGGTGAAGGACATTTTGACTGCTGCTGCTGTGGATGCCAAGAGTATAGCAAACAACAGGTCACAGGAGAAGAGAAGCAAAGGCAGGATGCAGAGGGAATGAAAGCTGCAGACAAAGCATTAATGTTCCCTGCATCCCTCCTCCCTCTGCCAGACCAGAGGGATGTCAGCTGGGCCTCCCTGGTGGAAGAGACAGTTTACTCCACACCTGAGTGCTGCATGTTTGATCTGAGGAACCAAAATGACTCACCAAGCGACAGTGCAGCTACGAAGGCCGTGGTCACGCTGCTGGCACACAGCACAGCAGCCTGGCTCAGCTCCACAGAGCCCTTAGAGATGGCTCCCAGGATCACAGCAGCCACAGCAGCCAGCAGTCCCACCACAGTGGCCTGGACCTGGGGATCAAAAGACAGCTGGGGAGCAATCATCCTCATCTGCTCCCAGGCAGCCTTGGCTTCACGCAACTGCACCACTGCCACACAGCTCAGAGGGCAAAGCCTTGCACAGATGCTGATTGCTTGTGTATTTAATTGGCATCCCTGTAAGGCTCCACTAGATTCAAAAGAAGTCCTGCAAAGTTTGGAGAAAAACTCTGGAGGCCTGTAAAGGCCAGATAACATTTCAGCAAAGGACACCAAGTCCATCAGCTAAGGAATAGCCCCGGTCAACACAAAAATGGGCTTCCCATCAATGCAGTAGTCCTGAAAGCTGAGGAAGGAGATAAGGGAAAGCACAGAGACACATGTTGCAAGCCCTACGGTCTTGCCATGTGCAAACTCTATGCTAGTTGTTGGATTTTAACAAACAGAAAGAGCTACAAGAGGCACATTTCTCCCACCTCTCTGCTCCTGCCCAAGGCTGATTCTCAAACACTGCCAGTAAATGACAAGCTGTATCCAGGGGCTTTTGAGAAACAGATATTGTGCTGTAGCTCCCACTGCAAAAGGAAGTTTTGTATTTTGGTTTGCCCACAAAGGCAATGAATGTTTACACATATTTTGCAGCTAAACTACAAACTCTGGGGCCACACAGAGCTTTATTGAAGGTAAAGCCCTGGCTTTGCTTGGCTCTGTTGAGAACACCTGCCCCAAAACACCAGCTCTGGGTTCAGCACTGCTGGGAACAGATGCTGTTGGTCTGCAGCATAGCAAGAGGAAAGGGACTTTTTCATCTTCTAGCTGAAGTGACTTACCTGGATAAGGGCTAAATTGCAGGTAGCCATTTTCCATTGCTTCTGGGCATCATCCAGCTGTCCGGTGTTAGCCTAGGAGTCAAGACAGACATGCTGAAAGCCTGTTTCTGTGGCACAGGTGGCTGCTGAAGGCAGTTTCACCTGGTCCCTGTGGGAAAGAGGCTGTTCACTGTTAAAGTCAGAGAGAGGCAAGTGCAGGTCATCATCTCCCAGCCTTCTCTGCCCTTGCTTCTTGATACTTCTCCATAATGCTCTAGCCCAGTGTCCCAGGGGCATCAGAGGCTCACACTGGAGGTGCAGAGGCATTGCAGGGCACTCAGCTAAAGGTGGAGTGGGCATATCCACCACAATCCGCACAGACAAAAAGCTGAACAAATTAAACCTCCTTCCCTCCTTTGTTCCCCCTAAATTGCTTTGTTAAGCTCCAGTTTCTCCTGAGACATGTAATATAAACAGCTCAAAGTAAACAAAACAGCTCAGGAAGATAAAAGAGATCAAATACAGAGTAGAAAAAGCTGCTGCACCTTCTGAGAAGCCTCCAAGTTCCCCCCAAGACAGGACAGCTGGGAGGCCCTGGTCTCTCAAGGATCAATACCCACAGAAAAGCAATCCAATACTGAAGCTGACAGCTGTGAAGCCCTGTTTTTGTCTCCTTCATGTGTCACAAGGCCCCAAATATCAGCAACTGGCCACCCAGGGATTAATTCACCTTCAAAGTGCAGATGGAAATTCTCTGTTCCAGTTACAAAATGAGGGCAAATGCATTATTTTAACACTCACACCCCACTAGTTTCTACTTAGCAGAAAAGGACATATCTCATACACAGTGTGATTATATAAATGAAGAATCTCCTGATGTCTCTTGCTAATCACCCCCCTCCACACACACACTCACCCACCACCTTGTTAACACTCACAGCAGTAGAGAGCCTGGATGCCAGTGTCATCTCGAGATTACCCTTCAGGCCAACCAAGGCAGGAACCAGGATAAACACTTCTGTAATTGTCCGAAATACATCCCAGTGCTGGAAGAAAACAAAGGCAACAACCTCAGTTTGTGATGCTGACCAATCCAATGCTGTTGCTCCACAGGGAAGAGGGTTCTTATCTAGCCACATCCTCTGCAGGTGTCTGCACATGAGGGCAGATGCTGCCCTGTTGCACTTTGTTGTTGCTTTTTGAGAGAGAAGGAAGGAATTTTCAGCTTGCAGTGTTCTTTTTCATCTCATGCACAACAAAGCACTATCCTTACAGGGAAGGATCTTTCCTCCTCAGAGCAACCAAAGATTTTGGAAAGCCACAAATTAAAATGTGCCTTTAGCATTAGCCAAGAACAACATGAAAAATAATTAGGGTTCACAAGCCAAATGAAATACAGCATGTTCTCCATCCTTTGCACTGACACTAGATACAGGAACATCTCTTGCTAAACAGATTCATAAGAACAAACACAAAGATCTGGAAACTATCTAATAACAAAAAGTTGTGTCTGTCTTCTCTTACCAAACTTCAAACTGAGCATCTAAGACTGGTGGTGGCAGGGAAGGAGATTTGTGCATCTCTTCTCCACAGGCAGTTCCTAGATCCTCCTGTTACCAAGTATATTCTGAGCACAGTTGGAAAAAGATTTTGAATTAAGATATCTCATAAGCTGAACTGCTGAGCCAATATCCTGACTGTTGTTGCTCATCTGAAGCTCAACTGTACACAGCTGTTGGATCAGCTGCAACACTAGAGATGATCTGAAACCTTAAAAAACTTTGTTGACTGACATGTCTTCTCTAATTTATGGGCCATACAGTGCCTTGGAACATAATTCATTCCCTCTCTGCACATTCAAGGATGTTGGCAAAGTCCCACTCTAGCCAGAGAGGTTTATATCACAATGAAATCACAGAATGGGGCAGCTCAGCATGAAGTAAAACAACAAACACAACATTTAAGAGCAGAACACAAGAAAAAAGGAGTGGCTGCATTGAGTTAGGTCAAAGGTCCATCTAACCTATCTTTAGCTCTACCAATAATCAAATTCAGGTGTATATAACAAGAACCTACAAATATGACACATAAATAGGATAATTTTCCCATGTTTTTCCAGCCAACAAATGTCTGCGACAGGGTACTGTGCTGGTGGGGTTTTTCTGCACACTTACCAGTGATGAAAGGATTGCTCTTTCTGGTGTTCATCCAATCTCCCCCCTCCAACCCATGTGCCATCCTGTGGCAAAAATTTCCATAGTTTAGCTATGCATGTGAAGGATCAATTTGTTCATCAGTTTCAACTTGTCACTATCTAGCATCCCATGATGGTCCTGAAATCTGGCACTGGAGAACAAAACAAACCACAGATCCCTGCCCACCTTTTTCACATCCATTGTGATTCCATAAACTTGAAAGTCTAGGAGGTTGAACAGGCTCAATAAATGTTGACACATTCAGGTGTCAGCCTGTTAGGAAATACGACAGGGTGTAACAGCTTGGTGTTTTGCTTTGGCTGTGTCATGGGAAGCTGTGGGAGGCTGTGGAAAGCTGGTGATGTGGCTGTCTGCTGGGACGACCTCACAGCTTCCTTCTCAGGAAGCTGGAATCAAAGTGGGGCTGAGCCAGTCCTGAACATGTGGTGCAAGACACCCCTCAGAGGTGCAGATAACAGGCAAAACATTATTATCAATATAAAAAATGCATATTTCCTGGCAGTAGCGGCCTGGGCACAGGCACATTTCAAAATGTTAGAAGTAAGTTACTGTTGAGTAAATAACCAACAACACAAAAATAGTCACCTTGTTTGACACACTACAATGTTGTTTAAATTTGTTAACGTGGAACTTAAATACCCGAGAAAAGCCAGAGGTGAACATCTCTGTTAAAGATTCATATCCCACTCTCTTTTCTCTTTAGTTAAGAATAAAAATCCATAGAATCTTTGACACCTTCAAAAGAAAGGGGAAAATACAGGCTTCATAGTCACAATGTGAAAACCCCCAACCATTCAAAATACAGAAGTGTGGAGACATTCACACTTAAGACCTTGCATATTTTGCACACAGAAAGACGTATAAATAAAAAGCAACAGAAACCCCTCAGCTATTTGTGTTTTCTGTGCATGCCACATTTGGAAACTATGACTTTGGTATATCTAGGTAAGCTCCAATCCTTCTGCTCATGATGAATTTTGCAGGTCTCAAACCGTCATAACAGAAGTTTCAGCATATGAGGTATGATTTTTTGAGACTCTCTGTTATGTATAAATAAACTGAAAGGCTTTGAACAATTAATAATCACACAACTGTACTAATTAAAAACGCTGACTTAATTGCCTCTATTTGAGTCTCATTAGTGACTCACCAACAGCCTAAGGACAGATTCATAATGATTTCTACCACAGAATCTGTGACTCTATCATGTTAGCAACTGCAGACATACAGAATAAACAGAGGATGCTTGTGCCATTGACTTACAGGACTGTCAAGAGTGTCAGCTGGGGGAGTGGGTGAATGGGGCAGGCTAGAGCTGTGCAGGCAAGGAAGTACCGGAATAAAGACAGATGAACTGATCTAGGAAGTATCCCTGTCCTTGGAGATGAAAACTGGCCTAGAAGAAACAGAAACATTCCATGCAGCTTTGGAAACCCACACAGGGATATCGAGCCAGTAAGAGACTCTTTCTCACTTCACGTCTCCATAACGGAACTTCAGCCCTAAAACTCAGCTCTGAAGACATTTGGTTAAGCCGTGTTCCACTGCAGCTGGTCCCCATGGCAGCTGGATATGCCCAGTGGGTCCCTCAGAGGAAGGGAGGCTCTGACATACTGAGCCAGCCTCCCCAGCTGCAGTCTAGCCCTCCTGTAGATCCTGTCCTCACAGTTCCAACCATGTCCCATTACCTCTCCAGAATATCCATCTCCCATGGCAGCAGCTAAGAAGCCTCAGAGGTTTTCCATGGCTCTGAACAAGTTTCAACAGAAATATCAAAATATTTTGGAGTACAAAACGCAAGCAATTTCAAAATTTTTTATAATGCTAATCATCTCATAGACTTTTATCACCGAAGGAGAGGGATATCTTATGTCTGTGACTTTTACTGAGACTCTGTCCCACTGTAATGGCATGAAAAGGGAGAATTAAAGGGCAGCTTTCCTTCTGAATTCTCTGGTTTTAAATCTCATCATCCAGCTTCAATCTGATTTTTAACCTTGATGTAAAAGAGTGGGCCAAACACTGGAAAGGCGCTGCAAGGTCTCCAGCAATGCCAGCCAGCCCAGAATCTGGATCAATCAGCTGGCCAAGGATCACTGGAACAGAGGCAGAAACATCCAGCAAGAAAAGACTCGTGCCATGCTATCGGCCGTGCAGAGACACTGCATCATCTGCACACCCAGCAAGAGAAAATGGCAAACAGCCACTTCTTTGGGCATCTTTTTGTTACAGTATGAGGGACACAGGTTGGAGCCTTAGAGTCAACTGGGCTAGACAAATCTCTCTTGTTGATTTTTCTTTTAAACAGTAACATGAACAGTTCTTGGTTTCATTCCAGAACAGATCAGAAACTGCTAAAGTCCTGGAAAGTTTGATAGGATGCAGACCAGCAATTTTCACTTCGTTCTCCTCTTTACAGCAACATCACCCTGCAAAAGAGAGTGTCATCTGGACTCCCAGCACAGAACCAAATGATTTCAAGATATTCTGTATGTAATAAAACAAGGGCAGCTGCATTAAACTCACATGTATGCTCTTGATATAACCCTTGAATTTGCCCATATACCTCCCTGTCAAAGGCAAACAGAGAGTTTCCTAAGAATGTTTTGCAGTAACTGCAAATAGGGCAAAGCATTCCTCAGACAGACCAACCACTGAAAAATGGGCAAATCACAGACTCCTCGACTAGAAAAACCTGTAGTTTCAGTAGTGTGAGCCCTCATGATTGGCAATATGAGTCTTTTGGTACCTCAAGCAAACAAACTTAGTCTCAGGTTTTTGTTGGGCAGGACAGTGAGTTTCTAGCTCTCTCGTTGGCAGGAAGAAAAGTTGAAAATAAACAGCTCAGAGACAAAGAAGCATGAAAGAATATCCCAAACCTTTAAAGGCTAAGATCTGTGGATTTTCCCAGCTACTGGTTTTGTTTTCAAATGTTGCGGATACATGGTTGTTGATACTGTGGCAGCTCACCTCACTAACATCTCTCGTGTGTCAGTTGTGACCCTCCATGCACTGGGCTCCCTCCTCTGGGAACTGAACCCACGGACTGACACCTTCTCTTTCAATATGGTTGGAAAGACCTTCACCAAAGAATACACGTCCTGCAGTTGCATTTTACGCATGGCCCCATTTCTAAGAGTCTACTGAGCAAATACACAATCTAGATTGCACACTGGTATTTAAAGGACACTCAATGCAGGTATACATGTGTTTTCCATCTGTTTGGATACAGTTACATTTTTGAACAGACATCAGTTCTTAGCAAGTGCATTCAATTTCTTCTAGACAAAGACCTATTCATTCCAAGGTATGTACTATGTCTTTATACTTCTCTGAGATAAATGTTAACTATTAACATAACATCTTGGGTACTTTGAGAACTTCTGTAATGCTGCAAGACAGGTCTGTGTCTAAGCACAGCACAAGGTGGAGATGACGAACACAGCACAGCAACAGCGTGTGCCACTCCAGTTAACCCTTCTTTGATATTCCTCATACTCCCTTTAATTCAATTTTTCTGCCTTCTTTGTTTCTTCCAATACAAGAAAAAAACATCAAGGTATTGTCTTTCCAAACATTCAAGTATCCATATTTAGCTCCTCTTGTGGTATTAATGCCAGAGAATCCAATGTACTCCAGTGAGCTCAGAGTGCAGGATATATCCTTGGGAAACTCTGCCAGCCTTTTGATTTGTAAATCCACTGGCATGAGATGCCCAAACTAGATCAAATTTTGCATTTCTATTTGTGCCACCGGTACAAAGGAAAGACAGATGGGATAGATTCCGGTAGTGGGCACAATGGTGCAAATGCAGCAGCACTCCCTGGAAGTCACTGGAAGTTGTTCCAAATTTATACCTGCCTCAGAAGCTACCTGAGAAGCACTCAGATTGCAGGCAATGTTAATTGTTTTCTGCCGGCATACCCCTCATTACAGTATCTAAATGCCTTCCAGAACAAAGATTAAGGTTGCTTGCAAAGAACTGAAAGCATGAACTTTCTTCTACGACAGGTAGTTAATAACAACCCTGACCTAGATCTCCTTATCAGCAATTTTTGAAGGGAAAAAATAATATCATGCAACAGGGGAATATGCTGCAGTTTGATCCAGTTGCTTCACAGCAGTCATCACCAAAGTGTTTAGCTTGATACAGAAAAGGGAACATCCAGTCTAATGCACCGAGGGCAGTGTTAGGCAGCCTGTTTGAAAGCCACTATCGCACTTTACAAGGAGCCCAGCTACTGATCTAAAGAATATGGATACTGTCTCTCTAGCACATGAAAAACTTACGGCTATCCTACTGGCTGGCTGCTACACACATTAAAAACAAAAAAGCACAAATACTCAAGGTCAGTGTCTTAGCCCACTCTCTCTCTAGAAGTTGTCTAACTACATGTACCTACTTGAACAACATCCATCAAGAGGCCAGCAGCTACCATTCCCAAGCCAGCCAGAAGGAATGGCACGAAGATCTGGGAGGCAATGGAGAATGAAGTCTCTGGCAGAAATCCACTGGCTGACCTGGTCAACTTGCAGGTGAAGCCTCTAAGCTTCTTGCCATGGAAGCACAGCTCCAGCTGTAACTGGGTGACCACCATGGTCACACACTGTTACCCCATGCTCAGCAGGGAAAACGAAGGAAGATCAGGTCTTCACATAGATCCTTCTTGTAGCTCTCTCTGAAGTCAGAGGAAACGCTTTTCCTCAAACTACAGCAATGATGCCAAATTCCTTTAGCTTCTTCTCCTCTTAGGAGCACGTCCAGAGGATTGCAGCAAGGGTATCCTCCAAAACTGATTCAGCTGGGTTGAGCTCAGGTGGCAGAAAACTTGATAGACACGATTTCTCTGATTTATATCCAGAGGGGAATTAAAAAAGAGAAGAGAAGACTGCAGAGGTGTCTGTGGATGAATAGAAATGAGCCCACACCCCATTCAGCTCCCACCACTTCAGTAAAAACCAGTAAGACCTGCTCAGGCTACGGCACTGAAAGAGTGACAGGTCATGCAAGAATCCCTCAGCGTGCTCCAACGCACTGGTGTCCTTTCTCCTCGGGTTACATTTCTTGTCAGACCGCGGCTTGCGTTTGATACGATGGTTTAATATGTAATCCTGCTTGAACCAGCCCCAGTTCCCTCACTCCCACCGTAAGCACCACTGAACTTTTCTCACTGTCCCAAGGCCGAGGAGGTGGGGAGTTAACAACCCCGATCCATTTTGTACTTCTTCAAGGTGAAGAAAGGTCAAGGAAAACACGAGTCCACATTTCTCATGGCTGACGGCATGACACAGGTCTCGTCCCCTGGCAAGTGACACAGCTGAGCCAGCTGGTGAGAGAAGATCTGCACTTCTAGACCCCAGCCCCTCATGTCCCCTCCATGGTCTCTGTGGGATATAACAATCGGTCCATGCCAGCTGTACCTCTGAATGACTGGCTCTCAGGGGAAAAAAAAAGTTCAGAGAACCAGCCAATAAGCTTCAAAAGTGAACACCCTTATCTGCTGTCATCACTTCAACTTTCTGCTAGTTTGCAAAGGCCAAGATAAGAGTCATAGCCAGAGCTTATTTAAGGTAGCTCCATAATCTCACTACACTGCAGGCAAGGGAGAGAAAGGACACACTGGGAGCCGGTGTCCCTTCCTGTCCTAAAGTGAAACACACTGCTTCTGCTTGCTTCTGGGAAGGTGCTGCCTTTGAGAGAGGGAGTCTCATCCCAGAGACTCCATGATCAAGCAGCTGACACAAGCTCAAAAACCAGAGCTGCAACATGGCCACATATAGCCAAAAAATTTTGTCCTGCTTGGTAAAGGCTTCAGATCAAAGTCACACATGCAGGGAAAGGAGTCAGGGTATTATGTTGGGGCTCCTTTCTAATAATTAATTTGGGTAGGCTAATTGAATCAAAGGGTCAAAAAGCTTTAAAAAACACAATTTAGGATGGATCACCCCCTTCCCAAATACTCCCTGCAGAGACACATAAAGATTAATGGCTTGTAGACTCTGTCCTTGTGACAGAGTCCCCAGATTCAAGTTTAATGCATTAGGGAGGTTGCAGAGAACAAGACATGTTTCTGCTCTTGGTCATTTAGACAGTGTTTCTTTGGTCCGAATTCACATGAACCAAAGCACAGAGCTTGACAGGCTGAGATGGAAGAGTAGATCTCTCTGCAAGTGTGGCACGGTGGAAAACAAGCCCCAGCTACAGAGAAGAGACTGTGCTTTGCTGCTTTCTAGGCTGATATTTTGCTACAGCCCCTGAAGTGTTCTCCACTTCCAGCTGCCTTGGTGTGTACACTTGTCTTACCCCTAACAATGGTCCAGTTGGCTGAAAGCTAACAGGAGAGCACATTGCAGCTAATCTAACTGGAAAAAAAAGTCCCACAATAGCTGGAAGAGGGAGGTTAATAAAAATCCTGTAATAACCACACATGACCCGACCTCTTTGTACCAGCTGGGAACAGAGAAGTGACAGCATGAAGGCCCAGTTCTGGGTAGTAACTCATAGAAGCTTCAAGGAAATGAAAGGCAATTTCTCGAAGACTACCGTATCTTTTCAAGGTCTAATAATGTATGTACCTAGTCCCATATGCCACTGTATCCATCAACTGGATTGATGCCAGGCAGAAACATTAAGGTAAAGAAAATATTAATGAGTCTGAATGATTCAAATGCCATTAAAAAACACAGCAGCAACACATCCTGTACTGAAGCGTCAGCCTGGCAGGGTTTGTGAGTTTATCACGCTTCGGCTCTCTCTGTTTCTAAGCAAGCACCATAAAAAGCTCTCAACCGATGAATCAGTATGGAGAGAAGGTAATTGGTGCAGGTGACCTGCGTGTGTACACTGGGTCATTTTATTATGCATTTAAAGAGGCCCTGATAAAGATCCGCACCATATTTGTCAGAAAAGAGATGCCTCATATTTTCCTGGCAGAGATATACCATATTTGTCCACAAAAAGATGCACCAGGTTTGAGAAGAGAGCACTGCTCAACAGTGAGGAAAAGATTATAACTAGCTGGTGAAAAAACCCCAAACCATCCACCTCATTACAGTACCACTCTTTAGGGCGAAGCCTGGGGAGGTGCACTGCTGCCCTTCTCTGCACTCAGACACACTGTATCCCCAAACTAGCCAACAAGTAGCACTGCCCTGGAAAAGTCCAAGCACAAACACCTCTTGGGTGAGTCCTGACCCTGATTTAGGGCCTCCATCCACTGCCACAGTACAAACAACAGAACAGAAAGATGACAAACGCCAAAGAAGAGAGTTTGAAACGTACCTTACCAACCCTGCAAAGAAGAGACAGGAATACCATTGAATGCTCTTACAACAGGCAGCACTATTTCAACACTCTGGACTCATGGGAGGACAATGTTTTTCAGGGACTGCACATCCCAATTGTTCGAGTACTATCACTCCTGCCTCTGCAAGCCCGATTTAGATCAAGCAGTGTATTTTTGTTTCTAACCTTGCTCTTTTCTTCCTCACTTTAGGAAAGGTCAGAGAAGAGAACTTAAGGGGAGAGACTGAGAGCAGGCAGATGAAGAGTGGCTGGGGCTCCAAGCCTCGCAGCATCCACTGATGTCCCACAGCAACAACAGCAGCAGCAGCTGGGGCAAAGGCCAGGACTGGCTCAGGAAGGAAGGGCAGTTTGTAGCAGCAGTGAGTCCATGGTGAGACACACTCAAGTAGTCCATGATCATGCACAAGCAACCTCTGTGCTAATTGCCAAAGGCCTGCACTTCCTATGAGACATTGCAGGGGTTGACTTCCCAGACTCTAAGCACTAATATGACAGCTCTTTGTCAGCTCTTTATTTGCAAAAACAGAAAGCAGACTTTTGTGGTTTCAGAGGAGAGCAAAGTTTGCCTCACGTTCTGTTCATATTGGTGGCCCAGTTCTTCCTAGGAAAAAAAAAAACCTGCCAGTGTAGAAACGTTGAAAGAAAAGCACTCCTCCAACATAATAAACCCATCTGCAACCTATTTCACACATTAACAAACTCACAATAGGAAGCAACATATGTCTAACATCAGAGATCCATAGGAACAGGCAGGTATAAACAGTCTAAAAAATAAAATTGGGAATGGTTGCTCAATGCCCAAGAGTCTCAGAATAATGTCTAGAGACAAAAAGTAGTTTGTCACTAGGTTCTGGCTTTGCCTTGGTGTTTTGTGACCTGACAAGACATTCTGCTGAGTATTGAGTACATGCTAAGGTCAGTTAAGGATACTGTGTCACTCTTAAGCCTTTATGGCTCTTCTAGCTTAGGGAGATCAGCCCTGGGTTAATAACAAAGGAACACAGCTCCAGATTTGTGGAAGTTGTCAGTGCAAGCACAGTAGTTTCAGTGTCACTGAATCAGATAGGTCGGGGTAGTCTGACCTCACAGCTAGTTAGTCAAATAACAAGGGTTAACAAAAAGGCACACAGCAGAGAGAGTCACCCAGAGTGCAATGACACAGCAATTTATAATCTGGCAATTAACTACATCTTTAAACTGCCTAAAATTAGGTGCTCACCACTATCTTAAACCTCTATCTTCCATCATAGGAGGGAAGGTTTCATCCTGACCATCACAGAACCAAAAATTGGACTGGAAAGATCCAAGTCATCTGTACGAGGCCTTAGAAAAGGATGCGGTGCACAGGGTGGGCTGGGTGGTTGTATGAAGTGTCAACAGTGCTGGGCTCAGCCTGCACAATGAAGCAGCAGATGCAGGACTGTCCAGAGCTACATCCATGGGTGATTCTGCTCTATCCACTGCAGAAAAGCGCTGTGTCTCCACAGGCACTGGGGCTGCAGCTCACCCACCCTCTTTGTAGGACCAAGGCGAGATCTTTGCACAGGACTGCATGTTCCTACACAGATACCTCATGTCCTTCATGTATTCTTTAGTACCATATTGTCTTTTTTCTCTAGAAGAGGAAAGGGGCCACAAAAGCCCCATGTACTGTCTCCTGAATACTTAACACCTGACTTTGAAGGACATAGTGGCATGTGAAACTGCTGCAAATCCTCCCTTACTATGCCACCCCCCAGTGTAAATCCCCCATCTCTGAAGAAAAGTCTCCCACCTATCCCATATCAGGTATGTCAGATGAGTTTCTTTCGCTTACCTGAACATAATCCAAAACCATGCCTGCCAAGACCATGCCAAGCCCAGCTAGGAGGTACGGCAGGAGCACTTGTAGGCAAATTGAGATGGCTGACTCTTCTCTTGATTTTGCCACGGCCGCTTTCTCCTCAGCCAACAGCTTCTGCTGTGCATGCAGAGAGACATCCTCTGCCTCCTGGCTGCCAAGTCGGCTCTCTCTGTGTTTACCCCTGCTCCTTCCTTTGTGCCTGGGTCGCTCTCCATTCCTAGTCCGGCCCTCTTTCTTCCTCTGCCGAACTTCCTCACCTTTCATGGTGGCTTTCTTGAATCACAGTTTTTTCTGAAAGACAAAGTCAGAAACAATGAGATAACTAAAAGAAGCATAAGGTAGGAAGAGACAGGAAATTTCTTGGGTTTTTGCGCACTCTACTAACCTGAAGGCAAACTACCACCTACCCCCAAACCCCAAAACACTTGGCTGGCCCAAACACTAGTACTTAGGTTACCTTCAACTTTGCATAGCATCAAACCAATCTCCTTTTCTATAATTGCATCTCTTCCTAGGCCTACATTCACACTGGAGCGCTTGCTGTGCATCCTGGCTCTTACCCTGAGAACATCTAGATGAATGCAGAAGGTGCTGCACATGGCCTAAACCCTTGTGAGTTCCTGAACCATTTGGAGTCACAAGAACTTATGAACCCAGCAGAATCCAACCCTTTTCAGGGTCTGATCCCTAGCCAAGAAATAAGAGCAATTGACATCCTTGTATTGTAACATCCAGCGAAGGACTAGCATTCAGATATATACTATGCATATTCCCTAGCATAGTACAACAAGCTGTCCATCACTCCTCAGTAACAAGGTAATTTTTTGATCTTCTGTCTAATCTGGATACTCTGCCTTTTCTCTTGTGCCTTAGTTGACACACATGCACTACATGACTCATCTGCCTCTAGAGAAGCTGCAATGACCCCACATCACCTTATAAGAAAAAAAAAAAAAAAAACACATGAAAAATTGTTACCATTAGCCCAGTTCTTGCCATCACATCTCATTTCTTGATAAAACTGTCATTCATGCTGCCTGTTCCACTGCTGGCCCAGGCAGCACCCCGAATCTTTCCCCATCACCTTCTGCCAGCACTCATCTGGGTTAACCGCTGCCAGATGTTCTCGGATGCTCTCATTTTCAGGGTGGGCCCCAGCGCTCTGAGACCCTGCGTTACCCCAGGTAGGACCAATCCTCTTCTCGCCCAACATCTGGGGAGCAGAGGAAACTGCTAGGAGGCCCCAACCACGGCTGGGAAGCGGGAGGGCGGAAGGGATGGACAAGACAAAAGTCCTCCTTTGCGGGAGGAGGAAACCCGGCCCCGCGTCCCCCCGCGGCGCTTACCGGCTCCGTGCCCGGGCTATGCCCGCAGCCCGCGGGCGCGGCCGGGACGATGCGAGCGCGGGAGGCGCCCCCGCCACATCTGGGCGCGGCGGCCGCGGGTTCGAGCGCGGCCCCCGCCCGCGGAGGCGGTGCGGTGTCCTGAGTGGCAGCCGCCGGTCCTGCCCCGCACCGCGCCCGCACCATCCCCCTGTGCGTGTGCCGGAGCGGGCAGCCCGAGGCGGGGCTGCGGGACACGCAGCAGGGCCGGGTCCCGCTCGGGGAGCAGCCCCCTGGAAGGCAGAGCTGGGGGTGCCCCGAGCTCCCGTCGCTCCACGCCGGGTCCCCTGCGGGCCTCCTGCCGCCCCCAGAGCCCGCGGTGGGTGGCAGGGAAAGGGTGACAGCGCTCAGCGTGGGCAGCGCGATCAGGAGGCGGCAATTAAGGGCTGCGGAAAGACGTTTCCTCTGTTTGGGTTTCGTTTTAGTTTTTTTGGGTTTTGGGTGTTTTTTCTTTTTTTTGTTTGTTTGGGTTGGGGTTTTTTTTCTCCTTATTTTGGCATTTGCAAGGGCTCGTGTTGCAAGCTTCCCGTGCAAAAACATGCCTCCACCAAAACTCCTGTTGATTTGGTTTTTCTCCCCTTCCCATTCTGAACCAGAGTGTTAGAAACGTGATTGCAGCTTCCATCACATTCAAGCACGTAAATCTCATTAAGCACTGAAGCAACCGTACTCATGCAAGTCTCCTGAATCATGCAGCTCAAATTTCCAGAACAATTGAGGATATTAAGTCATACCTCAGTACAAGAGCAGATTTATATCCTGCAGAAGTCTCTCAGATGTCATGCTACGCTAGAGGGCTCTTACAGATAAAACAGTGCCTCTGGCTCAAAGCAGGGCACACCAAAAGGAGTTGAAGGTTTTTGTAAGTGGCAGTAACGAAACCCTGCAGCTGCTGCGTGTTGAGGGTGCGCGTTGACTGTTGAACGTCACTCGGTAATGGCAAGGCTTAAATTTCAGCCCACTTGGTGTAATTTTATGTCTTCAGTTTGCAACGGATGCTTCCCTGAGAGTGGTCAGAAGACAGCGTCTCACTGTGAGAAATAAGAGGGGAAGGAACGTGGTTTTAAAAAGTAACTATGTTGCCAAGACAGTTTTAGATCTGTTATTCTCCTATCATTTTACCACTGAGCCTCAAAGAAAAATATCTATAGAACAAGCAGAAACTTTCCTGAGGAACTTGACCGACAAGGGCATTTTGGTAATGGTTCCAGGTCAGGAATGTAACCATGCTACCAGGGATCTTCCACCTGGGCCTAACCAGCAGCTACAAGAGCTCCCAGCTCTCTGTCAGACCTTCTCTGTGCAGAGAACCGGTTTGGCTTGTGTACCCTGACCTCATGTACCAGGTTGAAATCCCTGGTGCATCCTCAGTGGGTATATATTTGAGTAGGCTGCTTTTCAGCAGTGGCACAAAGCTGCACTTTCTCGGAAGTGCAGCAGCAGTGTTTAGATAGATCCTGGCTTTGACGTAAGGGAACAGTGGCCAGACCTTGATTGCAAACAGAGCTCCTGTGACTCTTTAGATACGATAGATCAGCTGCTCCCTGCAGCCTGGGAAGCGCCTCTTGGCACAAAGCTGAGCAACTTCATGACAAAATATTTTATCTCCCCCCAGAGTCAATATTCACGTGTGCTGCTTTTCTCTGCTCTCTCACAGATGTGCAGGTAGCACCAGCAGGTACAAGGGCATTTGAGGATGCACTATACTCGTTTCTGTTTCTCTCCACAGTGCTTTTGAAGACTGTTTCCTCCACCAGGAAAAAAAGAAGTTTGGTATTCTTTTCCTCTCCTCCATGTTGCTTCACTACTGGATTTCTTTCCAACAACTATTCCTTCAGCCAAGAAGAATGGAATTATTCAGCTTTTTCCAGTATTGTGTCTGAGGATGTGACATTTTTTTCCTTCCCAGCTTTCTGTTATAAGATGACATTACTTGGGTGACTAGGGACTACTGGAGACATTTCTCAAATACAAAGCTTGATTTATGACTTCAGTTAGCCCTGATGACAGACTTTGTTTGACTGCTGGGCCATGCAAGCTCCATGTCACCACTGAGGCTGCATTAAGGCTGCTGGAGGCTGCTCCATGGCTCACTGGGCTTTAGAGCCATCATGGGACATGCCTCTGAATACCCAATGGCTGCAGATCAGGGATGCATAAAGAAATATGCAGTCCCTTCCTTTTCTCCTCTGTGAGACAGTGTTAGCTAGTGTGGCTTACAAGAATTACTTGGAGATCTGCATGTAGAGAGAAACAGGCAGTGCAAAACTGATATATGATGAATATTTTTTGCCTTATAAATCTGGGAATTTAGAGACAGAAAACAAAGCAAGAACTTCCTGGAGCTAGTTAAGGTGGAGAAGGAGACATCTCTCATCTCTGCTTTTTCCTTTATGCGATGTTTGAAGGAAAGTGAGTTTTATTGTCTGCTAGCCTTCAGGCTTAATAATTTCTAGATAGTTGAGCTAATTTTGTTCTTGTCTTCACCCCCTTCTCCTTCTGTAACAAAGTTCTGGAAAGTCCAGATGTTTTGTGTGTAATAGTTTTGCTAAGAGAAATTAAAAGTGCCATCTCCTACCTATTTTCCCTCATCACCTCCCCTTGACACAGGCACCACCACTCAGCTACCATTGCCCTTGAGACAGTTGGTAAACCAGGTTACAATCACAGACTTTCCCTCAGACTTCACATATGGAAATAACCCAGCAGAGAAGACCAAAAGCAGCGTGAAGACCTGGTGTTTGTAGTGGGACATTTGTCTGTTGATTTGCAGCACAACAGTCCTTTGTCAAACTATTCTTTAGAGGAATAAAGCCAGCCTAAATCACCACGCTTCCCCAGCACTGGGATGAGAACTATTTGTAAAGGTTTCTCCCACACTCTAGACTCCCAACAACAAGGTATTTATATTGCTTGAGGCTTTTCCACTCTCCATCTGCCATTAGATGGCAGCAACTCAATGCGGAATGAGAGCACACAGCTCCACAGGTCCTATTTATTCAGTGGCTCAAGCAGGGATTTCAAGCTTTTCACTTCTAGGTCAATGGTTCAAATCTGGCCCAGGTGAGGAGGGGCCAGGATCTTTATAATCCAACAGCTGCTCAGTGTCCTGTGTGAGAGCCGTTTGTGATTTCCATTTCTGATCTCGTGGATGAGTGCCCATCTCATCACTGGCACTAATTGGCACCCCCACCCCTGCTTGATGCACCAACAAAGAGGTGGAAGATGCTCCAAAAGGGCCGAATTCTCTTCCCTGAACTCCAGATGATTCGACAAAGGGGAGCACTCATCTCTCTGCACAAGCCTGCCCTTGGTAATAATGCCAGAAGAATGTGCTGGCCCCATTCCTCCTTTAAGTGAATAACTGCCCAAAATTATCTCATTCCGGACAGGAGGGTGACAGTTGGGGTCTTTCAGCAAATAAAATTAATTTGTTATTAATTTGAGATATGATATTCAGATAGACTAGTGATGGTGCAATGAAATCCTGTCAAACATGTTGGAACACCTATGTTATTTACAGCCTCTATAACTGCAGGGACAAGCTCCATCCAGAACTGCCTTACAAGGTGACCTAATTTGGAAAAGTAAACAGATACAGAATTTTCTCACATTAGAAGATACACACTGTGACTCCTTCCCTTACAGATTTAAATCCCTATGAAGGACTGGAGGAACAGATACTCTCCAGAGAAACCCGTGAGATAAGATGAGCCTAGCAAGCATGTGACTGTGATACAGTTCAAGCCTGTGTGTGTATCACTCAGCTTGTTCTATTAAGATTTGAGGAGTGTGTCACTACGCAAATCCCTTTGGGCAGCTGGGCACTCCTCCAACACACAGATTTCCCTTGCTGCTAATGAATCAGCCTCTTTTGCTAACTTACCTCCAAAGCTCATTTACTTGGAAACCAAGGGAGCTTAGGGAACAGGGTTCTCTCCGTGCATAACAATGACCTATTTTAGATACTTCTCCTCACGAGGTCATGGAGAAGGGGCAGCAAGAGAGAGTGCCTCTATGCAAAAGGCATTTCCTGGAATCAGTCCTAAACAATGCCAGACCATTTCCATTTTGAGACCTGATATTTCATGGTGCCAATGCCACCACACAACAGAAAAAGCCAGTGTGAGTCAGGGATGGGATCCAGCTGCCTCATTTCAAGGACACACATCCAGGCCCTCTGCATATGTGGTTATTGTTCTTCCAAACAGCCTCCTTCCCATGGAAACTGGTAACAGAATGGGAACACTTCCAGAGCAGAATGGCAGATGAGACCAAGAGCATGTTTTCCATCTCTGGGTTTGTTTACATCACTGGGCTTTCTAGGTATCATGAGCAATATAGCAAGGAAAGCATAGAAAAAGCATTAGGGAATCTGTCCTTCCTCACCAAACTCTGCTAAAAAGCCACTGAATTAGCAGCACAGTTCTACATGACTGCAGGAAAGATGCACCTGATCCCCCAGTTTCCAGGGAATGCTAGAAAATAGGAAATGTTTCATGTGCCATCTTGCCTCCAAGATGTGGGCTATTGCCTGAGCTCAGGAAGAAGCCAAACTCTTTGTGGTTTTCCCACAGCTGGTGTCCTGAAGACAAATGATAAGAATAAATACACTATAATGTATTCATTATGTGTTATATTTAACCCAAACCTCACCAAATTGAATACACAGCTCAGATCCCAGACAGGAACTCTATTTTCAGCCCATCTGTGGTTGATCCCTCGTAAGACCAGAAAGGACCACTGTCCCGTGTGACTTAAAGGACACAGCATGTCTTTAGATTAGCTCCTGGTTGAACTGCAGCAGTTCTGTTAGAAAAGTACCCAAACAACAAAAAATCAGCCAGTGATGGAGGAGAATTTACTACAAGGGTTAATAACTTTTCTTTACGAGCCTAATTCGACTGGTTTCAGCTTGCAGCCCCTGAATGCAGTTGCATCTTTATGAATACATAAGTTCATTTCCAAGCCACCCTTTCCTTTCTTGCTGTTCTCCTTGAGCTTCTCACCTTTAGGCAAGCAGATCAGCTTCCACTCACTCCTATGGATCTCCTCATAACTTACCCCAATTAACTAACAAATTTCCAAAGAGTGTGCTACAGAATGGGGCCCAATATTGGGCAGTGGTGCTGAATCCAGAGAAAACTGAACCTATCTTCAGCAGCAGCAGACTTTGACAATCTAGTGACCATTTTGGCCCTTCTAGACCTCTAAAGACTGGAACATTAGCCCGTGGATTTTCATAACTAAAATGCTGGGTGTTTGCCTGTACAAGAGGAGACTGTCAGTGTGTTACAGTGTCACTCTCAGCCAATCAATAGATTGCTGCCTGTAACCTGTCAGTCTAACTGGATTCATTTGAAGGGACCTGTTTTTCTTAGATAAATGTTCACTGCTGCTAACTACCTGTTATTTTCATTCATGAGTCAGCTCTAAGCTCTTCCATTATTTTGATTAATAACACTGTCACAAACAGTGACACATAGCACAGCTTTTTCCCCATTCTCTTGGAACATACCTGTTCTCTGCTGCCCCTGCTGAGTCCGTTTCTCACCACCACTGACAGCTCAGGCTACTGAGTAAGAGGGAGAAAAAGACCAATCAGTGTTTTCATAGAATCACAGAATGGTTTGAGTTGGAAGGGCTCATAAAAATCATCTAGTCCCAACGCCCTTGCCATGAGCAGAGGATTTTCAGGCTACCAAAAAGTAATTACTCTGTCTGCTTCATCTTCCAGATTTACCAGTGGCAATGCCAAATATGGTCTGTTCAGCTAATGCCATTTTTATTTTTAAAAGGGAAGTCATCTTCCTGACCCGTGAAAATTCAGTAGGATATCACGATGAATAACTATTCTTAGTCATTCCAGCATTCTTAATTTAGTATAACTGCACCTTTGCTAAGAAACAAGGTGGTTGTATTTATGTTAAGAACTAAAATTAGTTCTCTGGAACGAACACCAGAATATGAGGCAAAAGCTGTACTTGGTTTTTCCCAGGTTCCCAGTTTGTAGTGATCACTTCAAGATAACTTGTAGAACCATTTAAGAATATGTTACACTTGCAGTGTCATGATACAGGGCACAGCCATGTGACTGACAGCTCTCTGGTTTTTTAGATGCTCTGAGTATGATGAAGGCAGTAGGAAATTTTTCTGCTGGGATGGAGCAGCTCCAAAAGTAGGTAATGGGAACATAATTTCTTCCATTCAGTTCTGCCTGGAACTGATATCTTAAAGTAAGGCAGCGATCCTTTTACTGGTTTTTGTTTGTTTGTTTGGTTTTTTAGAGCTGTTAAATAAACCATCTTTCAAAACCACTCAGTTTTGCAGAACGTTGGGCACCAACGAATACATTTAAAGCTGTGTCATTGCCCCCCAAGGAAGATGAACAAAACTCTCATCCAGCAACCCTTCCCTACAGATAAATGCCTCTTGCTTAAGAGGAATTAAATATAGAGGTTTATTCCTCAGGACTCAGTTGTGCTTAAATGAATTTTATTAAGTGTCTTACAAATCATGATTTTCGAAATTTTTTCTGGTTTGTTAGGATATTTCCTCAGGAAACTGTTTCATTCTTACCTTTTGCTGATCTGTATTATGAACCATTGCATTTCATTTCTTAGCTATTTGTTTCTGCAAATAGCAGCAAACATTTCTGTCTGAACTCTTTTCAGAAAACCTGAATCTTTCTGGAGAAAGGCTCTGGGAAGTCCAAGCAATACTGTTTAGCAAAACAAGATATGCAGTCTCAGACGTGTCTCAGAGATCACCTTAAGAATTGGTCTCAGGCTTGGCCCAAGCCTACAAGTCTTAGCAAAAAACTCAGGGCTCAAAGGGGACTATAAAGTCCGAGCAGGGACACATTCATTACCAAAACCAGGCTTTTAAAAAGCATAGCTGCAGCCATGGGCTTTCATGGGCACCCTTTCAAAGGAATTGTCTAACAAGGCAGGTGCAGTTTTGGTACCCTGTCTTAAGAACTACCAAATAAATACACAAACTGCACATCTCAGTGCAAAACTCCCATAAGACAGTGTTGAGACCTTTTGGAAACTGTGGGAGGGACTAAGTTCAGCCCACTCCCATGGATTTTGAGACTGACATGCATGTACTTCTGAGATGAAGATAACCAGGGAAAAAAAGTCAGGCAGAAGTCTTCTTGAAGAGGAATGTATCTATAGCTTCCCTAACCAGAGGTCTCCTGCCGCAGCTGGTGTGAGGGTCACTTGTCCCCAGTACACAGCTGTGTGGGAGGCATGTCTTCCTTGCCAATGTCCTGCAAAAGCACTGCAATGAGGAAAATGGAGTGAAGAAGATGTTGACATTTGCCTATGCCCATATTAGCAGTGCCATAAAGCCACTCTCCAGTTTTCACCCTTTATACATGTGACCTTTCTCCTCCCCACTCTGTGTCTGAACAAGGTCTGGGCACACACCAGCCCACCTCTGACAACGCCCTCAGACTGTGCTCTTTACTCAGCCAGCCCCTGGTCACCCTGGGGGACCAAAGTACTACCATTGCTGTAGAACAGACACACAGAAGTGTTGCAGGTTATCTGTTCAGAGCAGAAGCTCTTTGTAGCACGAGAATAATAGAGACATAGTGTCTCCATGGATCCTTGAGTGATTCACAAGCTTTCTTAAGCAGATTTATTTGTTAAGCAGTATTCTGAAAAGATGATAAACATTACATAAATGTCCTGATTCTGCTGTTGTTAGACTCAAAAAGGCAGGTTGTGGAACCAGACCCAGTCACCTTCAAACTGCAAATACTGAGTGATTTCTCTCTCCATCAGTTTCCATGGACTCACATGCCCCTTCCCTGGGTACACTTCTGGGTGTAGGCCTGCACATCTGCAAACTCTTGCTCACAGTATTATTTATTTGTGCAAACCCAAACTGACAAACTTTCCTCACTGAAAACCATCAGCAACAACTTCTTCAGCACTTTCAGTTCTATTTCAGTCATGACTTTTCTCCTTTTTCTCCCACACATCAAGCAAAGCACCTAGTTTCTTTTCCTCATCAGTGTGTTCTCCTCCACAGTCAGGAGAAAAGGACATTGCTCATCCTTAGTCTCTGCAGCTCTCTTCAGAGCTCCTCACCTACAGCTTGAGGGAAACAAGAGGGAAAGCTTGTGTCCCCACTTTGCAGCTGGGCTGCAGCCTGCCACCCTGTTCACCTGTTAAGTGGCTTTGCAGCTGCCTGTTACTCAGCTCCACAGCAGAGGCTGATCAGGATTCACAGGGGCCGTGCCAGGCTCTCTTAAAGATAAAAAAAAAAAAAAAAAAGGAAAAAGGAAGTTTTTGTGAGACTAAAAACTGGTTTCTGTATATAAGAGAAAGTGTTCTCAGCAGAGTAACCCTGGTAGTATTGGGACTGGGAACTTGCTGAGTTCTATTTGAGTATTAGCTAGTACACTTACTATATTTTCTGGTCTAATCTTCCACTGAGCTAGAGTCCAAAGTCATAATTTATTCTCAACCTCTCAGAAGACCCAGAATTAGAACTGTACAGTCAAGAGGAAAGGAAGACAGCAACTTTCAAGGTTTTTCTGAGTCTTATTCTGTATTTGAAAAAGAAAATTTGTCTTTGAATATACTCTTGGTGCTTTGCGCTGCAGCCATCGGTACCACACGAACCCCTGTTCTGTGATACTATAGCAAGATCACTTCTGCCTTTTGAGGACAAATTCAAAGGCATATTCACATCTAAGCAGCAAGTTTAGAAACACTGCATCAGATCTTTTGGGGGATACACACCTCAAAGTAAGTTTGTCTAAGTACTTCCCATGGGTGGAAACCGAGCAGCCACATCCAGCGATGCAGCAGCTGTGATGTCTGTGTGCACACAACAGCTGGATGCAGACAGGCACTTCACTCACAGCTGCTTCTGGAGCTGCCCTGCAGAAACAATGTAGTGTCTCTGGAATCATTCTGCCACCATAGCACAAAGGTAAAGGACTCTGTGAGAGAAGGGCTGTCAAGCGTCTGTGCAAACCGAAGGAACACAGTTCCTTACACATTTGATCTCCTAGCTTCAGCCTGGGTAAATCACATTCTTCAAATCTGCACCACCATTGCTTCTTCAAAGGTATGCAGTGTTGATCTCTTTACCCTGCTGTGAACTGCTTTGCCAGGCTGCGAAAAAAGCAATGCTGTAACATTCAGTTCCAGACATGAGTACATTCCTGGAGAAGAGGACACTATTTCTGTGTATTTCCTTCTACCCCACCAGCTTATTTAGAACTTGACTTTCTATTTGTGAAAGACTTTAGGGATACTTGGCTAAAAAAATATACACAGATTTCCCTTTTCAACTTGGGTTACATTACTCTCGTGGTATGTTTAAGTAAACTGAAACACAAGGAACTTTATCTAATGAACACAAAACTACAGGCACATCAGCAGAAGGCTCCAAGCAGAAAAAAAAATTTCCTTGTTTAAACTCTGCAACATTTAAACCTCTGTATCACCTTTCATTATTCCCTGATCTCTTCTGTGCCTTCTCCCTAGCAATGAAGAGCCTCTGTCTGGGCTCAGACCCTAACCTGGAGTGTTCATGTAGGCTGCCATGCAGGAGATCTCATCCTGACATGGCAAGCCGAGATACTCTGTCAAAGTAGCTTAGAAATCAGGTTACATGCAAGTGTGTATGTGCATGACATTACAACACCAGAGACAAATATCATTCGAGGAAATGTTGGGGTTTTTTTATTTAATTTACAGAGCGGACAAAGGGAAAAGACAGCATGCTCTTGCTTGCATGCCATGGTGCAGGGAAACTCTCAGTTCCTGAATGCATGAAGTGTATTGTCAGTGAGGGGTCTGTCCATTAGGATACAACCCACGTGCTGCCTCTAAGTCTCATTCCAGCGTGCTGAGAGTAGCCATCACATGCCTTGGCTTTTCAAGAGTCTTCCCACAGTGTTACCCAGTCCTCTACATGCATCTGGCCATAAAGAGAACTATTGATTCCATCTATCAGCAGTGAGCAGTTAATATTAGATACAGAGCCATTCTGGTTCCAGAAAAACATGAGAAGTCATAGCACATGATACATGCTAAGCAGCTCTTTAGTCTGTTTACCAAAAGCTCTGATATGACTCTGAAGGATACTGGCACTACTGTTCCCTTCAGAGGCAGCACAGTCCAGCAAGAAAAAGCAAGTTTAGAGGAGGCAAAGCAAAGCTTACATTTACACATGCTGCTAGTTGGAGCAACATTTTAGTCTCCTGTGTCTCAGTCTTCTCATTTATGCTACCAGGATAATTACAGTTAACAACTATGAATAGTCTGTGGTAAAGCTTCCTTAAACACTTGGGTGAAAAGAGCTGCAGACACATCTATGGATTTTTATTCCATTAGCAGTTAGCTTCTGCCACAAATAGGACCCAAACCAGCTTTGATATCTTAAGTCGAGATCTATTTATGCATCAGCATGCTAAGCAAAGAAACAGAGTCCTTGAAATGACAGACAAACAGGTTTGCCTGTTTGGAGAGCCTGCTAGCAGGGAGAATCAATCTGCTGAGCACTGCGTGTTTAATGCTCCCCTGTGCCACAAGAGAGAGACACTGGTGAATGGACTGTGCCCTGCCCTGCCTGGAAACTCTGAGCTGGCAGCAAAATGGTTTGGAGTAATGGGAGCCATAATAGGTATGCGGGCTCTGAGCTTTCCATATTTGTGACAGTCTGTTAGTACATCTTGTGATCTGCTCTGTAATAATAAGCCTGAACAGACAGTGACATTAAGACCGGGGGAAAAGTTTTGCAGTGTGCAGTCTGGGATGAAGGTAATAATTTAATGAGCTTTTGAAGAATTTGCACCCTCCCAGAAAACTCTGGCTGTGAATGAGCTTCAAAACAGCTGCCTTCCCATCTGTAACACCAAGGGACTATCACTCTAACTGAAAAAATACCAGGTCACAAGTACCAGAGAGAGTCTTGTACACATTCAAACAAGGTCCTGCTGAAACTCTCTTTACTTTTCAAATCAATATATAATTATATTTCATTAACATCAGCTGGAAGAGCCCTTCAAAAGTCCTTTACAGTTTTTCCAAGCAAACTGGCTTAGAAAGAGGCAATTAAGTTTAACCTTACTTCCTCAAACAAAGCACCTTCTAAAACAACTTCGTAGCACTGTAGGCAGTCATTATCTTGTCACTGTCAAAATCTAGCTATGTACTAGCAAGCTCCTTTCTCATCTCTTGACCTCTTAAACATTGTCTGCACATATTTTTTTTTTGTTATTCATTAATACACTGCTTAATTGCCTACATTGAACTGCTAAAAAGCATCCAGAAAGACATGGGAAACTAAACTTAAACTTAGGAAGAGCTTTCAGAGTACAGAGACAATGAAGTCAGCACACCTCCAATAATGGAGATCTTTATAGGAATAGACATCTACACACAGGTAGCTACAGTAGATGGATGAGATGGCTTTCAGGGTTTCCTTCCCACTCCACAGTTTATTACCTGTGATGAACATTGATTAGCTACTTTCTGAAAGTAACCCAGTGTTAGCAACTGGTGGTACATCCTTGGGATTTTTCTAAATTGCAGTTAACTGCATTTCTCATTCTCAAAAGTCAATTGAGTTACTCTGGTTTACTGAGCTACTGCACATCAGCTGAGCTACGTAAATCTTTGCTTTTCACAGATAAGAGGGAAAATGTGAGCTGTGAGCACTGTTAACCCAGTAGCACCTGAATGATGACTAAAGGCCCTGACTGCATATGTCACAATTGAAACAGGCTGGATCAAACCCATTAAATATTAGGAAGGTTAGAGAGTCAGGGAGCAATTCATTGACTCCATCTTGAGCACATCTTTTCAAATGGGACACAGTAAAACTGTTCATCATTCTCTGCTGACTGCAGAAGGAATCTGCTTTAAACACTGAATTTTGAAGGGCAGTAAAGAGACAGTATGAATCTTAGGAGAAATCTTCAGCACTAAACAAAGCCTAACACTGCCCACCTCTCTGCTTGCACATGGAAGTGCTGGTTTTGGTTAAACAACTACAACAAGAAGAGCTTTTATCACAGGCTGTAGTGACCAAAACATTCAAGTGGCTTCTGCGTTCATCAGGGCTTGTGCCTGTGGACTGAGTTGGATTTCTTCTCATCTGGTTAACAGCACTTTTGGCATAACTGTTTATCTCTGGCCCTGCAGGGATACATACAGGGAGGTTTGCATTCACAGGAACACTGGGAGAGCTGCTCAAGGGAAACCTGTCCAGCATCTGCCCACATTACAGCCTTAATCCTCAAAGTTCATGGTAAGTACATGGTAAGTGTCTCAGCTTACTGTGTCTTTTGCACATCTCAACAAATTCAGTGCAAGGAGACACTGAAATCTGAGTGTTAAGCATTCATTTCCCAATGTTCACAATGTTAAATCCAAAGAGCCCTTCAGAGGAAGGAAAAAGTAAAGCTCACTATGAGACATAATGATGCAGCTTGGTAGAGTTTGAGAGAGTAAAATACAGGTCACCCAATCTTCCTTGTCACAGACTGTTTTGCTTGTCAGGATCTGCCCAACATCCTGCCCTGTTCCAGGCAGGAGAAGATTCTCTGTCTGCCTCTGTCTACTGGCAGCCCATTCTCTCCACAAGTAACACAGACACTTTTTTAACATGTTCATTTTTCAGTGTGTTACCTCTCCTTTACCTACATCCAAAGAAACTAATTCTCAAGCTCAAAATTCATCAGAAGTTAAAACCTTTGAAAATGGAGTACAAAGCTGGAAAGGGGGGGTTTAGTGTGGTTCAGTGTTGCAGAGAGCAAGCTGCATGTCAGAACCCAGAGCTGCAGTCACAGCGAGCATCGCCACACAGCGAGCACACAACGTGCCAGTGGCAGCAGCTGCTCCACAGCTGGTGCAGGGCTGGCTCTTGCTCCCTAAGTTCCCAGGCACAGCCACTCAGAGGGTTTTGGCAGTGTGTGTGTCTGACAGACTCTCTAAGTTTGGCCACAGTGCAAGTGCAAAAGGAACAGGAGTGATTGCAAGAAGCAGCTTTTTTTATTTCCACCTACAACCTCTGTGTATTGACATGAAGAATAAAATCATCACCTTGATACAAGACACCTTCAGACAGAGAAATCTGACTTGTCCCTAGACAGGACTACACTGCCAGATTAGGCTGTCTACAAACAGCAATAGATTCTGGCCTAGGTCCTCAAAGTAACACATTCCCATAAAGGACTTCCACACTCATCTCATTCATTTCTCAAAAGAGTCGAAGTCTGCTGTCTAAGGGACGTTAATGGCTAAAGGGATAAAGGTCCTTCAGAAAAACAAATTCATTAAAGGTTTCCAGAAATGATGGGCTAACACGTTAAACCACTTGTAGTGAGAACATCTCAGAAAGGGGATTTCTACAGGGGTAGAAGACAGGGAATGAGATCATAACATTTTCTCCAATGCCTGAGAATAAGACAATTAAGACAACATTTCTAATTACCTGCTTCTACTTAGGACAGGGTAAAAACTGAAGAACACTTTCCCCTTAGGTCCCAGTTTAAGGTAAAATCAAGTTACAAATACAATCTTATCTTGAACTTCACAAGTCAGCACACTCCTGTTTCCAATCCAGCCACTGGCAAAAACCCCAGTGATTGAAGTGAGGCCAGAGACTGAGCCCAAGATGGTCATACCTGGGGGTTTATGCCAGGATAAAGATTTGCTAAACTTGAAACCTGTTTGTGGATCAGCTTCCTAACACCACTCATGTTTGGGGTGGCTGGAGCTGTAGTTTTGGTGCTGGCCCTTCTCCATGGAACTGAAAGCCAGAATTATGATAATGACAACAAATATTCAGCCCTTCATCTTCAAAGAGTTGGGTGAATGGTTCAGTCAGTGGCTAACTAATCAATGGCATAATATGAATCATGCCATCAATCATTCACGCAATATCTTTGCAAGCGACATATGTAGGTAATGGGGTTCATATGTATACTTAGATTTATTTTGCTCTAAAGACTTCATTGTTGCTAAATTCCCCAAACCACAATAGCAGCATTAATCAAAACTTTCTTTAAAGGGTGTTGTTATGACCTAAAGGCAAGATGGAGCAGAGATGTGAATGGATACTCCTAAAGTGAACACTTCTTACTTTCCTTGTGGCTTTCTGAACAACTCCTCTGTCTCTTTTTGCCCTCCTGCTAAGGGATTTGGCTGGAAACATCCTCATCAGCTGTACTGCTTTCTTGATTGTTGGAGGCACTTCCTTGGTGACCAGAAAGTAGCATAGAGGCATAATTGAACATGAGCCCTTTAAAGTGCTGGCACGCTTCCAGTAAATGAGTGATCAGAGAAGCCACACTTCCAAACAGCCTGAGAGGAAGGAGCATTTTGCAAAGCAACCAGACTGGGAACAGAGGCACTGTGGGAGCTTATGCTCAGGTTCTTTTAAAGTCTGAAGCTTTTTGTCTAGAGGATCAAATTAGGTGCACAAAGAAATAAAGAATGAGTGTATCAGAATGCAAGAGGTGCCTGGAGAAGATTCTTGCTTTCTTTCTTTGCTCAGAAAGGGGAACTTTGCTTGACGCACACCACTAGCCTTACTAAGGAGTTGATCTTGCTATGTGCTAGAGAGCTTTGGCTTTCACACTCATCAATCACTTGAGGTCATCTTGTATTTTGCAGGAACACATTTCCTGGCAGGGTCAGGCTCTAAAGCATTTGATGTCCAATCCTTTCTTTGCTTTTAAACATGTCACATATCTGCTTAAAAAAAGAATTAAGCTCACTCCAGGGAAAAACACCTTCAGGCATTTTTTGCTGTGCAGAGTGCTATGCATTTGCTCTTCAGTGCACTCCTGTGGATCACATACCATACAGTGGGCTGGGCTGGAAGACTCTCACAGTACTCCTTGCACTGTCTTCACTCAAGACCAACAGGCTACTCTACTTATATTAGAGCCTGGTGTGGATAACTTGAAATAGTCTCCTGAATCTCAGTAAAATCTAGCATAATCCATCTCCTTTCCTTCCTTTCCACAGGCAGTTTGCATTGATTTTTTTTGAGCTACAGTCAGTCTGTGGCTCTCTCCTCTCTGAGACTCTGCTGTTATTTTTGCTTTGAACTTCTCCTGGAAGGGTGCAGTGTAAAATGATCATGTCATGGTTGACCCCTCAACACCTTGGCTGAGGGTAGAAGGATGTCATCGCTTCATGGCAATTACTAAAATCAGAGGTCCTTCCCACCACTTGTGGTAATTTAAATTAAGACCCTTCTTCTAAAATATGTCCTCATAGCTCCCATACAAATAGAGGACTTGTTCCAGGAATTTTTGGATTCTTTGGTCTGTGTTATGGAGATCAGAGTAGTTGATCATAATGGTCCTTTCTGGCCCCAACATCTATTAATCTATGAATAATTTCACTTAGTCATGTGATCTGGTCTCCATTATGTCACTACTCCTTTTCAAAACAAAGCTAAAAGTCCATCAATTCTTTGAGAATGGAAGGAAAAAAAATCAAGCCAAGAACACCATGTAATAGTGGCGACACTGTCACAAGTCTGTTATCAAGTACACCTCATTCATTACCCAATGATAATGAACCACAACTAGTGATTTTTTCCAGTACTGGATGAAGTGGATTTATTCACCTCCAGTGTCAGTTTGTCATTAATGTCCCTTCCTGAATAGCTGTGACCTTGCAGATGCTTGGCTCAGTGACAGACTTGGAGGAAGTCTGCTGTATACATCGAAGGATCTTGTACCAGCCAGAAAATATCAAGAAATGAGGCTTCACAATACTGCTGTAAGGTAGGTCATAATGTTCCAAAACTTAAATGGAAGCAAAAAAAAAATCAGTTTGGATGCTTCCTTTTCTGCTGGTGTCTTCACACACTAAATGACTCAGGACACTGCAGTGAAAACACAGAGCAGAGGTAGTTGTGGGCATGTTCCTGGGCTACCCACACTCCTGGACATGCCTTCTACTCCAGTGTTTGTTTCTCTGCCTTGCAGAGGCATTAAGCATGCCAGTGTCTATGGACACAGGTAAGAGCACTCTCTCTGCCCATCCTTGTGCCACAAGGCAGGGAGTATGAATTCTGGCACTGCACTCTGGATAAACTGGTCTCACAGCACCTGGACCAGGATCAGATCTGGACAGCTCAGAGACTGGGAAGGAGAGTATAGCTCTGCCTGTTCCCATCTGCATGGATACGCACTGGAAGGATAAGGGAGGAGGCCAAGGATCACAACAGGGACCTTAAGACATTCACATCAACATATGTCAGATGCCTCAGCTTTCTGCTACACAGAGTGAGTGCCCTGCTCTTCCTCCCTGAAATAAGGAGCAGGAAGAGGTACCAGTGAAAGCCCTTACTTAGAGTTTCTCAGCTACAGAGTCATGCTGACCATCCCTAGACCAGGAAAGCCACCTGGTTTGCAGAGCTAATCTAATCCTGGAAGCCTTCTGGAGGACTCCTAAACATTTTCAAATGTTGTAAAACATGAAAAACTGAACCAAAGTCCTGAGTACTGACTGTTCGTGTTGCAACATAACTTCAGACCAGCTCTAGGAAAGTAATGTTTTGTCTGCTCTACAGAGATATTAAAGAGATGCTCCTCTGGAAGCTCAGGCACTAAGAAGCATGAAATAAGACACTTAAAAGTGGCAAGTCAATTCCATCTTCATCAGTAACAGGGAATTAATGGCTAATGGTATTTTACCTGATTGTAATTACATATTAAGTATAGTAATGAATGAAGATGAGAAACATGAGAGTCTTCATATGCAAAATTATCTAAATTGCACGGTCCTTTTGGTTTTATAATCAGTCAATCATCAATCTCATGAAAAAGGCTCATAATACAAGGGGGGTTTCTGCATTTTACTGCTTTTACAGAGATCCCACGATAGGCAGAATAGTTTCCTCAGAAGCCCAGGGCTGCATTCAAAGCCCGGTTTATCTTTTTGCAGCTGGATCAGCAGTCTGGGCCAATAGCTGGGAGAACCTGAGATATCAAAGGGTAAGAAACCTGAAGTCTGATAGTAAAACTGATTGATAAAGAAATTTCTTATTCTATAGACACCACCAATGTAAATTGAAGTTTGAACATGGTGTGCATTTTAAGCTTGTATTCAACTGGATCAGCATTGAAATGAACAGCAATTGACCCAACATATTCCTTGGGGTAAACAGCGTGGCCAGAAAATGAGCACTATATAAGCTCATTGAAAGTGTATTAAGTTTGCAGAACATTAAGCTAGTGCTGGCAAATGTTCATCGGGAACACCTTTCAATACAGAGGTCCTCCTCCTGCTGTCTCCAGAGAGATTCATGTACCACTGAGAATAACCAACCTGTTTAATCTATTCATCACCTCCTCTCAAAGGCCATTCTTGCAGGATGTCACCTTTCTGTACAAGTGCAAGCATGTACTGACTGTGGGAGCATAGGGTGAATACACCTCTTTTCTGGAGAGATTCAGAGGCCTGACACCAGTAAATAGGATTGTGGGTACTGGAATGTCACAGTTCAGTTTGGGAATCTCTTCAAAGGGACAGCAATAAGCCCTTGCCAGCTCTCCCACCACTGCTTCCTTAATAGCAAAACATAGCATTATTCATAATATTTTTGATGCTTATTTCCCATGACCAGCACTGTGGCCCATAGCATAATCTCACCCGCACTATCCAGGAATAATTAGAAAATAACCCACTTAATTAAAACACAGGATAGATCAAAGTGTCGTAAGAAAGGAACTGGGCAGGTTGGTCCCAAGTTCTCAAATTCAAAACTAGTTTGAGGGGTAGTACCAGGAAGAGGAAGCTCAGGATGTGAAGAGAAAGATGAAAACAAAGCCTTTAACTGTGTCCAGTAAATAGCTGCAACTTAACAACTCTCATTGGTGCCTTTGATGGAAACAAAAAGCCCCCATGGGCTCACACAAGTTTCTTCTTGTTGACATTATTTTCACGTACCACAAACTCCCCAGCTCAGTTCAGGGGCTGGTTTACATCATTCCTCACAGACTTGCTTGAGTCTGTATCAGATATACGCCCTTCTCTCCATCCTTGTTTCACACCCACCACTCCATTTCCTTTTCCTCCCATGCCACCTCTCTGCCACGCTTTTTTCCAGCACCATCTGTCCAGAATGGCCTTGTCTGTTTTTCCTCAATCCAAATTCTTCCTGAGAAGCAAGTGCAAGACTTGAGTGAGTCCAAAATCAGAAACTAGACTAATGATAAAAGGAAATCCATCTTTCTTTGTAACTGCCACTAGTTCAGAATTCCCACCTGGCAAATGTTTTCAACACACTGCCAGAGGACTGTTTCATCTGCTGATTATGCATTTCTCTCCACAAGCCGGTTTTTCCCCAGGTGTCTTTCACACGGGGCCTTCCATGCCAAATGACAACCTGGCACCTTTGGGTGAGACAGTAGTGGCAGTTCAGAGAGAACAAGCTTGGAAGCAGCAGCTTAGAAGGAAAAAAGCAGGGGAAGCTTTGAGATTCAAGGGAACTTGTTTGAGTCTCTGCCATCAAACTCCAAATACTTCCAGTGATGAGGGGGAAAAAGAAAAAAAAAGAAAACAAAAAAGGCATAAACACTCTGCATGCCAGACCTACAACCAGTGCAAGTCAACACAGCTCCACTGCCTTCTGGTTGACTTCACCTACAGATCCTCACTCCTTCCATGGGCAAAGTCCTATGAAGTACAGATCCACAGTACACAGGACACCTATATTCCAAATGCAGCATAAAAGAGATCCTAGTTGCATAAAATCAGTGCATGGCTCCAGTGGTGCAGTGTAAATTTTCACCGACTTTAAACTTGTACTAATGACTATATATTCTGTAAAGAAAATCTCAAGAAAAGGATTTTCAGAAATTAAAGTCAGGCTGAATTACAACCAGCTTCTCAATTCCCTCAGCACCCCTTACTTAGGCAGCTTTCCAGTTAGTGTCAATGAAAGTTTTGCCTGAGTAGCAACCAAGTAAAAATAGACTTGGAATTATCAGGATTCGACCCAGCACCTTTCATACACAGAAATAGACAGAACCACACACCAACACAGGCAGAGAGGGAAAAACCTCAGGAGTGATAACGAGCATTGATTTTTCATCAGCCACAAAAATATCAGCTATGCCGCCAGTACATTCCACAATAGGGCAATATTTATATTTGATCTCTGCAGTGGTTTCACGCTGCATGTTACATAAGCCAGTCATTCCCCATACAGTAATGGAAACAGATGGCATTTGCCACAGTTTATTTTTTGCATCAAACATTCTTTGCCAGATACTCATGAGAAAGAAGATGGCAGGGGAATGGCACTAGATTTTCCCTGTGCAAACACCACAAAGGCTGTGAACAAGTAGCACAGGACTTTTGCTCTTTTTTGTTGCAAGAGCTAATGGCTCATCTTGCCCTCTTTGCACACCTAGGAGGTCTCGAGCATTACAAGAGCCTATTTGCTGACAGACCAAATTTGTCCCCAGTGCCCAGAAAATATCAGTGAGATCCCCTCCTCTTCCAATGCAGGAAGCCACCAAAGCTCTTGCTCTGTTCCTTCTACCTGTGTAAATGGGATTCAAACAACCCTCAGGGTAAGATCTCCCCTCCCACAAGTGCCATTATTTTCCTGGGATTTCTATTAGAAAAACATCATCCTGTAGAGAAAGCTCAACAATAGGTTCACTCCTTCACTTAGCCCTAGACTGTGGAATAAATCTCCAGGCAGAGTGAAATGAGAATTCAGAGTTATTGAAAATGACTGACAGTTAATATTGACACCAGCATTAACAATACAAAATAGTTACTCAGTAAGGTATTGTGAGTCCATCTACCACTTTACTCAGGTTATATAAACATAAGAATCTAAAAAAACCCCTTGGATGCAGAGTGAAAATGCCACTACAAACTTGGTTTAAGCCCTCGGTTTTGACTCTTTATAGATGTGGGATCATCTAGCTGCTTTGCTCGGGCTCTAATTTTTTTTTTTAATCTCTGCTTCCAAGTGAGTTTTGGGACAGGTTATTTCCTGCTGCTGGACATTCTTCAAGGGAGAAAGCTAAACTATCAAGGATTTCACAGAGTTGGTAGTATTGTTCTTTGAGCCTTTTGGAAACAGGTTGAAAGAAAAGAAGCTGCCTAAGACATCCCTCTCACACTAAAGTATGATCACCCAAGCCTTGAGTAAAAACCTCTCGTCATATTTGACTAAGGCATTCTGTGCACTGAGTACTGAATATCCTAAATCCCACTGGCAGCGCTGAGGAGCTGGAGTGTTTAATGTTTGACAGGCTGAGCCCTAAGCTTGTGCTTACACAGAGCAACATCTCTCCCTGTGTCTCACCCCACACTTGCACAGTGGCAAGAGCTTTGCAGAGGGCTTGGCGTGCAGGGGACATTGTGCTTCACAATTTGCAAGCCCTGCCCAATGTTGCCTGGGCAGACTGATGAACTACTTGTACATCTCCCAGCTTTTTAGAAACATCCAAATATCTCTCAAAGAGAAGTTTCACCAGATGCTGACATCTGACTGCAGCAACAGGGCCAGTGAGAGAACTGTGATGGAAAAGCTTGGAATATGCCCCCCAACGAGCTAGCAAGAGCTGGAAACAGTTTGAAGGTTTTATTGGCAGGGATCAGAAGATAACAATGGACTTCAAATGTGCCTCTTCTCTGTAACCCATGTAAGCTGTTTTTGTTGGTGCTTAATTACTTGCAAACTCTGAAGGGACATAACAGCTGGAGTTTTAACATGTCTTTTGCTTCCAGCAAACACACATGATTATTTTTTGCATCCTTGCTGGAAAGAACAGAGCAGACTGTACTTCAGGACTTTGTCACCTTAGGACATATGATCACCATTTGCATGTGTCACACACAGACTTACGCCAGCCTGTTAGCAGAGCTGGAATAGTAAAGGCAGCAAGAGAAGAGCTGCATTTCCACAACCCTCCAGCTGTCAAAAGGAGCAGAGACTGACAGAAATAAGCTGCATAGAGGAGACAGGCCAAACCAGAAATAATCCATCATGTGCCACAGTTCCCAGATTCCTCAGGATCCATTCCGAGGAATCTGATGTCAGGCATTGAGCATGCCAGTACGACTTGCACTTTGGTGATTTTCCATCTGTAGCTGCTGTTTCTGATATTACACACAGGGTTACCACTGACACGTAACACTTTACGAACAGCTGGACGAGCAGCGGCCAAACCTCCTTTGAATACTGAAAGTTTTGCGCAGCCAAAACCCACAAGACACACCATATCATTCTGCAGGCCTGGGAATATGTCACAGAGGCAAGGATAGCAGCTTCTCTGGGGTCTCACTGCACTTGTGTGTATTGGCCCCAGGTTGTACATGCAGTGATAGCAGGCTTAGCCCCCTCCTGGCCTACTTCCAGATAGATCTGAAGTCACAGAAAAGCCTTCAGAGCCACACAGATCCCCACTGACTATGTGACATAGTCAGTGCATGAGTTGTACTTATGAGGAAGCTGTGGCTCCACAGCCACACAACCATCTTGAGAAGGATCAAGGCGTTAATGAGGGGAGACAAGTAAGCAGCCAAAGAGAGGCAGATTTGCAGTTCTTAGTCCAAGTGTAACACCTGTACCATTTTTGAAGGGAAACTCGCTCAGAGTTTCCATATCTGGTTTGACCAGCATAACAGATCTCGAGAAAGTAATAGCACAAGAGAACAAGGATGTGACACATTGCCTGTTACAATCTTCTAGAAAGTCGCTCAAGATGGGGCATCCACTATTTCTACCTTCCTCCCTACATCCCATCAGTGTTGCATTTAACCTTCAACCTAAACCTTAGTTTAGCCAACTACTTGTACATCTCCCAGCTTTTTAGAAATGTCCAAATATCTCTCAAAGAGAAGTTTCACCTGAACATGAGGAGGAATTTAATGCAGAGCACTGGAAGAGGCTTCTCAGGAAAGTCATGGAGCCTCCCTCCCTGGAGACATTCAAAACCCACCTGGACTCATTTCTGTGTAACCTGCTCTAGGCGACCCCACCCTCGCAGGGGAGTTGGACTACATGACCTCCAGAGGACCTTTCCAATCTTAACAATTCTGTCATTTTGTGAATTTCTTTACTGTGCACTGGAACATATTACCCAGAGAGTCTGTGAAGTGTCCCTCACTGGAGATACTCAAGAACTCTCTGGATGCAATCTGGTGCCACGTGCTCTGGGATGACCCTGCTTGAGTAGGGAGGTGGGACCAGGTGAACCACTGTGGTCCCTTTCAACGTCACCCAATCTGTGATAGGACATCCATCACACTAATCATGTTCAATGACACAGAGATCAGTCTTACATGGATGGACCCTGTATGGAAGCAACTTCTCCTAGAAGATCCCTTTGTTAAAAGCTTTTGTAAGCAGCAAAAGCCCAAGACCCACACTGGCTCTTCCACTGGCAAATAGCAGACACAATATTTCTTTTCTGCCCCAAACCTGGCCATCAGTCTTGTCCTGCTTGTGCCCTCTAAGGCAGATGACAAATTCCTGCAGATCTTCCATGGGACTACAGTCTGCTGCCAGCCACTTCTGGCCAGTCATAGAAAGGGGCCAGGAATCCAGGGCATGCCTCTGCCCTGGAGACACTAGTCAGCAAAACAATTCCACAGAGACTGGATCACCCTAAATGCACACACACATTTCACCATCCATCTTCCACTAGCTCTTCATTGCCATTTCTAGCTATTCACAATCATGTTAAACTAGTTACGAGGACAAAAGGATCCGTGCAAAGAAGAGAGTTAAAAAGTTAAATTGGTAAAATCAAGATTATTTTGGAAAGTAGAATGCTCTCAGGAAATAAGAGTACTAACGACTAGGCAGTTTCATCTCATTTATGTGTGCTGCGTGGTTGGAGCTACAGCACCGCAAGCATGAGAAAATACGGGAAGATACAACTCATGTTCAGAAGTAAAACACTCAAGATCAGCTGAGTAACCACTGAACAATACACTGAACAAGAAATTAAAAAGTACTCAAGAAATGCCAATCAACTGAAGAAAACAGTCGCATTTTTCAGCCCCATGTCCCAGTAGCTGAACTTTCTGTCCCCTTGTGTCATTTAATCCCAGCTTTTCCCAAGTCATCAGAATGCTTCAAAACAAACTGTTCACCAGAGTGCCCAGAGGCTGCACAGCCCTCCTATCTCAAATTTAACACCTCCTGAGCTCCTGCCTTTCATATCATTGAAAGGGTCTTATGGGTATGTTCTTGGCACCAAGCGATCCTTTGCAGCATTTACTGCAATAAGTTCAGTGCTTCTCCAGTTCTTGCCTTGATCCAGGCAAGTTTTTTATTTTAAAATCTTTCTTTTCTGATTTTAAATGGCTTTCCTTCCCTTTCACACTCCCTCATTGATGTTTAATGTTCTTCCACAAAGTCATGCTGCCTTATATGCTTCTCTTCTCATTCATTTCTTGCACCACAATATAACCAAGTTCCTCTAGTCAACTAGCCTGACTGGACAGATTCCTGCATGGGGCTGTCTTCAAATCTCACCCTCTCTCTGCCCAAGTGCACTCCCTGTTCACACAAAGAGAATTAGGTCATCTGATTACAAGTGCATGCAGCAAATGCTACAGCAACAGATGTTACATCAAAAGAGAATTGTGGGCTGTTTTGATCCTGTTTACCATGACCCAGTTTTGAGTCACCATCTACATCACTGGTGTTCTGAAAAGTAGGGGCTTGATTTAAAAAAGAAAAACCCTACATGTATAGAGAGTGACATGCATAGTTATATGGCTGAAGTGCTCATACAGCTGAATAAAACAGAAAAAAAAGCAATTGTGCAAAATAAGATGCTGAGATTCATACTTCTAATCAGCTCCACCACCCATGTTTGTTTTTTCAGTGGTTCACTTGGACCCAGCAGGGAATCCCAGAGGAGAATCCAAGAATGGAGATCCTATAGCATTAGCACACACCCCCCCCCCCTTTTTATTTTAAGTAACTTCATCTAACTTGCTCCCATCCAAACCTTTCCCCCTTTCAATAAAACTTTTCAGCAGTCTAATTCCAGCTCCAACTCCTTTCTCTGTCTCTTACAGGGCCCTCTTGAAAGTCTTGGACTCACCAGCAGTAGGGATTAGACTGTACATGGCTGTCCTAGCACAGAACAGAGAGAACATGATGTAATTTCCATTTTTCTCCCGTTTGTGCTCTTTCAAAGCCCCACACTACTTATGGTTTCCACGCCACATATTCTTCTGTCCGTTGCCATGGTGCAGCCACTGGTTTGTCATTAACATTGTGGGTAACTTCAGATCCTTGACCTCAGGGCTTTCAGAGCTTTTCATGGTGTATTTTCCTCTTGATTGAATTGCTCTGCATTCCCAAGCACAGCTAAAACAAAAATAAAACACTGCTGCTTTTGAATGGTGAAAATTCATTTCACAAAGACAGGCTAGCAAAGGCTGGAAACCACTGAAGAACAGCAGATTAAAAGGAAAACAGCCATTCTCTGAACACATAGCAACTGTGGCATGGATTTAAATCTACCTACAGCATCTGAGTCAAGCTACGGTCCCCAGGGTCCATGCACAAACTCAGTATCTGGCCCAGTTCCGATTCTAATAATATGCCACCTCACTGCCAGAGGACCTCAACTCATTCTATAAATTCTCAACCATGAAGTTTCACAACAGCTTTAAGAAATGCAGAGCTACTTGTTCCCAGCTCACAGACAGAAAGACAGAAAGTTAAATGACAGGTGTAGCTCATGGCTTCCCATGCATTTGCCCTACCTTGATCTGTGCTCTTGCTTTAGGGGACAGGGAGGTATTTATACACCCAGGGATACCTTACTCTCACAGCAGGCCTGTGCAAATGCTTTTGTCCCTGTGACTTTTGGCCAGTAGGATTATTACTGAGACAGCAAGTGATAAGTTGTTCTCTATATTCAATCCTCAAATTTACTGAGAGAAGAATTTCATCTTATGTATTCTTTAATGCTGGTGAAAATTCTCACTCCAGAAAGCAGTCCATTCTTAAAGGCCATTAGAAACTGGCAAGTTCACACAGACAAGACTGAGTCCATGGTATCCCTGCTTAGCAGAAGTATGATTGTTTTCTAGTTTGAAGAAAGTAGCCACTACCATGAAGTATATTAATTGTCATGTAAACAGCCAATTGCCAAAGCTAAACCGTCCTTCAAGTCAACAGATTTTAAAAACTGCATGTACTTAAAGATGTTATTTTTGCACAATCTTCTTCTATTAAATCAGATCCCAAAAACATGGATTTGCATTTGAAAGGCCTAAGCTATCACACAGCTGAAGATCCAACTCTCTTTCCCAGCCTGGCAGTAGTCTATTTGGTGAGGGGCCCTTCAAGGTACAAAACCCCAAGGGAACAGTAGCATTAGCATTTCCCTTTTTTTCCTGGAGGTATTATTTGTTTAAAGGGAAAAATGCATCTATTACCTTCTTGGGGAAGAAGATGCTTCAGTAGATGCAAACAAAACATCTGAATCTGCAGGCAGTACAATACTGCACACATCAGGCAGGCAGTTTAATGCACTTAAAAATTTCTAATAACAGGACTGAGAATGACACTAACCACTTGATCATGCAGAATCAATACAAACACCAGTCAGGAAAAGTAAAGGGCAGCAAATGGACAGTAAGACAAAAAGCCTGAGGGCTTTTCTGCAAATTCTGGGAGAGCAAAGAACAAGCAAAGGACAGAAGGAAAAGGTACATCCATACTTCTGGGGCCTGGTTGAGCTCCTGTTGCCACTGAAGCAATTTTAGGACCACTCTCACTTCATTCTGTCTCCCCTAGTCCCCTTACACAGCAGGAAAGCCCTGCTCTGAAGGCAGAGTGAAGCCATATCACACAGTGCTTAGCGACAAAAGCACTGCCATGGACACGTCCCTCTTGCCAGAGGCTGGGAATAAAGCCAATCCCACAATTTCTTCCCAGCAGAATAAGGACTCCCTTTACGATTTGCTCAGTCAAGAGGACACTCCAGCTGGCTTCTCTCCCTTGAGAGACCTTCACTCCTGTGTATCCATCTTGCCAGGCCAGCTTTAGCAGAGCCACTCTTTTACTATTGCAGTGAGGGCGAGTTTGCTGTGAGATCCCCTAGGCAGCCCATTTGAAAGCCTTTCATTGGGAAGCCTGGTCACATCACTTTAGACAAAAACACTGCCTGACAAACAGCCTTGTTCTTCAGATCCCTGGCTGGAATAAGGCAGGGGGGAACAAAAAGAAAAAGGGAAACAAAAAAAAGGGGCTGTGAGACCCCAAACTCTTCAGGGAAAAGTGTGTATGTACCTAAAGTTTGTTCTTATAAAAGCCATGAAAAAAAGTCTTAGGATTTATAGAAGCACAGTAGAAATAAAGAGAAGTGCCAGATATCCCCTCTTAGGTTAAATCCTATTAGATGCTGAACGTTGCCACCTCTTTATTAATAAGGCAATTAAAAAGTCAGATCATAATGATCTTCCTCATATTAGCCTTATGCTCATATTCAAGGTACTACTTTTGGGTCTAGGTACCAGCCTACTGCTTCCCAATATCAGACATTTTGTTTGCTTTGTGTGGTTTTTTTTTTGTTTGTTTGGTTTTTTTTG
>JAWWMP010000023.1:10417196-10432507 GCA_035047865.1 Dendrocincla tyrannina | reverse complement strand
CTTTGTGTGGGTTTTTTGTGTTTTTTTTTGTTTGTTTGTTTGTTTTTTAAACACATTTGTAAACAAAATAATGCTTCAAGTGGGACTTCTGTCTATATATTGTAAAAAGCCACATCTGTTCCCAGACAGTGAATCATGCAGGATCAACCTGATAAATTCTGCTGTAAATCAGACTCAAAAGACCTTACTATGCCTAGGAAGAGTAAAATGCAGGGTACCTACAGAAACAGAGCTGCCTGGCCTAAACCCTCCCACCCACTCATCCATCCATCCATCCACCCCCGAGCAGGACCAATGCTATCACAAAGAATGTGGTGGCTTTCCATCTCCAGTACTGGGGCTGTGACAGTGTTCAGAACAGGGGCCTGATGTGACTCTTGATTCCAACAGAGAACAGACCCGAACCCAAACCTTCATTTACTCTGCTGACACACCTCAGCAGCCTCTTCTCTCTACCTTTTCAGCATACTGACCTGATTTTAAGAGATGAGTGCAACTGGCAACATTGCAAGGAAAAGTCATTGCAGATGCCTGTTAATGTCCTCAAAGAGCTGTTCTTCTATCCAAGGTTATGTGTGGCACTTAAATATAAGAAAATAAGAACTTAACATGTATTTAATTTCCACGTTGTATACTTTGCTACCCTCTCCGCTCCAGAGGATCAGAATTCAGCACGGACATTGAACTGCACCTCCTTGTCCTAGAGGAAAAAGATTAAAATGTTTCAAAAAACAATTTTTCGGTTGAAAGCACTTCATTAGACAAGCTTTCTCCCACATGGAGAACATGATGCTGGAATGGAAATAGCTTAGCCCATTTCATAAATTGGCATGAATTAAGGTAAACAGCAGGCATTGAACAGGTTCCAATCATGGTGTTGCATGCTTCACTTACTGCATGATGATATGATTTCATCACTGTTGATTAACTAATTTTGTAAGCATCTACACTAGTCATCTATCAGGGTCTTGAGGTCTTCAATTATTTCTCTACCAAACTTATGACCTACTTATACATCATCCAATTACCTAACAGTGACAACAGAAAACACATCTGGTAGTTAAACTGCAGCAGTGAAAGTCAGGAAATAAAAATTTTGTCCTGGCTCTGTTAATCACTTGCTGTTTGTGCCAGCTCAGGCCATAGTCTTTTCATATCCACTAACCTGGGGAGTCAGATTGCAGATAACCAAGATCTCCATCTGACATCAAGAGATATTACAGATACTCAACAAATCAATCCCTCAGTGACTCCAAGTGAGCTCCCAACTGCAGTAAAGTCCTACATTTCAACCCTGTAATGATACTTTAGCTATGTAATCAGATATAATGAGCCTCATGCACCTGCTGATTCCTGCCTGATGCTGCCCTCAGAAGGTGTCTGGAACAGCTGCATGCAGATCCCTCTGTCCTGATCCAGCATCTCGCGCAATAAATGCACTGTGATAGTCACCCAGCTTTGTTTCTTATGTCAATAGGAAAAGTCATAGCTTTACTTGGGATTGGGCCACTTAACAGCCCTAAGGTCAGAGGATCCACAAAGAAACCTATCCAGGTGCTCCTGTGCAGTGAAGAATCCCAGTGTGCTGCCTCATGCAAAGGTGGGGGAAAGAGCGCTGCGAAACACGGACAGCCAGTGTGTGTGTCTACCTCACACAGGCTCTGGCAGATCTAATGAATACAAACAGATTTTAGTTCCTTTATGGAAAAGGGCTGCATAACTCTCCATTCTTGTGCTGTTCTCTCATGTAGCACAGCAAGACTCAGTACTTTCACAGCTTGTTTTTAATCCTGCAGCCTGGTTAAAAGGATTCACTGTTCCACTAAAAATGGTGGGTGCTCCAGACAGCAAAGTTAAAAGTTGAACTTCATGCTGAAGCTGGAACAAGGTGAATCCTTTATACTGTGGCACCTACTCATGGTATAATGTGCAAGCATGAAAAATAAAACCAGCTGAGTTCTGCACAAAGCTTTTGTGTGTGTCTGTGTCTGATGTGCTCTGTGAATCTTTTGTCACAGCTCAAAGTGTCCCAGGGAGGGGCAATTTTTTCCTTGCCCTCAACTGTGTTTTATGGTTCTATTCTAATTTTACAACCAGTCTGTGACAGCTGGTCACACGGTGTGTCTGGGTTGAATAAAGCCCAGGGACCCTTTGCCAAACTTCTACGCAATGTGCTGAGCTTAATGAAATGTGTCAGCTCCACTGTGAATCGTACATTCATGGAACTGAATGAATCTGAGTTTTCAAGGAAAACTTAAGAGATACATAACTGCACACCGCAAATCTGGAGGGGGTGGAGAGAGGGTAAGAATCCCAGAGAAACACTCAGCAATTCTACTATCAGCAAAATAGATCCTGATAGCTGGAATTTAGTCAAGCTGTTTGGGCAGTGATTTCAAACTATCAGCCACTGCTGAACTCTCAGGGGAGAACAAGTATGGTGAAAAAGTGACTGAGTTAAAATGCTGGTCTACATGGCTCTGCCACACACATCCAGCACAATCCCAAGAAAGTCATATAACTTTTGGGTCTCTCCCATTTACATAACTGGAATAAAAATGCTTCCTTCTGGCTCAAGTTGCTTCTCCAACCTATTGAGGTTATCAGGCCATCAGGACACTGACCACTCCTGACACACGACAGTGTCTAGTTGGTACTTGAAGCTGTTCTCATATTTGGGAGAGGAGAGACAACTGAGAGTCCTGCACGAGGTGAATGGAACATTGCAAGGTACATACAAAAAAGTCCATAATGCAAACTGGATTGACTGTGCTTTATTCTCCCCAAAATGCTGCAGAACAACAAGGTCCTTACTGAACATGAAAAATGCTAATTTTTACAGTAAAACATCTTCAAAAGGTTTAAGATTTTCCTGCATCATGTCAAACTATGAGAGTCATGTTGCCATTAGATTTCTCATCCATGTAGTTACTTGCTAGGAGTCAGTTTATCCATAAATAATTTAATGGATTGATTCTCCATTGGAAAGAAAAGGAAACAAGTGCTTAACATCCTTAAAAATCATGCAGCATATGCTGTGGGAATTTTTTCTGACCTCAGAGATTTACAGGGGCAATGGGTAAATTATCACCCCACCTGCTGTAAAAGGGTTGCCCTGTTTTCCTTTTCCTCAATGCTTTTAGTTACCTGTTGGTTAAACTGCCCCGAATCGAGACCTAGTTGTGTCATACTGAGCACTCTGCTACAAAATAAGGAAATCTGTAAGAGGACACCTGATGTCCATGGCTGGGCTCTGCTGCAGTCTGCTGTCAAAATCAGTTTGACATTTCTGGATCAAACAAAAAGTTATCTGACCTTGACATGTGAGTTTAACCAATAAAACAGTAAACACAACACTGGCACAAACATTGTAAAAGAGGGGTAGAGATGCCAAAATGTGGATGTCCTTTGGAATAGAGTTAAAAATCAAAGACAGGACTCCCAGAGGTGTGAACACTGTTTTCAAATCTTTTCACCTCTCACCAGCATCATTTACCTTAGAAGTGCTTTACTAAGGGATTAAGATTTAAAATATCTCTTCAGCTATTCTATTTTACATTAAGGGAAACAGGAGATTAAATGACTCCTGCAAACTTTACACCCATGCTGGGAACAGATATATAACCCAGCTATCTTTGCACCACTCCTTGGCTTTAGCCCAGGGCCATATTTTTTCACCTCTTAAAACAAGTCCTGCAGAAATGTGCTCAAGAAGACAACCTTCCCCTGCAAACAAGAGCCCTGGTTGTAAACACATCTCTGAACTCTGCCAAACCTGCCACGTGCTCTAACAATGAGAAAAAAAAAAAGCAACAAATTCACAGCCATTTGAGAAGACATTCAAACGTGGCCCAGTGCCTGCCGCCCTCTCTGGCCACCTTCTTTTTGCACCTGAACCAACCGCATCATACTCCTTGTCCCTGAACTCTCCTTCTCCTTCCACATCTGTTGCCTTCAAATCTTCCTGTCACCACCTCCTTTTTTAAATGCCAAGATCTGGACTGCAGCCCCATTCCTTCAGACCATAGAAAACAGAAAACTCCGCTTCTCCCATGGACGCTCCCCAGTCGCCCATGGCACTGACCCTACCAGGTGCAGCATAATTTTCCATCTCCTTGCCCCACACAGAAGGGCAAGATGAGGGCCAGCCCTTCTCTGATCAGAGCCTTGCAGGTGCAACTGCATCAGGAATATGAGACCCCACATGTAACAGGATGGAGACTAATACAGAGCTAGTGGGATCCAGGCCAGCACCCACAGCTTCGTGATTACACCACTAAGTCTTTGATCCAAGGCAAGCCTTACCTACGATATCTTACCTATATCCTATTGTTTATGGGATTCAGTTCAATACAATCTTTTTGGATTTTCTACTCCTCTCTCTTTCATGACACCTTCTATCCCCAATTGCTCCCCATCATGACACAAATGGACTGCTGGTGCAAGACCTTACCATTATACAGAAAGCCACAGGAACTTCCTCTCTGCAAATGAGTTTATGACCACTCAATTATACTGCAAGTATTTTTAAAGAAAGCTTCATGTAATTACCAGCATCTGTTCTCTGCTATCCTATACATCATTCTGGAACTGGTTTGGGGGTGAGACTGATTCTAGGCCATGGCAGTGTGCTCTGTGTTGAGCCTAATGAAAGCAAGGCTTTCCCAAGAGGAGGGATTAATTTAAGTGTCCGTATCCCAGCTATAGCAATACTTTTAATTCATGTATTTGTAGACAAGCCAACCTGCTCAATTCTGATGGCCTATGCAAGAAATAAATTTTTCAAACTAATTCTCAGTAGGACACTTTTCTTCAGCATCTCTGGCAAGAAGGGACTAAGTGAGGTGATTTAGTTCTGAATCTTACAACTTGTTCTGGAAGTGCCCTTAATGATGGTTGGATTCTGTGTTTGTAGAAGTGTTTCTAATTACTAAGGGGAAAAAACCCAAAGTCAAAGCTTAGCCAGCTGCCAGAGCTTCCAGAGGACTGACTACATTCACAAATCTTGTAATCTTTTTATGTTCATTATGAGGATACTACAAAAAAGGTGCAATCAGATCTTGGCCAACAAATTAAATGGTTATTCAAAGATTAATTCATATCATCTGCACTTCATTAGATGTTCTCTTTTGCCAGGGAATATAATGCAATATTTTCAGGGGGGATAGTTGCTGCTATTGCCAAGAGCTTGCAGTTTGCTGGCTCTTGCAGCGCTGACATGGGAGTCACTGGGCTATGGGCACAGCTAGAGCAGATAGTGTAGCAATATTTAGTATGAAACATATGGAGCAAATCTGCTTCATTCTGGTGTTAAAAGGTACTGATTATGACCCTGAGAAGCAGCCAAGTGACAAGGGGGAAGCAAACCCATAAACCAATAAAAGTTTATCCTTCATTGTATCATGAAGGGAACAATTTGTCGCAGATGGCTTTGCCACCTCCCCTCTCCCCCCCCCCATTTATAAATACATCAGGATTTAATTTGAAAATCAGAAGATATGGCTGAGGGAAGTGTGACTTAATTTCAGTGCATCTAACCTGAAACATTGTAAGAGGGCCAAATTTCCAAGAATAAACACCTAGTACCGTTAAAGCCAGAATCCCAGAAAAATAATTAAAAACCCATCTTTCCTAATTGATTTGTGATTCCTATCAGAACACACAGTGCCAGTTCTACTATCCTGGCTATTTATACATTTTCTAAACAAAAAGATTGCACTTTTTTTTTCCGCAACAACAAAGGCTCTCTCTATAGTGCTTACTGTTGGGTAGATGTTAAATGGGTTCATGTGCAATAGTGAGATTCATGAAAGCCATTATGCTCAGTGCAGAATTGCCTATGTTAGCTCATAGGAAGTCATAAATACTTAATTTTTGTCCCTTAGGGAGCTGCTAAGACTGAATTTAAATAGCTACAAGGACAATTATACGAGACAAAGGTGTTTGCACCTTTTACTGAGTTCAGTTCCTGATCCCTTTTCTGTGCAAACACTTCTAGAGCCACCATAGCAATAAATAACTCAAAATAGTCCTTAAGTATTCAAAAGACATTTTTTCTTTTTTTTTGGTAATTTTTTATTTTTTTGTTTTTCATCCAGGGTTCCTCACATAGTAAGCATAAAGAACTCAGAGAGGTAAGTGAAAACGTGGCATCTGAATGACAAAGGTAGCACTGCAAGAGCAAACACCAACCACAGCAAGGAGAAGGGGCAGATAATTCCAGCCACTAAACTGATCCTGAGAATTCAATTGATGAGATGCAGGCTGACTAATATGCTGCACCTCTGATTTACGTAGGCAGGTCTTGCTTGTGAAACTCATGGTTCTTTCCAGATGTTCTAGGCATCCATGGTGTTGAAAGAGATGAATTTACAGCTATCATAGAATTCTCCTGCAGTTATAGTTAATTATATGCCATTCTTTATTCTGCAGTATTTACAATAAACAAATCACCAGGAAATCTTGATGCCACACTGCCACATAAGGTGCCCCCTCATTTGCTTTGCCTAAGGCTCAAATCAAAAACAAATGGTGTTCTTCTATTGACTTACCTGGGTACTGGAAACAGCTCTGCTTGCATCTGCCCCCCTGTGTAAGCCAGATGATATGAAGCGGCCATTTAAAATGGTTGAAAGGCAGAACTAAGTGATAGAAAGTTGTTTTTTCCTGTAAAAGCTACACTAGACCTGGGGTACCTAGCCAGGCTTTTAAATACAGAACTCAATTTTGCTTTCAAAACTATTTTGTGTCAACTGTTGCTTTCTGCTAGTTACATGAAGCACTGATCTCTGCTCCGCACTATATTGCACACTGCCTTTTTCTCCCACCAGCCTCTCAGAACCAAGGTAAATCCAACTGCTCTCTTTAATGAGCCGCTATTATTCTTATTATGATGCCCAATAAAAATTAGGATTTATTTTCCTGAACTCTTTCCTCCAGGAAATGTCAGCCAAACATAACCCTGCAAATACGAACACCATGTTTGCCTTGGCTTCTGGGATGTGCCATGTTCCCAGAACGAGGGCAGAACAAAATACTGGGGTCTAGGCACACTGCCTAGCTTGAAAATTGGGCACTGTGTAAAGCTAATTTGCAGATATTGGAAGTCAAATGTGTATTCTGAGCTTTGCCAAGTCTGGTGCTTTTCCTTCACCTTCCCAAGGCCATGGTAGCCGCACCAATATACGTATTTGAGAAAAGTTTGAGCGCATTCAAGGTGTTATGCAAATACCCTCTGTTATGTTCTGCTGCAACACATGTATTGAATAATATTTTGTAAAGGTTTTACAGACATGAACATTTTTGAATTAATTACCAAGCAAAAGCCAACCTTTCTCTGTGTTACTATACGTTAATATAACCAATTAGCAGAGTATAGTTGTCAAGCGGCATCAAAAATAAGGTGTCATGCCAGATTTGTGAAAAACAGTTTGGACATCGTGCTCTCTGACTTTGGCCCATGTACTATAAGCAAGAGGACACCCTTATTTCTTCAAATTTCCCTGATGGAATAGGTTTGTACTGTAAATCTTTCCAATTTAAATTGTGATTTCATTTTCTGCATTAAAAATTCCAGAACATGATTCATCCTCTTGTCACTGCATTTTGATATGAATACAACTCCTCCACAATCAGTGGAGCCAGACCAAACAGGGGTTCTAAAACAGGCTTTTAGGCAAAGCACTTTTTACTAAGTCCATCCTCTAATCAGTTTCTTCTTTCACTAAGACGACAAGATCGAACTACAAAATTAACCCATTCCATGACACTTATTATCAAAAATCTCACAGTCCAAGTGTGGGTTCCTTGAGATTGAACTACATGGACACAAACCTAAGCAAACCACAAACCAGGCAAAAAGGTTCACAGCCTCCCTAACCCAAGATCATCTGCTGTGATTGAGGCCTGAAATTGAGAATGAGTTTAAGAACAGTGTCCCCAACCAACTTTCTCAAGGGACAAGAACACCTTAAGATTTGGTCTCCAGAAAAATAAATTTGGATTGGCTTTCAGTCACATCTGTTGTTAAAACTACCCATTCCTACAAATGCAGGAGCTGTTAAAGTAAGGGCACTCTCACTATTTTCACCATATACAACCACAGTCTGCAGATCCCTCTGTTTATCCCTATCTTGATTAGGATAGCAAAGTAGATATGGATGTGATAGCAAAATTGATTCAATTGCACACAATTTTTCCAAGGAACTCCATAGTTTTTTCACCCCAATAGTCACAGTTCTGTGGTGCATCATAAGAGCTCCTTGTAAAAGATGGTGTCTGCAGATTTACTCATTAATTTACATTGTCTTTACAGGTGCTGAGACTTCCCTGAAAGCCATGTGAACTTTTTTGCTTCAAAAAATCCAAATCAGGTCAGGGTTTGAAGGTTTTACTTGGTTCTTTCCAAGCAGACCAGAAAACTTTCAGCAGAACTACTCCTTCCAAACAGGAGACATCTCCAGTGTTGTAATATCAGACTACATTTACCATATGCCACTTTTAGATGCAGATATGTTTTCATTGGCACATCATTGATCTGAAACATGTTGGGCCTTCAGAAGGAGTATCTGGGGAGAGAAAAAAGAGTGGGGAAGACAATCCCATTCCTCCAACAGGTTACCGTATAAACAACTAGCTCCCTGTAGCTATCCAAGACCCTGCTGGGAGCTATTCTAGGGAAGAGAAGGGGAAGCTGAAACCTGCTTGCAAAATGCAGCCCATCACATGGCAACGCTGTTTATCATTCACATTCCACTCCTGTACCATTGGTAATAGGCACAGACACTAAAGCAGGACTTTATCAGCACTTTTCTGTTTCCACACATGTGACCATCATCAAAGAGCTTTGCCAGCAGCTAAGGCAATGAACAAGAAAAAACCCGCCAATAATCCAGGTCTCTGTAGTTTTCTCTTAAGCAGCTTTGACAGGACTTGTTGAACAGACAAGAGAGTCCTGAAACTTTCAAGATGAAAGCAGAAATATAAGCAAAACTGTCAAACTTCATTTGAGTTAACACCTTGAACATTGTGACCAGAAAGACTTTTCCAGGGAAATGCAGGCATGAGACTAAATATGTAACTGAAACACATTGCTCTTGGACTGTAATCCCAGCTCTGCCACTGACTTGTTCAGTGATTTCATTTGGGGTATTTAATCCCTGGTTACACCACCTTCCCAATGGCAAATGAACAAGAGGATATTGAACTTCTGGAGTGAGGCTAAGGTAAGTGGATGCGTGGATGTGTTCTGTTCCCAAGGCAAGCACTGTACTTACATAAAATAATCAATATGCTACCCATGTTAGCTCCTGTCTCCATTTTACTAGTGCCAGCAACTCTGCTATTTGTTTCAAATAAGAAGCTTCATATTCCTTTTTTCATGGATGCACAAACTATACCTCCCATTATGGAAAGCTGCTTCTAATAGACAGCTGTAGATCTACCTAATTCTTAGCTTAAATCCTTACTTTAGACCAACTCTGCCATGCAATCAGCAGATAAAACCTGACAAGGATTAGGTCAGCTCATAAGATGTCACCTCTTGTGTTTATGCCCAAACCAGCTATATGTGCACTGTATTGGAAACATGAAAGGCAGCTGTGTGAGGCAGCACTGCTCCACACGTGAGAGTCAGTGTGTGCCCATGTTCCCATACACAACTATCAGGAGAAAGCAGCCCGAGTCAAAGTAAGCTGAGAGCAAGTTTGAGATAAACCAGAGAAAGAAGTTTTCCACAAATGTAAACTGTGGAGATTGTGACCGCAGGAGCTCAAAATGGGATTAAACACATTCACAGTGTCTCAGTCTATTAAAATCCCCAGCTCAGGATAGGGTTAACCTGCCAGTCAGTATTCTGTCGAGGGACAGACCACTGAACACATGCCCTGCTTCCTCATCTCTTTCTTCCAGCTTTCATTGCCAGCCATTGTCAGAGAGTATGTCGGTTTAGATAAACCTTTGCTCTCACTCAGTAACATATCCCTTACATTTTTAGGTAAACTAGTTAGAATTGCTTTTCAGCAAAAGATTATTACTTCTGCCACAATACCACAGTACATTGCTTCTGGCACTGTGGCAGCTTCCATGGAGCTCATGGTGTCTTGTAACGTTCCTGTGTTTCTTCTCCCCACTTAATTGCTGATATGCTTTACTTAGCATGCACACTATAGGGAGCAGGACACCTATTAAGCCCTATGTTTATTGAAAGGTCAGTATGACTATGTACAAATCCTAGGCCCAGCAGACACTAAGGTAAGCTGTCAGAAAGCCCCTGCAGAGTGAGCACATGCAGGCCCGAGCTCCTGCCCCCTGGATCCATCACACCAGGTTAACTGATATGATAAACAACATAAATAGAAACGACTTGTTCTGAGCAATAGCTGTTAAACCAATAAACATCCAAAACTTTGGAGAAAAAACACTGTTTTTCCTCATTTATCAAACAAGACTCTGTATCTTTTTATTTTTTTCCCCTCTTCTTAAACAAGTTCAGTTTGTAAAGATTGAAGAAAAACAAGACGTCCTTTCAAATCCCTTCTCTGGATCAAACCTCATTGGGTTTTGATGTCAATGGTGCATAGAAGGCTGACCACTGCCAGCAGAAGTATTTGGCAGCCGGACTGTTACATAATACAATCCTGTCTTTCACAGAAGAGAAATCTCTGTGCTACTCAATGTGCTAAAATTTAACCCACTGCTTTGCTCCATCCAGCCAAAACAATTTTGTACATTTTCCATAGTACTAAATGATGGTTAGGAAAAAAAGGGCAAGCTTCTGCTTGAAAACATAAAATACCCAGAAATACTAAAACCACATATAGGTATTTATTTAAGGAAGTACACATTTCCCTTTCCCCACCTCTGACCGAAATCTGGTCTGAGAAGGGAGATGTTTATTCTAAAAAGTAAGATGGGTATTTAAAAAAAACTTTTACAGCTACTACAAGAAATATACTAACAAAAATAAAAGAAGTGTGCTACACTCAAACTGTGTCATTGCTTCATGTAAATGTTTGGATTCAGAATTCTGGAAACATAAAATGTTTTCCAAGGCTGTTTACAGTAAGTTTGAGTTTTCAGCTCCCATGAGTAGGAAGAAAATGTTCAACCTTCAACTTTTTTTCCAGAATGGTTTTTAAGTTGTGCCTGTGTACCCTGTGACACTAACAAAAAACAGTATCAGCTTTGAGTGGTGGAAATCAGGGGCATTTTTAGACCCATTCGTAGTTTCTGCCAACAAACTGACATGGCAATTTACTGTGCCAGATGCTGACAGGTGATATTCCCACTGAGCTCAACTTTAAAAAACAAATTAAGTTCTCTGAGCCCCAGTATAAAACAGCCCATGTAATATCACCCAGCCACCCCTGGACCAGCCCTAATATCTTGTGTTAAGCTCATGAATACCCTCCAGCAACAGTGATATTAGCAAATCTGGGAAAGAGAAATCCCAGTTATGGGACTGACTGAAACTGGAAGAAAGGCCTTCAGGATTTGCCCCATAGGGAACAAAATGGAAAGAGCCCAGAAGGACCAGCTTTATGCAGTCAGTTTATGGTCACCAGGAAAGATTACCCAATGGTAATCTCTCAGAGAGCTGGAGAAACACTTTGGGAATACAAATCCATACTCAAGCACACAGTTAAGGGGAACTGTGGAGTAGAGCAGAGGGAAGGGCCGTGTACGCAACCCCATGTTGAACACATGGAGCATGATGTGACCAGTCATCTTTCTACTCTGTGGGTAGTGTCAGGCAGACAAATCCCTCCCTGAGAAGCCCTGGTGTCAGCTGCTACTGAGAGAAGAGCTTATAGGTGTTTCTCTAGGCACTGTGGACACAGGTAGCCACAGGCGTCCCACAGAGTACATGCTAGAATTGATTCCATCCCCTCTTCTGGGTTCCTATAATAGCAAAGGCTGATCCCGAGAAAGGGAAGATATCCACTGAGTCAGCTAAGGAAACTTTTCACAAGCCCCTCTGACAGGAAAGTCACTATAGGACAGTGATTAATAAAGTCTGAATTATCCACTGAAGAAGCCTCTCCAACAACTGAGAACAGAAGGCTTAGAGAGACATGGGAGACCCAAATCCTAAGGCTAGAGCTCATCTCTGAAAACCATACCAGTCCAGATGCCCTGTCTTGGCACACAGGACAAGCAAAGCACCATCTCCCAATGGACAGTGACCCAGTCAGTGTGTGCCACTGGAGCATTCACATTCAGAGTTGGTATTACCACAGTGGCCACCAAAATTCTCCTCAACACAACCTGAAGATCATCCCTTGGGGCTCCTCCAAACCCCAGCTGACACCACTGTTTTTAACTGAGCTGCTTGTTTTATGAGTGGACATTTTGTTGTACACAGGGATGAGAGCAAGAGGAGAGAAAGCAGGTGGGAAAAGTTATTTACTTCGCTTTAGGGAAATTCAGTTTATTTAGGAATTTATCTTTTGTTTCCCTGAGTCAGGAATTAATTAGTCCACATTACTCTCTTTGTTTAGATGTTGTGTGTTATGCTTTGCTAGGCGGAGAGTGGCCTAGAGCAAGTACTACATAAACAAACACTTTTTCATGGTGACTTGGAGCATGACGGAGAACCTGGGGATACAAACCAGCTAAACAGGGAGCCAGATCAGTCCCAGGCTGGTGAATGGGTAATACACATACACCCAAAGAGCCCTCAATACTCCCCTTTCACACACCATGGTCCCCTCCACCGAGGTCCTAAATGACAGATCCTACTCAGAGCACATTCCCGTGGCGTCGTGCTGCAAAGGCTGCCCATGCAGCCTCCTCCAGCAAGAGGGTTTGGGGAGAGGGCGAACCTCTCAGCTTCAGGAACTGAGCAGCCCTTGTGAGCCCCAACCCTGGCCCTTTCGCCCGCCTGCCCAATCCCTGGGAGGGATGATACAGCAAAAACCTGGCTCCCATCAACTGTTGTTACAGCCAGAGAGCTCCGAGGTTTCTCTTGGCTCACTGGCTGACTTGTGTAACCAGGGTGAGGTGGTGCGGGGAGCACGGAGGATGAGGGACCGGATCTGCAGTGTTACGGGGCACGGGGGGGAGCGTAGCTGCCTTTTACTGGGTGTGAAAAGCATAATTAACAGTTTGGAGTCACTATGGCTGTGCATGGACAAGGGCTGGGTTATGCAAAAACAGTGCCTATACTGAGGGAGCTGTGGAACACCTCTGTGGGCAAGGGCATAAGGAAACCTTGAACCAACAACCCCTGTGCAGGTTCCATTCCTCTTCCTACTTTACTCAAAAGCAATATGTTTCTTCCCCATCTTCAACATCTCCCTTTGGTTTAAAGTTCAGTTCATTGCACAGATCCCCACTGGGACATTATCAACATTTTGAATAATCGTAATTTCAATGCCATCTGTATGTGATGTTCTGATAATCACAGGCAAGAACCAAATTGCTGGGATTTTAACAGGTAGGTATTTCAGTAGATTGATAGAGAGAGGCAGTACTTAGACAAAGGACATCAGTCTCTTGTGACATGTCCATCCTTCTAGAAACCACACTGACTGTCAGAATTTGCCATGTTTCTGCTGAAATCAGAACTTTTATTGTCTTTTTATTATTACAACTTCAGTTCATGCTCTCTCTTTGTAATGACAGGTACTGAATTGAAATTTTGTGATAGTCCCTTGATGCAAATAATACAGCAGAAACATAAATGCTTGGATTTTATTAAACTTCCATCATCAAATAGATTATGACTACACATTTGAATGGGGAACTATTTCAACTACACACAGTATTTTCTCATGCAAACACTACAGGCTACATGCATCACTCAAGGCTATAGCCTTTGGTGCCTAAGTCACTTTAAATCACTGGATGAAGCATTTTAAATCCCACTGAAATTTAATCTCTCTCAAAGCCCCCTTTTTCTTCTCCTAATATTGCATTGCACACTACTTCAGTCTACAGACATGTTAGACCTGAACTTCAAGCCATGCCAAGTACAACTCTGATCTACTTATGAACATGTAGGGCTGCACAACAGGGGTTTTTTGCACGTAAAATAGTGTTTGTTGATTGAACTTATCAACATCTAAAAATTTGGGGCCACCAACTTAGTCCTCACTTAGCCATGAAACAGAAAATTTGGCTTTGGACTGCATTTAAAAACCACATATCACATTGCAACTTGGCTTCCTTGGCCTTGCATGCAATCACACAAGAGCTTAACTCAGGACATTCACTTAAACCCTTTGTCTTCTGAACAATTCAACCTACAGACATGTTAGATGAGCCCGAAGATACTGTGTAGGCAATCATTTTCTTACTACTAGTTGATATTTATCTGTTTACCAGGTAAATAAGCAGACAAACTATCAGACAAAAGCATTTTTAAACTACCATTCCATTAAATCATTCAAATACTTCAGAAGAACTTTAATTAACCACTGATTCTCTCTTTGCATCCCTGAATTTGGGCTCCTTTTCTAGACACATAGCCTTATGATTATTAGATATGCCATTCTTCTTTGCAGATAAAATGTTCATCTGTGTACCCAACAAACAAGAATAAATTCATAATCCAGAAGGTCTACTCCAAGACAGCCTTTGGCTCTCACAGTTCCCTCAGAAATTAGGAACCAGGCTCTGAGCTGGTCCACAGGTACCATAATTTACAAGCCACTAGTTACATATAGCTCAGGGCAAAATCCTCCTCCTCCTATTTTTTCCTCAGATGAAACTATTTGATTTAATCCTACTTTTGATGGGGGGTTAGAAAGGGGAATGGGAAGTGAGGGGTGGGAATCACACCAAAATTAAGCTTAGCATCCAGGGCCTCAGGCTGGAAGCAGGTTTGAACTCCGCACAAGCAGACATTTCTACAGAAATCTTAGGCAAAAATACTGGTAAAACATTCAGTTCAACTAATATACGAGGGAACAAAGAAGGATCGTTGGATCGTTAGTAATTCAACACTAAAACTAAAGCTGAAAATCCAGTTTCTGTAAGCTGGGCCTGTAACAGCCTCTAGAGACTGAGCAAAGATCTCTATAGTGCCTACTCAGCAGATGGCACACTCTCCCCTATGCCCCGTGCTGGGGATTGAATGCCAGGACTTGCCCCCCTTTTGCCCGCAGAGAGCATCCCCTGCTCCACCCTCGAAGAGAAAAAGAAGCCTCAATAATTCATGGCTGCTAAAAATAATCTCAAAATTAAATAAACAGTTTATCAGGTTGGGACATTTTGTGCTACAATAGCACCCAACAGACTCTTCCTTTTATCTCTTTTTTTTTTTTTCCTTTTTTTTTTTTTTTTTTTTTTTTTTTTTTTTTTTTTTG
>JAWWMP010000023.1:10376966-10417096 GCA_035047865.1 Dendrocincla tyrannina | reverse complement strand
CTTTTTTTTTTTTTCCTTTTTTTTTTTTTTTTTTTTTTTTTTTTTTTCTTTTGTAAGGCTTCCTTTGGCAAAACAGCTTGTTTCCCAACATGGCCCAGGCACCCTGGGTTACTTCAGAGGGGATGCAAACAAGCCAAGTTTTTCAGATTTGCAAATTAGCTACTGCACACGTACATGCAGCATTTGCAGAACAATTTCCCAACACATACATTTGTACCAAAAGTCTTAATGTCCCTGTGGTGCAGAGTGATTTATATCTGAGGCGTGTGTGCCTGATTCATGTTGCCCACTCAAAGAGGCTGTGGAATACACCATATATCAATTCTCAGGCTTGTTTTCTTTTCATTTATTCCTATTTAAAAATCAAAGAGAAAGAATCAGGGAATAAAGAAACACAATTTGCCAGCCTCACAGATTTTTCAAAGTGGTTTAAATAAATCAAATCAAGATTATAAAAGGCCAAAATCAAGAATAACTATTGCATTAAAGACCATTGCTCTGGATCTGGAGCAGCTAACAGAATAGCCTTGGGTCTTGATTCTTTCCTTTGAATACAAGCTGTGCAGGAGCAGGGTTCAAGAAATTAGCACAAGTAGGGAATTGTCTTCCTGAAAATATATTAAGCAGTAACTTTTTTATGTAACAGCTGGATATCTACAGCTTTGCGAATACACCACAGTGGCCCACACTGTCTCTGGCCCTCACATGGGACAACACAACTGGGAGAAAGGAAGACACGAGGTAGTGGCACCATTATGCATCTTGTTCAAATCTAAAGGTGATCACACTCCCTTCTTCACACTTCTGCTTAGGAACATTAAATCCAGGGCTCTGCCTACATGGGACAAAGTCAAGTCATGCACACATACACCCAAACAGTGCATGTTCTCATCAAGAGAAGGCCAGATTTAAACACTCCTGAGTTTGGGAAGGTCTGGATGAAACACCACATGGCCCAGGTCCACGTCTCACTGCAGCCAAGTGCCCAGTCCTGATCTCACTGAAACAATGGCAAAACTCCTGGAGAAGAGCCCTGCTTGTAACTAGCCAACTGTCTGTCATTTTTCTCACTACGTAAGCTCTTATTTTTGTTATTATACCTGACTAGACTCTCCAAGTTGTGGGTTTTTTCCCACCCTGATCTCACTTGAATGATGTCAGACAGGGAGATAGGGAGACAAATACAGAAATGTGGTAGAAGACAAACTGGAACCAGGACATCCAAGAAATAAATATAATAAGTAGATACAGTGCCAAGGCTGGATACAGCAGCTAAGGAAAATGGGAAACGTAAAACTTTCTTGGCACGGGCACATGGATTCATCCAGCTGAAAGAGGCACATTCCAGCCCACACCGTGGTAAGCAATAATCTGTGTCTCCCTCGAGAAAATACAGATGTTTGTAATTTTTTTGATTTTATTTTTTTTTAAACTCCTCAAATTAAATATCCTTGTTGTCTTGAAAAATTCCTCTAGGACTCAGTATTGCAAATGTTACTTCTGTACAAACTGTAAACTGCTGATTCAAACCAAACACACACAATTACATGCAGGACAGTTTTGAAACACATTCCAATAATAAAAATGTACTTGAAGAGTGACTGGTGCTAATGAACGAAAAATGGATTCAGGCTAGATAAGATACAATTAATAATAATAATGAAATTGCAATCAGATCTTTTCTTGTCTGCAACAGTGTCCTCCTCTGCATCATCTATTTCAGAATTTTATTTGTAGAAATTATACTCATGAAAACTGAAAAATATTCTAATTTTCCTACTTCAATTGTGCTGATACTGCAGGAACTTCATTGTCTTTTAATCAGATGTTGCTGATTTACAGGAGTGTAAGTGGTTGAAGAGTACAGTCATCACATTCTTAGAGAGGCTTACTGAATTTGGCACCAAGTCCTTTGCTGGCAACTCACAATTTCAGCCCGAGAAATATTTTAACTGAAAAGGTCCGATGCTCCTCTGCTTTACTTACATCTGTGTATGGTAACTGTCAACTACAGCCCATATGATTTTTCACATTGTCTTGTGGATGTGGACAGCTCTGTGCTTAAGAGCACACAGGTGAAAAATGTTCAAGCACATATTAGTACACAAGTTTTCAGGTTTCATAATTATTCTTTCCCTACATTAACCAGAAGTCTTATTTGATTGCTCTTTTCTGTTGTTTTTTTTTTGTTGTTGTTCTTGTTGTTTTTTTCCTGGTTTACAAGTGCCATGGCGTCAGTGAGAGTCCTGGCTGAAAGTCAGCCTTTAGTTTTTGTCTAGCTCTTGGGAAAAAAGATGAATTGGGAGAATTTAAAATACGTCTTCACAGAAGGGCCCAAGAGAACAAGAGTCACCACTCAATCTGCCAAGCTCAGAACTAAACCCCAAGGCAGTTGCTGAGGACAAGTGTCAAATCTGGAGCTGCTGGAAATCCTCCTGACTTTGTTGAACAGACAATTCACATCTGCAAAAATCTAGCCCAAAATGTCCAGCTTTGATGTAAATGCACAGTTAGAACACTTAGAGAAGGGTGAACCTTTGAGTTCTGGGAGCCTGAAAACACCTTCTACAGGTTCATACCACAACCGTAAAGAATAAAACACGTCCCCTTCTCTGGAGACCTCAGCATCCAACACTGAGAGCACACACTCCTCCCCTCTGTGCACATCGCTTTCTACAGATAGATTCTAGTCCTCTCTTTGAAGGAGCCCTAAGTGGGATAAGACAGTAGGGAATTCCTCAAGTAGTGATAAGCGCTTTGTATAATAACTTCTTTTAGATATTCCATGTTGTCTTTGACTTGCAGCAAGCAGCTTCTTAGCAAGAGCAAGACAAACCAGGAGAACGCAGGAGAAGGGAAAGGTGGGTTTTCATCTTGCTACTTCAAGCAGGTTTCAATGTTTCATCTTCTCTATCTGAACTCTTCTCTGGCAAGTCCTCAGTGACCTCCTTGGTATACAATTCCCTTTTCTAATTGATCACATAGTTAAAGGCTTTCCAAAATTTCTCACTTAAATCTACCTGTGCTTAGTTTCACAGTGTAGGTCTTTGCATGCATCACCTGAGTCTCTCTCAAACATCTACTCCTGACTTCATTTTTTTTTTCACATGCAGTTATTCATGTCCTGTTTTCCCACCTAAGCCTTGTGGGGTATTAAAACTGGCAATGTAAGATGCACTATGAAAATAGGGTCATTCCTTCCTGCTAAGAGGACACATTGTTTGTTGTTTTCCAAGCTCTGCTGCGGCAACACCTCCAACCTGCAATTATGAAATTGAAGCCAGCAAGTCTGGTAAAAGTCTTTCTTAGCAGCATCTAAATTATCTGCCAGTAGATCTGGATCTGGCCTTCAGTGCCTTTGCACAGATCTGATAGTGGTTGAGGCAAGCAGAAAGGTTATGATTTCATTTTTAAGGAGTTTTGTGAATAGAAATGAAGAAGAGTTGGAAAACACAAGAAATGTAATTAAAAACCTTATGCAAACTTTTTGTATTGCCAGAACCCATCCCCTTCAATTCCTTTCATTCCCCAGATCATCCATTATGTGTAACAGACTCAATTTCTGTAGAAGCTGCACATGTCCCATTGGGGTAAGCCCTCTACACTGAGAGTGCTCTTGAGTGTGGAGCTACATCACATCCTTCCTTCATCTATAAAAGCCACATCAGTGAGAAATCAGACTGTTTTCCTAACACCATCTCCCAAAATACAACTCTGACCTGACATAACAGATATCTGAAATCTCTGAAGAAGACAGACCAATCCAGGGGATGTGGTTCCTCACACAACAGGCAACTGACCTGTGTGATTCCCTAGCAAAATGTGCTCTGAATGCAAGAAATTTACAAAGGCTCAATGGAAATAATCTGCTTGGGAAAAAGATTCACTGAACATTACTAATTAGACTATCCACAGAAGGCTCTCGAGACCATGGCAGTGAAAATAGTTGAATGTTGAAAGACTCCCTTGGGTAGAATATCATGTGTGTTTGCCCTGTTCTTGATCTTCCCTGAGTATGCACTTGGACACCATTAGAGGTGGGATTTTGAGCCCAAGGGCCTTTGGCACGTTCTCAGCACAGCTATTTTTATGATTTTAAAATGATAATACACTTAAGTATACCAAGTGCTGAGGCAGCACACAGAAAACTGCAAACACACTGCTTTGTACCAAGGATCTGGATAACAACAGGCCTGGGGGGTCCTTCCTGGTTCCAGTTTCCTCCCAGCCTGACAGAGAAGTGGTTTTCAAATAGGACAAATGTTTTGGGTTGGAAGGGACTTAAAGATCATCTAGTTCCAACCTCCCTGCCACAGGCAGGGATGCCATTCACTAGATCAAGTTTCTCAGAGCTCCATCCAACCTGGCCAAATTCAAACAATCCCCACATTCGGGGAGCTTGGAACTAAGATTTGAGTCCAATTCAATCCCTTCTTTTTTATTTCCTTATATTTTGGTCTATCTTTAAGCATTACAAGGGCCAGAATAACTATTTCCAGGATCCAATTCAAAAGGAAACCCTCAAGCTGCTAGGAAAGAGGTTTGCCATTAAATTATCTCCTCATCTTCCAATTTTGCTGCTGAATAAAATCTGGATAGCTGTTAGCAGCTTTTTCAGAGTTGTGATTTGTAGAGTTACAAACTGAACATCATGTAGCTTGTACATGACTGCTATATCTCAATGCTTGTCAGACACAGCTCTTACTCAAGACGGTGAGCCATCAAAAACTAGAGAGATATCTTCCTTCATAAGGAAACTTGTTTTTCTTTTCTGAATGTGTTGCATCAAAAAAACCTGGCCAGCAATTGCAAAAACTTAACTCTCCAAGGACGGTGAAAATCATCTGCTTATTACTTTGTAATTATCTGAAAGTTTTGGATGAAAAAATGCCTAGAGTCCACTATCCACATTTCATTCTGGCTGACAAACCTAGCAGATGATCCAGCAGAAAGAACAAAAGAGTAGGAAATTATTTGGAAACATGCTAAATCTGGAAGACAAACCTTTGGAACCACAAAGGAACCTCTGATTAAGTGATCACTCAGAGTATTCGTGATTGATTCAGGTTAGAAGAAATGGAACAAAAAGTCAACTCATTTGGGACTTCAAGCTGAACTGAACCCAGAGTAGGGAATTGTCCTCATCCTGGGGGTGTCTTAGCAAGGCTGGAGCTCTGAGGGCTAAGGAGAATAGGAAAGGCAAATGTATAAAAGTTCCAATTTTCAGAGAAAAACAGAGGATTTCATGTCACTGTTTTAAATTACCTACAGTTTATATCTTTCCACCTCTGGATTAAGATCTCAGAACCACTGACTAATACACACACGCAGAGGTTCTCATTACTCACATCCCACAGCAATCCACCATGGGTAAAGGGAAAAGGTGCAATAGGTAGGTCTCTTGGAGCTTAACTTAAAATTGTTTCAAGACCTTGATTCTACAAAGTCCTTGAATATATCCTGGAGTTCACAGAGGAGGGATGAAGTCCTCTCTTCCTCTCTATTCTTCCCTTCTATGCCACAGCTCAGAGCAAAAAGCAGACTGGGTCAAGGCCAGGTGTGAGGGACTGCTCAGCCTGACCCTCTGCTCACTGATTAGCACATCAGTCTTTGCCAAGTGATGTAGGTTTACAGTCTCCCTCCCGCTCCCAGAGCGGCTGCTGCTACCACCAGTCAGACAGGTTGTCTCAGCAAGTTAATGGACATCCATCACACTTTGAGGTGAGCACTGAGAACAACCTGCCTTGGGGACTCTTTTTCCCTTGTTCAGCAGACACATTTCTCAAGTCGCTCTGTCCTGTTGTTCCCTTGCAAACTGAGCTTTCCCCACATTATCAGCACTTTTAAACAAAGCTGTCTCTTTCAACAGTCCCCATCCAGTCCCAGTCCCGCTGCCACTGTGGTGCCCACGGGAAGCAGGTGACTCAAAGTGTATTTTACAATGCTGTTTGTTCAGCTCCGAATGGGTTCCACCTTTGCCCTCCATTCCCTCTCTTTCAGATGACAGGGACAGCAACTTGTAAAGCAAGGAGCATTATAAGTAATAATCTTGAATCTCCATCCCAGTTCCAGAAGCTGCAGTGGGATGTGGAAATCAGAAACTAGACATTCACACGTACACAGCAGCACACACCACACCATGTTATCTAAGGAAGTGTTCACATCTCTTTACAAGCAGTTTAAGCAACTTTTTAAATGAATTCAAATTGTTGCTAAGTTATGAATAAACTGAGTAACTTCACAGTCTCAGAAATCTCAGTTGCAAATAAAACCTAATTTCTATTCCTAACTTCCTTTCCTACCCCTGACTACTGTACTTATAACCAAAACAGAGTTTGAAATGCCATTTTTTTCCAAAATATTAAGCTATTTTATTTTTTAATATGAAAATAAATTAAAAAAGCACCTTTTTTCAGAATTTAATTGGCTGGTGTCTCCCCATGACAAAGTAGAAACATATTCATGACATGACACGCATTTATCTTCAAACCATTCACTTACAGTCGGTGCCATGGAATATGGATCTCATTGAGCAGCCTGGAAAACAACCCAAGTATCTTTCGGAAAGAATCATTTCATTACAATTACGGGGTTTCAAAAAGAACTGAAATCTGATGATTTCCGAGCAACAGGGCACTAAAGCATTTCCCTCCAGGGGACTAGCTTTTGTTTAGGGACATTCCAGGAAAACAGTCTGGACAGATATATTCTGTTGGCTGCAGCTTTTTTGCAGACTTGGTTCTGAATGCTGCTAATTAACTGAAGGGGCCACAAAAGAGAGCCTATTCCACATGAAAGCAGCAGCACAGCAGAAGACATGCAGCTCAGACTCCATGATGAAACTCCTAATTCTCTAGTTGTTTCTCTCCTGTTCCATTTTGCACCTTCCATATCCACCGAATTTCACTGTTGTCCAGGACAAGAAATTTTTCCTAAATGAAGTCAAAGCTCACATCTTGCTCTATTTTTGCTTCCTACTCAACCACACTGAGTCAGGCACCTTTCTGTAACCTTTGGCAACCGCATCCATCATAGGACCTTTCTTCTACACACAACACTTGCTTCTTTTGTCTGCAAGGGAAACCAAACAGTGCCTCAGACTTATTTTGGATCCCTCAAGTGACCCTCCTAGAGAACACGTCAAACTTTCTGCACCTGGAGGCTGCTGCCTCCACCATTCTTGCACACATGAGCACTGTGGACCCACAGGTGTGACAACCATCAAAGACTGGCCCTTTGACACACAGGAAGAATAAGTTGGCTCAAAATCAGATTTTTCCCCTGACAAAAGCATTTATCCTTTCACGCCATTTTACACGTTGTTTAGATCAATAAATGGAAACAGTAAACATCATATCAATCATGTTTTACTCTTTAATTTCCTACAATCTACCCTTTGCACCCTTGAACACCACCTTCACCCTGCCCCACTTGCACTCTGAAGGAGTGTGAGCAAGTTCTTCTGGTGGTTTTGTGAGAGGGTGTATCAATCTGTCAGCCTCAGGAAAAGCTGGACTCACTGCACTACTCCTTGCCCTTTTTCTAGGCTAGGGTATAAAACAGTTTATGGCTTCATTTTTTGCCTTTAAATTTAGGCAAGCTGATTTTACCAGGACTAAAGCTAGGAAGTTTCTTCTTCCCAGCTCTTTAACCCAATTACTGTACACAAACAAGCGGTGCTTATCTCTTCTGTTGTTCCAGATTTCTAAGCACAAAGTAATCAGTTACAAACTCTCAGGTGCATGCTACCTGTTCAAAGGGACACTCCAGAAACAACAATAACAAAAAAACCCAAAACCCATAAAGGAATACCTGTACTGTTTGTCACAACAAAATCACACTATCCTTCCAAAATACAAACATTTTACTTCAAAATGTGGCAGTGAGCTGACACTAATGCATCACTAGCTGATTTACGAACTGCATCTGCTCAAGCAGATCAAGAGCAAATTTGCAAACAGCAGTATACACCAGATCCGTGCCTTCCCCAGGCTGTGTTTCATTTCACATGGTGGCGGTTTCTCTTTGACTGGGCAGTACAATGGGCTCTCTGTACAGCCAATACATTCAGTTTTTCTGGAGATTGCCATGTCTCCAATAATTTGGGGGAGGAAAAGAGATCAACAGCTGAAATCCAGATGACTTGAGTACTTTGCTAACAAAGAAAGATTGTTGGAGGCTAAATGAGACTGATCCTTCCTAGAAAGAGCTATGAACAAATAAGAACTGCATGGTTAAACGCTAGATTAGGATTCAAATTAGTATTTCTGCATAGATCATAAATCAAGCTTTGCAGTAGAAAGAGTACATAGAAGAGCTGAGCAGATGTGGAATCTCTCCCGAAGTGTTCTGTTATTCCCGCTCCAAGATAAGGGGTTTCCAGTTTAGGGGCACATGCCTAGTGTTAGGGGATGAGACTGCAAGCCCGAGGCTGCACCCAGGGAATATGCAATAAGCCTCCCTCATGACTAAATTTCATGGCAGCCTGGGCATAACAACCAAAGTTAAAAGAGCTACTCAGGCATCCTTTTTCTCCCAGGTAAGAGCAGCACTGAGCCCACTACCAAGAGTTGCCAGTCTGTAGACAACTGTTCTATTTCTTAGAGGTCAGTATGTAGATAATAGTGAAGTATATGTGTATATATATTTATAAATATGGTTGCTTATTTTGAGGGTTTTTTAGACAAGATTTAATAACACAAGCACAGCACCACAGTTTGTTTCCCAAATCACAGGCTTCTGATGCAAAATGAACATGAAATATCCCTTAGCTCTACCAGCCCCAAAGCTCACCTAATTAGGCTTCCAGACTCAAGAGGGCATATTTGTCCCACATACTTCAGCAGACCTTCTTTTCAGCTGCCAGTGAACAGTGCTGGGACCAGATACTGCCTTCAGATATGCACTTGCTGCAGTAGACATGGAAAACATGAGTTTTCTGTAGTGTTCGCCATGGGCTTCCTGTTCTGTTCAGCAATAAATAGGTGGGAGACTTTTTTCCTTCAAAAATCAGAACACTGTTATGAAGAGATGGCAAAGTTGCTTCTGTGAATCAAACTTGGTCACCACATGCATATGCAAAAGAAATGGGTTTGCTATCTTGTAGTCCCAGGAGCCCTTTTCTCAGGAAGCCTGTGTGCAGAGAATGCCTGGAACCCAGCAGCTTTTGGCCACTCAATGTTTTGGGAATTTCCCCCATCAAGGTCTTCCTTCTACAGGGAGCCACTCATGCACTCCAAAAGGGAGCCTGTATTCTTTCTCCCTACACTACGTCAGTTAACAGTGGGGTTTAAGCCTTTGTTCTCAGCTGATGTCCTTTTCACAGGGCCCGTTCATTCCCTGGCAACTGAAATCTATCTGCTAACAAGCCACAGCCCCTGCTGAGAGACAAGGTTTACAAGCACAGCCTCAGTCCTGCTGTAACATGGAAATACATCAAGCCAGCCCAGGATGCGGGCACAGCTCACCCAACCTCCAGCCAAAGTTCTCCTGGATGGAGTGTCCAAATTTCTATGCAAAAACTACAGCTTCTCATTTGGGGCTGTAACAGCCACACCAGTGCCAGAGCCTTGAACTGACCAACCCATAACATGAAGAACACACCATCAGTGACCATCCACAAGATACTGGGCTCAAATAGCTTGTCTAATGACAAGCAAGACTTTCTGGGGCACAGGCTGGCATAGGCTCCAGTCCAGCAAGACATTCTTCAGTTGCCTTCATAAGGGCACCCCTCCTGTCTCATCTGTACCCCTTGGTCTTGTTTCAGCTTACAACACACTCCTACCCCACAGTATAACCACCTTATGTCTTGAAGCAAAGATCTTGGGAGATGCCAAGAAAGAAAACTGGACAACAAAAGACAGCATGACACACTTATTCAGAAAGTAGCCACATTAACCTTTCCTGTCCTAAGGAGTACATGCACTTGCTTGAAACACTGTAATTTGCTCCATATGTCAGGGCAGAAACAATAAACACAGACATAAAAATAGGTAAAAATCAGGTGCTTTAACACAACACTTTGAAAACCCATGAATAGAACCACTACAGCATAAGGGTGATGGAGCTTCAATTTATTTTGTTGTTGTTGTCAGGTGATTTGGGGTTTTTTTTTCTTTTCTCCAAATAGCCACGTATGTGGCTGTAACATTTCTGTGGAGACAAATACATCTTTATTTTAGTTACTGGAGTCCTCTCAAAAATGCACCAATAAATCCTCTGGGAGCGAGGAGGAGTCACAATGGAAAGACTGATGGATCCGCAACGTTAGAGCGGCTCACACGGTTCAATTGCCATAACTGTTCCTTTGTGGCCCCAGCATAGCTGTGTGTCACCGAGCCTTAAATACACATTTTGAACTGTCATATCCAATATAGTGGACCCTGGTGGATAGTTAAAGACAACAGAGAAAAAGAGAGAAGCATGGAAATATGATGTGAAAAGACTCCCTTTTTAAACAGAATAGGAGCCGTTGTTGAACATGGTGCCTGATGCCCAGTATATTCTTCTGGCTTTGAGGAGATAAAAGATTTAGCAACACAGTCTTCATGGGTTTACTTAGTGGTACACTCTGAATGAAGAACTGACAGTATTTGGAGGCTCTCCTTGCTCCTTTTTTTTGTGTTCTTGAGACCAGAATATTCTCCAGTAATGCAGTTTCCAGCTGACCTATCCTGAGGCCAAATGGTAACAATAGAGAGAGATTAACGGCCCAGGAAACTTTGAAGAGAACAATAGCACAATCTTGGGATGAACCAGAACACGTGAAATGTAATAATCTGGGTGGGGGGCAGTGGGGAAGAAAGGCAGATCTGCAAAGAGAAACCTTTTCCACAGCCTATTTAACAATGAGCGTAAGAGGAAAACGTGCCTGACTGTTTTGATTTAAAATCTACTGGCAGTAAACAATGATTTTGAAATAACATGAGTCAATATTATTTTTCTTAAAATGTGACACAAGTTCTAAAAGCCATGTTCTCCTCTGGGCGAGGCTGATACCAGTGTGATCAAAAGCAGAATTCATGTTGATTGCATTTGGCACCTAGTGATGCTCACACATGAGACACAGGGGCAAGAACTAAAACTCCATGAATGAATGGGTTTGATCTGAAAACAGTAACTGATTGTTCCAAGAGGAAATGTGCTTTTATTATCAGTACAGAATGACTCCATGGTAAATAAATCCTTCATACTGCAACTAAAATATTACTCCATTATACATCAAAGATGTGTGCAACTTTCCCAGTTTTTCTTTTTTTGTTTCATTCTGATGGTTTTTTTCCAGCTCATTAAGTACATCTCCAAGGATTTATGGACTAGCAACTAGAGGTTAAAAAAGGCAAAACAAAAATATCCTAAGAAATATCCATATTATATAGAAATCCATCTGAGCCATGATAAAAAAAAAAAACAACAAACCAAAAGCAAAACAAACCCCAAAACAAAAACAATCAAACAAAAAACTCCACCATAAAATCTATTTAACTAATCAACTTAAATTGTCTTTCAGTTTCTGCCTTCCATTGCATTACCCAAAATTCAGCCTTACAAAGAATCTGTGAGGACAGGTAATCTTTTCAGAAGACAACTGAAATCTAAGCTCAGGCTATCCAAGAAATCAAACATTTTCAAGTCTGGCAAGCGATTCCATGGCTTCTGGAACAAGTTATGCACAGCTTTCCATGGCACTGAATCCTGATGGTGGATCCCCTGGTGCCACTTAATCATTTATGACACATAACTTCTCTGGTATTTGTCTTAAGATATTCTCATGGCTTTGCTGACACCTTTTCAGAGGTGCCACTGACTTTCCCTTCTCTATTTCTCATAGTTACCTGCCTTTCTCTGGAGCAAGTAGAAAGACAACAAACAGCCATAGCTGGAATCTAGCAAGTGGTCTTATCTGGAGGATGAGGCCTGACACAAAGTTCCTAAGATATATTGCTCAGAAAAGTAGGTTTAAAAACAGTATATGTGAGGTTGTATGCAAGGTTTCTCAGCATGGACTATTGCACTTATACTAAATGTGTAATAATTGCACTATAATAAATGTGTAATAAAGCAATTTTAAGTTCAGATGAGAAACACTCCTGATAAACTCTCAAGTCAGAACCGCTTTTGAGGTTTTGTTGCTTGTATGTGTTTTGCATCATTTTCCATTCAAAGTATTAATGAATACAGAGACATGGATAAGAAGAGGAGATCCCCAGCAGAGAGAAAAATCTGGGCCAGATGCTGCTATCCAGCTGTTGAGGCCTCCTGAAAGCAACTGAAATCTGGTGCACTCCCTTTGTCTGGAGCCACAAGACCCTCCTCCTTGATGTTCTACTTTCCTTTTCCAAGTCCACCAGATTATGTCAACTTTATCTAAATGAAGCATGAGCCAGTTTACCATTAACTAGGTACTGGAAAGATATGGAGTTGTCCTTCCAGTTCTGCTGTGTTTGCATAGTGGGGTCCAAGGCTTTTATATACTTTCCTACCAGCCTTGTATCTATGCTAAGAGAGCCAAAGTGCCCCTCAGAGCCTTTAAGTCAGTGGGTTAGGCAGACAACTTGTCTTTAAGAAGTCACTAAGAACAATGAACTCCCAAACACAACTTGCATTAATTTCTACCATGGTGTCCTGGAGAGCCCCTTGTAGTCAATATGCAAAAGCTGACTAAGAGATGAAATTATCTTAATGTATTCCCAGGAAAAATCAGATGATCTGGTATCATCAGTGACATATCTGCTTTGCCCAGCTGAGAAGGATTTAGAAAATTCCAAAGTGTCCAGGTTGCATCTGAATCCTCTGCTTTCCCTTTTCTTTTCATCCACGTCAAGTCTCATGGCTGTTTCTCCAAGAGAAAAGAGATAATATTTCCCTTCATCCATCCTCAAATACTTCCACATACACAATCAGCCACTAAATCAAAAAAAAAAAAAACACAAGTGGGGGAATATTAATCCACCCTGTCAGAGGCACACAAACAAAATTAGCATGAACAACTTCAGAACATCTTGAATGCTTAAACATTCTTCTTACACTGGTATGCAGCATAGATAATAGACAACTGTTGAATGGAGCAATCTGTCCTCAGAAAATGAACAAGCAGAACTAGAGTCAGAAGCAGGAGTAAATAGCAGAAATGTGAGACATATCTTGCATCTGTCTGCACCACCAAAAGGAGGGATTGTTAACCCACATCAGAAGTCAGCTGCACGGCAAGGCTGAAAGAACATGGACCAGGAAAAGAATCTACTCGGCAGCTGAAACCAATGTTCCATGTTACAGTATTTCAAATTCATAAATAATTGGATAAGTTGTATGGCACGGATGAGCAGACACAGCCCTCCTACTTTAAGAACCACTTATGGCAAAGTAATAAAAAGAAACACTCTTAAAGGATAGCAAATACTCCTGCCATAGTACAAATATTTAAGGCTCATGGATTTCATACATTCATTTCTGATGAGGCTTCAAAGGCAGGGAAGTTGTTTTTATTCTCCTGTGTTACTTTTAGAACAGGTTCTTCAGAAAACTGTCCTTGAAACCATCTCTTGTTTTTAAGGAGAAAAATTTAATGAAGGCTCTTCCACAGCACGTTGAGATTTGACTTTACAATCAACCCAGACTAAAGAGCAGGAGAAACACAGCTCCTAAGAAGAAGAGAACATGGGTAGTAACATAGCTGCGGTTTCATCCCTCTTTCTTTATTTCTCATTTGCACCTTCTTTGTTTGAATAAGTCTCCAGGATGAAGCCTCCTTGTGGAAGTGTTTTACACTTTTCATACATTCCACTGTTCTCACAAAGCAACTGGGACAGAGAAGGCAAGCAACACCTGGGTTCCTTCCTTCAGCTCTCAAATCTCTGCCCAACCAGCATGCTCACTTTACTAGCCTAGTACACATCAAAGAAAGGAACACCTTTCACCAGCACTGCATCTGAGCAGCAGCAACCACAGAGCAGCAACCCCTGACAATCCAGCCCTGGGCACCAGCCATCCATTTAGGGCAGTATCGGCAAGTAAAAAGAAGCTGAATAACTTTATATAATAACTCTGCAGTTATGCAGACACAGGCACGGCCAGACCCAGCGTATTCCCAACACCACCCCAGAGAGCTGCTTAAGCAGGAGTTAGCACTGACATTTCTGTGTTGTTTTGGTGAGGGTGGAGTCACAGTCATTAAATGGGTACTGTCCCAGTGCATGCCTTGATGGAAGGGAAAGGCTGGAAAGGAAAGTAATGAGGGTGGGAACGGGAATCCCCTTACATTATGTGGGAAGGTGGACTTGACATTTACACTTTAGAGGAATTTCACTAGTTGCATGCAGAGTCAAGAGGCCACACTGGGTGGAGTGCTAAGTGTACAAACTCAACCTGTAGACAAACACCTTGCCTTATCTGGGTATTATTCTTTGGGCTGCAGAATGTTCTCAGCCTCATCCTGAGCTCTGTGCAGAAGGGCCTCAACATAACCAGCAAACGCTGGGCGTAAGCAGACATGAAGCCTCAGCAGCACAGAGACCTTCAATGAGAAAGCTGCACAATGTGGTTACCTCAACTTACTTGGAATCAGTAGAAACTGGCATTGAAGGTGTTTGGTGGTTTTAGAGAAACACATAAGGCCTTATTTCGACAAATACCTTTCTTTGACTTTTTCCCCCCTTTTCTTTTTAATAACAAATTTTTTTCCATTTGAGAATGTTATGTCTGGAATGTACTGATTCCATTCATTTGTTCACTTTTCTATTCCCTTGAATTTTCTCATTCGGCTGCTTTCTCCACCAGAGGACTTCGCAGACCAACTTTCTTTTCATGTGCCTTGTTTCCTCTGAGTAAGTATATCTTCTGGCATTCTGTTTAGCAGAGATGCATGCTTTCTCCAAGATCCACACTTATACACATTAAAACAACTAAACCTGTTTCTCTTCCAGCCTTTTCTTGTGCATTCACTTGTCACTTAATGCACTTACATCCTTGGAAATCAGCTCACCCATGCTGAATCTGGATCTCCTGTGCATATATGAAAAAATCTCAGTACTAAAGCTTAAGTTCAGTGAAGATAGGACACTTGGCCAGAGCCAGAAGTTCTGCCTCTTCCATTCTATTCTAGCACAAAAAGCAGAAATAAAGAAACACTAACAAGTAAACTGAACATTCTGGCTGCCTTGGTACATGTGTTACCCTTTGCTTTATAGTGTTTTGACATGGTATTTTCTGGCATGTGAGCAGTGCCAAAGAGAGGCCAGATCCCTTTTAGTCAGAAGTTGATGATCTTGATGATCTATGGATCCAAGCATTGACCCAACTGCCTTTATGGCCCAAGAACAACATGTTTATCTTTTTTGTGTCCCCTAAAGCTTCTCAATATTAATAGGAAAGGTCAATAAAAAGCCCAAGCACTTATAAATGCCTTCACTCAAGCTTCCTTTTCTGAGGCAGACACGAAGTTTGAACACAATCCCAGGCCAACAGTTTCCACATCCAAGCATCCCACCCTATTCTTACATTTATACCACTTGCCCTGCTTACTTTAAGTTTCTCCTGGCTATTTTCCCAGAATATCCTTTGCCTCTGGCAAGGTAATTTCACAAGCGTAAAATACTGTCACCACAAACCTTAGCTATAGTATACGCTGTTCTCAATACACCCAAGGGGCTGGAAGCCTGTGGGAGAGAAGTGCTAGTTCCTAAAGAGTTAATTATCTTAAATGTTCCAGAAATCACATGATTTAGAACAGTCACTATAAGTTTAGGGCTTCGGATTTTTTAAACCTGGGGTAAAATGTTCAGTTTTTATCTACCAAGCGAGAAACAGTGAGTGAGGGTAAAGGGAGTGGTCTTTCATCAGAAATTAAATAAAATAAAAGAGACTCTTAAGCAATGTGGATATTTTCACACCTTTTTTTATTATTATTATTATTCAGTACTTAATCTTCTGCTGAAGAGAAGAGCAAATGGAAAATTTTAAGCTGCTGTCTTGAAGTATTTGATCCACTTTCATTACACTTTTCTTAACTATGCCCCTAATAGAGTGACTGCTACCAGCCAAATGCCAGTCGATGACACAGCAGAGACTAAAACCTCAGGTCAGTGACCTTTCATGGGTGCCACAAAAAAAATTCCATCTTCTTTCCAAAATTAGAGGGTGGGGATGTTGATAGACAGCACAGGCATGCTGGCAGACAGCATTTGAGAGCTGGAAGTGTCAGCCTTTCATGGAGGCAATACATTACTATCAGCCACTCACCTCCCCGCAAGGTAGCAGCTGCCAGTCCCTGCTATTTTGGGATCTCATAGGGGCCTGGGACTCACTTGATATCCCATGCCTGCCCCAACCCTTCAACATCTGCCCACTGCTGTTTTTAACAGAGTCTCTGTAATAAGGGGTCACTGAATTACAATTTCTATCACTTCTTTGCAGGCAATTGCAAAGCATCCTTCACTTAGCAGAGCTGTTCACATCAAAAAGACTATTTCTTCCAATACTAGCACAGAGAGTAAATAGTATAGGGATCTTTACCTTTACTGTTCAGGGCAGACTGCGCTCCACTTGTGCTGGTTTTGTTTCACATGTGTGGTGGGAGAGTAGAAAAAGGGTGGATCTCTCAGTCAGCAAGGACCCCTGGCAGTCGGGGAAATTTGGGGTAGTCCCACAAGGGATGTTTTTGTGATCTGGGAATAGGAAGCCAGATGTAGGCGTAATTGCAAGGACAACAGGCAATGCATGGTAAAAGCTTCACAGTCCAAGCATTTGTTTCTCCTGCCACAGCCCAAGAAATCCACAGTGATGGCTGCTGAGGGAGGGCATAAGTCACACAGAACAGCAGTCCCCAAAAACCAAGAACATGAGGGGAGCTTCTCTAAGAATAGCCATTAGCGCCCTCAGCCTCAGGTCTCCTACTTCTGCCTCAACTCCATGCATTCCCCATCTCTTTCTCATTGCAAGAACAGTCTGATCCTCTTCCCATGATGATTTCCAACTCCACCTATAACCTAGAGAGCATTGTGCCAGGTCTTCCCACAACCTCAAGGATAATTAGGTATTTAGCCTTTCTTAAATATAGAGTGAGCTGGATCCTTTGGAAAATCTAGGTCTGAATATCTCAGATCCTGTTCGGACCTTTGGATGTACTAACTCTTCTGACACCCTCAAAAGTTCATGAGTTTCTCAAGATCTTTCTTGACCATTGTTATGTGTTTGAGTCTCCCTACTTTTATCCCTGTAAGGCATTCTCTAAGGCTGACTTTCCTCCTTGCACACAGATGCACTTTCTGGTATTTAAAGGAAATAACTTCACCTTTACAGCTGAGTAATTGCGTTAAAAAAAATTAAAAACTGCTTTGCTTCAGCAGAAATTTTTATTTAGCAATAAAGAAAGAGGAACTTCTTATTCAAACAAAAGGTTAAACAAAGAACAGCAATTTGCCGCACAGAAGCAAAGACACTGATCAAATATGATTGAACTCAGTTCAGGATGATATTGATTATAATCACTTGCTGCTATTCACTTTGATGAAATTAAAGAGACTGGATTCTACTCTCAATTACACCACAAGTTTCAGTGAAATCACTGAATCCCTACTGTTGTCACGAGTCAGCACACACCCCAAGTCTGTAATTCCTCCCTCCCCAGTTTAGTTCCTCTCACGTACTTCATGGCTGAATCTCCACCGCTGAGGTTTAACAAGTACTGAATGAAAAAGGCAATTCTTCAAATAAGCATTCAGGAAAATGTTAAGAAAGTAGTAAAATATCCAGCAAGTCAGAGCCCAAGCTTTTTAGCATGTCAGAAAAGCAAATTTTATTTGGAGCTTGGGAAAGGAAAATATAAAACAATTCCATCAGTTGGTGGAAACTCAAAGAACAGTTTTATGTTAATACCCAAATTCAGAATTGCAAATTACACTAAAGAGTCCAGCATTTCTGACTGGACTGAACTAGGCAACAAAGGGGAAAAGGGAGTTAAAAAACCCACAAACAAACCACAACAACCCTTATTCTTATTTTACTCATCCATATGCGCAACACAGTTGAGGAGAGTATTTCAGCAATCTGTGTAATTTTATCTTTCCTGTGTTTTTGGATATTATGTGTCATCCCTGTTTGCACAATAGCCAAGTGCCTGATTCTGCTTCCTTTGCCAGCCATACAGATCATAAATCAGAGAGCACAGCCCATAAATCCTGTGCCACTGAATACTGAATCAAACTTAAACAGCCACTTGGTCAGAGCTGCAGGACTTTCAGGGTGCTGGGGCAGCAGAAGTATCCCCTGAATACATGGGGATAAGCATAAGCTTAGCTTTTCTCAGCAGTAAATGTAGGTTGCCTCTGTTCCCAGTCTGCTCCTTCTCCTTGGCCCATTCATGCCCGTCTCTACTCCCATGTACATGAATTGGACAGTGCAACTTTGGCACTGTGTCCCTGCAATCCAGTTTGTAAATGTTCTAAGCAAGGGAAAAGACTACCATAAAACACTCAGACTTCTGTGGGTAACGACTTTTGCTTTCAGCAACATGAAGTTCTCTTTAAAATTTCCTCTAAGCATATATATATGGGAAGGCAACCAGTTCGCAAACAGCCCAGTTCTACTCAGCAAGGCACTCCAGAAACATCCTTCTGGAGCTGTTACGTGGCCCTGAATGCACCACAGCTGCTTTTAACATCCAGCCAGGCTGCTCATACAAGCACTCCTCAGTCCAGGCAAACATGAGCAAATCAGTTTGAACACCAGATCTTTACAACCCTATCCCTTTCAATCCCTTCCTTCTGCAATGCATGATGGAGCACCTGCGTAGACATTGTGCCACAGCTGAAAAGAACCATGCTAAACACAGCTTAAAAACCCGATATGCAAGGACCATCAGAAATGGGCTCAGCAACCAGCCCGCGCCCTGCTCAGAGCTCTTTACAGCAATACGTTGCTGGATGTGGGTGGGGTGGGGAACGTTGCTTGCGCTTTTTGTGCTTTGGGGAAGAGCAAGCTTGGAGTGACTCAGTGTTGTTTTTGGCTCTGTGTTTTTAGAGACGTGGGGAAGAGAAGTGAACAACATCCCTAGCGAGCTGACAAAGTTTTCACCGTAGGTCTTTCTCATAGCCTGGTCTCTATTGTCCCAAGTAGTGCTGAAATACATGAAAGGTCCCTTGGAGAAGGTCCCATGTGATACTGGATGATAGGGGAGCAAGAATGCTAAAAATGCTGGATGTATAGGCACAAAAGCACACGGTAGTGGCACTTTCTTCACAGAAACATTTATCAAGCAAGGAGCTACACCACTCTCATGCGTATCCTGAGCCACCCATGCATACACAGCCTTCTACCTGTGCACCATGCAATGATCTCAAGAGGGCAAAGCAATTATCTCAGTGTATCATGGTAACAACTATTCCTACCATTCTACCTTGCTCCTCTACAAATCCTGACTTAAATGGTAAAGAGAAATTTTAGAGACAGAGACGAGTGAGTGCTGAGTAGTGCCTGGATATGCACACCTCCCCACCATGATGCTGAGAATAGAGCTCAAATGCTCCAAATTTTATAATGCCCTTTTCAAACTGCTCTGAGCCATACAGAAGAAAACTAAAACTAGCACACTATAAGATAAAACTAGCCAAATTCCCAGCTGGTGAAGCCTCACAGAAACCTGGGTAGTTATGCAACAGCCAAACAGGCCAAAATTGAATAGAAATATTATTTCCATAAATGAAGGCAAAATTATGTTCCCAGTAATCTTTAGTAGTATCCATAAGCCAGAAAAATCTGCACTTGTATGATTCCTCTTCTCCCCACCCCTCAAGGTCAGAAGAGTTTGGATCTATGGGTTTGGTTCAGTTGTGAACTCAGATTAAGAAAAGGCTAATGTTATCTCACAGGCTGCCAACAGAGGTAAGACAGAAATGCATACCCTGGCCACAGAAGGTCAATCTCCATTGGTAAGGGAACTAGGCTGAGGCAAAGGAGTGATTTTACTAGGAAAAGGAATTCTGCTGCAGCTGCCATACAGCATTTTATATGTATGAGCAGCCTTGCAGCTAATCAGTACTTTATTTTGAGTTTGAAATTGGTGGGGCTTTGACGATTTTTGAATTTTGTTTTAGGTTCATTATTTCTTTTCAGAGGCTGAGTCAAGCTCCGCACTGCACCCATCTGTCAGTTATGCAAGGGATTCATTTGGAGCTCTGATGGCTTTCCTTACTGGAACACAGACCTTCCCTCTGCCGGGGGAGGCTTCAAAACAAGTTGGTTCCTTGGGACACACGGAGACACTGAGGCACTTCATCCAATAGATTTCAGAACCAATATTTATAGGCTTGGAGTCCAAGTCCTTCTGGACACTCAAGAACAAGAAAAATCCCCAGGGAACCTCTTCTAAGTTAATGGCATAGCTAAAAGAGGCAGGCACAATAGCAACCTTTGACCTTATCCGTACTCTCCCCAAAATGTAACAAGCTGTGAAGAAAAAGCACATTAAAATCCATTGAAGTTTTCAGGACATCATGTAGAAGGAACTGTATGGGACAAGGTCACAACCCTGGCCAAGACACAGGGAGAGGCCTTATTGACTCGAGTACTGTCCAGCTAACGTGCCAAGAAGTTGCACTTTCTATCCACTGGACACCTGGAAAGTCAGTCACGTGCTGACCAATATGTTTGGTGGATTATCCCATAGAACTGCAAGACTTAAAGCCTAGCTTAGCAGAGCCCAGCTCTGTGTCTACATCCCACCTAAACTTTGATGAGAGTTTTGGAAGTCAGAAGAAATAAAAAAAAATTTGATTTTCTTTCAAAATCCCACCAAGCTACATACAAGGAACACAGACATCTGTCCCAAGCTGCTGGAAGATTGCACATTTGGATGTTCCTCACCTTGCACACAGAGACAGCATCTAAAACACATGAAGTCACTGAACCAAGGTCATTCATTTCCCCAGCAACAAGTCAGTTAAACCAAGTTGAAAATGTTGTTATGGAGGATTATGACTACATAAAAGTTGTATTTTAACCACAGCTCACTGATTAAAAGTGAAAGAACTGCAGTTTTAGAGCACACTTAAGACCTTCCTAACTCTAGAAATCAAAACAATACGCCAAAATACCACTAGTCTTTGTTTCTGATCAGGTACCATCATATTTTCATACCTATACTCTGCAGTACAAAAATCTAGTCTACTTTAAAGCAGACTGTTCTTCCAGATATTAGACAGCCACATCTCAGATAACCTTCATGAAACAGGTGACAGGGAGAAGGATGGACCGGAGGATCCTGGCTCGTGGAGCAGATCAGTGTGGTTTGCAGGATCAGAACAAAGACAGATAATGGAAGGGAGTTGAGGTAAACTCTCAACACTTGTCTATATCCACCTTGCTGCTCAGTTACAGGGTTTGGCTTTAAACTGATGATCTACCGGTTAAGTCAAACAAACGTAGAGTGTTCACAGTTACTCTGTAACCGGTTGCCTCCAGTACAGTGTAAACACTCCAGCATGCACAAAAAAAGAGGGTTTTTATCTTTTTACGTGTTTTAAATTTTGGTTTATCTGCTTGCTAGTAAGAAAGAACACTAAGTAGCAGCAAAAGTACAGTGCCTTCCCACAACAGGATTCTGAAAATGATACTTGTAAACAGTTCCATCAAGTAGAGAACAATAATGCAATTTGGCAGGAAGAATCTTAGAAGCCAAGTTACACAGAGAAAACATGGTCAAAATTACATTAATCAAAACCAGTTAGGAAAAGATGAGAGGAAGACTCTGGCAGAACACGTCTGGGATGTTACCAATTAAAGTTGTTTTTCTTCCTAAAAGGCAACAGCATTTTTTTTAATTAGCCTCTGTCATTGTAATTCTAACAATAACCCAAGGCGCAATTACTATTTGAGCTACTTGAAAACTTGAAGCATGTGCCCAGTTTCTTTAAAAGACTCCTCTGTGGACAACCAGTGGGGCTGGGCAGAGAGAAATAAACAGACCTTTTTTTTTATTTTTCATTTCTGAAGCTAAGTTATATTACAAGATTTAGTCAAATACTGAGAAACCATTCTGGGAATACTAAAAAATGATCTATAACAAATAAATCAACTAGTTAAGAGTCAAAAATAAGCAGAAAGGCATTTCTTTCCAGATTTAGTTTTAATGTTCTCTGTGGAGCAACACGTTGGCATTTATGAACTACCACAGAGCTCTGCACATACTCCTGCCTCTCATGAGCCCACAGCAGGCACACAATGGCATTTCTCCTATTCCTGCTGATGCCATTGGCACTGAAAAATTTAATGCCTGTAGGTTGCAATGCTAACCCCAGTTTGGCTAATCCTCTGGCAAGACCATGTTTTGTAATATAAATGTGTGGCTGAAATGAGATTGGAAAACTTAATGGCTTTAACAAAAGCCCAACCCCTAAAAACTTCTTAAAATGTAGAAACATGGCATTTTTCAGGTTCTCTGTTGTAAAATGAACAGATTCTCCAGTTTGCTCTACTAGTACAAGCTCAGAACTAGAAGTACAATACTTCAGACCTTCCAACTACAACAGATAAATCTATGAACCTAACAAAGACGGTTCATCAATAAGATACATTTTGTCTCATTGAATCTGTACTAGATTCTGGTCTTCCAAGCACTTTTTCTTCCTCTACCACCAAGGACATATCTCTTCATCTGTATCTCTGTGGTGTAAGTTACAGGAGATACTTAGGGATGACAGGAAAGGTAACAGCTTGATAAAAGTTGTACCATGTGTCATGGGAAAAATCTCAGATCAAAGACAAACAATAAGGCCTGCTCTAGAAACAAATGTTAAAACAACTGCAAAATAAACTTGCAAAATACACCTGTTCTTTTTGATAGTCCTTTTTATATCTTGATTTTAACCCACTCACTATGCTGAAATAGCCTAGTAGGGGGGAAAAATCTGCAATGTTTTCAAGTTTTTTCTTTTCCGTGAAAATATGTTATTGCTAAAAAAGGTTACTGAACTCTTCATATCTTTGCTAGAAAACAGAAGGCGTTGCCAGAAGACATATCTGCTTTCCAGCTTTTTCTTTGCTTTTCTTGCAGTAACCCATGCAAATAGACGGTTTCCCCTTAGACAATGTGATTCTCTGAAGCTGATTAAAGATCTAAAGAAGGCTCGTACAGTCAGCTCTATACTAGGAATGTTCACAGTGGTGGCCTTTTCTCCAAATGTGTCAATTAGCCAATTTCCATCTGGCCACTTTTAACTTCTTTCTATTGTTACAGGAGGACGAGACACAAAGTAAGATCACGAGTCAGGAGATCTGAAATGGTGGAGATTATTTTTGCCTGCACAAAACATAACCCTCCAACTGGTTAGACACTCCCCCAGTAAGCATCACAGGATAAAAGGAAAACAAGCACTATGAAATATAATGAAGCACATTGGAGGACTGAGAGAAGGATTCAATAGTTATATAGATCATGAGAAAACATTCACTGTGATACTAAGTAGAGGGTAAGATACCAACTTTCAGGCTCCAGGATGCCAGCCAAACATCAGCTACTAGGAATTCAGAAGAAAATGTCTCTTAGGAATGATACCATATAATTATTTAATGGGATTTTACACTATGTTCTACAGTATCTGTTAAAGCACCATATGGAATACCCAGCTTGACCAACTAATGTTCAAAAGGGTGGAAATACTCACATTTTGCCCTACAAAGGTGCAGTGTGAAATTCATAACAAAGACTATACCAATCATGCCTTACAGCTTTGCATATTCTAGGCATGTGCAGTTTCCATTAGATGCTAATAGATATTTTAAAAGCATCTCAGCTCTTTTACAGAGTATAGTTTTAAAATAGCCCAGCATAAGACATGTGGTATGCTGGCAAACACAACATGTTGGCAGCTAGTCTAAGACCACTGCTGGCAAAACCAGGACACCTGTTGTCAGTATTCTGTCAAACACGATCATTTTAGCGTTGGGAAAGTTTGGAACAGCTCCGTGAAAACCTGTCTGATGTCAAATTAGCATGCCAGCCAAACAGCAACTCAACTAAATTTCTAAAGTGTCATCAATCGACTAACAAAGTGACATGAAAAATTTTAATAGGCTCGCAGGTGAAACAGTGCACATCAGATTCAAATATTTACTTGCAAAAAAGACATATGCTGGAAATAGTATCTGCAAGGCCCACAAATGCTGTAAACAGGTATTTCTAGTGAAAGGAGTGACTAAAAATGTGTGGAAAAGCGGTCAGAAGAATGTTTGGAAAAAAAAAAGTCATGTCAGAGATTGAAGTCACAACCCCAGAGCTCCTGTTACTAATCTGGGAACTGATGAGCAAACAAGAGGAATGGAATAGCCAGGATTCCACCAGCTAGGCTAGTTTTGCCCTTTTGTGCTCCCCTAGAGTGCCTTTTTTGTATTTTCTTTTTGGAAACAAGTGCCATGACTGTCCATACGAGTCAGCATGATGGGAGCTTGAGAACAACTTCAAACTAAAGCCAACAAAAACGAATCTCTGAGATGCTCTGGAGAACAGACATATTTGGCAGAAGAATCTTGTATCAACTACTGCAGCAAGAGGGCATTCAGAGGAACGTAGCTCAGCCAGAGCAGAAATACGCTGGGCACCACACATTCTGTTCCAAGGAATCCCAGAGATAGCACTGCTTATTTATAAGGCTGCCCAGCTGGAGATACCCTGAGGCCAGCATTCGGAGAACTTCCCTTTTCCAGTACAACCCTTGCAGCAAATTCAGCTAAGGCACTACTTCCAGAAAGAGCCTGAGAAAAGAAAACACCCATGATTTAACACTAGGGCTTGCAAAATGCATCACCATTAATGTAATTGGGATCACCCACGTATGCAGCACTGCCCAAACCTGACAACTTTCTTTCTAGCACTAGTTAGCCTCTGAGTTTGATTAGTACAACTCTGGCTCTTACAAGTGCTATGCTCATCAAACCCAAGACGTCTTAGCTAAGACTAAGGATAGATACACTGAAGTACTCTTGAGAAATAGATCTGCAATAAAAGGAGCCCCTCTCATAATGAGAGCAGCAAACTTTTGAGAATGCATGGAAAGGGGAGCAGCAGAAAGATAAAGCCGCCCTATTCATGTTCCCAAAAAAGTGAGGGCCTTGATAGCCTGCCATGGTACAGTAGCTAGTATTGGATGGGGACAGTTGTGTTATATGGTAGAAGCAGCTCTGATTCCTGCAGGCACCGGATGTCACAAGGTAACAGCTTTACTGCCATCAGCCTCAACTGATACCCTGTAGATAACATTCAGCTCCCAGATGCACTCAGCTTGATAGGTGTAACCTGGGAATGACTTCACTCATCTCCACATTTATGTTGACACACTCAAAAGCTGAAATCAATGTCTTTGGAATGGGCTCAAGAGGAAATACTGAGCAGAAGAGTAGGGGAGATCCATAACACAACAGAAACAGCCAGGCTTCCAGCAGTGTACAAAAAGGAGATTACTTTCCAATGCAATCCTTTTGTCTCCTTTGTTCCTCTTAATTCAGTAGAAACTTAAGGCTCCAAAAACAGTCAATGTCTCATTTCACTAAGCATTATATAGACATGCAGAGTAAAATCTAGGCTCCAAAATAAAATGAAGTACAGTTCTGTTGCTCATATCAGCAGAGGCAAAATTTCTCCCACAGCAACAGGCCATCCCTGCCCCAAGATGTTTTTATCTAAATAAGCAAGACCAGTAATGGAGGGAATGGAAAAAGAGGAGCAGAGAGAGATAAAGTTCAAAATTTACAGACCAAATCATCAACAAGAGAGAAGAGAACCAAAACTCCAAACACTGTTTCATGTGCTGTAGTCCATCAAGATACAGCAGCAAATCCTGCCAAGACACGTGATATCAGCTGTGGATAACACAGGGGAAAAACCCTCCCTGCTTCTATACTGAGACTTAATACTCAAGAAAAATTGCAAGAACAATGTACTCAATGCAAGAATAAGATTACATCAACCCATCTAAGCTGGTGAAGGTGGTGCTAAAGGATAGAGGACATTAACACTGTGGTAACTTGCCAGCTCTCTGACTGGAGTTTGATGTCCTTTGGATAAAGCAGGGAGCAGCTACTAGACAAACTCTTACCAACATAGGGAAACTCTGCCATTGAAAAGCTGCCTGAAGAGGTCAGATAAGCTTCTGTGATTACATTTGTCTTGACTTCTCTATATTCACGAAGTCCGCTTACTACCAAAAATGTCTGCATTACTGACAGAGAAATCAGAGTGGACAACATTCAGTTAGCACAGCAAACAAAGCAATAAACCCATAATCTCTCAGATCAGTTCCAGCTCAAGTACACATTTCCTAAACTACTTTGGACTTCAATTTGTGTACTATAAGTGCAAACAAGTTCAATAGTGGAAAATACCCAGAGAAGAAGGGCCAGAGACAGTCTTTAATAAAAGGCCTAACACAGCCGGCATGGTTTTCCTCCCTGGCAGCACTAAGCTGCTACAGGTAGACAGCAATTGGATGCACAGACCATGGCAAAAGACCCCAGAGGGTGTTCAGACAGCTGTCAGTTCTTGGGTACTGCATGGAAGGACAGAGATCAGGTCCTCCACAGCTGAAGATGATTTGCACAGCTAAGCTAAATGCCTGTGCAACAATTGCACCACCTTCTTACAGGTACAGCAATAGCATCATCACTAGCAAACCAGGGACATTTGCTACAGAACCTCCAAAGTAACCCTCCCAACAAGAGTGTGCCCTACTAAATCATATTTTGTGGTTTGTGTAGGTAATTAAGATCCTGATCTGGGGATAGTTTGCAATATGCAGATGTCTGACTTCTGATCCTGCATGGTTTCAGAGCAGGTTCCTGTTTAAGTCAAGGCAGAACAGCAGCTCCCCAGGAAAAAAAAAAATCCAACTTTGTCAGCTGCTCAGTCAGAAGAGAGAGAAAGTCAAACATACCTGGCATATCATTGAGATAAAAAGAAGTCTCTTTATCATGTTATTACACAACTAAACTCTGTCCTCAGGAGTGGGCATGCACTGAAAAACAGCTGTGATGAAAGCCACGAACTTCCTCCACCCTAGCCTGAGAATTAGGTCTGATGTGGGAGATGGTTTTACTTCTCACCCATCCAATCACCTCACCTCTCCATCCTGAGGGAATTCGCATTCCACACAGTCTGAGCTGTCTGCAGTGCTACCTCATCATGTGGAAAATACCACTTCCATAAAATCAACCAGGTCTTTTCACCTGGGTGCCTCCATTAAACTTCTAAGTAAAAATATTGGTAGGATAGCAAGAGTTTTGTTATGGGGAAAAGCTCTCTGCTTGTATACCCATTTCATCATGATATGGTGAGAAGGGAACATGGACACTGCAAAAATATTTTAAGCCAAGGTCAAGGAAATATTTGTACAGTCCCAGCTACTGCTGTAAAAAAGCACACAAAACTAATCACATGCAGGCACACACAACAAGTCTAAACCAATTAGACAACAGAGTAACATCTTGTTTGTTAGTTTGGCTTTAATGAAGTTCAGCATCATGTCTTTGTGAGGCATTAGTTTTGTGGGAGGCCTCCGCTGTTTTATAATTAACATTCTTTAACTATTCCATGCCCAGTCAGCAGTAATTTTAGTCTGGGAGTTTTCCATGCAAACACAGTCAACAGTCTGAATTTTGTACTACACTATCTATCTGCAGTCTTTTTTTCTTGGCTTATTTCTTAGGACCAGTCATATGACACACTGAGGAAGAAGGTAATGTCAGATCAAGAAAAAACAAACCACAGTTTTCTTTGGATAGGCAAGATCACCACGCACTTCTATGTGTATCCGTGATGCTAAAGTAAAGAGTGTCTTGGTCTAAGAGCCTGGAATGTAAACACACTACCACAGCTGTTAATGTGAGCAAAAGGACTGGAAGAGCAGAAAGAGATGCTGAAAGGATTTATTTCTTTTGCAGGTGTTGCTCTCAAGCACCCAGTTTGTTACAGTAATCCCCTGGAGTAAATGAAACCAGAATCAATCAAGTTTCATGTCTAAACCAATACAAGCATGAGATCAGAACGTGAGCTACAAGATTATTCCTTTGCTAAATTGTACAAGTTAGACCACTCTAGACAAGAAGAAATGACTTTACTCGGAGGTTCACTTGGAGACTTTTTTGTGGTAAACACCATCCCCTATCTTTACTACACAGAATTGTGTCTTTGCTCATGAATTTCCCTCACCATTTGCTGACCTGTCCCTAAGAGGCTTTGAGGTGTACTCAGGAATTCAGCTAGAAAAGAGTTCCTTGCCTTCTGTCTTAAATTTGATACCTATTTGGAGATTAAGTGACCCTTTTTGACTTGGATTTCTAAAGACAAGTAACAACTGCTGCACCAAAATCACTCCAGGTTTATTCCAGGGTAACTGCAATCACAGTTTGTTACCAGTCCCATAGGTTATGTAAATACCCAGAGTAAATAGCAGGTCTGCAGCAAACAAGCAAGCCATGTAGCTGTCCTCTAACAGCACAGATGAAGCCTGAGCACATCTGAATGAGGGTGTCCACAAGAGGAATGTGGAGTCAGGACTAACATGAAAGAAACACAAAATATGTCTTTGTTCTAATGCCTTAATGACAAAGTAGCACAGGCTAAATGTCAGCATATTACAACTACAATGCTAGGTCTCTACACTGATCACTATGAGTGCTTGCAATTTTTCTGTCATCCCCAGCAGTATCTGTAGTGGGCACCCTCACTGCAGGCAAGCCTCACCTGCCTCTAAAAGCTTGTGTCAGGAGTCTCCAGACAATGTATGTCACAAGACAGACTTAAACAAGCCGGCTCTGGCCAAGTATCAGGGAGAAAAATGAATGCATGGTCCTGCAATCCAGTATCTTCTCTACCTGTGTGTCTGCAGAGCCTACACTGACTCCCCACTATAAGGAACAGCCTGGAGGTGTGGCTGACCACAAAGACACAAGGAAAAGAGTTGGCTGAGAAGTTTGCCAAATTTGACCCAAAGATCATAGAGCTCCTTATCAGAAGTCAGAATCCCTCACAATCAAGAGCATCTCCTGGCTTCTTTCAGTCTGCATCTAAGTTACCTGAGCTGGACTCCCTAACAGATGTTTTAGGCTGATCAAGCCACCAGGACTGTGGTGATATATTATCAGATGGCATATATAACCAACTGATAGAACAGAATGTACACTCTCTGCTCAGTGTCTAGGTCTTTTAGTGCCAAGACAGTGATTTTTCTTGGGCAACAAGAGCAGTAGGATGCTTTTAAATTAAAAGACTTAAGGAGGAAGTATTTTACAATGAAGAGTGGTAAAACATAGGCACAAGTTGCCCAGAGAAGCGGTAGATGCCCCATCCCTGGAAACATTCCAGGTCAGGCTGGATGGGGCTCTGATCAATCTGAACGAGTTGAAGATGTCCTGCTCATTGCAGGGGGTTGGACAACATGGCCTTTAAAGGTCCCTTCCAACACAATCCATTCTGTGATTCTATGAACTCAGACTCTGAGCCTTGAAGCTCCTCCATTCAGTACTTAGACTGCTTGGGAAGACAAAAAGCCCTGCAAATGCATCTCATTTTCTAACTTTTTTACAGTTGATCCCTCTAAGAAAGCCAATTGTAGTGCTTGCCAACTAGGAAAAAAAAACACCATATGGAAGTGAATAGATGACAAAAAGGAAACTAAAGCCTGGGGGAGGGAGAAGGAAACCCAAACAAATAAACTAAACAAAACAAAAACCTAATTAGATTATTTAATAATAATAGAGCCTTCAGTTCTGTCCAGCAATGTTCACATTGTCCTCTCTAAAACTATAGGGTACAAAAAAAAAGAAATTGTCTTAGATTGTGCATATAGTATGTGCAATGTTTTCTCCCTCCCAGTGAAGCTCTCTAGTGATCTTGGGCTTTAAGCTCTTCAGTCAAGAGGTAAATGCCTCTGCACTCGCTGCAGTTTACAAAAGCTGAATTTGGTCAGCCTCTTCAGTCAACGTGGCAGTACAACATCATTACTATCCTTCCTGTGAAAAGGATGTTTCACCAGGGTAATCTCTGACAGCCTAGATTCCATCTGGGAGAATCCGATCTCTTTTTGTTTAGCAACTTTAATCTGGAGTAAGGAATTCAAGGACACTGATTACATCTCATAGGAGGTACCATGACTTTTTTTCTTGTTTTGGTTTGTGGGCTTTTTTGTTTGGCTTGGTTTTTTCCAGCCATGCACTGGTTCAACAAATATATTATCACCAATATGACAAGAGTTGTTCTTGATTAATTTACTAGTGTTAATATAAAACACATAAGGCCTGATTTGCTTCTCACAAGGGGTTGTTCTTTAACAGCAAGGACTACTGGCATGGCAGCCTTCCATAGCCATACTATGAACTCATTTGCATTTTGGAATAGGCTGGCCACACCTGTGGAGACTGGTGCCAAGTAGTACTAATTCCTGAGCCATGTCAGCGACTTGTTTGGAAGAGTGCTAGATGACCAACAGCATGCCAGGGACAATGCCAATAATATAAAGGTATATATTATTGAGTTCTCATCTCTGAGAACATTTCTAACATGCTTTAGCATGAACATGGGCTTAAGGACTTAAGTGGTTTTTCTTCTGCTACCGCTGTGTAAGCACCCATGCAAAGTAACAGATAATATCCCCTCTGGACTAACAGCTTAGCCACTGCTTTCATGAACAGCACAGGAGGGGTTTGTATACAAATACACGTATACAAAGGCACAGATTCTCTACCTTAGAGTCATAAATGCTATCATTTGCTGCATTTGATAAGTTTACATTAAACATTGTACTTTAAAGACAAAACTGTTCAAAATCAAAGTTCTGAGAGCTGTTTACAGCTAGGAATATTAAAGCTATTAAATATACAGAAGCATACGTTGCCCAGTGATGTGTTAATCCATGGTCTATAATAAGGCAGTTACTGACCGTGCTCAGGAAGAACTTCCACAGCTTACATGAGACTCAGCTGATACAGATACAATGGTGGTGGAGCCATTTTTTTTCCACTTCTGTGCACAAGGTGATAGCTATACAAATGTAGAAGTCTTGGAACACCTCACCTGTGAGACCAGGTAGTCAGTGACTGGAAATACATATAGTATATTTCAAAGTATTCTCAAACTATGGATTTGGGACAGGACTCTTAAGGCCTTACACTTAAAGCTTATCCCCATTTCCTGCCCCTAAACTATTAATAAATGCTAAAGGACAAAAGAACACAGTTTGGCTTCAGTCAACTGGTGAAAATCTGGAGCAACCCAGCTGAGGCCAGCGTAACTGAGATCAGAATTTGGCCAAGACTCAACAAACTAAGCCAAATTCATTACCACACTCTTCCCCTACATGTCTGCATATTAAAGAGCATGATTTTTCTGGGTTTTTTGTTGGTTTTTGTTTGGTTTTTTTTTTTGTTTTTTAAGTGCACTTTTCAGCCAGTCTGAAAGTACATTCTGTAATTGTGACAAAAATGCCAACTGACGTAACGAAGCTCCACAGATTTAATAATATTTTGCTTGGAAATGGGTGTAGAAATGCATGTATTTTCTAATCCAGTGTACCTTGGCTCTGAGCAGTAGGAAACACCTTTCTGAGAAGCAAGAAAAAGGAAACTTTTCTCCCACATGGAAAGCTTCAAAGATCTCAGCAATGACAGTTATTTTTATCAACTTGGACACTGTCTTTAGTGCCTAGATGAAGAAAATTTAAACAAGATGAGCAATTTAAAAGCCATCAGAAATGAAACAGAAGATTTTAGGCACACTGTATGAGTCCAGCACAGAAATCTTTCTTCCTGCCACCTTTTCCTGCCATCAATTAAACCCTTTCTAGGTCGCAGCCCACAAAGTATAGGAACACTGTATGAAGTGAAGTAGTTACATGTCTGCCTCTTTGGTCTTCTTTCAAAAGATAAAAACTTGCCAAGATCTGTCCCCACATAAACAAGTTCTTGGCTAGTCAGTCTTGGTTCATATTCATGAATGTGGGCTGTGAAAATCCTGGGCACAGCTCTGATTCCAAATCAGTCAAGGGGAAGGGGCCATACTCACACAACAAGTGCACCAGATGGAGAGCAAAAGCAGTGGTGAAAGGGGAGGGATGCCTTCATCCCTTAGCATCACCATCTACATCCCTGTGCACCACATCACAATCAGACTGACTACACTTTCAAGCAGGGCTATACCTGGCCATTATTTTGGATTCAGACAACTAAAATCATAATCCAGATCCCACAGCCAACATACAGCTTTCTCAGTAGAAGGAGAACCTGCACTCCTGGGACACCCACACACCTCTCCTCTGTGCATACTCTGCTCATATAAAAGCTATGGACTGCTCCTCTGTTCTTCTCCATCTTCTCCCAGGCATCTCCATGTACCTCACTCCATCATCAGCTCCCAGTCTGGAGGCATTAAGCCAATGGAGTAGGAAAGAGGAGGCATCCAGGTCTGCCCAGGAAGGGAACTGTATCTACACCAGAGTACCATGGAACACAGACACCACCATCACAGTGTGGGAAAAATGGGTGGCAGAGACACCAGACCACCTGCTATTCTTCAGTGCCAGCAGCTACAGAGGCAGGAGGAGATGCACAGCTGTAATTCCTCCTTTGCTTTAGGCACAGAGGGGCTCTGCTACTCAGTGCAGCTCCTGAAGCTCCTATTGCTGAAGGCAGCAGTCAGCCCTACTGCCCCCACCTTGGGCCCACCAGCCCAGTTCATGTCCATGTTGAGATGCACTTACACAGCTGTGGCCTCAAAGTCAGCACCAGAGACTTCTACATTCACTTTAAGGCTGGTCCTCACTGCCAGATGTTCTCAATGTGGCTGTGAAGTAAATTAAGTCTGGGCTTAATAAAGCCTATTTATGCTGTCTCATTTAGCAAAGCTCATGTTTACAGGGATTTATTAGGCACTTAACTGCATGAAAGAGGAAAATATTTGCTTGTAATTTCAATTGCTCCGTATGGCTCTCTGACTCAGTAGTCTCTGAAAGCACACAAATATTTTCCAATAAACAAAGAACCAGTTCAAACTGCTGCCCATTGAAAATGGGAAACTGAACACAAACACATTTGATTCATAAGCTTTGCCCCCCCTCTACCTCCAAAAATCTGGAACAGCTCCAAATTTTTTTCTTTAATGTGACTAAAATTTTCACTTAGGATTTCTACACAGGGCAATGACTCCTTCAGCCCTCAAGGAGCCTATGACATACCTAGGTAGTGAAACACAGCATTAAGCTTCCTGCTATATTAATCTCAAAAGTACAAGAGCACATGGTCATCATTTTGACTCTTGCTACTAACCAGTTTCAGTGAAGACTGAACCAGAGATTTCTTGCATGCAAGCATCTGTCAAACTGAACCCAGGCAGGGAACTATTAGCAAGTAACTTTCTTGTGTAGGTTAAATTTATATACATGTGTACCCACATAAACAGGACCCAAAGACCTCTCAATAGCAGAAAACAACAGGAAATTATAAAACCAAGCAATAACTAAATAACTGAGTCACTGCATCAGATTCACAATCAGGCTGAATAGGCAAAAAAATCTGCAGACTCAAAGAAACTGGGCCAGTCTGCATCACAAAAAAAGATGTTCTTTATCATTAAGGCTTCTTGTTTCTTTGTCTAAAGTGACTGGGCCACTTTAGTCAACAACCACTGTTTGTTTTCATTTTCCAAGTTGTCAAAAGCTTTTTAGCATATTGACAGCTGGGCTAATTTCTCATATTTATTATGCAAATAATATTCTAATTTTTCTTGCTTTGTAGATAGTTCTCTACATCTCCCAACTCCAGAACAGCCCAGGCACAAGACAAAATGTCAAATTATTTGTAGTTTGGCATACTGAATTGTGTTTCCTCACCAAACAGAACTCTTGGACTTGAACTGGTATTTGTAGATATTCATAGTGCACTATACCTTGTTCTCCACTCCCTCTATTTTTGCATGCTCCCCTCTCAATATACTTTGAAATTTTCATTTAAAGCCACTGAAACTAGTCCAAGAGAATCACTGTTAATAATTTGGGAGGTTAGAGAGGTCTTGTTTGTTTTGGTTTTCCAATAATAAACATCCATTTACTTTGGAAAGGCTTCCAGACTTAAAAAAATAATAATAAAAAAAAATCACTGCCAATATATGAGTCATATACCAATATACACGTTGAGATGAAGTTACAGTTTATTCAGAAACTATTCATTGTACTGTATCTAGAGAGTCACAATATATGGAAAAGTCCTCTGGAAACTGATCAACAAGCAAGTCACTTGGCCTTAGGCAGACATAGTAAGACAAAAATATTTGAAGGAAAAAGCCCTCAAGATTCACTCACGTTTGGTAGCTTCAATCAAAGAACTCATTGCTCCTCAGCATTTATTTTGCACCTGTCCTGGTTTCAGTTGGGATAGAGTTCATTCACTTCCTAGTGGCTGGTACAGTGCTGTGTTTTGGATAACACACTGATGTTTTAGTTCTTGCTCCGTAGTGCAAGGACTTTGTGTCTCCTGCTTTGCCAGCAAGCAGGTGCACAAGAAGCTGGGAGGGACCATGGCTGGGACAGCTGACCAGGAGTGGCCACAAGGTTATTCCATATCCAGGAACATCAGGCTCAGTATAAAAATTGGAGAGGAGTGGCCAGGAGGGGTCGATGGGTGCTCAGGAACTGGCTGGGCATCGGTCAGCAGGTGGTGAGAATTTATATTGTGCACCGCTGGTTTCCCTTGGGTTTTATTTCTCTTTTTGTTGCCTCCATTTTCATTGTTATTGTTAATAGTTGAGAACTGGGCTTAAACCACAACAGTACCTCTGCAGGCATTCAGAGTGCAGTTTCTATACACGAAATATTCACAATGTTTGATAGAATAAGCTGTTACTGTTGATTATATCAGTGAGTTAAACATAAAAATATCAGATTTAGAAAAGTTATTCCTAACTTGATACCCTTTGAATGAGGAAACGACAAACAAAACAAGTACTAGTCATTATGGCTTCCAGAATATATAGCAAGCCACATATTAACAATGGCACTTATGTCTACTAAACTGACTCTGCTGTCCCCTAGGAATGGATTTCTATATCTGTTTGCTTTTAATACCACAGGGCATCTGTCCAAAACTGTGTAAGAGGAAGAGTGTGCACATTTTTGCACCTCTAAGAATTGGGGAAAATCTTCTCTATGTCAAAAGTTTTCTCCCTAAACTATTTCTCTCCATTCAATTTCTATTTTTCTGGCATATTTCTGGTTTATTATCTGGTTAATATCAAAGGAATTTGATATTTCATTACAACCTTGCTCATAACATAATTGAGGCAAGTTGCATCTTTCTTCTCCCAATAGTTTTCATTGAGAAACAAGGTCTCTAAATCAACTCCTTTTTTCAAAGAGTTGCTCATTAAAAGTTACCTTTTCTTTAAATGAAGATTCTGAATCCAGTGCAAAACCAATAATTCTTTTTTTTTTTTTTTTTTTTTTTTCCCAAAAGACAAAATTTTCTCCCTGAATGGAAAAATTTCAAAACTTACTGCTGCCATAACATCTTAACTTTGTATGGAGAGAGATCTTATTTCCCTGAAAATAACTTTTCTCAGAGGATGAGGTGTTCAGAACAAAAAGAGAAATCATACTGAGAAAGAAAAAACTCCTGAAATTCTACGACATGCAGCTTCCCACTTACTTCCATTGAAAACAAAGAAGGCAAGTTTCTTTTGTATAATGGCATTTTCTCTTGAGAAATACTGCTTAGACAAACAAAACTAGCTTTCCACCAAGTGCCATACATTTAACAATTTCAATACAGAGAGGCTCGAATATGAGCTGCTTGATGAGTGATACACTTGGCTCTGCTCAGAGCTTCTTTATGTCCAACTTCTTCCCATAAGTGCTGATTTGTCAGGCAGCACCATTGCTGGGGAAGCAGAATGGCATGAGGAGACTGCAAGAACACTCACCCCTATACCAGGAGTTGTAGCAGCTCCCATCAAGAGAACACCATCTCATGCTCACATCCATTTCTCACAGGCAAACCATTACCAGTAATATTTAAACCTCTTCTTGGGGTGCTACATTATTCTTAAGCCAGTCCTTGAGCTTCATGATTTGTAAGTCTCTCATTTATTATATGTCAGCATATTAATGAAAGATTTTTTTTTTTGCATCACCCTTAGCATTATGTGAAGATTAAGCATCACACACAGCCTTGAGAGACAATGGATATATGGAGCATAAGGCTGGCACAGTCCAAGCGTTTCACATATTGACTTTTGATTTTAAAAGACTGTCACCATGAGAAATACTCATTCAATTATTTATCATTTCCCCCCTTTCAGAGATTACAACAAACTGGGATCTTTACCACAGACTGTGAATCATATAAAGCTATGCTACATTCTGGAAAGTCCTTGAACTCATATGGGTGCGGATCAAACACTTGACTCCTGCTGTCAAGGAAGGGAAATAAAGTTTCCTTTCACACCATTGCAAATTTCATTACTTCATCTTGAAGCTTGTGATTAATTCTCAGGCTTGTGACTACTAAAAAGTTTCAGCTTCCACTTTAAAATTCAGTGCCTGGTTTCATGGTCCTTAGAGAACAGCATAATCCCATGGCACCCTTAAATCCCAAAAGGTTCAAAGACTAAGCTACAGGATACAACAGTTCACATTTTTGTGGGGAAAAAGATTTCTTTTTTCTGTGTACTTTGGTGGCAAAATACTTTATTATTGCTTTTCCTGCTATGAGGCAAAAATATCTCCACCAAAAAAAAATTACATTGGAAAACACATTTTGAAATATTGAAAGCAGCTCTGGACTCCAAAAACCAATTTTGATCTTTTCCTACAGTTCCTCCATGATTTGTCATTAATCAGTGTACTGGTAGTCAGAGCCAGCAGTATTTAAGGAGAACTTACAACAACATTTAAAATTTTAACTACTGCTCTCCTATCTACAGGACAATATAAAATTACTGAGTTTTTGATTTTGCAACAGTCACTGTATAAATGCCAAGTTTTGCATCACTGAGTTACAAACTAGCCTTAATTTAAGATCCCATAGTCCCTAGAAACTGTAGCTTTTAGAGAATTAGTTGTTCCCTTATGGAAAAAGACTGCAAATTAAAAAATGAAAAAAGACTGATATGTTAAATAGCATTTACTTCCTTCCCTTTTCTGATGCTTCAAACTCAAGATGTTCTTGTAAACTATACATACAGTTGTTGGAATGGACTTACTCTTGATTGAGCAAATCTGTCACTGTGGATTTTACTGACCAGGAATGACAGGAGAAGCCTTGAACAACAAAAATTGGGCTGCTTCTGCTTTGAGATCATGTAGACTTCAAAATAATATTTTCTTTTATACCCATGGTTTTGAAGATCCAATATTCTGCTAGACAAGAATAAAAAAAAAAATCTGACTTTATTTTTTGCATTATTCACCCTTATTTACAATTCTCATATACAATTCTCTCTAAAACAGTTCAGCAAAAGGGAATAGTCTTACACCTACCATATGTTCCAAATCATTACTGTTTGAAGCTTAAGTGGCAGAAAGGATGAAATTAATTCTTCTTTCCCTTTAAAAAACCTCAAACTGACAGAATTAAGTGAATTTGCTCCATCTGCTTCCAATCTAAAGTCCACCTTGTAAAATTCAGTAATTCAGATTCAGTTTAATACCCAAAGTGATGCATGGGAATACTAACCATGCATAAAACCCTGAAAACAATGAACTTATTTTTAACTGTATTGTGCTAAATTAGACTGGGAAGAAAATTAAAAAGCAAGACCTGAACAGGACCAGTTAAAGCCAGGATTCCAGGCCTGATAAAAATACATACACGAAACAAATGAGATATCAGACATGGGCAACAAATAATCTGGTCTCCAAACTAGTTCAGAGGATGATTCAAACATTGTACAAAGCTGTCAGGTTTATACTGCACAGATCAGTTGAAAAGCTTTGTGTTTACAGCAATAGTTTGTATGCAGCTATGCCCTGACATTCTTCCTAGAGTGCTTTAGCAAGCCTCCCCCATGCAGAAATTCCTCTTCTACCTTTAAAGCAATAAAGAGCAGATTGTTACCAGAAAGTAAAGAGTGCTCCAAGCAGCTGAAAACACAGAGGGGAAGTAAATGTGGGATTACGCAAATTACATCTGGCCAGGGGTCTGGGATCAGAAACAAGGAGAGAGCTCCAAATCTCCAACTCTGTATCTGCTGATCTCATCACTACAAATCCTCCCACCTCCCTTAAGATCATGCATTAAAAAAAGAAAATAATAAAGAGGTCATAGCCAAAACACGTTTATTTCAAAACTCTTAACACAGCCTTTAGATAAGCAGTTCCTGTAGAGACTACTGGAAATTCCACTGTTACAAGGAGGAAAGAAATGCCAGTATTGGACTCTCTAGTATCACACAGAGTCATCCAGCAACCTTCAAGGTCCTCAAAATGTTTTCCCCAAATTCTTCCCAAGACAGAACCATCTTCCTTTCCTATAACAAATGAAGAGGCATTTTGTGGTAGCCAAAAGAATTAGTTCCAGCTCCTTGAGAATGATCACCTTGTTTCAGGGGAGCTTCAAGGTAACTAACTCTGCTTTAGCAGAGATGCCACAAGTGGCAAGAAGGTCCATTAACCATTAAGAAGGAGGAGGAGAAAAGGAAAGGAGAGTTCAGAGCAGGGTGGCCAAGCCTCCTATACTTAACCCAGAAAAGCAATATACATAACTTATATGTGTTCAACAAATAGCCCCATGCCATCACTAAAGAAATGCAGCCTGGTGAAAGGTGAGAGGAGTGAACAGCTTTACTGGTCCAAACAATATGGTCATTTTCTTACTCATGTCCTAGCGTGAAAGGAATGCAACTGCCTGATATCCTAATGGGTTTGTTTATTTTTGCATCAGATAATTCTCCTTTTAAGCTTCACTACATCCTTTGTGTTATTTGTACTGTCCAGGGTAATGCTTAAGGCCAGCAAGACAAACTCAAACAGCTCTTTCTTTACAGCTATTCTGAGATGCAACGCAACAGCAGAGAGCACTCTAGCCCTACAGGCAACACCAAATGTCCCCAAATCAGCCACCAGCAAAGTCTTCATTCTGCCATCTGCAAGCCTTTCCCCAAGTACAGTATTCCTGCACCTCTGCCTCCCTTGAAGTAGAGGTTTCAACCATCTGCAATGGAATTAACAGGAGAGAAGAAATTCTCATTTTATACAATCATCTCCTAAGCTCTGGTCTGCCAGAAGCACTGACTTTGTCACCAGAAATGGGACAAGCAAACTGAACCTTCTGAAGAGATAACAGCAGTCAAATTCCCACCTTGAAAGCCTGAGCATCTGACCCTAGTCATGGTAAGACCCAACACCATGCAGGCATCAGCCCTGCCTGTAACATGAGGCCTCTGGAAATGCTTTTATATTTAGTCACAGAATAAATCCACAAGAAGGAGCTGTGTGGTTGCCCTTTTAGCAGAGTTCTCATTCAGCTTTGGCTCTCAATAAAACCATCCTATTTAGTTTGGGGGGGCTTTTTTTGTTTGTTTAATAAAACTGCTCTGCCTCTCCCTGGTATTGTGGGTCCTGTTGTTTATCCAGGCCAGGTACAACCAAGACCTGTGTCCTGAAGCCCAGAGGCACAGGAATTAACTAATAGCCAGGAAGGCTGTCTGAGCACACAACTGCTCTGGCTGCTTGGAAGAGGAGACCTGAGTAGGAGCATCAAGCTCCTGCCTGTTCTAGCCTTGTCTGCAGAATGTACTTGCTACATTGCTCCACAAGTCTTTTTTTGTGTAAGGCTTCCATTTGAAACAGCATCCTCAGGCATGCCTCACATAATGTCATAAAACTACTGCCATTACTTTGTTTCTGACACATGTTTTTTATTCACTTAACTCTGTACCCCTAAATCACTCTTACCTCTTCCCTCCAAGACAGAGCCAAAGGTACCATCTGCCAGGATGAGCATGCATGTGGCAGTGGCTCACAATGCTACAGCCACCACTCTACTTTGCCTTTTAAACATGATCTTCAACTCCCTGAGTTTCTTGCCCGTGGGGCTCTGCATAAGAATTTCCTATCTTTTGGGGGGGGGGGGGGGGGGGGGGGGTTGGGAACAAAAGTTCCCAA
>JAWWMP010000023.1:10353659-10376866 GCA_035047865.1 Dendrocincla tyrannina | reverse complement strand
GGTTGTTTTTTTTGTTTGTTTGTTTGTTTTTGGTTTTTTTGCCTTTTTTTTTTTTTGTTTGGTTGGGTTTTTTTGTTTTGGTTTGGTTTTTCTGTTACGATTTTTTTAGTTGGTTGGTGTTTCCTGTGGAGATTCTCTTTGGAAGGAGGGGAGTGTTTGGTTTGTTTGTTTGCTTTTTAAAAAGGAGGAAAAGAAAAAAAACAGGTCCTGCTTATACTGCAATTTTACTGGTCCCAAAGTTATAGACAGTTTGCCTGTCAATACCAAAGAAAGCAGGGGCTTCCTTTGTAAACCTCTTACTTAGCATTATTTTCCTCTTGGTGTAGCTTTTATCAGACCAAGACAGGAATAGAGAGTTCAACTTCTATAAGTTTAAAAGGGCAAGAAATATTTCTTACTGCCCTATGCTTACCTCTATTTTTGCCTGTTTTTGCTTAGCTCTGTAGCTGCATCTTATCCTGGTCTGAACCATCCTGCCTTTCTCTGTCCCCATTCCCTTTTACAGCTACTCCTGCGTCAATCAGATTTCTCTCAAATAGCTTCTGTTAATCTGACAGCTCAGCAGGGACTAACCCCATCACTTCCTGCCTAAAGATAAATATCTGCTATGGCATAAAAACTGAATGAGAAGGAAGGGATGCTCTAGGTCAACAGCTATCTTTGTGGCCTTGAGGGGGTGGGGGCACAGGGGAAGAGGAAAAGCACCTCAAACAGTATCTTGACTGCTAAAATAACAGCTCTGCAATATGAACAAGAGGTCAGCCAAGTCTATCCACCAGATCTATCCACCAGACAACATCAGAACTGATGAATATGGTGTGCAGTTTCTACTAAAGGCCACTGTGAATCTTCACTCTTTAACCCTTTCAGCTTTTTTCTCTTATTGACCATTACTACTCCATTTTACTATGGACCATTATTACTATCCTTTTTACCATTATTGCTCTCAATAACTCATTCAACCAGCTATCATCACATGAACAGTGATAACCTCACAAGGTTACAACCTTCATGTTAAGAGGCAATAAGCCAATACAAAAAGCATAACCCAGTATATAACTTCTCCTGCCCTACACATCTGCTTCCAAGTCTAACTGAATATTTACATACCCTCATTTCTTCCTCTCTCCCCATTCTTGATGCACTTTACAGGAAGTCAGTTTAGTGGTGGCAGAAACAGGAGGTGAGAACACTGGGTATTGTGGACATTTCAGGGTGGGTGTTTAACCCCAGCTGTCTCATACCCTGTATCACATCATTGGTGTCACACACTCATATTAAATCTCCTAAAGTTGTCAGCCTGAGGGTATCAAGAGAAAACAGAAGGAAGCCCAGATTTATTACGTTCCAATGATCACACCTTAAGGCACATCCAAGTCTGACACATGATTTGGGAATGACAGGAGCAGATGCTGCAAAATACCTTTAAAGAATAACACATAACTGTGATAGCTCATAACACCTCTCCTTTAAGAAGCAGGTTTTGCTGCAAATCCTCCTGCTTTTTCGTCCCCCTGGAAGGTAATGGGAAACCTTACCTTCCAGTGGAGTATCTGTACTGCTATCCAGCCTCCACCAAGCAGGTGCCACAAATGAGAGCAATGCCTGGAATACACAGCCCATCAAGAAACCCAGGAGGTGGTTGTTGATGTGTCTGTAGAAATGGAGTCTCAAGTAGAGCAGGAAGAGAAACCAACTGCCTAGGCCCACTGTGCACTTGGCTAGTCATTGGTACCCAAGGTTTCTGGGCTTGTTCCCTGATTTCAGTCTTTACATTGTGCTCTCAAACTCACACAGACACTGGTCTAGAGAGACATGGGAAAAGCAAAGCAGCAATAAACAATGAGAACCACAATCAGTGATGGGGTTGCTGGTTTACAAGCAAGTCCTGAAAACCATCAAGCCATGCTGTCACATAGAGAAGGTGTCACTGAGAGCAGCTGAACAGAGGCTTCGAGGCTGAGGGACATCTTGTCCCCGCCGCAGAAGCCTCCAGTGGGCCCTGCCAGACCACAGACATAGCTTGAGACCAGTCCTCAAAACATGCATTGGCAATTGTCACACACTGGGGAAGGCAGTGCCAGCTTCAGTTTTGGTTTGAGAACCAAGATACCCTATTCTTTCCTTACCTTAACTGGTTTCAATATCTCTCTTTCTAAGGTCATACCCTAGAGAGAATTATCAGCACCTTTCCTCACTGGAAAAGAGGTCAAAGGCTTGGTTTCCTCTTAGCTGTTTGCAGTTCCAACAAAGACCACTATGAAATTACTTCATTAAAAACAGAGCCTTTGGGCTACCATCAGAGAAAACAGGGAAATGCACACTGATACATGTTTTCAGTAGCATGCTGATGATTTTGATGCAAGTTGAAATGTACATGACCATTTAAATAAGATTTCAGTCTTTGGCTCTAATTCCCTCCCATCCCACTGTTTCTCCAAGAAACCACAAAAAATGCAGCAGTCTCCCAGACAAATCAGATGATTTCCGCCTATGGATTCCTGTCTTTATTATAGAAAAAGCTGCATATTTTTAAACTTTGGAGTAACTGCCATGTTACTAATTGTAAATATAAAAACACAACAAGGACCAGGTACTGATTAATCTTTGAGTTATCTTGGCTGGAAAGTTTACTCAATATTTTCATCTTAGAAAAGCTGATGTGTCTTTGTCACTGGAGAAACAGACCAGATCAACAACAGTCACAAGTCTATGGGAAAGCTGATTAAGCACTCACTACTGTCCTGTCCCTTTGAGATCTCTCAGTTTAGGTTACATTACATTTGGGAAATGAGAGACAAGGTAGAAATTTAACAGGACAAGCTCCTCCCTCTACATTCAGCCCACTGCAGCAGTAACACACCTCTGGGAACACGCTCCTTGGAAAAAGAATAAAATAAGAAAAAAAGTCATGTTCGGTCTTAAAGAGATCTAAGTCAGTCTCCTAGACTCTAGCATTAGAATGGAAAACTTCATTCTTGGATCCCAGCTTTATAGCCTGCTCCTAGGTATGCATCTAATTTAACCAAGACCATCTTACCCCTTGGGAGAAACTAACAATCTCAAGAAGTTTCCCAACTGCTAAGAAACTATTTTCTAGATATATGCCCTTCATTTCCCATTGTTCAATTTATTTTTAACTAACTACTTCAAGTTATAGCCTTGATCTTGCTGTTCCTTGTGCAATCCTTTCCTTCTGTCTGGATGTAATGCATTTTAGAGAGTCCCTAAATGCCTAATAAACATTTCACCATCTCCCTGATCAGATTAAGGCAAGATATTAGCTTTATCTGTTCACTACCTGCTAAGGAGAAAAGCAGGTTAGACGGTATCAAGGGTCTACAGAAAAACACAGGAACACATTTAGTTGAAGGGGTCTAGACATGGGAACGGAAAATAATGAATGCAGTAGAAAGACCAGATTTGTGCAAGGCAGCACTACCCTTTGGAAGCAATCTTGCCTCACCAATTTCAATTAGAAGAAGCTGGGAAGGTATATTTTTTGAGTTTACTAAACTACAGACCAAGAATCAAAGGAAAAGTTAGGAACAGAAGCAGCAAACAAATGTCACTGTACACAAGTGTGTATTATGACAAACCATTATAGAGAATTTTGTGTCTCTGAAGTACTTTGCACACAGTAGTTCAGTAGGGCAAGCCCTACTTCTCCGTGGCTACAAAAGCTCTGCACTCTGTAATCTAAGTGCATTAGTGCATTATGGTGAATTAAGTCACCATAATGCAGGTACATAATCAAGACAGCCTTTATAACCCAGTTCAGCACTTTTCCCCCTCCCTTGTACAGCCCTAGGTAGAATAACCTCAGGAAGTTGCATATGCAACAGCAGATCACCTGCTTCCTCCCTTAACATGCTCTCATATCAATTTCTACAGTCCTCAGTTTCCCCTGCCTCCTCTGTCTGCAACGCATACATCTCACTCTGGTTATCAAGAAATTCAACTGAGCACTGAAACAAGCCTCATGGCAACTGCAAACAAAGCAGCATTACCAAGCAGAAACCAGGAGCTAAACAATTTGACCTTAACTGTATTCATTTCAGAGGAGTGAGACAGCTCTGTTTGAGGTAGACCCCCAAAACTAACAGGTTAAGCAAACACTGGGTGTGATTTCTCAGCTGTTAGTTATATGTCAGTGTTTGAATTAATTTGCCTGACAAAAGCCACTTACATAAAGCAGTAATCAAGCAAGGTCACAATGACACTTGGCCCTCTCAGAGAGGCTCCTTGCTCCTCTAACACCTTTGCTCACTCCACTGTGCACAGCAGCTTTGGTCACGGCCACTTTGATAATCATCTGAGCTATCTGAGCTACAGAGCTTCTATACAGAAGCAGAACCTGGCCTCAGGCTTTTAAAATACCCCTGCAGCAGACTGAATGCAGGCAGTGAGCACTGCTGGAGCCTCCTTTCACCAAGGGAAGCTGGAACATGCAGACACACATGAGGCAAACCAAGATCCAACCAGACATTTCAGCAGAAATCCAGCAGGGTTACAATTGTGTAACTACTGTCCCAGGTTAACCAACACACTTCAAAACAACATAAACTTTCCTGCTTCACCCGCTGGCACAAATATTTCTTCAGAGTTTGAGAAGGACTCCAAACCTCTTTGTACTGAAGAGGCACTTTGGCATCTCCTTTTGTGGGCTGAGCCTTCACCAAACAGAATGAGGGATGGAGGGTTCTGAGCCAGGACACCCTGAAGCCTGTGGAACATGAGGGTGGTTGGTACCTCATCCAAGGCATGCACACCTGAGCAGGTTGAGACTAGTTATGCAACTTCATTTTGGTGCTGCCAATTGCAACATTAAAAACTCAAGAGCTTTATGCATATGAACAAATGTTTTAATTGCACCTAATCCCATCCATACTATACTTTTTCCTCCCAAGCTTTACCACGTTTTGGTTGCTTACAAACGTTTCAGTTCATTAAGTCTAAAGATTTAAAGCTTTGACCATTCCATCATCTGCAGAGACACTTTCCTACTGTGTTAATATAAAGGTGCTCCTTTAGCATGTTTTCACACACCTGCCTGGCTCAGAAGTGGCAGAACTCTTCTCCCATGAGACATACTGGCAAGAGGCAACAGGAGAATTAACCAGCAAATCTGCATGGGAAAGACAGATGTTTATACAGGAGAAGAGCTGCCGCTAATTACAGCTATTACAGCGCTGAAAGGTATCAGTACAAGTTCACGTTTAATGGAACGATGTGTTGTGATACAAAACATCCTACAAGGCCTGATCTGACCCAATTCCCAGAAGCTGTACTTTATTAACAAGCGTTATTAACTTCAGTACAATTACTCATACAGACAAAGGTATCCACAGACAAGTCCTGATTCAGTAACCTCTACAAAATGACTAAAGCTCTGATATGTGGGTAGTCAGAATTACTTTGAATGACTCAGGTCACTCTAAGTATAAGATACCCACTTTGTCTTAAAGGTTTTTAAACCATTTGTAAAATGATCTCATGTGCTGCTTTGCATCTTATTGCTCAATCAGGTGTTGCTAAACAGGAGACTTAAGTAATTTATTATACAGTACATAGTACTCCATAGAACACACAGTACAGAGAACTCCACTCTAATTCCAGCAGCTGTTTGCTATATAATTTCTGGTGCAGGCAATAAATTACTGTGTTTTGTAATTTATAAACTCTTAAAGGCTTATAAGGGCTGCAAAGGATGCATTGCATTATGACAGATGCTACAAAGTAAGTTAGCCTGATTTTGAAACCATCAGAGAAGCTTCTGGAATTCAGCAGTCAAATAGCCACTACAGAACCACCTCTCAATCATTTGACTTCTTTGTCACTGGGCAGTCACAGATCTGATAAAACTGAGGTAAAGCAAAGTGTAAAAGGAGAAGAGGGAAGATGCAGGCAAGTCTGAATTGGGTCAATATCAGCTAGGGGACTTATGCTGATTTATACCAGTAAAGATTTGGGCTTGCAAATGTGTACACCAAGTTCTACTCAGAATGTAACTCTCCACAGAATAAGAAACCAGTTCTGGTGTTAAAACCTTCTTGCTTTCAAGGAGATCCCAGTATCAAGCTTAAGAAACAGGGGAGAGGTAGAGAAAAGATGTGTTAGCCATAGTTCTTCCTATTTCAGCTGCTTATTTTTTTGTTTATTTGAAAGTATCTCATATTTCATTCCCCCCTTTGGCTGATTCCTTATACTAAGGAGGAAGGGAGAAACCAGCATTCCTGTGCTTCAGACACAGCAAAGCCTTACTATAGCTGTGACTATTTTGTGGATATTAGTCTGAAACATCATCTTTAGCCAAATCCAGTGAGGGCAACAGCTTGATGAAGAGACCAGAAGAATTCACTATGAAAGCATTCCCTGAAAGAGGGAATCCTCTGATGCACACAAGTTCTGCATAAGCTTGACTGCTTGCCATAGTTCTAAGGGAAATCCCTTGCTCTGAGCACAGTTCCAGCACCATGAGGAGGCCTGCACCTCACCCAGCCATGGAACAGCTATTTCTCAGCTGACTCAGATTCAACAAGGAGGCTTGGGCAGTATATAATACAGTGCTCTTACCACCTATCTACTATTCTTTTTCAGTAGAGCAGAAGGGTGTGCATCAAAGTGAAACTTGCAGAAATCTGAGTTCCCATCAATTGTGCTAAGCAGGAAGTAGATGTCACATACACATCTTCCCTGGTAGACCATGAGTTCTTCCAGAAGAGACTATCAGCTGTTATCTGCCACCTTTAAGAAGGAACCAGTCTGGGTTGTATCCACTCCCAGCTTCAAGCCTCTTAGTTCTTTGGCTAACTATCTGTCCCTTGCAGCAGATTACAACACAGAATAAACTGCCATAAAATAAAATAATTCAGGGTCTGCAAAGAGAAGACTAGAGTCATTGGTGAGGCCAAACCCTGAGGGGTTTTCATCAATTTCCTAGACTTTACTGGAAGAATTTGTTTTATCTTTGTATAGAATTAAGATCTTTGCATAGAATTAAGCACCCTAAATTTTCAGAATGAGGTGAAGTACTACTGCTCCAGGTGTCACTGAGTTCTGCAAACACTCTCATAAACTGCCTTTGCTGCTGAGGATAGTCTTGCTCTTCATGACTGATGACTGCTTTCCCCCCCGCTGCACTTTTTTAGCCTGGTTCACCTCACTACACAGATTTATACTGAGACTCTACAAACAGTCACATTGGCCCAACCCAGCAAGAGAGAGCTATGGGAGAGGAAAAGGCATTGCTTGGACTAGCCTTGCCAACTCAAAGCACATTCCTCCAACAGCTCTCAGCAGAGCTGAGCAGCTATAGTCCATTGCATTTCATGTAGAATTCCTGGCTTCTGCCCAAGTCAGTTCTTGTGAACCCAGGCTAAAATACCTTGGAGTTGTATGTGGCCATGTTGCTTCTGAAGTACAAAAACCACACAATATATTTCCATCCCATCTCTCTTTAAATTTTACTCCTATAGTAAACCCAGCTCAAAATCTTCCATAATTCAAAACAGGCCTACACTTCCAAGCAGTGCAAAGACTTCAGTAGCAAGTAGCAAAATAAAGGGCTGCACCTAATGAACTAGGTCCCAATCAGTTAACAGTTCCCTGTGGACAAACTAGAAATTCCATAAATAAAAGCCAAGGGGAGAGACATTTTTTGGAAATGTCTTGCTGGATTTTGCTACAGCTAGCAGGAGATTTGCTCATTTTATTGGGGAGATGGGAGGGGAAGGCAGCAAGGAACAAGCTATTTGATTATATGCATGAGGTGTCAAGAAAGAATTGGTGCCCTGGAAGGCAAGACCATGCTGGGAGGTTCTTCAGCTGCAGATCGGTACACAGGAATTCAGAAGAGCTGTGCTGGCTGCAATGGCAGCACATAGATGACAGTCTTTGCTATCCCCTTACTGACCTATGATCAGCTTTCTTGAACTATCTTATCACTCTGCTGTTGCTGTCTTGGACTATATATAGCCCAAGTAAACTAATACAGGTATCTGATGAGTCCTTCATCCAATGCCATATCCAGGAAGAATCAGAAAGTTTTATCTCCAGTGGCATAAGGGGAAGAGATGAAGGGCAACTCCTACCAGCTCTTTCCTTTAAAACGTTCCCTTTACTTGTCCCACATGTTCACATGTTTACTTGTTCACATCCACTGGCCCTGTCTTTCAGGGACATGCACAAAAAGGGCAGGGTACAGCAAGGGGCAGGTTAAGGGGTACAAGGAAAACAGGCTTAAAAAAACCCAACCAAACACCTCACACCAATCATCACCCAGTACATAGTTCTGTGAAGATCATTGTTACGTGAAAGTAGCTGCCAAACCTTTTGAACAAACAGTGTTTAGCCTGAAGAGATCATGGATTGTTTGCTGCCCTTTCTTTGTGGGTGGATGCTGTTGTTTCTTCTACACAGCTGAATGGCAATGCATTTTGAAAAATTAATTACAAAATGGGAGAACTGCAAATACTTGTCTGAGCACAAATTGCTTTGTTTGCCTGAAAGGGAAGGTGTTAATATGAAGAATGATCACTCTTGTACAGGCATCTTCAGAGACAACACACATTCACAACCACAGTGGAGTTCCCACAGCAGCTCATGAGCACAAGCAGCTCAGGTCTCCAGCAAGATTAACTGAGCACTTTCTCAGTGCTCATCTCCACCCAGAAGCTGGTATTCTCAGGCCTGCAGTAAGTGATCCACCAGCAGCCATCTGCCTTGCTGTCATCCCCTTTTACCTCATCTTTATGTGTCACTGGAAAACAGAAGGATGCATTTTGGGAAAATTACTCCTCTGCATAACTTGAAGACTTGTGGTTGAACATAACACATTGTAAGGAAAGCAGTTCCAAAGGTAAGGCTCCTGTAGGCCCACCCTTCCAGCAGGGTACAACATCCAGGAGTTACTGGGAAGAGTAGTTTGGCAATGCAGGCTGGGCTTCTATGTTGGTATCTTTCACAGTCCTGCATAGGGTCCCCTCAGCCTTTCCTGCAACAGCTCCCCAGCTGTGGTAGCATGTGCCGCACGACTGCAGTGCCAAGTTCTTGCACAATTTACTTGCAGGTCTTTAAGACAGACTCTGCTGCCTGTTCTGGGCTCTGGCTGGAGGGAAAGGGAAAGTGACTGCTCCCATTTTAGCTTTGGATTATTTTGAACACATGATGTCAGATGCTTTGCAGTGAGAAGGCTCCTGCAGCATAAGTGCACACCAGCCCATAACTGCAGAGATGGGGAGAGGAGCTCAGGACATGTCCTTGCCCAGCCAGGTGATCCTGCTGCATCCTGAACAGCAGTGACATGATATGGGTTCTGAATAAGGTGTCTCCCATCTCTAGGTCACAGGTTTCTGCCATAAAAATTGCATGTTAAAAACCTTCCAGAGAACAATTTATTGTGAATGTCACAAAGCTCACTCACTCCTTTCTTGGTATTTGTTTCCATGCTCTCAGTCCTAATGCCACAAGAGATACCCAATTTCTGTAGCTAAAAGTGATGATGGTTATCCTCACAATAGTAGTAACACAGACTTCAGTCACTTGGAAATCATGAAATCAAAGGGAAAAATGAGAATGCACAAAAATAAAGGAAAACAACTTTTAATTTTCTGGCTTTTTTATGTATGAATCACACTGTGACTTATAACTCCACATTCAGTATTTTGGGGGTTTGTTTGTTTGAGGTTTTTCTTTGTTATTGGTTGGTTGTTCTTTCCCAGATGTCTAAGCTCTTCAGTCCTCTTTACAGTACCAGTAACATCTTGAGTTGTAGATGCTGAGCACACCATCTCTCTCTACACCCATGAAATTCACTTGTCATCTACGCAAGACTGCCGCACACATTTTTCAGAAGCTCTCATGCTGCAGAATGACACTGGTTCGTGCCTTCCTAAATTCCTTTCAGACAGCACTTGGGAGGCCCCTATATTAGCCATCCAAGGTGACCTTAGGAGACCCACTGTTTTGCTGACATTGAAGATCTGTGCCCATAAATCCACTGCACACTGAGAGATCCTTGAACAAAACTCTGTAAGACAGAGGTGATTACCCTGTCAAATTAGAAACTGATTCCATCCCCTGTCTAAAGCAACTATTACAACCTAAAATGTTTCTGTTCTCCTTCCTTTCTTCCTTGAAAAAGGACTCCCACGCAGACACAGCAAAGTGGCTGCATTTCAAGAACAAATTTAAAGCACGTACACATCAGAGTTACAAGTGAAAAGCAAGGTCTTTGGGACATTCTGCTTCAGTTCTCTCAGGCCTCAATTACACAAACACACAGGTCTGTACTTAATTTTAGTACAGAAACCAGTAGGTTTTGTAGCACACTCGTGGATTCTAGGGTAGAGACACTCCCATCTGTAGAATCAGGGCTCAAGCTCCCTCCACAAGACAGAAGTGAGCAAGATAAGGTCACACAATTGGAGTAGAAACTAAAGAAAAAAGAATCCTGTTGGTAAAGGGGCAAAGCCATAGTTTAATTTAGTCCTTAATTCAGGGGGAAACTGCAGTGCGAAGAGCTTCCCATTTCTACCTGTACCCACCTGGGGCACTTAAATGTTGCTATAAAATAGTACATATTACAGCAAAAAAGCCAAAGGGTTAAGACCATAATCACAGTAAGGGAACTAGGGAAGCAGGAGCATTCAGATGGAGAACACAAGTGTAGAATGTTCCTAATCGCAGCTCGAGTGTTGGAGCAGCAATTTTAAGCGAGGGCTTTGGCCACCTTCTCACTGTTGTCAGGCTGGAACTTATTCAGCTGCATCTTACCTCACAGAGACAGCCTTGCAAAAAGACTGGTTTTACAGTTTGGGAGGCATCTGCCCAGCAATTAATAGCACAGCATTCATTTAGCAATATCCCCCTTCCTCCACCCACTCGGCCTGGGCTAAGTTTTTAGCACCTCATACGCTATTCATTCTTAAAATCCATCAGGATGCAAACAAGTACTCAGAGGGATCAAGGATCTATGGCTTCCTTTATGTGAATCATTTCAACAGGGACTCAACATGTAAAGGTGAGTCACAGTAAAAATACTTTCATGTGAGTTACTCTCCAAGAACATGAATAGAACAGTTGACTGGAACATACTACTCTGCACAGGATTTTGAAAGGCAGCAGCCTCACCTCAAGTGCCTGGCCCTGCAATATGTCCAGCGTCACCAGGAGGCTGGTTTGGGGAGTCAGCTGAACTGCTGTTGTCTGATTGTTCCCTTCCCAGACACCAAGACTTAAATGGCAGGATGTTTTGCCGCTTCAGTCACAACTTAGAAGTTTCCTATCACAAACAATCATCTATGCAACGTTTTAGAGAGTTGCACAATCCAAGTTGTATTGCTGATCTTCCACAAACTTGGCATAGCACTTTGACAGATGGTCTCTTTGGCATTTGAAGAGCCTTGGGTTTTTTGCATTGGTCACATTTCAGAATCTGGCCTGCCCCAGGTAGCAGCTTATTTTACTGGCTTTGTGTATTGATATAGAGATCAAGGACCTCAATCACAAGCAGGCCTGCTGAGCAAGAGCTGTACAAATGCTGAACAAAAAGACATTTCATGCTTTTCACTGCACTTTGAAATAGATATTTAGACATGTGACAACAAGTTCTTTCTCCCTCACAATACATACAGTATAAAGAGAGATGGTCAGCATAAAGGAAGTTCTTTCATGAAACTCCCCAGAGGAAGGACTGAAGAAATCAGTAAGCAGGCCTAGGTCTGAAACAGGTTTTGGGACACTTCTAAAAAGGGGTGGTTCTGTGTGTTTTTTTTCTCCCATCTTAAAATCACCCAGATAAATGGGCAAACACACAGAGCAAAATCAGATTTCACTTATCTTCCCACCACTGTCAGGTTCATTTTTTTACTGCATCCGTTTTTTTGCTTGTAAAACCAAGCACACACACAAAAACATCCTGTGAATTTCAATCTTCCCTTTGGCACAATGATTTTACTGTTATTATTTCTACACACACACACTCCTGACAACTCTTCAGTTTATTGCAATTCCCTAAAAAAACTCAGAAAATGCTAATTAAACCTGTTTTTGAGGACAAGAATAAGCAATGATGCAAACAGCTGTGAAACATAACCTGGTCAAAGTATGAAACTGTGAGGCCATGAAGAAAGAAAACTCATGTGCGTTCCTATAGACACGGCTGTACTTGGGATCTTGCACAATAATTCTTACTCACTGTCACACACACACTACTTTTGCATCAGCTGTTGCTGTGGACCTCAGATCTAGAGAGCTGCAGAGGCCATTAAATGCCTAATCACCCATGATTAATTCAAATGGAGCTTTCCTATTCACAGGAACACTCCCTGCTTCCGAACAAGAACAGCAGACTGTTCTCAATTGTGTCTCAACATGCTCTATAAAGTGTGATGAAAGAAGACAAGAAATTTTCCTCCAGAAAGACAACAGTCTACTGGTGTTTAATAAACTTGTACATTTAGTTCTTCACAAGTGCAGACTTTTATTACCTGTGGCAAGCCAAAACTGCTAAGCAATACACGCCTCTGGTATAGTCCCTTTAGAGCTCTCAGAACCCACATTAACATGCCAAACACGCTAAGGTTTACTTCTCTTTGTCTCTCTCACACTCCCATCTGCTATTTCCTTAAAGTGAGACCCAGTTTCAACAACATGCACCACTCAGATACATTCTGGCAGGTTTGTAGCTGCATCTGCTGCTCCTTGCATGAGCCTTATATATTTTGGAAATGGTAAGTCATGTCCTTGGCAGCCCATTCTCATCTGTGTACTACAGCAGACAGAAGCTGAGCAGGTTTCTCTGAATCAGACTCTAGGTTCAGGGTACATGTGGGTGGAACTATTTCCCACAGATAGTCTTTCTTACCCAAGGAAGAAGGTAGACACAAGGTAAGAATTTTTAAAAACCTTATATTATTCAGTCAATTCACTTCTACAGCACCTAGAATTGTGCACTGAAAAGGCACCATATATATCACAGATATGGGCACCTAGAGCTGAGAGAGGGAGCAGGATAGGGGGACACAGACAAGGATAACACAAGAAAAACCCCAAAATATCAAACACACACGTACACCAGATTCTCTTAAAGGTCTTGCACTGAGACACTCAAAATCATCAGTCCTAACCAAAAGTCACACCCAGAATCCTTAGATGACACTCTAAGCTCTTTCAATTATTTCTTGGTCACTCCCTGCCTCAGTTTCCTCAGTTACACAATCATGAGTTTAATTCTTATTCGATGATGCTGACATTACATGGATAACAGCAGTTTACAGGGTTTGTCTTCTCCTTTTAATCTGGCACACTGCCCATGATTTACTGCTTGGTTTCATGCAAAAGCTCTGTCTCTTTCATTTATTTTTTTTACAGTTCTAGAAGCTTCAACATTAGCTTAGCACATTCAGTTCCAATTGAAAATGGCCAGAAATTCTCTCCCCACTGTGAAATTTCATGTGGAAGAACCAAGTCAGCTGCATCAGCCAAATTCTGCTTCTATAACCACTCTGAAACATGAAGAGATGGATAAACCCAGTGTGGAGAAAGAAAAGCTCCTCCAGTACTGCACTGAGGCATTAGGAAGCACAGTTTTCTGACATCAGTTATACAGATGACCTCTTGGCACTTCACTTCCAGCCTGACAACAGTGTAAACATCACCCTATGTAAAACGAATTGTTGTCACAACAAAAAGAAGTGTTACAAGTTTCCAGGTAAGTGGAGACAAACAGGAAACTAAGATAAAGCAATTGTAAACAAAAGAAAAAACCAAACATCACCAGGAGCTTCACACACAGCTGGCCCAATCCAGCTCTCCAAATACACGCAGAGAGTGAAACAAGCATCTGCTTCCACACACACTTTGCGACCAGTACCTACACCAGCAAGCCAATGCTATGAAATAAATGAAACCAGAAAGCACACAGAGCCTTACCTGCTGCCCTGGACCTTCCCCACAGGGTCTGCTGGTTCAGCCTGGGCAGGGCTCTCCTCTAGTACCTTTTAGGATGAAGAGACAAAGCCAGTTCTTCACCTCCAGAGCAGCCAGGCCACTTATAGCAAACACAATTTAACACAGCTGCTTCTAATATACACCCCTGCAAACTGAGCCCACCCACCCCAGCTGACCAGAGGGTCCACAAACCTCCTGCCCAAATCAAAACCCCACCAGCAAAACTGCTGTCCCTGGGCACAAGGATGCTTTTAGACAATCGCAGCCCCTAGCAGCTGCAGCTGCCATCCCTCAGGGAGCCCTCAGCTCTGTGGAGGGAAGAAGGAAAGGGAGAATTTCTTAGCAAATAGCCACCTTCCCAGTGTCCTGCCCTGGGCTGCTAATAAACTCTGCATTGAGAGGAGCACCCCAGTCCTTCATCAGTTTTCATAAGCAGGCTCTGCAACCTGTGGAGATGTGAGAGCTTCACCCAGGGCTGAGACTGGGCTGGGCAGAAATTTGGAAACCCCTTTCTCCTTCTGGTAGGCTGCAAAGTGTCTTGTGTTCTGTTTTCAAATTAGCAGAGCATTTTGGGAATCACAAGGCTTGTATTCTTGCAGTACACAAGAGGCCATGGGCTACTGTGAAATGGCCACCAGCTGAGGCACAATGTTGTTTTGAAAAACATGAGGTGATCTGAGGCCAGAGCACACAGTTAGTGCAGGTTTGATAATATCATTGCACATCCATGAGCCACAGTATGATTTTACATCCTGCTCTGGCCATCCCAGCAAACTATCCCTTTACCTTTCCCTTATGTTCACATCCATCTTTATTGTGAGTATGAAAAGAAACTTTATTCAACAGGGAGGTTAACCTGCTTTCTCAAACAAACCAAATAAAACGTGCGGTTTCAGCTGTGAGTTTTCCTGATGAGTCAGAACCATCATCCAATTTCTCAGAAAGGACCACAGAGCTGACAGAAGACTCTGACCCACTTGATTTGCCAGGAGGAAGCCTTGGTGTCCAAGGGCTGTGAAATCTGTCCTTCTCTGTCAGAAAAGGAAGCTATAAGGCTAAGACGTAGTTCATTCCTCTTATACATCACTTCTTAAAAGTACCACACTATTGCTCTAGGTTGACACAGTTTATTCAGTTTTCTTCACTGTTCCAAGATTGTCCTTAGAGCTGATGAAGTCTCTTGTCCTGTAACTTGATAGTAAAATTCACCTATACCATGCACACAAGCTCCCAACTGGCTGCCAGATGGCAAGAAAGTCATCTGATTTCTACTAACTCTATTGGATTTGAGCTTGGGAGTTGAAGAGCACCATATCTCACAGGCAGTCCTTGGCTGAGTTAGTTCCCTGCTGCCCTCCTTTCTTTGAGCATTCAGATTCCATTCACACAACAAGACACATGTCTAGCCAAGTACCACCTCCAGGCCCAGCTAAACTAAATCCAGCTACCCACGTGAATGATGAGCACAAACTTAACTACGCAAATCTCCAAAATACATTATCTGAGCAGACACTTGGAGGTGAGCTCTCCTATGACAAGTATAGCCAAACCACCTGCACTATCTTCCAGAAAAAGCACTTTAAATATAGTAATGATTTTAAATTCTCAGCTCAGTGTAACTGCTCACGCCACTTTGCAAAGTAAAGCCATGAGGCAAAGGTATGTTTATCAACCCAGATTTATGGCAAAGCTTAGAACAAAACCCACTCTCTCTGCCTATAGAATTAAGCTGTAACTAGAAACACAATCTTCTCTTCCTTTGTATTAACACCTCCTTTGCCCGGTGTCATTGAGAATAATGAGATAAAAACTGCAGCAACATAGCTGGAATGGAAATTAGTTAGAAGTCCTTGATAAGATTGTTTTCATTGCAAGGTGATAGTGCTTGGTTAGCTTCCAGCTGACACACACAGAACTGGCAATAGCCTTGTGGTATTGCATGGAGCCTGAAATGGATGCATTCCCACTTCTGCAGTTGAAAATTTGAAATCATGCCTTGATTTCTACTCAGCCTAAAGGTGTCCTTCATGACCTGGGACCTCAGGTAGCTGGCCTAAGAGCTCACCCTAGAACTGCAGATTTTGACAGGAGAGTTCTGTTACACCATAACTTTGTTTGAAGGGTGTGGAGGAAATGCTGTCCAACCTGTTAACTGCGTAAAAGGTCCTTTGAACTGTAGTTACCCGTTGGCACAGAGCTCAGTTAGGCAATCTTAATTGTTTGCATTTGATTATATATATAAAAAAAATGTGAAGTTATGTCGCATTGAACTAAGATACTTTCAAAAAGATGTGGATAAACAACTCAGGAACATACTGCAGGAACACCTAGAGATCTCTGCCAGGGGAAATACAGATGAGAGGGACCTCAGGTCAGCCTTTTACACATGTTCATCTGATTGTTCATCCATTCATAATGTCACCATACTCCTCTTCAGTGCTAGTGGGTTTTGATCGAGCACAAAGAAGGAAAGTTTTGAATGAACAAAACACAAAATCAGTATCTTCATATGGTGGCCAGTCCTCATATTTGGACTGGATTCTCCCACAGCATCTACAGTTTGGGAGGGTGAAGGTTCGTGTTCCAGACCCACATGCACACATGCAAAGAAACACAACATAAAAGCACACACAAGAGAATACACAGTATTGTGGTTCCCCAGTATCCGGGCTCCCCGCACTCCCTGTGGCCAGGCTTTGAGAGGGTATTTATTACACAGTGTGGGAGTGTTGGTGATGAGGAGGCTACCAGAGATACAGAAAGGCTGCTAGTTTGGGTAACAGAGGAAACACTGTGACTGTTGTAGAGGAAAAATATAGGGATGACTAAGGGAGGAAAACAGAAAAGGAAGAAAATACTTAATGTCAAAGAGTTCCAGTGCACATCCTCAGTTTTAGCATCAGCCCTTTTGAGTTTACCCACATTTGTATGGAATAATTCCTGGTTGGTGAGAGAGAAAGTGAATGTAGTTCTGTAGGCTATATGCCAAAATATTCATGACAGTTGTAGATGATTTATAACTTACAAAAGACACTGAGATCAGTGCTTGGACCACAGTGGCTCTTTTTCTATGACAAGGCACAGGTCTTTATAATGCAGAGGGATTAGTGCCTATCCATCCATTGGAGACACTCATGGGACATCAGGATTCTGATGCTAAGGAAAAAAGTTCCCAATTACTGCCTCCTGGCTCTGCCTCATGAGCTGCAGCATGTCATGTGTACTGCTAGGGTTTTAGCCTCTTTGCTTACAAAGCAGAGGTTTGACAGGCACAGAAACAAATTCTTCAAGATCTGCAACAGCTGTGGCCAGCATTCAGATAAGAGGCCCTATATTTCTACAGCCACCCAGCCAAGGCCTTATGCAACTTGGTTAAATTGCCTTTTGAGACGCTGCCTTGCCAGCTCGAGTAAGTGGCAGATACCTCTCTATGGGAGAAGAAAATAAGTCTTTTGTTAGGCATCAATTTGCTTTTCCTTTGGGCTCAAATTTTGAAACACTCTATTTTTTCCTCTGTATTGTTTTGGGAAGGTTTTCATAATGCGGAGTCTTCATGCATCCAAACACGTGCTGCTCCTGGCCCTGCCAGCCTTCTGTGCTTTGGTGTGGAGGCAAGTCAGCTCTGTCTCTGTATGAATGCAGAGCTTTCCTGAGGGCCATGGTGTTGAATGGCCATTCTCATAACCCTAGACCTCCTCCTGCCTCCCTGACACTGTTTACTCTGTGCAGGGTAGAGTCTGCAGCCGAGTGTGAAGTTTAAAGGTTCTCTTTCCAGAATTAAAATATCATTCTGTGACAATTCATTAAGAAAAGAGAAACCAGGCTGAATTCATCAGTATCCTCTGGGTATCCCTCAGCAAGCAGAAGACTGTCCCAAGACATTTTTGCACACAAAATGGGAAATGTGGGAAGAAGTACTCACCCTGTGTGGACACGAGCCATCAGCAGTAGCTCAACACTGACCTAGTATTGTACCCACTTAATAAAGCAAAGCCAATATCAGGTTTGTTCAGTGTGTGGTCTCAACAGCACCAGGTGCTGCAGATTCAGCTCTTGTTGGTTCAAATACGTTTTTGCTATAGTCCATATCTATGGTGTCATCACAACTTCTTGGTTCACTGAAATCACACCTGGCTCAGAATTTAAACACAGTAGCTGTGTACACGAGACAACAGAAAGTCTACCTGGCACATTTCACCTCTGATTTTGGAATCCTAGAAGTAACAATATGTGCTGATTACATGGAAGATCTGACACCAATGCAGACAGAATTAATCCACAGATCTTTAATTAGGAGCACTTTGGCAAAAAATAAAGGCAGAACTTCCAAATTTCCAGAGAGGAGCTAAGAATAAAACTGATCTTCATCAGTTCAGGCATGAATTTCCTCAGGGTTGGTTGCTCTGGGAGTGGCCATCACAAAGGCAGATCTAGGAAACAGAACAAACATGAGTGAAGTTCAAAACAACAGCACATGACTCTGCAAAGCAGGAGTCATAAAAAGGCAAAGGAACTACTAACACTTCACCCTTCTATTGCACCTCCCTTTGGAGGACTCAAATGTGCTTCACCACAGACACGTGTCAGATGGTGATGCCTTTACTCAGGTACCTGGCTATCTACATGACCTCATTTGATTTTATGGTTCAAAGCAGTATCTGAAGTACAAAGGGATCAGATTCCTGCCCTAGCTGATGCACTGTCAGTCAGTTTAGGATTGTTTTTTATTGATGAAAATGTTGAGTCAGAAATTACTGCCACTTTCTCTTGCCACTAGTCTTGATATTCAGAGTCCAATGTAACATCATTACAAAACACAAGTCTGATGGTCAAGGTACTAGGCAAGGAAAAATGGGAAACTATCTGAGACATTAAGCAATGTTCTCAGTGGTTGATACACCACATATGCAACTTTACTTACTGCATTTAAAGGTATGAAAGGCTCTGGCCTGCTCTACACTTGGTCTTTCAGATGCAGATGAGGGATGATCTTCGCTTCTCCTTGCACTCATGTGAAAGGTCACTGAAGACAGGCCCACTGAGGTGTGGGCGAGCTGAATCAGGAGCCTGTTCTGTGCTACGTTTCACAGCCTTGCTGAAAGGAAGGTCACCCACAATGGCAATTCCACAGTGAGTAAAGTGATGATCATTAGATTATCATAGCATGGCATACTGCTATTGTTGTTATGATGATCCTAATAAAAAAATCTTCACGAGGCTTCTCTTGGGTGTAGCTATCATATGCACTTCCTCTTGAGATTTATTTCTGTTCAGTTAAATGATAATTCCACTAAGAAGCAGTGTCCATAAAGCAATGGTATGCATGACATGATTCTGCAGATGGTCAACATTTAAAAGAACTAAAAATGTCTTAAATGCTCATATGGCCATTTCACAGTGAGAAATGAAATGAGAGTAGATGGGATTGTATTAGAATAAATTTTTTTGGCCTATATTAGCGGGGATTTCTGGGGGCTTGAAATCACATTGTTAATCCATTCTTTGAAGTGGAAAGAGATAGAGTAGAATTTTCTAGAGATTTTCTGCTGTTTCTTTAATTTCTAGGTACAAATTTTGTTGATTCTTCCCCTTTAGACTCCTCCTCTGAATTTTAAGTGAAATTCCTCCTGAGCTCCGGCCAGGCTTACTGAGTCAGGGACTGCGTGTGTGTCCTCTGCCCTTACATCACCTTCACAGCCCAAGACTGGGGCTTCTCTGCTCTGCCATAATCCAATCAACATCTCTGAATATTCATTAGATTCTTTCTGACTTTGTGTCGTGTTCAGGTGTTGAAGTGCCCACTAATACTAGAGATGCTTCAATGTGGGAATCAGATCCAATTAGATACTGCACCTTCATGTTTCAGCCAGTAGCCCATACTGTTATTCAAAGCAAGTAGTTGAAATGCTGATCAAGGGGAATAGAGCCCTCTCATTTATCTATGGCATGGAGCAACTCAAACCATAGCTGCTCAAAAAGGTAAGGAAAAATGCCTTGAAGCCCCAGTGCAGCCCTGGGAGCTGTTTCACAGCAAATATCTTCATTATAGTGTTTCTCTTTAATCAAGTATTTCCATTTCTTAGTGGTTCTTATTGCTGGTGTTTTAGCTTACAGAGGTTCTTCAGAATGGTTAAGATCTTCTCTTCCTTCCCCTGTACAGTTGCTCAACATGGTCACAATTTTGAGACAAGCTGTATGAGTCAAGGGCAAAACTTGGACAGCCATGCCAGAATTTTGCATTTGCAACTTTTCTGCAAGCATATTTTTCGGTTTAACCCTCAGGTCAGACATCTAGCTGATATATATAGAAATAACTTTCTGGAGACCCAACTCAAATGAATCTGGGCATCCAATGAGAGAATTATTATTTGTAACTGATTGCACATAGAGTTGCAACACAGGGGAGAGTGTTTTTTTGCTTTTTTCTCCCCTTGTCGCCTTTGGAAATTTCACAACCTTCAGTTAGCCAGACTCTGAGTCTGAGCTGAGAATCTTGCAACACTGGTGTATCAATGCCACTGAAAAACAAATCTGTTCAGCGTCATAACTTTCATTGATCGACCAGGTTGGATCCAAGCTGATAGCAGATCAGATGAGATCTCAGGAAAAAGAAAAAGAAAGAGTCAGATTAGTTGATTCAGACTGACATGGAATTGCAGTCTGGCAGCACATAAACCTTCTGGTTAGCAAACAGACTGCATGGCCCAAGGCTTCCCTCAGGACAAACTCTGACACAGTATGGTAGGCCAGACATGTCTCCATCACAAAGTGAAAGATTTTAGTCTCCTGGGACCTGTGGGGCACAGGCAGAAGACACACTACGGACTGGTGTGGTCTTTGAAAGCTACAGCCCAGGGCCAGAGTCCCAGATGCTACTTATCCAGATAACCCCATATGATCAACATTCACTGCTTCTGCTGATGAGCTTTAGAAATGCTCTCACTGGTGCTTTTGGCATATGTGACCGGAGGGCTGTTAGTTTTGTTTGCGTTTTCCTCTTTATTTTCTGCTACTACGTTAATGTAGACCTCCCTGCATGTACTGTTGCCTGAATCTGTCCCATGATTTTGCTAATGATGTCACAAGCAGGGTTATGACCACTCGTGACAGCACATGTGAAAATAACCCTTCAGAAGATAAGGAAGCCACTGGAAGGACTAACATACGAGAAGGTAGAAATCCCACTTCTGTGTGAAATGTCCCATGTTAATAAACCACTAAAGAGTGGGAAAAGTGCGTGGAGTGTAAGGAACTCTGCATCAACCATTGGATTTTCCTTTAGATTTCATTCCAGGCTCAACAGAGAGACAAAGGATCAGGGATTTCTCGTTGCTTCATCTCCTTTGTTCTGCATTCTTGAAGGGAACAAGTGAAACCATGAGGACTGTCCTTTCCTAGAACCTCTTCCACTTTTCCTGGAAATCAGTCTTCAGTCACATGATACGGTTTTGCTGCTCTTTAGGAATTCCAGATCCTGAATGAGGCAGATTGTAAACAAGGAAATCTGACACTTCAAGGACAGAAGGAGAGAACAAGATGTCCATAGACACACTGGAGTGTTTTCAAGCATTGCAATGTGTTCTGTATTTTGTTTATAAATGTGCCTGTCTCTGAGTGTACACACACACACATACACAGTCCTACAGAGTACATACTATCGTTTCTTCTCCCACATCTCTGAAAGCAGAGAGAGTCAGTCATAAACAAAGTGATGTTCTCCAGGACAGGCACTGCTCTTTCAGCCCAGTCCCTATCACAGCCCTCTCTTTGTGTCTGCAGCTCTGTGGTTTGAAACCCAGTTATTTTCTAGCATAAGGCAGGGATTGCAGGGCCTTGTTTGGGTGTGCAAGCAGGTACATGAGCACCCACAAGCTGTCAGTCATTACCAGCCTCTCTTGGCTAGTTGGTGACTAAAACCCAGTCAGGTTTTTAAGGAACACAGCTGGCTGCTGGAAATGAGATATGGGGTGGGTGCTGAAGGGCAAACAGATGATTATTTTGGCAAATTAGCAGCATGATTAAAAAAGAGATGGGACAGACCCTTCAAAATGCACAAGGAGGAAAAAGAAACTTGGAGGATCAGGGTAGCAGCTAGATTGGCATACCACATCACTGAGACCCTTGCCCAACAAGGAAATGATACTGCAGAAGAGGAAGATTTACACCAGAGCATGTTCTTTCTTCTCCAAGTCAGACGCAGTTTGCAGTCCTGTGCCAAATGCTCACATTAACTGCAAAGAGCTCCTTAATCCTAAGACATTTTTAGTCTTAACATTAAGCATTTACCCCTTATCAGAAAATTAGCCTTAAACCTAATACAGCTGAAATTCAGTCATAAACAGGGTCAAAAACGGCTTCTTCTCCCCCCATTTGTAATAGAAAACTTTTAGACAGTTGGAGACAAACATTTGCTATCAAGTCCTTCCCAAGTGAGTTAATTTCTTGCCATTTACAAAATGTTGATCAAGGAGCCCTGTTTGCTTAAGTCTGTTTTGAAGGCACAACTCTGAGTGGTACTGTGAGACAAACATGCACAATCATAGCATGCAGGCCATTAATTAAGGCCTTGTAAAACACCAGCTGAAGTTACTGGAAGGATTCCCATTGATCCATTAGATTTTGGATAAGGCTTGAAATACAACAATTGAACTGATAAGTATAGAGACCTCCCCCCACTCTTGCTGCATTTTTCATGTTATTTGGATCCTTCGCATGTCAAATACCATCAGGATCAAGGACTAAAATCTTGGCTGGAAAGAAAAAGGTGGTTTGTTTTGTGTGTGGTCCCTTCAGCACTGGTGCTAGGGCTTGGTTTGTTCTGCCAGGTGCTGTCTCTCCATCTTCCTGGTGCTGTGGTATCTCCAAGCAACCTTGCAATACCAACAGGGCTGGGACTACGAGTGCTGCACAGAGCAAGGAAGGAGCCTTACTGCCAGTTTTGCCATATCACACTGAAACAGGCAGAGTTTTACTGGTCAGTGTGGACTTTTCACAGCAAAACTGTTTTCTTATGTTGCACGTGGAACCACCATCCAGAGCCATCCACAGAATCATTCCTCACTCCTCTCCATTGTTATACACTGGTTTAGCCCAGAAAGCACCAAGACCAAAATAGTGGAGCGGCATAAAGCTGAAACTATTGGAAAGAAAAACCCTCCCTTATCTCAAGGACAATGGTAGTATAGCTTCTTGGTTAGACAGCTGCTGGGGACTCATTTTGTTCCAGCCCTGACCTAAGCACCTGCCAGATCGTT
>JAWWMP010000023.1:10333871-10353653 GCA_035047865.1 Dendrocincla tyrannina | reverse complement strand
CTGCAGTGTTACTTTCTGTAAAAATAGAACTAATTATTATATGTCACTAATATGACTTGTACCCATCCTAAGAGGCCTAATAAATAGAGGAAAATTCATGAGGAAATACACTTAGACTTGGAATACAACGTTAATACTAATCATATAATTGAAAAATTCAGCTCCCCCAAAAAAATCAATGGGACTATGATGTTCCTGTTGTTCCCTCCTGCCTGAGTACAGCAACACAAACAACTCACCAGATTTTTGCCATCCTACAAGGAGTGCCTGTCTGCAGTTGGTCATACCCTTGGATAAATGTCAGTGTGCTTCCTTGGCCATGAAAACATGGGAAGCTGCTTTCTACCCTCTGCAGTGCCAGAGTGGGCAGTTGGGCTCTTATTGGGGAGGAACAGACAAGCCAGAAATCAGACCAAATTTATCTTGCTTGTGGAGCCATAGCCTGGAGCTGCTGCAAGAAAGTTCTCACCCCAGATTTTCAACTCTGGATCCTCTTTATATAGTTCTAATGGGCTGAAACATCTCAGAGGAAGAGGAAAAAAACGAGCCAACAACGGTATCTTTGGGCAATCAGCAAATTCTTTTCCTGACAATCCACCAGTGTGTAGATGCCTGATGGTTTATATCCTTTCTGCTATTTTTCTCTCCTATCACATATAACTGTGAATTCTCTCATTAGTCATACTGCATTCATTCCAGCACATCACTTAATCTTTCTTCATCAAAACAGCATTTGGACAAAGTTAACTTAGTTGAAATGTGGGTGCTCTCGTCACTTCCCTCTGTGCTGTATTTGTTCACTGCTCTATTCTTTTTTTGAGGTAGTTGTGTCAGGTAGCTTTTGATGAGTCACATACTGCTCATGTTCATCTGTTGCTGTCATGTAGCCAACAAAGCCCCAAAGATGTCATCAAAAGTAAAAATAAAGCCCATTGCATGATACTGGAATCAGCTTTTCAGCATGAGTGGGTGCCCTGTGCCATCAGACAGCTCTTTTCAGTATGATTCTCTCAATCTCTCTTTGGAAAAGATCTTACTTATTTACACAAAAAGAAAGTACAAATCCCCTAGATATTACTTGAAGGAAGCATAACATCTCACTTGGAGTCATTTTTTGAGTGATTAAAAACTTAATTGCAGATACAAGTTGTTAGAGAGGGTGTAGAATACTCCTACTGTGGCTACAGACACCCTAGAGAGGCCAATATTCCCTGTTTAGGTTGGTGGGAGAGCATGCCCATTTCTTCACTAAATAATCATGCATGCACCATGGATGTTTGCAAGCATAAGCTATTTTATGTTAACATTGAAAATGTGTTTACAGGTAAAGTACTGAGCTTCAGAAATCTGTTGTGCTGTCTTGCTGTGTAGAAGTGGCCAGCAGAATGCACTGTACGTGCAGCACACATACAATTTGGATCCTTGCTCAATGCCCATAGGGTTAATAAAGCAAGAGGGAACAGAGCACCAAAGCACTGTTGATAACTGTATGTGCACCAGAGACCATTTCACTGGCTTTGTGGAAGAGCTTTTATCATGTAATTGCTCAATATTAAAAACAATATTTAATACTGCTTATCCAGAGATCTGCAGTTCCAACCAGAAAAATATATAGACTGACAAAAGGGTAATATTGGGCAAGTCACAGCAGGAGTTGCAATGAAAAAGCAACTAGCCAAAGGAAAAAAAATCAGTAATCAAGCACTATGACATAAAGGTTGGTCTAGGATCTGTAAAGAAAGTCAAACTTGGAATAGCAAGGGTGTAATTCTGGAAGGAATTAAGGGATCTCCACTCTAATTTGAAGTTGGCTGCATATTATTTCCATCTCAAAAGTAGGAGTGAACATTAAGGGTCTGCCCGACACCATACAACAGGGAACTAAGCAAATGTGGAGTCTGGTGATTCCTGCATATGATACCGTTTTCTTTGACCATGTGCTTTCTCCCTGCTTAGAACAGTAGGTCCAACACAATTTGTGAAGACACCAGCAGAGGAAACACTTGTGATCAGGGGAAGGTTTTAAACAGCAGTAAGAAGGAAAATGAGACGTCTTTGTTTTGGTCATGGCGGAAGTAGAGAGAGCCCTAAGATAAGCATGGAGCTGGGGGTACAGAACAAGACAAGACTAGAATGAGCAGGGCTGACAAAACACAATCAACCATCTCTGGAGGGGAGGCCTGGGAGATCCCCACATCCCCTTCTTTACCACATGTGGAGGGATTTGGGGATCTGAGTTAGAGGGAATAGGAGGAGAAGGAGAGACACTTGCATGCCAGCTGCAGGCAGCATTGCCCCCCAGAGTCAGGTCCAGCTGGGGGAAGGAGAGAACCTGGCCAGCCTGGGGGGGCAGCTGTAATTTTAACAACTAGATGGCAGGCTCAATGCTCAGCCTGAGGGCAGGAGCCTGTATGTTTTCCTCCAGCAGCTAGGTAACCTTTTCATTTCTCACCTTGCACTGACAAGCTCCACTTCAGCATGATTTGCTGTCACAGAGCCAGGCACTGCTGGATCAGAGAGCTTTGGGATGGCCTCAGTCACATTCAAGTTGATGGAGGAGCAGTTTGAGTCAGTCTTTCAAAAAGTGGCCTTAGAAGCCACAGGACAGTGGCTCACACTCTCTCTTCTCTCTAACAAAGGCTCACAGAGGGTCTTAGTTGACTGTCCTGGCTGGGCAGACTTCTCTGAAGAGATGGGGCAGGACCTGACACGGTTTGTTTTGCATGTTTTAATCAGCAGAGCAATGCTTCATGAGCACTCTCGTACATGCCAGAAACAACCCTCCTACACAGAGTTGTCAGTGATATTAAACAGAATGAGAAGGCAAGAAGGCTCAACCTCATAGGGGCCAGAGCTGCTATTTTCAGGGTCAGATCTAGAGCCTGAGAACTGGACTCTGACTTAGGACAAGAGTCTCCTCTCAGTTCTGTTAGACAGAGGGAACAGGCTCTCCCTGGGGCAGAGGAGGTGGCAGGGGTGTGAAAGGAACCCCCTGCAGAAGCCACGGCTTTTATGACAAATAGTTAAAGGCGGGGGTTTTCAAAATTCCTTGAATGAACAAGTACATGTCTTTCCTCTGCTGAGTTTGTATTTGTCCTTCTCAGCAGTGCTAGATCATTGTTCAACTCCAGCCTAATGACTGATGATAATTAGATAACACTGAGGTTGGACTACTGGGAGCTTATACTTACTTAGTTTGAAAGTCTGTACAGTATATATGTATGTTCACACACCTGTATGTATGCACACATGTGTATATGATATATATGCAGATGAAGTTGTTGCTCACACATTGATTCCCTGCACATCATCTTCAACAAACAGGGAGTGATAAATAATTCTTAAAGACACTGCAAAAAGAGTCACAGATCGAAGGGGCTTTACTCTTCTCACGCAGTCACTAACAACTGGAGTACTTTTACCTTCAGTGCAGTGATAAGCCTGGGTGGTGCTTTGGTACTGTGATGATCTGTGCCCAAAACAGTCACATATAGATCCTTATTCAAGTTTGGATTTTTATTGGTTTTGGGCAAGAAATTATCTTTTCATTCTGTCTGTAGTAATGCAAACCCTATTTTGAGCATTGTAATAATTATTGCTGGTAATAGTTACTGTAATGATCAGTAGCGAAGTCCTCTGGCAACCCACAAAAAAAACCTGCACTGTCCCCTAAAATGGTGGCAGGGAATTGCCCAGAGATATGCATTGTAGCGTTCTCCTGTCCTTTACCCTACTGGAAGAAAGAAGAAATGACAGCAAAGCAAATGAGTTGGTTATTCCCCAAGACCTGTACCCACAACCAAATCAGAAAGAGGTATGCTAGTGAACAAATGGAGTCTGCCACAGGAAAAAGTCTTACTCCCTCTCTTCCTAGGGCTGCGGTGGTGAGTGCAAGATTTCTCATCTGCAGGTCCAATCCTGCCCAACACAAGCAGTTTAAGCACAGACTGCTAAAGATCCCCTCGCCTTGCATGGGCTCATGATCAAGTTGTAATTGCTCAGCTATTGCATCTGTTTGCTAGTTAAAACCAGCTGTCTCTGTGTGAGCTCCCATTCAAGAAATAGCTGTGCAAATACATATTTTACTGTTAATGTGAAGAATAATTTTGTGGCCCCTGACCTAACTGACCCTTCAAAAGCAGCATAGGTGTTTTCATTCCTTCCAAATTCACACAAAAATGTTATCCCCCAAAACAACCAGTTCCTATCCTTTCCTACTATCCAGCACAACACCCAAGACATTTCCCATTTGAATGGATTTATGGCCTAGTAATTATAGTTCAAGAAATCCATTCACAGTAAAGTGTGTCCTGGATACTTCAGCTCATCCTGGCAAACCAAATGTTTAACATCACGAGGGGTATAAAAATACAAGCAATCGTGTTTGAGTCGCTTTTAGTACAACAGATTAGTTTACAGGCTCTGGCAGTGTTTGTAGCATAAATCATGCTTTAGAGATGGGAAAATACTCTGAGATTATCTAGTTCAACTGGTTTTTTGTAAGTATCTATTTTCTGCTGCCTTCATCAAAACTTAATTTGAGAAATATCTTCATGTACAAGATTTCCACTACTTCCCTTTGGGATTAGCCAGCAACCTAAAATCATTGTTAAGAAATATATACTGGCACTTAAATCTACAGTTTCCATTGCTCATTTTAAGATTGTTAAATCTTAAAATTTAGTATCTCACCTATTTCCTTTCTCCTTTCCTTCAGTGTTCACAGCCTCCAGGTACTTGCAGCTGGTTCAATTGTGTCCCATCATTGGTTAGTTTCTTCCAGCTAACCAGTGTCCTAGTAGAGACAAGGACACTTCTCCAGCTCTGCTTCCCTCCAGGTCAGGAATCACCCTACAGCTCCTGAATGTGGTTTTGCCAGCAGCAGAGAAAAGAAAGGATTGCTAAGGACAGGTCAGTGGCCAAGACAAACAGTCACTGTAATACAGGAGAGCCATTTCCAGTATTTTGAATTATTTCACTTTTAATAGGAGTTTTTGCCCCTCTAGTAATGGTTCAATCACCTTTCCCTTAGTTGAACCACTCCTCTGACAAGAAAACAGGAGCAACCAACCGAGACCTGTTTGGAGCTAAAGGCAGCTGCTGTTTACTTGCATATTTTGCTTTCTCACAGAACTGCTTGGTACGTTGTGGCCTTGACGCTGAGCAAGGAGAGACTGTGTGCATGGGGCATGTAAAGTGCATATTCCTCTCCTTGGCAGGAGGCCCTTGGCAGCAGCAGCTTAATGCACAGTTCGGAGCCCCGACTTCCTCCTCCTGCCCCCCCTGCTTTACTCCACACTCGATATATGTGAGCGCTCACCCCTCTGCTTGCTCCGTGCCCTTGTGGGGACACAAAAGGTGGAGCCATGGCCCTGGCTTCAAAATTCCCACTGACTTCTCTGTGGCCAGAATTTCACTTTAAATGACCCTTCTCCAGAAGCAATGAAGGATTAAAACTGTGCCACATGAGTGCACTGGTTAAAATGGAAGACTTGCTAAGCAGTTACAGGGTCCAAAAAGAGTTACAGAGGGTCAAGTTTCCAGTTCAGTGAATCCTGTCAGCTGTCCCAGGGCACTGCCTTGCTTGGGAGAACAGAGTTGCCATCCACACACACCAACAAGAATTAGAGGCTGAGATTTCCAAAGTGTGTTACTCTGATCATACACCACAAAATGCCTCTGCTGTGCTGGGATCCCAATTGTACTGGATTGAAAGCTCTTCCGATAAAAAATTCTAGGGCTCAAATGAACGACAGTTCTGGACACAAACCTGAATTCAGTGCGAGGTCAGAGTTTTTCTTGTTCAAAACATCAGGTCATGACATAATTTGCAGTGTGAATATGTCAGTCAAAAACCCTGCAGCCTTCAGACAAACCCTGGCCCATTACAACGTGCCCTGTGAGAATGCAGTGTGAAGATCTACACTGTGTCCTGTCATCTCTGCAAGGTATTTCATCAGTCACCAGGCTGTTCTGCAATGTGATTAACAGCAGAATTGTGTAAGCTCAAAGAAAGTGAAGGCAAAGAGCAACTTTGGCAATCCCTGCCCAGGCCAGGGAAGGTGATGAAGGCTACGAATGGTCCTGCCGTTCAGTCACATCGCAGGTGGTGATTAGATATTTGCTGAAGGTTTTACAGGTGTTTGCAGTGCTGAAGCAAGGAAGCAAAGGCTATGAAGAGATATATGTAAGCTCTTTTATTGCATCAAGCTGGTTGACTAAATGCAGCAAACAATGTAAAGGTTTGTGTCTGTGGTTCCTCTCTTTGCTGAAGCTGATATCCCAAGATAAAACTGTGGTTTATAATACCTTTATCAAAAAAAAGGTAATCAGCACTAATCATAATCAAGGTTCCTTTGCAAATGAACAAAGAAGGGAGCTGAGCCTGAGGGAATGGATTTAATCAGCTTCAACTGACATTTCGCCTGATTCATATAACTGCAACTGGTCTTCTATCTGGTTAAATTAAGGGAAGTCTTGTCAGTTCACCACCAGTAAACCCCCAGACTGGTCACAAGAATGAATATTAACACTAGATTGAAAGGGGGGGAAGGGGGGAAGAGAAAACAAACCACCAAAACCAAACCACATTTGTCTTGCACTTCCATCAAAGCTTTCTCTGTTCTGAATGACACTGCAAGAGCCAGCAGTGGCTTCCTCCTGCCCGTAGGATTTTGGTAACAAACACCTTACTTTGCTCTCTGTAAAAGGATTCACTGAGTTGATTCACACTAGAATTTGTGGTGGGTTCTTCGCAGCCTTGATATTCCTTTCATTCCCCCATGCATGGCAGGGTGTTTTTTCATGCTGCTCTTCTAATTTGAGGGATACACACCAAAAGCCACGGTTTCCAGGAGCAGAGGCAATGCATCCAGACAGGTGTCACTACATGCAAGCAACCTGGCAAAACATACCTGCTGCCCTGAATGGGAACTTGGGATGCACCTGGGAATTTTTTTTTCCACATGTTAAATGCACGTGAGGACTGTTCCAATGAAAGGTGCTGAAGTCTCATATTGATCTCCCTAATGGGCAACAGCAGAGCAACGTGCCCTGGCCCTGACCTGGCTGCAGGGGCAGCCACTCTGGCCTGAGCACTAGGCTCCTCCAGTGAGAAAACCAGCACAGAGGGCAGGTAATGTCACCAGTCTGATGACCAGGCACAGAATGTTTATCTAGTGGGTATGAGAACTTATTCCCATCAGGAGATAGCTTTATTTAACACTGCTAAACTTCTCTAAAGTAGTTCTTATGGCTCATAACCTGGCATCGCAAACTACAGGGGAAATCTGCATGGTGGTTGCTTTTTATGGAAGGGTGGTATTAGGGTCTGCCTCTGGCATTTCATGCAGCAGCACCTTGACTGGTCCAGGGATGCTGGAGAGAGCAACACCTGTTTCCTGATCATAGTCAAGGATGCAACTAGTCCACAAAAAAAGCCCCACTTATCTTTAATAAAGGTTAAAGCAATTAAAACCTGACTCAAATGTTTGGTGACGAGATATAAAGCCTTTTTGCCTCTAGACAACTGATGTTAATTACATAGATTTTATTTTATAATGATGTTGCAAAGTCATGATAGCGCAGGTAGTTCCTGGGTGAAATAAGCCCAGTACTCCTTAAACAGATCTTCAAGCAAAGAAAGCCCAAAAGCACTTGCCTTTTGGCAGGCCCCTGGCTTGTTATCTCAGTTTCAGGGCCAGGGCTTGGCAATCCTAGGACAAAGACTTGCTTTCAAAGATGGCTCTTTCTTGTTGAGAAACAAACCATGTTTCTGCCATCCTCCCTACACCCATGGTAAAAAGGTGTTTTATAGACAATCCTGGAGATGAGACTCCTGGCAATGAAGGATTACAGTCAAAATAAAAAGCCAAAGAAATTAGAGAATACAAATGGAGAAAAAAGGAAAAAATAAGTAGCAACTGGAGTGCACTGATCGGGGTCCTTTGGGATACTCTGCTGGGGCTGTCCCGGGGACTGGCAGATAATCCTAGTACTTTGACTGAAAACTTATGTCAGCAGTATCCTTTGGTCCTAGTAACATAATAGTCAAACACCCCAAAAGGGACAGCCGAAGGCACTTGGATTCCCTTGTGGCTAATTACAGATTTTAAAGTTTTGGATGAAGCGGGTGTTTCCCCCATTAAAGAAAAAAAAAGTATAATTGTATAACTCCACATCCCCTTTCTAATGAAACCCACACAGGGAACCTTGTACATCAACTACAAAGTGCACATTGTTCTATGTCAGCAGATAAATAATTCGCCATCTGAAGACTTGGAAGCTTTTCTCTTAGTTCAGGATTATTGTTCCACTTGAAGCATGAAGTTGGCAGCTTTACTTTCTTTTTCTTCCCAAGAGAATTGGATCACTCTAAGACTTGAGTAACTTCCAGGCTAAATAGCTCACCAAGATATTTTTGTGTGCGCACACACGTGCATTCCTATGGAAGAATTTAGGTGGAGAGGTGATTTCATTTGTCTATTACTGTCATGCATTCTTAACTAGATTCTGTTAAAAAAAAGACAAGCCAATCCTATGAAATTGCAACTGTTGCTTCTTGAATTTCTTTCGGTTATATTTAAAATATCTGATTCTCAGCCAAAAGTTTCAAGGGAGGAGGAACAGGCTGTGTTGCTGACTGATGGTTTGGTTTTGTCTTGCCTTTTAAAAAAAAAAAAAAAAAAAAAAAAAAAGAAAGAAAAAAGTATGGGAGAGAATTTTTGTGAAAAGGCACCTGACCAGGGTATTGCTATGTGGTCATGGCTGTCCATTATGACATCCTGTCCCTTGCTAGACTACTGCAGCAATCAAGAAACACGTTTTCTGGCACGCATGGACCAGTCTCATATTCCATTTTTCAAACCAAGGGGAAGTCCAGATGGTTATCCATTAGCCCCATTCCTAGCTTTCAGTAGTCCAGAAAAACAAAGATCAATAAAAACCTCCTTCAAGAGAGCGAATTCCTAATGTGGTTATGTTTTCATTCTGGTACTCTTAATAGTAATTAAAATTCTCTTGAAGAAGAATGTTTTTCATTGACTTCAGCAGCCCTTGGATGAGAAACAGTCTGGAGGCTTTTGACAAAATGTTATTTTGACAGAAAGTGCAGACTCACTGAAATTGAAACAGTTCCTGGGAATAGCTTTCACAGGGACAGCTCAATAAAAACACTGTTGTTATCTCAGGTCCACAATGTACTTTCAGAACCAGAGGAAGAAAACATGAAGTAGCAAAGTGCTGTTGGCCAGGCCATTCACTCTGATACAGCAGAGGGAGTCAGATTCAGACTGTGAATTGAAATACATCTCAGCTTCCCCAAGAGAATCCAAATTACTGGGGCTTTAACTAGTTTCAATGGGCTGCTTCTGCTCTCCAGTTTGGGATCTGTCAGTCCATCTCAGCATGGAGTAGGACTATTTTTTGAAAGTTTCAAGCGCTCGTCGGGATAGGAAAAAACATTTCCTGCCAGCTGTACTTTAAATTGGGCAATAAAACTTTACGTTTAAAAACAATTGTGAAACACGACTTGAAACAAGATGCCCTCGGGGCTGCACACTAAAGACAACAGCAGCTCTACCATCAGCTTTGAAGAGCACTCAGCTGTACATTTGTAGCCCCACATTTCAATAAAATGTTTATACCTCTGTAAGGGATAGAAGGAGCATTCTACTCAGACGAAAAACCTGTGTAGTGCACACAGGCACATTCTGGACCTCTGCTCCTATCAGAGACGCAATTGCCTAGACATAATTCTTCACCTTGAAAGTTAGAACACAAACACCAGTGTTAAGATTAACATTCAGAGGAGTAAACAGAAAGGAGGTTTCTAATGCTGCAAAAAAAAAAAAAGTCCAAAACCTCATCAGATGTTAAATGGCATACTTGCTGTGAATTCAAGAAGGTGATACTGATTTAAACCCACTGAGAAGTCATCACAAAATGAATTTGTACCAGCATTCAGGGGAAATTTTGAATGCTTTAAGTCTGGGAGAAGTCCAAGAAGAAAATACCTTCTAGACAGAAGTTGTATTTGAAAGGGACAGAAAAGAAGCAGCTGAGACCTGGCACGGTGCTGTGCGCAAACACGTGCTGAAATGGGGGCACAGATGAACATTGTCCTTCCAAAAGTCAGCTTCTGTCACACCCCAGACACTCTGCTGGTACAAGGCACATTGAGGGCACGCACACTCATGGGCCAGAATTACATTGTGTACAGTGAGAACTCTGCTAGAAGAACAAACCAGGCTGTTTGCTTTCTTAAAACAACATCACTGAATGGCCTAGTCCATGTCAGAGGAGGGCATGAAATTTAAGGTTTCTTGGGGTTTTTATTATTTTTAACAATGCGCAAGAGCCGATGGGTTGGAATGGGGTTGTGCAAGGATTGCATTAAACTCTATGGTACGTTTCCAAGCCTTGTTTGTCTGAACAATTGACTCTAAGTACAGGCACTTATCAATAGAAGCCTAAGCAAATTTCAGGACAAGATTTATTTTAATTTTTTCCCCCCACTAACTTGAACATCAAGGTCTTCCAGGGCCGCAGTTGCTGTAGCAACGGAAAGGAGCTCATTAAATGATCAACCTTCAGAAGGCCAAAGCTATCAGAGCTGGAATGACCAAAAGTTAATAGTTAACCTAAATCCTCTTATTTGTTTAAAAATATGCAGCTCACCTGTATCAGCAGTTGCCGAATGGACCTACTTCAAAAATAGCTGTAGAACCATGAGACAACCGAAATTTTCATACATGTACCAAAAAAACATCCAGTTCCTCAGTGGGGCTGGATCTGCCAGTTGCTTCCTACCAGAAATCACGCAACAACATGTTGTTTCTTCTGATCTTTTGTGTCTGACAGTCACTTAACATGCAAGTGTCTAAGTAAGTTGTTCTTAATGATTTCCACAGTCATTATTTTAAGGGCTAAGGAGAATGAGCATGATCCATTTTGAACTTCATTAGATTTTGGCCTTTGGGCAATCATTGCATGGGCGAGTAATGCTTTCCCTTGGGCCCAGCAGACAGAACCAAATGGAAATAGATTGCTGCAGCAAAATTGTATGACCCGTCCCCTACTATTGCTTAAAGATGTCTAGTCACCCTCACTGCTGTTTCAAGTGCCTGGCAGGCCACTCTTTCTGCAGCTTTCAATGCTAAGTGCTGGTTTTCATCAATGAAATAGCATCTGTGGACAGCCAGGAGGGACCTATTAACTGGGGCTGCTTTGGGCTTGCCCACCAGCAGAACAGGGACACACTAAGGATGGCCCTGTCTTGGTCAGCTCCTACTGTAACAGCATAAAGCAAAACATCTTCAGTACGTGGATGCCAAAGGACCTCGGCAGACCACTGCTTTCAGTAATCCCCTGGGGCTATACGGCCAGACTACGTCCCACGAGTCTCTGACAACACCCATCCCAACTGAACGTAGCTTTTAAGGAAAATACTAGGAGGAAAAAATGCCTTTCTACTTCCTACTGGTTCCTACTAGCAGTCCTGGCTCAAAAAAGGGTTCTGTTAGCCCTGGGAGTATTCTGGCTACAGTTTCTTTTTTGGGAGATCTCATTGCAGGTAGTAGCTGCTGACAGAAAATATTTAAATGCAGCCAGAAACTAGCAGGACACTAATATTCAGGCCTGCCCTGTCCTAATGAAAAAGCAGAGTTTCTCCAGGAGGGATAGGGCACGGCAAATCTTTTTAATGGGATTTCTCCAAGCTCTTCAAGGCTTTTCATCCACAGAAGAGGTGACAGTTCACTGCCATGACCTAACTAAACATCCTTTAAACAACAGCAGATACCAGGCAGAAAATTGCAGGTCATACAACCAAGTGCAGTGATATACATATCACTGAATCATAGCACTTTCTAATATTTCTGAAATCATCTTTCCCCTAGACATCAAATCCAGAGTGAAGACCACACCAGTAATTCCAACATTCAGGTTTTGCACATTTATGGTCAGCAAAATCACCACTTAAAATAAAGATGTGAAGCTGATTGTGTTATTCAACAGCTTCAAAAAAATGATGTTGCCACTGCTGATGGAGCAGGAGGACCCAAAACTTTATAAATACCTTAAAGGAGCCCAGCCCAGATGTGACTGCCTGTCGTGGGCTCACACCATTCTTAGCATGAACCTCACATCTCCTTTGCACCACTACAGCTGGAGGCAGTTGGGTGGGAGGCTTTGTCTTAATGCAGTGCAAGACTATTTATTTATTTCTAAAGAGACATCATCCTTAACTAAATTGATAGGTCTCTTGCAGAGCTAGAAGGCACTGTAGAAAGACGCAAGACACCCACCCACTCATCTTAACGTGTCCCAGTTAGGCAGGACCTTGCTTCAGGTTTTTTTGTAATCCTTTTGCCCCTTGTTCAGCATGTTTCAGCTGACCCTGTGAGGGAGCAGAAATAGCAATGTGGCTGGCAGGGTGGTACAGCACAGCTTACAAACAGGAATGGGAAGGCAAGAAAAGACGCCACTGCGATGGATGCATCCACTTGGGGGTTTTATTTTTAGCTACCCTCACCTCACAGCACAGGAATGACACTTGTCATTGTGAGACCCTGATTTTTCCCTTCCCAGAGACCATATGCCAGGGCCTGGCATGCCCTGGGCACACTCTTCCCCCAGGTTCCTCTTTCATCCTTTACCCTCATATTCAGCTTTGTCATAAATCACCGTGAATCCAGCCAGGAAAGGCTTGCTTGAATCACCTCTACACTGATGCTGTGAAAGGAGTGCTCTGCAAGTCAACAGAACTGTTTATGCAGAGGTAAGGATTACAGCATGACCTGAGCTATCCCAAGGAAGAGCCCTCCAAGCAGTAAAAAAAAAGGAAAAAAAAAAGTAATAATAAAAACTCCTCCACAAAACAAACCACCACCAAAGCTCAGCTCTGCTGTTGTGCTATCTCCTGGCTGCCTTCTGCAAGCTCCAAGGAGGAAGTGCATTTGGACTTTACGCATGGATGGTCGGCATGGAGAGAGGCTGGGAAGGACTCCTGCATATCCCTTCTCTCAAATGCTCTCCTGTATAATCTAACCTGCACATCTGCAGCTGTCAGAGTCATCTCTCTGTGCTCAGTAATCTGAAGCTTTGCAAGCCAGCAGTAGCTGCTCGCCTCGCCTGCCTTCCTAAGGCAACACTTGCTCAGCAAACACAAATATGTTTACTGTGGAAACTTTGTACTTGCCTTACTGCCCTCGCTCTTTGCCAGGTGTTTTTCTTTTTATACCCACAGGAGATGCAGAGCCATGTTCTAATATAGAAATATAGGTTCATGTGCATCTGTTTATTAATAAACAGGGGGGCAAATCTATTAAGTTACTGCCTCATTTGAGTGATTTATTTAGTTATTTTTAGACTTGTTAGACACACAGACTCAAAGCAGCAACATCAAGGGCTAGCTATTATAATATACTGAAGCTACTTTCAGGGACTGATTTTTCCAGAGAGAAAAGAAATAAAAAAAATAAAATGATGTGCAGCTATAAGGGGACCCAGCACTAATGAACCTCCTCTAACCAATTTTAAGCTGGTGTAATTATTGTCTTTCCTGATGGTGCCCTGGGGGTAAGGTGGCAAAAAATTCAGCGCCCAGGTAGACCAGGACCTCCTCGAAGGAGTGCAGTACAGAATCATGCCTAAGCATCCTGATTGCATTGCTTAGAGCAGCATCTTTTTTTACTATCTATGGGAATATATATATACACACAAATAATAAAAAAGGAGTTTGAGATACTGCTTTCATACCCCCAGGGTCAGGGGTGATCCGAAGCAGACTGTGTAGCCTGTGAGTAAGACACACAATGCAGAGGGGAATGAAAAGTTGATGCCAATGTAAAACAAGGGGCTACAACCCCAGCTATCTGGTATCTCCCCTTCTTACCTCACAACAAATCTGAGATGCTGGGTATTCAACCCAAACCAGCCTTTATCCCACTGAGATCTGGCTGCTTAGGGATTCTCCCAGCTAAAAATCACCTTCAAAAACCACTAGTATCATTTGCAAGTGAAAGAAGATAAAATGCAAACCCTCCTTTCCTGGAGGACTGCTTTCACCTCCTGCGGATTCAGCCCTACCCAGGACACCCTACAAGGAGGGGGCCTAACACAGCACAGCCAGGTAACAGGCAGCTGAGCAGAAGTGCCACAGAACAAGAGCTCCTAAATGGTTATGGATCAGTCAAAAGCCCAAAAGGGTTTGCTCTGGCAAGACCGTTCTTGCTTGTTCTTGGGCCCTGCCTCCATCTGAAATTTTCACAGGCCCTCCCCAAGGTGTCTGCCACGGGTTTTGTATCCCTCTTGGGATGCAGACACAGCTGAACAGGCACTTTCACTGTTCCGAGCATCCTCCCGCTACCCTGTTGCAATAAGCAGAGTTGATTGTCAACTTTAGCCAAATAAGCAAGCATAAATGCCAGTAAAAGAAAACACTGCATACATCCCTCATCTGGAAATTATTTTTGTTTGTATTTATGTTCCCACATGTTGTCAGGGTGATGTCTGGGCTCAAGCCCACACGTGGAAAAATCTGGACTGTGCCCTGTACTAGGAAAGTCACTAGCTCAGAGGCAAAACTGTGTTTGCTCCTCCTTGCCTCACAAAACACAGCCTGTGTGCTTGCCTTTATGGTTCAGAGCACAGCCTCTTTTATCCAGAGAAGAGGAAAATAAGGAATTGAAAATAGGTTTATTTTTACACTAGACACTGGAGGAGGAGGAAGCCCTCTCTTCTGTGCCAGGAGAGGAAAAAGAAGAACAGGTACAGAAAAGAGCATGATCCCCTGAGTCACAATTTGTGGTACAACCCAGGCTCAGCCACCTGAACTGAACCAGGGTGCCTATTCTTTATCCCTTTGAGCAGACCCAAAGAGAAAAAGAACACTGAGCTCAAACTCCTCAGTTAGAGAGCACCTTCCTGCCAGCCAAGCACAATTCATCACTACCTGAGTTTAAACATCAGCAAACAGGCTTTAGCCTCAAGCCTCTTTCACCCCTTAAGAGACCCCATTTCCTCAAAAAACCCCAAAAGATTCATCCATGTCAAACACAGTCTCCCCAGCACAGTACCTACTGAAGGCTTATTCCTCAAAACATCTCACTGCACAGGCCAGCTGCTCCTTGCTGTGGTCTCCCTCTTTGATCATTCTCTAAAGGTGTCTGCACCCAAATCACCTCCCCAGCCAGCCATAAGAACCCCATCACCATCACACACACCCACCTGAATGCCTGGGAGCACTGGGAGCCTAGAAACACCCTCAAATGAGTCTTCTAATTAGACCCAGACCCAGGTGAGACTCCCCAGTTCCCTCCCAGATTAGCCCACCAAGAAAAGTCATCAGCCCTGAGAGGGAAGGCTGCCCGAGTACCACCTGAGCATGAAGCTATGGCCCTGGCAAATTCAATGAGGCTTCACTGACAGAGCTGAGACTTTACCTGGGTGAGAGCCCTTTTTTAGTCAGTCTCTGAACCCAGAGCCTGAACAAGAGAGGCCCCAAATCCATGTGTTGCTGTTTATGAGTCTGGCAACCACAGGCTCACAGATTAAACATGAGGCAGAACATCAAAAGCTGCAAATCATTTTTCCACCTTTGCCAAGGAGGTTCACCTCTGTTCTTGTGCCCATCCAAAAATTTAGGGGAGCTAATCCCTCTGCATTGCCTCAATGCAGACCACAGACAACATAGCTTGGTGGAGAATGACTAAGTCTAGGAATGACTGAGAATATGACCTTGAAGATCTAAACATCTTCTCTCTGCCAGAGTTTTTCTCTTTTCCCTCATGATGGTCACTATCACATTGCACAGAAATGCAATTCTGTTGTTGCTTCCTCCACTTGAAGGCTCTAAACACTTCTCTTCAGTGTTGTACTGAAGTATGAAAATGGCTTTGAGATGGTTTCAGGGAGTGTGTGTGCTGATACCAGGCAAGGGGAACAGCAAAAGGCTGTTATTGTATGGTTGTATTCAAAGGTGGCAGCCGTGGGACTCTGAGGTGGGTATTTTCCTAAAACAAGTAGAACACAGTGGACATTTTCCCACAAAAATGTCTATGAACATGAAAGAAGTCTGTTCCAGTGAGTTTTTCATGCTTTGGTCATAAAAATCACATTTATGGGGTTGCTGAAAAGGGAAGAAAAAGTTGACTTCAAAGAGAATTTCTGAGGTTTGAACAAAACCGCATAATTATTGAAATTCACATTTGACAAAATGAAATGTTATTAAAACTGAGAAAATCTAAAATGAATCTGGCTGAAAAGTTTTGACTGGTGGATTGCCTTGAACTAGAAGGAGAGAGAAGGTGCCAACAGCAGAGACAACTGGGTTATGGAGAGCCTTGCACTGCACTCACACCCCATTGCCCTAGGTCTCCTCTATTAATGTAGTCTTAGCTATGGCCTTATAAAGGGTCTTCAAGTACAAACCCAGAGAAGATTCCACTCCTCATTCTCTCTGCGTAGCTTTGTGACCACAACAAGTTCCTGAACAGTGCTTCTCTTAAATAATCCCCCCAGCTGGCTGCCATGTTTTGCACTAGAAACTGTCTCTAACATTAGCTCATCCATAGAGTCTTTCTGGTAAAATCATAACACCCTCAGATCACAAGGGGAGCTTCAGTGAAAAGAAACGAGGAAGAAAGAGCATCACTTCAAATCACCCTACTCTGGCAGCCACAGTGAAGGACCTACACAGCCAGCATTCCCAGTGACTGCCTGCCACCACAGCAGCAATTCTGCTCTGTCTCTCTTGCTCCCTTGCTCTCTCACATCTTCTGGTGAATGCTTTCTTTTTTTTTTTTTTTCCTAATAAAAAGAATTCTTTTTTTTTTCTCAGGAGCCCCAAATGTCCTTTACTAGTCCTGTGCATCTTATTAGACTGCCAGCTGACTCAGGCTATTAGCTCTGCAAATATACTGCAAAGAGACTCTACTTGCAAGATTTCTCTGTGGTTTACACATACCTGCTTAGCCACTATAAGGTAGGTACAAACCTCTCTCTCAACAGCACATCACTCTAGCTAGTTTTTGTTGATCCAATAAACTCCCTTGAAAGTAATAATTAGAACTTATCACAACAAACAGTAGAGTTTATTAATTCCCACACAAATTATCTAGTTTCAGAAGTTGAATAAAAGATCAGGATAAACAGCAGAGATTACATTGGACTAGTTCTTCTGTACTAACTTTCAAAATGGACACTCTTATGCAATCTAAAATGTTTGTGTTAATAGATAACAGCTAGTGCAACAGCAGCAGGTCGTTTTCTTTAAAACAAATGTGTTTGAGAAGAGTAAGCAGAAAGCAGTTAAGGAGGACAGATTGCAGGTAGATGTATTAGCAAGGCAGTGCAGGGTGCAAGTTGGATTTTGGTGCAAAGAAACCTCTGAGGGTGTTAATCAATCTCCTGTCTGTCACACGGTAAGGGTGATGTCTCCTGCAGCACGGAAGAGCTTCATGGGTTGATAAAGGCAAGAGAAAACACTGAGCTGAACTTCTTGCTCCTTACTGTGGGAGCCAGCATGTCCCCCTAGAAGATGAAGAACATAAACACATCTTGCAGAAGTCACCAAGGGCCATTGCAAGGACTCAAAAAGTCACAAGCAGATGTAGCCAAGTTGTTCCCCTCTGCTCTCCAGGTCCTGCAGCAGCTACATGGGCCACAGAACACCTGCACCAACATTGCTCCTGCTATATCAGCAAAATGAACGTGTTTGTCATTCCTGACACTTGACCTCATGTAGGTCTTAAGCTCATCCAGAGGCTAAAAAGCACCCCCACTTCTTCCCCAGTATGCATCTCTACATCAGTGTGTACACATCTCAAAATCACACCAAATGATTAAGCTGTGTCTGACACCTGAGTCTGAGGAGGAACTGGTACATTTGGGCTTGCTCCACAGCTCTGCCACAAGCTCTCCGAAAACTACTGGTCAGATAATTTAAATCCTTTTTCTGACTTTGCACAATGAAAGTGACAACTACTCGTCAGGGGACTGGAGAGGCTTAACTCCCCACTGGGAAGTATGTTCTGGTCCTCAGCTGACAGGTGCTAGAGAGATGCCAAATACTATTATTAATTTAGAACAGCTAATTTATTTCAATGAGATTAGCATGAAAATGCAGGAGCAAAGCTAGGAAGGTGGCTCCAGCTCCCCCTAGATTCATGATCCTCTGACCATGAGGGATCAGTCACAGGGTATCAGGTAACTTGCATGAAGTCATCAGGACCAACTCTAATTTGCTATTTACTCCTTTAGGCATGACAGAGATTGATTTGCATTAAACTTTCATGGGTATCACTGATCTCACGCACAAGCCTGGATTACCTACCGGGCAGTGCCAGTACCACTGAGTGAGGGGTGGTTGCTCAGGCAGCCAGGCAGTGCTTGAGAAGGGCTGCTGAGGGTTTTGGTGGCAAAGGAAATCCACACTCTCTTGAAGAAAAATGTCTTACTAATGAGTGTTTATTTATCAGTTGTTGGAATACCAATATCCTGTGAGGAGACTAAAGGTCCCAAGTGGCAGGTAAATGAACACCCTTCAGTTGTGCCATTAATTCCGAGGGAGCAAGTGGGAGAGTTTACCAGCAAACTTGTCAGCTGTAACTAACTTGATTTGCTGAGAGAGGACAGACTTCTCATCACCCTTCCAGCCAAAGTGAACCTTTCCCAGGAGCATCTGCCATTTCCAGAAGGGGACAGCCCATACCACAGGCCGTTTCCACATCAGCCAAGGCAGAAAGGTCTCATTAGAGCAAAGGGCTTCCATGCCAGCCCTGTCCCTAGACACCCACAAGAGCTTCTCAGTTCCATGGAGCCACAGTGTCCTACCCAGACCCGAGCACTGGCACAGGGGAGCTGAGGTCCAGCACAGGCAGGGGTCCGTGAGGCCACTTGCTCCAGCTTTGCCATGGTCAGCGCAGCCCGGGTGTTTTTCCAGGTGTGCTGGCTGCAGGATCATCATTCTGACATGCCAAAATTTCCAAGCCCTTTGCCCTCCTTGAGGCATTATCTGCCACTGGGGACACACGGTCTGAATGAACCAAGCTCCAGCCAACTCTCTAAGGTCCAGAACACGTTGTCCATGGAAAAACAACACACACCAGAGAAACAAAAAGTGAGAAACTACCTGGCTGCTGTTTATAGACTTCTCAGAAAAAGTCAGCAGTCGAGAGCCAAACTCAAACATTCACGTCACTCCTTCACTTATGGAAGGTGAGTCTGCTAAATGCCTGGACACTTTTCAGCCCAATAGCCCAATTCCTGTACTTGCAACAATAATGTTGGAATAGGTAGCAGGGCTTAAGCTGATGCCCACTGGACTCAAGAAGAAAGCCAAATGCCAGAAACTTTTTTAGATACATGACAGTGGTTTTTCATACCTCTCTTTTTGTGAGCTACTGGACTCCACCCTCAGTCACATGCAAAACAATTCTTGGATAGATTTTTCCACTAAATAATTCAGACTGCCTGTTGAGGTTCCTGGTACCTGGTTTGTAGGGATAAATAACATTTCTGCTTTGGAAAGTGCTAAGCATCCCCTGAGTCCAACCCAAGAATCAGCTACAGATTCAGGAGAAAAGCAGTATCATACAAGGAAGGGACCTGAGGGACTGACAGCTAGCCCTCCCAAATCCTTGTCTTTGTGACTGCCAGCTGTCCAAGGCACAACCCTTGACCATTACTCACTAAACCCCCTGACACAAATCTGCTGTTGCCCCAGAGCAGCACACACCAGCTGCTGTGACACTGGCTGCTGGCTCAGGCCTTCCTCCTGTG
>JAWWMP010000023.1:10315593-10333771 GCA_035047865.1 Dendrocincla tyrannina | reverse complement strand
ACTGGCTGCTGGCTCAGGCCTTCCTCCTGTGCAACAAGCAGAGCCCTTCCTGCAAAAAACCTATCACATCCTTTTTACTGGAAAAGACAGAACAGTGTCTGCTATGCCATAACCTGCTCCAGTTTCTGTTTTCCTTCCTCTGCTCCCTTACAGAAAACTGTAGGCCACATTCACCTCAGTTTTCTCTCCTTTTCAGGATGGTTATGAGTCTGGCATGAGCACGGGAGGGGTTACCAGATGCACACCACTGTGAGCAAGAGGAGAGCTGACTTTCCCAACAGTAACTTGTCATTCATGCACTTCACTTCCATTTTACCTAACACCTTGGCATACTGCACTGGGCAGAGATGCAAACACTGCCCTCTTCTCGTGATGGCCAAACCCTTGTCAGATGTTGCTCTAAACTGCAGGGTGCTTGAACAGAGTTCTTAGGACTCAGTGAGATGCTGGCCAAGGCACATACAGTTTGTAGGGCAGGACAGCTGAGCTCATCAGCAGTAGACTTCTCCAAGAGTTAAAAGGTTCCTCTAGTCTTATCTCTTTAGGAGATCAAATACCTACAAAGGCTTTGAGTCAGCCTAACCACAAAAACCATTATAAAAGTGGTATTTGGGTAGAGAACAGGGTGAGAGACGAAGGATGTGCTCCAGCTCCAGCTGGATGAAGACCCGCACTGAGCTGGCAGAGCAAATTAAAGCTTAGACCTGTGAAACACTGAGCACTAAGGAGCTACAAACTCACTGATATGAATTGTTTGACCAGAAGTGTTATTAAGTCACATCCTTCTAGTTGTATGCAAACACACACGAGATGTGAAGGCTAGAAGATTCTTCACAACATCTATTTTTCACACATCACACACCTGCAAACACCTCCCTTCACTCCACACCTCCTCCCCTACAGAAAAAAAAAAAAGGAAAAAAAAAGTCAAGAACAAAACACAAGTGTACAAATGTCCCAGAAGGAATGAGCAAGGGAAGCCAACAACCTGTCAGGATTTGCAGGCCTTGCCTTAGCTGGGAATTTTTTCCCCCGGATAAGCCACGGCAGTCACTGTCTGGCTTGTGATGAAGCCAGTGGGAGCTTAGCACAGCTCATTCTGTAAGAGCAATGTCTCTGCATAACAAGCAAGCAAAGCATGGCAATCACTGAACCAAGTGAATAACGGGTTTCATAGGTGCTGTCAAAAGGGGAGAAGGAAAATCCCAGCTGGCTCCAAACAGCTTTCTATGTGTGTTGGCAGGTCCTTGGTATTTCTCCCAGATGGGGAGGGCAAGTCCAAGCCAAGAGCCCGAGTACAGCACATCCAGGCTTACATAACCCAAGGGGCCCAGGGTAATCATTAACATTGGATTATTGCCACTGGCTTTGTGCTGGAGTCACCTGGTTGTTTGGATTAAATGTATAGTGGCCATTTAGACAAGGATAAGGCTCCTTGCACGAGGAATTAAGTGAAAACAACCCCCAGGGAGGGCGGGAAGCAGAACACTGTTGCAAATATTGCAGGGTCTAAACTCAAGCACTCCTCCAGGGAGCCAGATCTGCCATCTTTCATCACCGCACACTGCGTGATGGGCTGGTTTGCTTTCCACAGGGGTGCAGCTCCCTGAGCTCCTCCCAAAACTGCTGGCAGAAAAAGCCCCCACATAACAGAGATCAGGGGAGCAGGACTCTTCTTAGGGAATTTTACCTTGGTGACTGCCATACACTCACACCAGCAAGTGAGCTCTTATTCCTCTCTCCTTGGCGTCCTCTCTGAAAGTAGACATTATCAGTGCAGCCTGACTTTATCTATGCCCCATCTTTACCTTTGCTTATCTAAAGTCTCACGTGTCCTAATACTCTTTGCCTTCTGTAACCCTGTGTGTTATTGATATGTGGTTTGTGCCACTGTCTGGGGCAAAGGAGATTTGGGACTTCTTGGTTCTGCTCCTATTTCCCCTCTGTGTTGGTCTGTAGTCTTGGACACGTCATTCCACTGCATTATGTTTAGCCACAGGTCACAGAAGTTACATCACCTTACAGAAACATCCCTTTACTCATATTCCTTATATTTAGTCCTTACCTCGAGTACAACCTTCCCAGTTGACAGCTCCTTACCTCTCATAAACCTACTCCTTCACCACCAGCTCTGATGAAGGGACTGTAAAGCCTTTTAAAAACACAAAGTTCTTGCAAGTGTTAGGAACCAGATCACAATCATTTTGTGAAGGCTCAAACACTGCACACATGTCCATTCACACCTCAGAAACCAAATTATAGAGGTTTGAAGTCAATGAGACATAGGTGTATGTATAACTATGCCATGCTGTGCTTTGTCATGCAGAGTTGCTGAAGCAGGGACATAATAAACTTATATACTCTTGTGGTATCAAAGCACTTAAATGTGTATTTATCTTCAGATGGATAAAGTCAGGCTTAAGGCAAGGCTGTATTTTTCTCATGGATCTGCAAAGTCCAGGTATGCCAGTAATTCCACATAAAACAAACATTGAAATCTCTTCTGGAAATTTCTACCTTTTTTTGTGACAAATCCCTTAAAATGTCATTAATTTCATGCAGAACTAATTCTCTTTTCACAGCAAACACAGCCCTGCTCTCCTCAGCAAAACACTGTAACTTATACATAAACTTACATTTCCTTACAGGTATTAACTAGAAAAACCCACACAATCCACACTCAAAACCCATACTTAGAAAAGAGAAAAAAAAAGTAAAGAGAGAGTAAGCATTTCATGGAAAATATTCCAGGCTAAACCATAACTTAGATCTTAGATTTCTGCCCTGCTGTGCTCCAACAGCAGGGATTTTGCATTACTCCACTTCAGCTTTAAATATTGCCTCTTGCAGAAAAATAACAACTTCTGCCCCAAGTGTCTTGCAGGGTGAATTGCCCAACTTTACAGCAATATCAGAACTCCAGGTGAGATGGGGAGGAGAGTGAGATGCTGGTTAAAATAAAGCAGCTGGTTTAATTCATGACGTGGACAGGGTGAGAACAGAAGGGAATCGCAGATCCTCTTGGTGCAGGCTTGCTAATTACAGTGTGTACACGACTAGCACTTAAAACAACTGTGCTTAGCACTCTGGTCTTCAGGCTACACCTCAGAAGGTAACACAGCCTGGAGTGCACAGAACTTAGTCTGCCTCATCCCTCAGTCCTCTTGCCAGACTCGTAGGGATCCTCTGAGAAAAATAATCAGGGTCTGGAGAGCCCTGGCTCATCAGCTGGCACTTTTTGGTGTCTGTTCTTCAGGGAGACACTTTAATCCCTCAGTGCCTGTTAGTCTCAGAGTGACTCTTGCTGGGAGAAGATCTGGACCCACTGCACCATTGCTTCCATGCAGACTCAGAAGTGACTTTAACACCAGTAACATTGCTGGTTTCTTCTTCCAGTGGAGGCCAAGCAATCAAAAGCACAGCGCAAGAGATGTCCTGGCTTGCAGATGACAAGAGCATCATATTCATGCCCCTGTTGTTACAAATGGGAAGCAATGGCTGTTGCAGAACAGGGCGCCTTCTCCTCAGGCCTGAGGCATGCTTCGTACCACAGATCCTTCACATCACTCTTTCAGGCGTGGGTTTACAGAAGAGCCAACTGAAGTGCCTTGGCACCAAGACCTCTGCCATGGCGAGCCTTTCTTTAGCAATCTAATCCTGTGACTACTGGTCTTATTCCTTGTTCCTTCCATCCAAGGATCATACAAACATAAATTAAGTCCCACAGTATCACTATGATGCATTATTATCCCCATTTTACAACAAGGGGAACAGCAGCACATGGTAATCAAGTCCTTTGTCTTGGTTCACACAGTGAGTCATGGTCACAATCTGAAGCAGACTTTGAAGCCCTTCCTCCTTCACACTAACCCCTAAAGCTTGAGTCCCTTCAAAACCTGCTTGCTCTAATTCATTAACCACAGTTTTACAGCATCTGCAGACCTGTTCCACAGTGGTCAGGAGCCACGGAAGGCGTTTGGGTCCTGTGGATGCTAGGCAAGGCGTGAGGGCTCCGGCGAAGAGAGAGCTGAAACATCTCGCGCCTCCCAAGAACTTTCTGAGATGAGAAAAACTGAAGATAACTTCAGATATCTTCCATCATCTCTGTTCATCATCCCTGTTACAAAGCACCTGAAAAGTTACATCCAGGTGAATCAAAATTTGAAGCACTATTGTCTTGATTACAGAGCTGGCTACAAAGAAAATTAATGAATAATAATTTCAAGGAGGGATTTAAAATTTCCATTTTCATTTTATTGTCAAAGTAAATATATTTTTATGAAGAACAAAAGAAAATATACAGAATTGTAACTTATGTACACTGGCTTTATAGGTTTTTTTTTTTCCAATTTACACAAATTTGATACGTTATTAAAAGATATTTTATATAGATATGCATCTATGTACAGTTTTATTTACATACATTCATAGGATGTGATATAAACCAGTCAATAGAAGATAGTTCATTTATATTAATTTCTAGAGGACAAAAGGAATGCATTCGCTTTAGCTAGACCTGCTGTTCTCACACAGCACGGGCTCCTGCTCTGCCTAGCACTAGGATCGCACTTTCCTATTTCCCATTTTGCCAACAAAAAAGACAAACAGATGCTGTCTGCGAATGGAAAGGAAATGCAACATCCATTATAAAATCATTTCTAATTACTGAATTCTATTTTCTTCTAAAGCTTCTTACAATCAGCAGAGTTCAAAAGGAAAAACAAAACGAGAAGAAACACAATCAAAATCACTTGCCTGCTACCATCTGATTATTTGTTTAAATTCCCTTCTTAGCCAGCTATCACACAAATTTGTTTCTTTTGGCTACTGTTCTCACCCATTCACCCAGCCCAGCTGCATGGAGCTCTGACATGGCTGTCGGGAAGGAGAGGATTAGCACTGAAGATCACCCCCAGACCCCGATCTCACAGTGCTGTCCCACCAGGCCATGATGCCCCCCACCCTCCTGGGGCACAGGCACATCCTACAGACCCTGCCAGCCAGCAGGCAAATGGAGACTCAGCTCCAGCCAGAGAGGCCTTGACTCATGATGGTTGTGAGGATGCCCAGTGCTCCTCAGGACCACCAGGTACCTCTGGGGCTGGGGCTCTAGTTTATCCCCCAAGATCACACAAGAGGACAGGAGCAGTGATAGGAACAGAGCTCAGACGCTCTCAGAAATTCTTTCTGCTGCTTTACATGCAGACTATAGCTCTTCTGCTAAAGACAATGGATGCTGCAGACTCAAAGGAAAGACAATGGATTGCTGCAGACTCAAAGGAAAGCAGCATGTCCCTCAGCACCTGGGCATCCTTTCACACCATGGCAGCACAGGACAGAAGCAAGCACACGGTACTGAAAGGCTCCACTCCAAGCCATTCCATCCAGCCTGAGCTTCCAGGTTTGCTTGGGATGTGCCTTTGATTAAATATATATATATATGTATGTATGAATATATATACATAAATATTTATATATAGCCCTAGCCAAGGAAAAGGTAAATGTGAGCCGGGGAAATCAGAACTGCACGGAGATGTGCACGAAGGCACATTCCAGTGCTCTCCAAGCCTTCTCTCCCCCTGTCCCCGACTCCCACTATTCCTCCTCCTATGGCCAGCCCCTACAAATCCTTGGCTCAGGCAACCCAAAAACAAAGGAGTTGTTTTCATTTCAAAAGGAATTTGCTGTTTCCAAACTGGACAAATAGAGCAGCTTAATAAAAACTCACAATGAATGGCCTGTACATGAGCAAAGCCCTCAGGAATGCCAGGGCTATAATTAACTAGCAGCAAGCAACTTTTACATTTTCCTGTGCAGCAGAAAACAGCTAAAAATAAAACACTGTAATTTCCAAAAGAAGAAGCAGCAAAGGAGGGACAGATGGAAGGAAAGGAAAATAATATCCTTAAAAGAAAAAAAAAAAAAGAAAAAAGAAGCAGCACCCCACTCCCCTGACCCAAAAGGAACTTCATTCTCAAATCATCTTTGAAGGACATGGGGCACTCAAACATGGTGGTATCAAGTAACAGAATTGACTGTTCCATGGAGACAAATAAATTATCACGAGAAATATAGTGAGCAAAGTGCTGTCATAGGCTGTTGTAAGATGGTTGGGCGGGAAGAGGAAAGTGGGACCAATCAGTTCACGGAGCGGACGGAGCGGTTGCTTCGTGGGAATCGATGCACCTTGACATGCTTGGACAAGTGGTCGCTTCTAGCAAACTTCTTCTCACAGACGGGACACTGATAGGGTTTCACCCCTGAGTGGGAGCGCCTGTGCCTGGACAGCTCATCTGACCTGGAGAACCTGCAAGAGAAGAGAAGCCTTTTCAGATAAAAGGGTTTTTATATTGCTTAGTTTCTCAAAGCAGATAAAGAAAAGTCCCTTTGGGCCATTGGGAGACTCCACAAACTGAAAGGGACACAAAACAGCGTCAGTTTGAACCCAACCATCAGTCAACAGCAGCAATGGAAACACACAACTATCAGCCTCATGCCATGTCAGCCCTGGGCTCAGAGCAATACACAGAGGCAACATTTGTACCAACCTTGCCCTACTCCAAATAACATGGGTACAGCTCTGCAAAAGCAGTGCTGCTCTGGATTCCTCTGCCAGTCCCCTTCAAAGCTTCTCCCACAATCTCTCCTGCAAATCCAAGCACAGACTCCTCCTGAACAGAGAAAACAACCACTGTCCTTTAGGGGAGGTCTGTTTCGAGCTCCCACTGACATGAGCACAGTGGATACGCACTCATTGCACTTAGTTTGAGAGGGACTCCAGATAACAGCTGGCCACAGCTACCCAAAGCAACATGACAACTTAGATCCAGCTGAAAAATTGGCTTCTGTATTGTGCTCCCGCTAAATAACATACCATCCCAGTACCAGAGATCCTCAACATCATAATAGCTGAAATTCAGGTGGGACCCAATGGTCATTAGCATAGTCACAACATCGGTAAATTGAAATCAAGATTGAGCCTTTAGCTACCAAAACTGCCTTCCATAGTGTTTTGAATTTTAAATATTTCCCACCTTCCGTCTCCATAGAAAAATCCCCAAATAGCCACTGTGAATCCCACAGGCTTTACTGAACTCAAATCAGCTAACCCTTTGGTCTTAACAGCAGGGCTGGCTACATTTCCAGTTTGGACATGACTGGGAGACAGAGGGTTAATTAAAAGTGTCACACTAAAACAGCCCTCTCCAGATGGGTACAAAAAATTTTCTGCCTGACAAAGGGCAATTAAGTGTTTTGTTGCCAGAACAGTAACAAAGAGCGGCACAGAAAGAGAGCTTGCAAGAAATGGTATCAGCTGTTTATTTACAATAAATAAGTGAAGTCATGGGCACTAGCTGAACAAATGGGGGAAAGAACATGTAGCAAAATGTGCCCTTCTGGCACAAAATATCACATCACCAACAGAGCGAATACACTACTTTTATGAAGGAAGGAAAACAGGACCACTGGGTTCCTATGAATAAGTCCTTCATGCAAGAAAAATAAGTTTCCACATAAAGGATTTAATTAGCTCTGATCTCCCGTCACCAGTTGAGGAACAGGGCATAGGCACTGGGAAAGCTGGTAACAGTTTCCTCAGTTCCCGCAGCTCTTCAGTCCCGTTGTGCTCCTCAGACAGCATTCAGCCAGTACAAAGCACATGCAGATACTCGCCATGGTAAGATATGGGGTGGACATCTCTCCCATGGGCATTTCTACGGGAGAGTCATCCATTCCCTTGCTTTGGTATCCCCATGGTGAAAGAGTCAAACTCTCCATTAAGGACAATGGGCAGATGCCCTTACAAAGCTGTGAAACCGGCTCCTTGTCTGGGATGAATTTTCTTTATAAAGGTTTCTCTTCACCCCTGGTACTTGCACTTTTACTTTTCCTAGCACGTCTGCTACATTCAGCTGTAGCTTCCCAAAACCACAGTCTGGACCTGGGGACAGCAGGGTCAGGGATTTCTCCCAAGTCCTTAGCAGTGAACTAGTCCCAGTGCCACATCCCTACTGCAGGGATGTTCTTGTAGAGCTACAGGTGAGTGGGTCTGAAAAGGGCAGGATGCTACCTGTGCAGGCTGCCTCAGCAGGACTCTGCTGGACAAGGAACCGACCTGTTGCCAGTTGTGGCAAACACATCCAGGGGCACTTTTGCAAAGAGCCATCCTCTCTTATACAGACTCCAAAAGAGTACAACCAGATGTGGCCGGGTCGCCTTGTCCCATGTCCTTGGCCATTAAGGTCACCATCTGCAAGAGAAGTGCAGTAGCACATGGCTAATCCTGCACAAGAGCTTCACAAGTGCATTTCGAGGAGAATCGCAGAGATGGTGAGGGAGAAAGAGGCATATGTCAGGAATGAGCTTGGATGAGTTCATCTGATAAAAATACACTCTGCCTCATAATGATGTCCTTAGCTGAAGAGGCAGGAATGTTGCAATACTGTTCCCCAGCAGTGACGGAAAGATCAGCTTACAGAGCCCACAGAAATAAACCTCAAGCTGTCTGTGTGTTTACAAAAAAACAACACAAAGGTTAGGACAAGGAAGCCAGGAGGATCTGGTGGCCTGGCTCTGCAGTGAAATATTTGCAGCACCTTCTGGTGTGGAGATCAACCCAAAAAAGTGCAAATAATCCCTCACAGAATGCCAAATTCAACCAAAAAAGAGGAAACCCCAAGGAACACCTCACTATTCTGTCACCGTCATTTCCAGATGGATTCCTCCTTCAAAAGAAAGGTAGAATGATCTGAACAATCCCACAGCAATTAGAAGAGCCTCCTTCATCCTTCTGTCTGGTGGGACCCCAAAGGGCCTCTAACTACATCTGCCTTAAAGACAAATCCTAAAGCCCCTTGATGTGTAGGACACACCCTGTGTCTCCTGGCCATTGCCGTGTGGCTCACAGGGCAAGAAAAGTCAGTAGCCTCAGCCTGGTACTCTGTGGTCCCTACCATGGCCACCAGCTGTTGAGGCCAGCTCAGGCTGTGCCTCTCCTCTGTAGTGGAGGAGAGGTTCTAAATTCATCGTGCCGATCCCAAAAGCTCTGCCACCATAAACCGTCACACCTCCTGCACACCTGCAAACCCCCAGCAAGAAAAACCAAAGCAAGACACCTGTCCTACCCCGCATGTGGTACTTCCCACGCTCGCCCAGTCCCCGGCACACTCCTGGCCACACGTGTTACAAGCCTTTAAACCCTCCCTGCCAAACCAGGCAGAGCTTATATCCCATGCTGTCACCCTTGGAGCCTCCAGCCAGAAGGTGCAGTGGGGCATTAAAAGGCAATTGCCTAATCCCCCCGCCTTGCAACAGCTGCAGCTCTGTACACTGCTGCACCAGGCAGGGAAAGCAGGAGCTCTGTGCCACAGCACGGCTGCTGGGCTCGGCCCACGCTGCAGCTCAGCTCTGTGGCTGGGGCTGCCTGAGGAGCGGTGCTGACCAGAGGCTGCTGTGCCAAAGGTATAAGCTGGCGCGACACGGATCAGTGCATCGACCGGGACAGCGGGGTATCGAACGCCACGGGTCACTGGCCACTTACAGGCAAACACCTCTCTGCAGCTGCCGAAAACAGCCCTTGCCCCATGCCAAGGAAGGGCATAAGCGAGCAGGGTTCTGCCTCCTCCAAGGAGGTGCTAGGGTTCTCCAGCTGTCCTAGGGGTTAGCAAAAGGGCTTGCTGTGTGCACACTCCTACATTTAAAGCATGCAACCCATCATAGCAGGGCTTCCCAGAGAGCTGGGGAACCTTTAACCCCCCCAGAGCTCAGGCACTTTGTGCTAGGCAACATTTTGTTTTGATTTTGAAATTACTATCTTCAGTGAGGTCAGACCTTAAGTGTTTTCAGTGAAAAAATAAATACGCAAGCACAAGAATTCAGGGAAAGGAGGGGGAAAGCAGAACCCAGCAGTGTTTCAGTGCTTAAATTCATTTGAGATTACATAAAACTGTGAGCAAACAGAGAGTCCAGATGCATTTGACTTAAGTCATGTGAGATCACAGCTCTCGCTGAACTTCTGGAAAAGGTAAACATGGTTTATTGATGAAAGGGGACTGAGTAATTCAATGCTCAATTGGGTCTGGCCTTTGATGTGGGAGCAGCACGCAGGGGATGTGCAGCAATCTCAAGCTGGTGCTAGGTGAGCACAGGAGGCAGCTCCCCAAACACAGCCTCTCCTGTTGGCTATAAACCTCTCTTCTTGGATTGGAGCAGAGCCCTTACAAAGTTTGGGGGTTTGGGGGATTAGGGTCACAGCCTGGACTGTGAAATTCAGCAAGACAAACAGCAACAGAGAGTCTGAAAAGCTCTTTCAAGCAGCTGTTTGTGTACAAGACACATGTTCCTCATAACAAAGGTAATTCATTTCTCATTTTTGGTGGGCTCATCTTTACAAAGTTGTGGTGGCTGAAAGTTCAGGGCGCTCCTGCTTGCAGGACCTGCACTTCTCTTGGTCCACCAGCATCCTACTTTTGATCCACTATTTGCTGTAACACTGTGAGAAGGGAGGCACCAATTGTAAATTCAATCGTCCTTTACCATTTAATATTTTCCCTGAAGGTTCCCCTTGGTTTTGCAGACCAGGGAACACCATCTCTGTAATAACATGGAGCTGGAGAAGGTCATCCCCAGGCAACATTTCAGGCTCCAATCTGGAGCCACAAAGTCACTAGAAGTGTTGGTACAAATCTAAGCATAGATCACACAAACCCTCACGTGTCACATGCATTTGTCACAAAAAAGCAGAGTTTTACTCACATACCAGCACAAAGAAAGCCAACATGACACCCACAGGCACATCTGCTGCCTGTGCACACATACTCTGGCACCTGAATCAAAGGGAGACAGTGCCTCCACTGCAGGTCAGGAGCAACCAGCCTGCAGCTTCTGGGACCAACCAGCTGAACAACACAGCTTTGATGTCAGGGCATCCTGAGCACAAGGCACTGAGCCAGCTCATGAGAAGTGCCACCAGGACAAAACAAAAGAAAATCACCACCAGCTTGTAGAGCCATTGTAAACTGATCTCCTCAGCCCTCCCAAGAGGCAAACTTCAGACTGGTCCACTTGGGGATCAGAAGGTTCAGCTCCGTTCTGACCTTTTCCCTCAAAACAACCCAGCCATCTCTAACTGCTGCATGTCTCACATACTTGCATTTTTGCACAACACTCCCCTGTTACTTTTTACCTCGCCTGTTGCCCATCATCACAACCCACTTCCTCATTAGACATTGTTCACCAAAGCTCTGCAGCATATTCTCTGAGAGAAATTCAGTTTAATTTGATACAAGGTAGTTAAGATTATGTTTTCTCCCATCATTATTTGTGATGCTGTATACTAACACTTGCCAGTGGGCAAGTAATACAGCTAATTGGAAAGAAGGAGGAAGTCTTCGATCGAAGTTTCCTTAAAATAAAAAGTTGGGTTTTTTAACAAAGACTTAATTCCTCAACAAGCATTAAAAATCAAATAAAATGAAATAAAATAAATAAAGAGATCCCCTCTGCAAAATGTTTTGCTCAATCAAAATTGCAATATCTCATTCAAGCAATGTTAACTCCATCTCAGCCTTCTGGTTATGTTGTTACATCTGACAGCTTTTTGCAACTTCGAGTGGCACCCACGCATTTTTCTGAATCAAGGCAGAGAATAAAACCTAGAGTATGCCAGAGTGTCACTGCCAGCATTTCCAGAAGGAGTGGGATGGAGTGCATTTTCTATGAAAGTGCACAGAATACTGCTTTTAACCACACTTGCTTATCACAGCCCTTCAGTGACCATGTGTACTCCCACACAGTTGGAGCCACACGTGGCCACGTGCAGCAATTCTGCCCTAAACCACCCATTTCACCCACAGCCTCAGCGGGTAGCAGCCACGGGTCTGCTGTGGCTGGTGTGCTGCAACCAGACCAATGCAAAACCAGGTATTACCTGTGGTAACAAGCTTAATCTGACCCTCTAGCATGAAACAGAAATTACAATGCACTGCTTTCACTTTTTTAAGACACTCAAACAGCTGCTGCCAGCAGGTGATGCTCTGCTATTTAATTTATCAAAGCCCCTGGATCACCTAACAGGAAAAAAATGGCCTTCATTCTCAAACCAACCAAACAGGTTCTGGGAACAGAAAAGAGTTTATAAACCAGTGTACAAACCTACTTGCTCAGCAAGTTAGGTCAAGTGAGCAAAAAAGGGAGGGGGGATTGGACAGAGCTGCACCCCAATACTAACCTCCATCCACAACCCGGCCACGTGCACGCAAAGGGCTTTTCTCCTGTATGTCTCCTCAGGTGGGCTTTCAAATGGCTGCTTTTCGTGTACATCTTGGTACAACCAGGAAAAGAACATTTGTGCATTTTAATGAGTTCAGCTGCAGGGTTCTTTTGAAATTTCTGACCCATGATGATTCCCGTCTGACCCTGGATCATGCCTCCTGGCCCAATTGGCTTGGCAGCAATGGGGACGGGAGCAATGCGGACAAATTTAGAGGACAAGTTCAAATTGGATGACTGAACTATCTGAGGCACAAGGGCAAATGTCTGTCCTTGGATGTTGACTAGGAGCTGTGCAATTTTAATGTTCTCCTGTGCTGGTCCTTGGGAACTGGGGCTTGTGTTAGATTCCTGTTTGATCTGTACAGGCTGAATTTGGAGCATAACTGGTATCCCATTCTCCAGAGTCATTCCTCCATTTGAAGCTTGGCCACCTTCGGTTGAGCTGCTCAACTGTTCGTTTTTACTCTCCTTTAAACTCGCACTGGGTAACATATGGTCTTTTTGCTGTAGCGAAGCAACAGAAACTTGGCTGCAAGCTCTCAAGTCCTTGGTCTCACTTTTAGGTCTTTCTTTGAGCTCCAAGTCCATGTTCTCCTCCAAAAATTCCTCAATTTCCTCAAGTGTGGGCTGAAATGGTCCTGAGTCTTCCATATCCACACCAAATTCAGGCAACCTAAAGTACTCCTCTTTCACTATTGGTTGAAGTCTCCTTTTGTCCCACCATGATGCAGTGGTGTTCCCCAAAGATGCCTGGGACAATAAGTAGTCTAAGATACTGTCCTGACTTTCTGCACTGGACGTGCTTCCATAGCTGGAGCTGAGGACCTGGGAGTCAGGGCTGGAACAAGAACAAAAGCTGGACGAGTCGCTGTCATCTTCTGACAGGGGAGAGGGCAGCATTTGGTAGGACCTCACCCCTGCTGTCATGTCCCCAAAGTATCCAAGAGAAGATCTTGTAGTTGAAAAGGATTCATCAGTAGGCAACAAGTGATCCACCATTCCTGGGCGATCTCTTAAGGATATCCCAACAGCATATACCAGGCAGCCAAAGTTCAGGTGAGAGCCTTGGTGTAGGAAAACAAAACAGTAACAGTCAGAAGTTGGTTTAATCATTTATCTCCATGAACTAAAGCTTGGAAAGCCCTCTAGCCCACAGGAAAGTCCAGAGCATCCAGCCTCACTGAGTACACATGCTGCTACATGCTTTGATACGTCTGTACCACCCCCAAGGACTGTCAGGGCCAAAGCGTTTTGCAGGATTGCACCACGTATTTGCAAAAGAATTCTTTCAGAAATCATTTCCCAACTGTGTGTGCTCTAGATTTACATCTCCCTTCCAGAATATTACTGGCAAGAGAAAATAAATTATGAGCTTTCACCTAACAGTGAAATCTAGAGCCAAAGAAGGGAATGGGGAAAGAAAAAAAAATAGTGTTGAAATTTTTACCACCAAAAGAAAAAAAAAGTTTATTGCTGGTGGCCATAAAATGCAAATCCTTTTCTTATCTTGTAGCTTTCCACCAACCTTATTTTTAACTTCCTCAGTTCTACAAATGTAGGCTGTTCAGCATAATGCAAGGATCAATCTGGCAGGAGCCAAAAATATTTACTGTGCTTCAGCATTTACTAGGCGGATTTTCCCCTCCAGATGTAATGAATCAGTGTGCCAACGTCATCATCACCTGCACTGTCCTTAATAAGGCTGGCACTGCACTGAGCTAATTACCACGTCCTGCAAGCCAGCTGGAGGCTGGTTCCACCTCGCTGCTCCCCGCTCCGCGATCCCCCGGGACGGAGGCGGAGGGGAGCTGAACCCCGTGCCAGCTGCTGAACCGGGAGGGCTGTAGGGACCCCCGGCACCTCCGCCTGCCGGGACCCCTGGCGGGCAGCTGCGCTATGAGTTTCCCCTTCCCCGTGTGGATGCAGCGAGCGGGCAGCATCCCCAGAGCCCCGGCTCACCCGGGCCGCAACCGCGCTCCGACCACACAAAGCTCACCCTTCCCAGCGTAGCCCACCGCCACGCCTGCTGACAGCGGCGATTGTCCTGCGCTTCCCCACTTAACGCAAGCAAACTTCCTAGAAAGGGTTCTGGGGAGGGGAAGGCAGGAGGGACTTCTGCGTAATTTTTTATTCCCCCCCTCCCATTCCGCGCCGTCTCCCGGAGGGAGAAAAAAATTGCTTACGGATGGAGACTATGCCTCCTAGAGAGCAAACGCAGAGACCTCCGGATGGAGCGAACACTGGCCCTCAGTCATTCGCTCAAGGTGACTGATTGAAAACAGAGCTGTACATGTGCATAATAAAACAACTCTTTCTGTGGAAGGTATGTGGACTGCAGAGATAGAAGTCATTTGATCAGCCTATGAGGTTTTGCGTGTGTGTGAATTAGGAGGCATGTGACCCAGTGCGAAGGAAATGCCAGTCAATCTTGTTGCACGCTGTCATTTTCCACAGGCTCTGCTGCTGCGCTTTGGACGCTTTGCCATGAATAGTCAATAGCTCCCAGTTTTGAGCAGGGAAAGGGACGGTTGTTGCTGCTGTTGCAGAGCATCCTTGCTGCCTCATCTCCAGAACTTACCCTGTCTTTCCTTCTCTGGAGAAAAATCAAAAGGTGTCTGTGTGCTCAGTGCTGCAGCAAATGCAGGGTGAGACATTTTATACAACACCCCTAAAGAGCTCTGTCCCGTTGGCAGCACCTATTAATATTTCACAGGAAACAGGGCAGTAAAAAACCAAAACCATATCTCTCAAAGATACGGCTTCCTCATTCAAACGCACATGGAGGAAGCAGGGACGGGTTGAAAGAAAGACTTAAAAGTAAGATTGCACATTTTCCTGGTATGCATGTCCTGTCAGTCAGCTATGCCTCTGAACAGATAATGAAATACCCACATGTGTCTAACACGAGGAAGTTCAAACAGAGGTTAGTGGCTCTGTTTTGTGACCTTAGCCTATAATCATTGCTTATAGTAAAAGTGAAGAGTCAGAAGAGCTGAACTATTTCTAACACATTTTTTAAACTCTCTGTGTTGATGGAAAGTTCCCCCAGCAGAAGTCCCAGAGCTGAGCTATTCCAGTTTTGAAACAGAAAACACAATCTGTTTCTGACAAGTTTGTATTGGCATTCGGAAAGAATTCACCCAGGCAGATTGTTTCTTTCTTGCACCAAAAACTGGTGACTGCCCTGTGAAACTTGGGGCAGAAAGAAGGACTTGCCCTCAGGTGGTTTCTGATCCTTCCCTCTGTGTCTGCATTGTTCCAGCTGAAACTTCTGAAGAATGGGGCTGTGAAGGAAAACTGGACTGCAACGTGTGTTTTTCTAAGAAAAGCTGGCGTGCTCTGCGTGCACCAAACATAGTTGGTGAAGTTCTTTTAAAAAAAAAAAAAATAAAATGCCTACAAGAACTAGAAAGCAAGATACCAAAATATCTATATATTTCACTGGGAATAGAAATAAATTGTAAATTGAATAAGGGCTTAAACAAGGGGAAAATTAAAACCAGCAGACCCTTAGCAACTGCTGTGGGCCAGTTACCTCAGCAGAAAAGAGGCAGCACGCTTGTTTCCCACCTCCTTTGACAAGGAACAATGTCACTCGGGGTAATCAGAGTCTTTTTAAGAGAGGACTGTCAGAGGCAAATCAGTCCAGGCACATTAAGGGCCAGTTCTGCTTTCTGTGCCTTCTCAAAGCTTGCAGAACAGCCAAGAAGATTTTGGGGAATGCCTGGAATGCAGGATCAGGCCCCAGCTATATTCTTCTCCTAAAGGCCAGGCTAACAACCAAAAGGCTTTCATCCCTACTTTGCCTGAAGACACAGCCAAAACCAGAAGATTAGAAAACAAAACCAAAAAAAGCCGAGGCTGTGAAAGCTATGAAAACTAATGATGCTGTTTCCATAGAGCACTTTCATCTTTAGGAGGCCTGAAAACATGTTAGAAATGTAAGCACCTATAGTGAGAGTGCAGTGTCTGAGCCACTGCAAACAGCCACTTCTGGAGTGAAATACAGCAGCTGTTCCGCAGCACAACCGTCTCCAACTTTTAAGAGTTCCCTGGGTTGTTATGATGTCCTTTCTGCCAGAAACATGTTGTTCTGTTTAAAACCTGTCCATCTAATCGCCAGCTAAAAAAAAATAATGACAAAAAACAAACCAGAGGAGGCATATTTTGATGCAGAGCAATATTAAAATTTTAAGTCCTGGGAACTTGCTAAAACATGGGACGTATTTCCCAGCCTGTCATTTCTGGACAGTCAGTCCAGCACAAATGATCACACAGCATATATGAGATGCTGACAGTCATTTCCTATGTATACTGCCACAGCTTTTTCTACTTTTCTACTAATCTCTTTAGGGTTTTCTCTTGTTCCCTAGAAGGTTTTAAATCTGTTCAGGCTGACTCCTGCTCCACAGAGCAAGCCATAAACCAGGCAGTGAACCAGGCCCAGCATTTCTAAGAAATTAAAACAGAACCGGAGGAAATTCATGAGGGGAAAAGAAACTAATAAAATAATAATAAAAAGAAGCCATGAGCCAGGAGTAAACCCATTTGCTCTCATTTCTTCTGCAAAGTGGCTGCACTGCTCCCTGGACACAGTGGGTGTTTAGAGTCTCCCTGTTTGTTTTTTGCAAACCCACCACTTCTGGGAAGCTGCAGAAATGTTCCCAAAGCCTTCTTTTCTGAAAACGATCCTGCTCCAGCCCCAAACTTTGGCTTCCACAAGAGGAAGCACTTCACCTGCAGCAGGCACTGGCAGTGTTCCCCCGGGGGCGCACCCCACTGCCTCCTGTACCCCAGCAATGAGGGATGCCTCGAAATAATGCTTGGCACCGGCTGCCTGGGCAGGGAGAGCAGGGCCGGGGGACACACAGATTCCCACCCCACCACAAGGACAGCCAGGTTTCCGTGGCTGCAAAACGTCTGCTTGTTTGGTTTTCTGATTGTGGTATTTCGTTTTGTTTGTAGGCGGGTTTTTTTTAAATAATTATTTATTTTAGTGGTTTTCCCTGTATCCCTTTTCAGGAAGCTTTGGAGACCCGAGCCCCCCCTCTCTCCCTCACCCCTGGCGTGGTCCCCTGGTCGCTGTGAACGGGAGTAAACCCCCCCTCCGCCTGTCACTGCACGGCACCGGTCCAACCCCAAACCAGCCCCCGAGCCCTGCCCTGGCCCCGGCCCGGCACGGCCGCGGGTGGAATTGGATCTCCCACCTCGCCCGTGAACGGGCAGCAGCGCCATAAACTCCGCGGGCCCCGGAGCGCTGCCGAGGGTGCGGGGCGCGGCCCCGCACAGACCCCGCTCGCCCTTACCTGAACTCCTCTGCGAGCCGGGGACGAGGAGAGGCCACGAACGACCAGAAGAAGGCAAAAACAGCAATGAAAACGGGGGGGGAAACAACAAAACAGCAACAAAAAAACCCAAAAACAAAACAAAAAAAAAAAACACAAAAAAACCCCAAACAAACAAAAAATCAAAATCAAAACAAAACAAACAAAACAAATTTAAAAAAAAAAAAAAAACACAAAAGAAAACTAAAAAAAAAAAAAGAGAAAAATAATTATAGAATCAATTAAAAAATATTAAAAGTAAACAAGGAAAAAATCACACACACAATAAAAACGCAGCATAAAAAAAAAAAAAAAACAACAAACAAAACCAAACCAAAACCCCCCAACAAACAAACAAACAAAAAACGAACCCCAAAAAGCCAGCAGAGCACAGGGAGAGCCGCAGCCCGCGGGCAGAGCGGAGCGGAGCGGGATGCGGGCGCGGCTCCCCCGGGATGCGGGTGCGCGGCTGCGGAGCGCGGCCCCGCGCCCGTAGTACTATATCCCCCTCACATGACGGGCTCCCGGCAGAGCCGGGGGAGGCCGGGGAGAGGCTCGACCGCGTCCGCCGCCCCCATTGG
>JAWWMP010000023.1:10270432-10315493 GCA_035047865.1 Dendrocincla tyrannina | reverse complement strand
GGGCTCAATGGGAGCCGCGGCACCGCCCGGCGCGGCATCGCCCGCACGGACCCGGGGCCGCGCCGAGCCCGAGGGATGCGCGGTCCCGGGGGCGTTTAGCGGGGCCTGCAGCGACAGGACAAGGAGCAGTGGTTTTAAAGTAAAAGAAGGTCGATTTAGATAGAATGAAGAATGGTTTGCAATGAGGGCGATGAAACACTGGAATGGGATGCTCAGAGAGATAGCAGATGTCCCGTTCCTGGAAACATTCTGGGTCAGGTTGGACAGGGCTCTGAGCAGCTCGATCTGGTTGAAGATGTCACTCCTTACTGCAGGGAGTTGGACTAGATAGCCTTTAAAGATCCCTTCCAACCCAAACCATTCTATGGTTCTATAAGGGTGCAAGCCTCTGGACTTCTCCTGGAGATAAGCAAGTCCCTGGAGAGGTGCAAGTCCCTGGAGGAGTGTCAGGAGTCCCATGCCCTTTCCCTGCTGCATGCCCTCTCTCCTGCCCCACACTCTCACACCTGCCCCTCTCCTGCCTGGAGCTTGATGGGGGGACTTCCAGCATGCTAGAAAGTATTGGGGTTTGGGATGTTTCACACACACACACACACACACACACACACATGCACATCAGTGTTATTACAGTCATTACTAGTTTTTTATATAAATACATATACTAATTTATATGTATATACACACTATAGTTACACAATATTCAGCATGGATCAGGATCCATGTTCAATTCTGCAGAGGTGAAGCCCAGGTAAGGAAGCTCACAGTGGTGCCAGCTGCAGCAGCAGTCAGTTTTTCTGTTAAATCAGTGGCTTTTCCAATCCAGTTTTTCCTTTTTTCAGATTCTTGGGAAAGCGAAGTCCAGAATACCAGAATGCAGTCTGGTGACAACAGGTCTGTGCACCCTTTTCTGAGGGCACATGAGACAGCACACCATTCCTGCTCTCACTGTGGGCCTCAGTGTCCTGCAGGGAAAATGAAGTAGTATTCTCATTTTTTGTGAAAACTGAGGCATGGAGGGTCAAACCAAATGTCTGCAGCAGAACCAAGGTGCAGTCTCGTCTCTTCAATCCCAGCTCAGTTCAAATTGGCAAAAATATCCTCCATCTGCATTTCTTCAGAATTGCCAGTAACACGTTCCACAGCCTGGCAAACATAAACCAGTCTCTTCCCAAAAGGACATTCAGCCTCAACAAATCTCTGCAATAGGGCCTGGCAGCAGCACAGGGGTCACCCCACAGGTCACCCCAGTGGGGATGGCCAAAGGACCTGGGGATGCTGAGGGCTCTGCTCTCATGCACATGCCTCACTCTTCCTCTCCACATTGTCTCAATGAATCATGCATGAATACACACTCATGACAATCCTAGATACTATATTTATACAAATACATCAGGGCCAAATTCTGCATTTAGTGTAACTCCAGTGACGTCAAAAGCATTACATTGGTAAAAATGTTGGCCTTAAATATTTTTACCAAAAATAGATGTCTGGCAAACCTTGCTTTACTGCTTTCTGTCGATTAAAACTCTTTGTTCCCTGAGTAGGCGAAGTTCAGCTTGATGCAATGCAAAGAACATAAGATTGAAATACAGCTAAAATCCAAGCCCTCAAGACTGGGCTTACATGGAATTTGACTTGTTGCCTGTACAGATATGGAATTCCTTTACAGTGGTTATTACCATGAAAACAACCAAAAGCTGCAATCTTAACTTTGTCATTATTATAACCTACCTAGTCATTGGGACACATTAGAGGTTTCTCTAACTTATGTTCTTCCACTTGCAAAAGACAATGTCTTTATATTTCAGTTACAGTAGTTTCCAACTTTCTCTGGATTGCTGGAGAGGTAGTGAAGTCCCATATTTACTTTATGTGGAAATAAAAGGTTGTGTGTTCCAGTTCTGCTTTTCAAGTTTCATCCATTTTACCTGGGCCCACAACCTTTTCACCTTCTTACAAGCACGACTCATGGCTGGGTTCATTGCCCACTGCACAGCTGCAGGACTGCACTCTTGGCTGTTGTTGAAGCTAGAGATACAAAGGTGACATGTTTTCTGGGGGCTCAAGCAGACACAAACACGTGCTGCTGCTGGAGGAGATGCTCAGCCACCTTCCCTCATGCTGGCACCCGCACTTGTGCAGCTGCACGCAGTGATGGAGGAGAGATCTGATGTTTTTTCACATCTGAAGAACCCTACAGAGCATCTTACCCTTTCAATATAAGGCAACAGTGACCACTGTGAGGTGAAATGTAGTGAAAAATATCAGGAAAGTGTAACTAAGATGTCTGTATTTCTCCCTGAGATTTCCCTGAAGGAAGGAAAAAAAAAGATATTTAAAATGCTGGCAGCCAGGCAGGCAGCACCTGGGAAATGAGTCAAGAACATCCAGGAAGAACCCCTGATGTGAGCTCACTCACTGCGTGACAAGTTCAGGATGTACCAAACTTTTTACCTATGTCCAGGACCCCTTTGCCATGCCCAGAGAATCCATGGGAAACTTGAGCACAGGTTCCGTGACTGTGCCTTAGGCGTTTCTGGGTGTCCAGTAGTCTTGCAGAAACTGCTGCCCTGACCAGGATGTTGGACATCAGTACACCCTGGACAAATATCCAAAGTCATCTTTTTCTGCCCAGACAAAATTTCTAGAGAGTAAAAGGACAAATTAAAACCAAATGAACAGGATATGTGACAGCATCAGTTATGATGCCTCACTTCAGCACAGACCTGTCACTGTACAACAGAAAATAATGAGAAAACACACAAAAGTCACCGTCACCTTGAGCCCCAGTCTGGGGTTGGTCTTGGTGAAACCTGCCCACAACTTCATTCACAGTTCATTCACAATATAGCACCTTTCCTGCGCAGATTTTGTCAGAGAAATTTCCTTTCCCACCATGACCACATTGCTTTACCCATGACTCTGCTGAGAGGGCCTCAAACTGCAGCTGTGGTTTTGGGGTATGCAGGCACACTTTGGGGTTTAAACCCATAATTGAAAATTACAAACTACAGTGGCAGGTGCCAGCCTCTAGGTTGACTCTGCAACTTCCCCATCCCTCCATGATCTCTGAATGAACTTCTCAGGCTGTGAACTGATTTACTGATTAATTCTTCAGAGCCCCACGATAGTGAAAGCAAACTGACACACATCTAGGTGGTGCTCAAGGTTTTGGAAACACTGCAACCCTTTATTAACAGCAGAGGAAATGCACAGATCTAGACAAATACAATGATTTCTGATGCCTTTTGTCTGCCAATTTTTCGTGAGAACCAGGAATGACTGTTGGGCTGGGACAGGCTTTTGGGAATGAGTTTTTGTGCAGTTGTGACTGATGTCTCACATCAGCATCCCTCATTTGGTACTGCAGCACAACTGAGCCCCCACTACCTGCTGTAAAATACATCTGTCTTTTCCCTGGCCTCGTCCTTTTTGTGCATCACTAAGAGATTTTCTTCCCTCTGTTCATCTCTTCAACAAGTCCTTTGAAAATCTATTATTACTTTTGTCTCTAGATATTACTTGTGGGGTTTCTATTCTCTCTCTTGCCACTTTTCAGGAGAAAACTTCAGTCAAACTGGTTGCCCTGCTCAAACAAGCTTTCTGGCATTCCCATAGCCCAGTCAAACGGTGGGGATAATGTAAAGTTAAGGTCCTTTTAACTGGCTGTTGTCTGATGGCTGTGTGTTAAAGATCTAGTCAGCAAAGGCAAATAAACCTCAGCATTCAACCTTTTAAAAAATTCCCCGGAGATAATAATTGTACTGCTTTATAAAGTTAAAAAGAAACCGTAGTTTTATAAAGTTAAAAAGAAACCATAGTTTCATAGGCTGAAGCTGTTCCCAAGTTGTTTTGTACCACATAGCACAGACCCATTAAAGGTGGGAAAGGCAGCAAAGGGCTTGTCCTTGACACGCTCAGCAGTTTACACCTAAGAATTGTCTGGCTCTGCCCACACATTGCCTTTCCATATGTGCTGTACTAAGGCTAATTTTTCCTGCCTCAAGGTTCCCCATCTTTGTACATTGCTTGTAAACTTCTCTCTTACAAATTATTTCTCCTTTTTGAGGGAACTGGGGGGAAAAGTGTTTGGACTTCATGGATGGACCAAAAGAGGGATTGTGTTGCATGGGGTGAGTGCTTTGCTGTCTTTAGAGGTCATTTGTGTACTTCTGCCCCAGCCCTTGCTACTTCCCATTAACTGCAGCGGCAAACTATTAGTAATCCGATGAGCCAACCAGACACCTGGCAAAACAAGGGCTAGTCAGGCTGAATTGATTACTCACACATTTTCATGTGATTTACAAATCAAGGTTGCTCTTTTCCAATGAAAGACGCGAAAATAATCAAGCAGAAAAAAAAATAAAAGGAAGTTCAAATTCTATTGGGGATTTTTTTTTTTTTTTTTAAAATTAGTCTCCTGCAGATGGATCTCCTCCATGTGTCACAAAGCTGACAGTCACCTCTGGCTGAGCTCTACTGGGCTTCAGCTTTCAGCACCAGAACAGTTACATGGGCACAGAGAGAACAAAACAGCCTGTCAGACTCTCCAATAATGTTATGATCACTTTAATTTAGTAGTCCTTGACACTCACAGATAAGGACTGTAAGTTCTATCCCTACTACAGAAATATTGACACAAAGAATATGTTTATGCCTGGCTACGGCTCTGCAGGACAAGATGGAAACAACAACAGCAATCTCAGGACTTAATTTCTTTGGCTTTGCAGGGGCATCTGTGTTGCAGGGCCAACTGTTTATTGATTTTATTTTTTTGTTTTGTTTTTTTTTTCTTTGTTTCCTTCATTGGTTTGGAAATTATGTTGACTTTTCAAGTCAGAGTCATAGGTCTAGGGGGAGATAAGTTGGAAGAAACTTAAGATTTTTTTATGTTAATACTCTTTTGACTATTAAAGACACTGGGGATCTGGGGAGAATTTCTGATTTTCTCCCAAACTTTCTGTTCATTAATATATTGAGAGTGAACATGCCAGCTGACTTTCTGGCTGCATTCCTCTGGGCCATCTTTAACCAGGTCCAGCTCCAACCTCGTCTCTCCATGCACTGCATTTTAATCTGCTGGCAAAAGTACCCACTAGCAGAGCTGTGCCTGCTGATGTCATGAACATCCGAGGGAATCAGACCACCTCCTGCAGGGATAGGGGTATGCTGTGTGATAGACAGTTGTCCCATCACTGCCTCCCCTGGAAAGATGAAGCTCAGTTTAAACCCTGGACCTGAAGCTGCACAGAAGCAGATGCCTTCAATGAGACACACAAGGCAAGAGGTTCAAGAGCAAGGGGAACAGCCTAGTCCAACCTATCCCTCCTGAAGACGGCTCAGGGACAAGTGGATCTCTAAATATAACAAAGCCCATTGGCTCACCTTGAGGAGATTCAGCTCCTGTCTCTGCTCACCCAAGTTTAGGAAAGCAAAATACACTGGACAATGTACAGGAAGATCTGGGCCAGGGTGAATGTTGGCTCCAGTTCAGAAGTGGATCTGCAATAAACTGTATTCCCCTGCCCTCTCCTGGAAGGAATATGCCAGAGCTGGGTGCTTTTTTGCAGGATATTTGTGCTGAGCACTCTGGGGAAGTGACTCGAGATGGTGAGAGGAGATGGTGATCTTGAAGACTCTGTTTATAGGAATAAACAACTATGACCATGCTATGTCCATCATGCACTGCCAACACCACATCTGCCAGAAACTGGAACACCTCTTGTGAATTTCAATGTTTTCAAGGAAGATCTGCCTGTCTGTCTGGCCATTTGTGTTGAATTGGGAAACAGAGAGGGTGACCCAACTGAAGGAATCCAGAGCCTCTCACTCACCTTAAATAGGAAATACAGAGCCTACATGAAAACTCCAGTAACCTTCACTCAGGTCACAGCAGAGCATTGCCAGGTCAGAAATGCAACACCGCCACACCAACAGACAGTGCTCCTGGGAGTACCAGTGCAGAATAGGCAAGTGGGACCCCATCACTTAGCCAGTGAAATGATGAGAGCCCAGCATGGAGGTGACTCAATCTCTTTGGAGGTTACAACCTAGAGACAAGAGCAAAGTCCTCAAAATTAGGAAGATCCATGTCTGTTGTCTGGTCCTGAACCTTCAGCTCTGATGTTGCTGTTAACCCTCCAGACATGCAGTTCAGTGAATATGACCCATTTATGTAGAGATATATTCACATGCAGATATATTAGGAGCTATTGCAAAGCTTCCCACTTCTCCAGAGTCAGAGGAATTACGTTCTTCTTTTTTCTAAACAGCAAACAGCCAAAGCAATCCTAGTCCTGTCCTACAAAAGACTGATTAGCAAATCACTGCAGTTGAGATAACAATGGGAGCAATGAACCACAAAACCCCAAGTGTAGAAACTCTGTAAGTAAGTCTCTGGTTCAATAGTTACAGCACAGGACTATGGATTAGGACCTCTGGAAGGGCAGGACCAACGACATGTGCACTATATAACCTTATGAGTGTCTCACATGCTTCAAGGTTTTTTTGCACTTGTGTTACACCAAGTCTTTCTAAACCCAGCAAAGAGTTATGCAAAGAGATATCCTCCAACATGTCTGGTAGGTAAATCACTTCTGTCCAGCTGGGTGCTCTCAGCCCAGAGGAACATGAGACCATGCACTGTAGACAGGCTGTGAGCAAATGTTGGTGGGGACATTGTCTTTTAAACCTTGACTAACTGCTCTATCTTCAGGAGGGAGGAGTCTCTGAAAGCAAAACAGACACTATATAATATCTTAACCAGTTCCACAATTGGTTTCATTCCCTGCTTCACCCAAACATAAGTCCCATTTACTGGGTTTGCAGTACTTTCAGCACATTTTTTTACCCTCCACTTCACCCTCTTATCAAAGGGATGAACTTCAATAAAGCAATTCCAGCTGTTTTAAAAAGCAAGAAAGTTTGTATTTCCTGCTTCAGTACAGGGGTTAAGAACAATGTTTCTGTTCAACACAGAAATAAATGTTAAATGGAAGCTGAGTTATAACCCTCCTGTGACTAATGTTCTAGCTTGTTTTCTGAAGTTAATTCTTCATACGCTTTTTTTCCCCTCTTGTTCTTTCTTACATTTGTCCAGACTTCTGTGTTCCTGAGGGACTAATTACCCACTCAGCAGTTACTCTGAAGTCCAATTGTAATAGTTGGCAAAACTCTGTTCCTCTATGCAAGTTTTTAAAATAATTCCTCAATTTATTTCAAAGAGCACCACTCTCCAGAACTTCTTCCCAATTTGTGTTGCCCTGGACTGAGATTTATTTCACTGCTGTTGAGAGCTGACTGTCTTGCTTGTCACAGGGTAGATATTTTCAGCAAAACAATTAATAATAAATAAATTTACAAAAAAACCCAAATAACTGTACTTCTCATATCAAAAATTATGCATTGTGATGCAAGCTTCTATTTTCTCATCTAATGCGTCCTTAGTAAAAATTAAAAACACTGATTCAGACCTGGATTATTCTTCTTCAAAATACAGATGTGATCACAGTAAGTGTTTTCACTCACACCCACCCGCCTTGGACTTGTCAAAAAGTTGTGGAAAAATTAGTCATAAATCCTGTGATCTGAAGGTGCCCATTTTCTAATTCTGTAGGTGTTTGGGAACAATATATTCACCCCTGATGATGTCACAAGCAATAACAGAGAGCTAAATTCAGGCTACTAGCTTATATTTTTTCCCCACAAACACTGCTCGAGAGGAAACCATGTCCTTTCCCAATCCTACTACTATTTAAATATCTATATTTAAATAGAAGCGACTCACCTCATCTCCTTGCTCTGTGATTTCTCCACCTGTTCACCAAGGATAATAATCTTGACAATGTATAATACTGAACAAACTGATGAAGAACATCAAGAAAAAATATTATGAGAAAGCTGCCTTTTCTCCAGACCCCTGAGTTGTGCTAGCAGCACAGGGAACATGGCAGCTCTTGTAAGAAGAGCCTAGAATCTCTGAATGGAAGAGAACATCACATCTTATATAGTGATTTAATTCTTCCACAGCCTTTACATAATGACATGCTAATGTGTTTTTTTTTTTCTAGAGAAAAGGTATATCACCCAGTCCTTGTCCAAGTGGACCCAGGATCTGTCTGTTGCAGAGGTCGGTGCAGCAACAGCCCTCAGCTCTAACACCAATTTATCCCAATGACTGGGCAGCGTTTCGATGTTTTAGCTTAGGCTTGATTTTAATAGTGACCATCCTGTGAACTAGTGCAGGCAGTAGGGCTTCTCTAGATAGCACTATGGCTCTTGTCAGTCAAAAAGCATCATCTCTCTTATTATAGTGAAGCCCTGATGATGCAAAATTGTCAGTTAGCTGAAGTTCACAATGGTAATTTCCTTTGGAATTCTTGTCCAAATATCACAGTCCCTGAGGTAAATTTCTGCCCTGCAAAGTGTGAAGCATTGCCGTGCCAGCCCTTCTCCTCACAACCTTCTTAACACAACCAGTCAAGAAAACTGCTTTTGGTTTTACACCTAAAAATAAACTAGTTATCAATACCAGAGAAGACAGAAAGGATGTTGGTTCTGGGATGTCGAGTTTTTCACTTCTAGCATGCAAAATCCATTCTAATGACAAGTATAAGTTATTTGCTGATGGGATCCACAGCAAACCAACACAGCAACACCAGTACTAACCAGGAGTTTCATCGGTGGACTCAGGAGAGGCTAAAGAAATCAATTGCAAACTCTGGATTTTTCATCAAAATTGATCCGGTAATTAAATATTTACTTTCAAGACTTGTCTCAGACCTATTCCCAGCTCAAAATCACAGATTTTTTTAAAGATACCTTACCTCTTACCTACATGTTAAAAACCAATCTCTTCCATTTTCCTAAGGCTAGCCATTTTTTTAATACAGTTTTTTACATCTTATAGTTTTTCACTTCATGAGCCATCAAAAATATTCCTGCTAATGTTACAGACTCTCTTTTTTCACTTTCCCCAGGGCAGATTCTACATGCAACAGCACCCTGGGAGCAGCTACCACCAGCAGTCCCGAACTGCCTAAAGGAAAGGATACTATGCACACCCCCAGGCACGCTGGAACTTCTCCTGCTGGATTGACAACTTGGAAAAATCCCAGTATTTCCAAAATCCAAGCTTGGGAGCTGTTCTTAATCTGTCATCAGCTTTTTAAGAAGCACCTAGGAACTGTCTAGGCATTCATATAAAAATTGAAAATGTCAAATGCTCCTTCCTTCCCCCTGACCTACGTGCAGAGCTGTCAAAATGGACCATGGCTTGGGCTAGCTGAGCAGGTCAGAAACAGCATTTCACCAATCTTGGGCTGGATTCAGCCCACTTCAGGCTGGGCCTGGCACATGTGAAATGTCAGCAGCCACTTCACCAGTGGGCAGGTCCAGCGGGGCGCAGGCAATGCTTGCAGTGGTGCCAGGAGGTCGCAGTGAATCACGTCCTGCTGAGCAGCACATGGTGTTTCCCAACCCGCCTGCCCTGCCACAGCCCCTGGGGAGTGCCGAGGCTGGTGCACCTCAGGGAAGTCCTGCCCCAAGGATGTGTAAGTCTCTTCCTTCCCTGCAGCACTTGGAAACATCCCCTGTGGCAGAAAGTCTGGTGTGGCAATGTGTGTCACCCTATTTCAGCATGGCTTGTTGGTACAATCTGAGGCTGCTGCTGCTCTTGCCTTCAGCCGCCCTTCACACCAGCATCCAAAATAGCTGCTTATAGATAACTGCTCCTGTTCTCCTAGCAGTGCCACAGAGATGGGCCACAAGCCACATCAGGGGTTTACTGGCACCCTCTGCTGTGTTCCCTGCTGCAGCTCCATGACAAGGGGCGTTTGCTCGTGCCAGCCAGGATCCCACGCACAGGAGAAAGGCTGTGAGTTTGAGGCTATTTTACCTGCTCACAGGTCAACAGCGGAAGGTGCTCCTTCTAAAATCAACTCCCACTTGCTTTCGGCCAGAGTTTTCTGAAGCAGCAGGGATTTTTTCAAGGAAGAGCCAGGTGTGCAAGCAGATCTCCCCCGTGCAAAGTGGCAGGGGCCACCTGTGCTGCCAGTTGGTGACCCATTAATCACCCTGCGCAGGGGGAAGCAGCAGCCACACGGCCTCACACGCGGCTGCAGCAGCGGCACACGGCCAGCCCCGGCCCTGCCAGCCCCGGGAAGAGGGACAGTATTGCAGCCTTTGACGTCATTCCAGAGGGATCAAGCTCAGACATCTGTCCCAGTCAGAGATTGCACATGGCCCACCCCCCCCAGAGAACAGACACGTTGTGCAATGCCAAAACAGGAATCAGGCACATCCATGCCTTACAGCAGCTCGGCTCAGCGCTGTCAGGATCAGCCTTGAGTGGGTAGAAACAGCAAGAGTTTAGCAAACAAGTCTGCTCGAAAAGGTGTTTAATAATTTGCCTTCAGGTAAAAGCATTTTAAAATAGAGGGGACATCACTGTGCAGCAGCGAAATGATGGACAAGAGACCCATTTGCCTTCACAGGCAGAGCTGCTTGCATGGGGTGTAGGAGAGGGTTTCTTGGATTTTTTTCATTTTTTTTGAGGCATTGCCTAGTACAAATGGGATTAGGAAAGAAAAATAAAGGCTACAAATATCCCAGGGAAGCAACAACTGGCATGAGTGTGTGGAGATGTTTAGGTCTTCTTTGAGTAAGAGAATCAAGGAAGATTCATGGCAAAGCCAAAAGATGGTGATGCTTTTATAGAGATGGTGGGAGGGAGTGAAATCAGAGCACACGTAAAGCCTCCAAGGCAGCCAAAGAACTGGACACAGGTAGGAACACAGAAAGCCACCTGACTGGCTCTTCAGGGCAAGTGGTTCAATGCTGAACTCATGTGGGGGACGTCACCTCCAAGCAGAATGCTCAAGGCCAACATTTCGGCCCAGGCAATTGAAGATAAGCAACAGAGAGACCACTGGACTCAAAGGTGGGCCAAAGAATCAAGAGTTGGAGGTTTTTCAGAAAAGGAATGAGTTCTGCTTTTCTCATAAAGGGCTGAGCAGGGCTGCTGGTGGATCTGGAGCCTGTTGGGGCAGAGCCGGACCAAGTCCAGGCCTCCTGGATGAGTCTCAGTCATGCCATGGCTTTGCTGGAAACCAGCAATGGGAAGGTGGCCCAGTCATTATAGCCCAATGGGTGAGATGAATCCTCATAAAAATATAAGCCAGCAGAAACGCTTCAAAAACCCAAAAAAAAAAAAAAAAAAGAGGTGCAGAAAAGAATAAAAATGCTGAAAAAAAAAAATCATCTTGAGCAGAGGCTCCTGAGCCACACTGGAAGGCAGCCCCTGCATGGGACAGGGCCAGCCTGAGGAGTTGGCACCTCTCAACCCTCTTTTGGAACCCACTGAGACCCAGGCAGGAGACACAGAAATTTTGTCAGCTCAATTACTGCCGCCTCCTCTTCCCTCACACCCATTTTTGAGAGGAACACGTGCCAGGAGCCTTCTTTGGCTGCCTTCAAGCCCACAGACCCGCTGAGGAGCCACGTGGACTGCTTTGAGGGGCTGTTTTGAGCAGCTGCACATTAATGGAGCTGCAGGATTTACCTCCTGAAAAGAGATCAAGCCGTGATCCAGGATGAGCATAACCCAAAGTCCCAGGTCTAACACAGTGCATGGGGAGTGGAAGGTAAATCAGGCAAACTGCTGGAGGTTTCATTGGGTTTAGCCCAAGGCAGTGCTATACATTCAAACAGGGAAACTTAAAACAGCTGAGATCTCCTGTAGTGGTAGAACTCCTCGCTTCACCATTTAACAGTGTTGAAGGCAGAAAATTATTTGCAAGATGCCAGACAAAGTATCAAGAAAATAAGCAAGAGTGTTTTACCTCATCCCTTGAGAATGTTTTAGCCATAGGCCAGACTCAGAAAGCCCTGAAAGGTCCACAGGAAACTAAGTATGTGGGTAACAAATCTAAACACCCTGATTTGACAGGACCTTTTCCCACAGCCACCACTGATCCAAACAGCCTGAACAAGCTCCATTAGATTTTATCTGGGACACTGTAAAAGTGGGAACTGGCAAAAGGGGCTGGATCTGAAAGACAGGAACCAGATGCTTTCCCTTCAGGGTACAGCGGTACAGGGAAATTTGGATCAGTAAATTTTAGCTCATGTAACATGCTCATGTGGCAGACCATTGGAGAGGGTTCAGCATGGCAAGCATGTTCAGCCTGTTTTCCATACCTGGATGGTGTCCTGCTGCTGTATCTAAAAGGCTCATAGTAAGACAGAGGCTTGCCAATCTCAGCTGGAACCAAAGTTGTCCCAAACCTAGTTAATTTACCTTGGACTCACTGCTGCTGACAGGGGGAAAAGACATGAGTAGGCAGGGAGCAGAGTCCCCGCTGAGTCAGCCAGTGCCCAGGGCCCCCCTGAGCTGCTCCTACGAGACTGGGCTGACCAGGTTTGCCAATATTGCACAACCCCTGGGGAGATGGGGTGAGGAGGGAAAACCATTGCAGTGGGCACCTGGATGCATCTGAACCTTTCAACAGCAGGAATGGCTCTTGTCTCTGTGCCTGACTCAGCCTTCCAGTATTGCAAAATCCCTGCTCATATCATATGCAAGTGGTAGGGTTTCTAATTTAGAATCTGCATTGGAACAAGAACAGAGAAGGCATTCAAGGGTAGTGGCTTAACCTGGCACAAGTCTGCATTCAGCCAGGTGAGATTGGTGCCATGCCTGAAACAAACACCCATCAGAGGCTCTGAGCACCACTGCCCCCATTTTCCACAGGGAAAAGTCTGGGTCAGCACACACCTTACATCTCTGGGGCATAAAGGCAGAGGTAGCAGCCACAAAGAACAACTCAAGGAGCAATCATAAGCCTTCCCCCGTCCAAATGCAGCAATGCTGATGCTCTCTCCAGATAGTTCAGCTGCAAAAACACCTCTGGGGGACCACAAGTGAATGGCTGCCCCAGGGGAGAGCTGTGCCCAACAGAGAGGGGAGCCCTGCAGAAGTGGGGATGGGCTGCAGGGTCACAGGCTGTGCAGGCTGTAGTGGAGTTTGTCTCCTGTTGGAGGAAAATGAACAGAGTCTGAACCAGAGCCTGCCTGAGAGGGAAAACAGGACAGGCAGCAGAGCACAGCAGAGACCTGGAGGGCAGCAAAATTGGGGGGGTGCTAAGAGAGGGAGATGCTGACAGAATGTGGAGGCAAATACTAGAAAACAGTTTCCTTTAACTTCATCTCCTAACCTCTAAATATCTAAAAATCATCCATCAGTCAGTGTGTGAGCCACTCATCTGTGGCTGTCAGTAGTCAGCAAGACACATTCAGAAGGAAGGCAGGCACTGAGAGCTCAGCACAACAAGAACCAAGTCAGAGGAGCTACTTACCTGAGCCAGCAGTCCCAGGAGATGCCTGCCTGCAGCCGAGCTAGGGGAAAAGAATGATTTTCCTACAGGCTAAAGGGACCCATGGGAAAGAGGCGTCGTTTAGTAATGATAGTATTCCTACCTAGGAAGAGAAAGCAGCCAAAAAAAGCAAGGTTACATTAGACCAGTATTGGCAGCACTGCGAAGAGAAACAGCCCAGGGGAGGAAGAGATCTTTTGGATAGGATCCTAGCCCCTCAAAAAGGGTCTGGTGAATTGTGATTAACATAGCATCACACAAAAGTGACCTTTACCCTGCCTTGAGAAAGGGGGTCACTTGTCAGAAATACCTGCCTCCTCCACCCGTGCTCTCAGGAGCTAATTCCACCTGCAAGCGGTGATGGGGTAAGTGATCTGCAGATTTTTTTCAGGTGAGAGGCCTTTGAGTTAACAGCAAATACAAGCCTGCTATATTAAATGAACTTTATTCCATTTACAAAACAATGTGAGCTCCCCACGCTGCCACTGAGCAGCTGCATCTGTCAGGTCAAACTGTGTCGGAGGGATTCTGACTCATTTCTTGCATCAGACCTACACGAAAATGAGTCGGGGATAATCTTTAATATCTCAATCAGCCCCATAGTCCTTCATAGATCTGCTGCCTAAATTCATCTCTCTCTGGCAATCTCCTTGGGAGCAAAATTTGGGGCTCATTCTGTGCCTCATTCAGTGCAAGTAAGGTGTGGGAAATGACACTAGTTATCACTCAAGGAGGTCAGCAAAAGAAAAAAGGGTTAAGGGATATGCTCTTGATCCACTGAAAGCCAGAGCATGTTGTGTTTAGATGGGAGTGCTGGTGCTCAGGAAAGCATCAAAGGACACATCTCAACAAGGATTGCCAGACCTGTGATGGACTCGGTGAGCCCTCAAGGAAACAAGATCCAGCCCTGGTGGAGGGGGAGGAAACTGGGGGTGTGGGAATGAAGGGAGTAACAGAAGTCTGGGGCTGGAGTGTAAGCAATGCAGTAGGAAATGTCCAGGGCTTGTAGTTGTGCTGTGGGAGCCTCTGCTCATGGCAGAGGACTGGAGCAGCGAATGGTGGAAGAGCCTCATTGCTTAAACAAAACCTTTGCCTCATCTCTCAAGAACTGGAAACTAGGATGAGACCAAGGGAATGCCAGTCTGGAACAGACCAGTGGCACTTACAGTCAAGTACCCAGCTTCCAGCAGAGTCCAAACCTGGATGCTTTAGAGGAAAATCTTTGATAGCATCGTAGTTCCAGGAACAGTGAAATATAGCAAGAGTTTGCTCCCGTTGGGATAGCTACAGACCTGGAGCAGGGCAGACAGCCTGTTTACAAGCATATCAGATGTCAGCTGAGCTCTTTGCACTTGCTATAGATCATACATCAAGTCTAATGAGAAGGAATACAGGCTGAGGGGAACAAATGAGCATAGGTTAATGAAGAGGTGTCCTCTTAATACAATACCTATGGGGAAAAACAACAGCTGGCCCTGTGCCCAGCAATGCTACATGGCCTCTGAAAGCTGAACAAGATCACTTTACTGACAACACAATGAGAAGGAAGGGTTGAGAATACTATTCATGATGATGGTTCTGCATTATTAGACAGAGAATTGTTTTCAACTGAAAAAAAAGTGGATCCAAGCCTATTCATAGAAGTTTCATTATGCCCTCATCTAAGGACATGCTGTGCCTAACAAAATAATATGCCACCCAAGGGTTAACTCTTTCTGTCTCCAAATCTGCTGCTAGAGAGATAGAACATAGATTTAAGAACAGACAAGAGATGATAGTTGTTTCAATTAATGTTCCAGCTAGCATCTGCTCTTTTTAATTAATTGAAGTGTGGTGTTGTCTGGAGACAGAACTGCTGAGTAGAACTGTGCTGGCTTCCTTTCTGCTTAGTCAGCTATTCTGGTCCCTCTTGGTCCTTCTTGGTCTTTGGAAGCTTCTTCATTTCACAAAGGCCAGAACCTGTTGTGCACCGACCCCTGGTATGTGCCCACAGATATTGTATACGTTTCACTGCAGCAGGCTTCAAATCTGTGCTTCCCACTGGAGGGAAAACTGACAGAGAAAAATAGTTTACAGATGTCCTCTCCCCCTCGCAGATATGTGTCTGTGCATTGCTTCACTTACTGAAAACTCAATTTTCTTCCACAAACAGGCATTGTCATAGAGCAGTTGCAGGTGGATGGAGAAGAGGTCCTCAGGACCTGTTAACCTTCCTGTTTTGCTGGAAGCTCGCTGATCCTTCACCTCACTCTTTGTAATGTGACCTTTGAGGATCTGAGTGTTTCAATTACACACAGATGAATAATTTACAAGTCACAGTTGTTGCAATAAACAAGAAGTCCTGCTCTGTCCAAACATTTGACATCTTGTCTTAAATTTCCTCAATTTGCAAAAACCTCCAGGACTTAAACAACATTCAGAAGCCTTTGGAGGAGAAGCTGATGAGGGAAAAGCAGGGTGGCATTTTACAGCAGCAAACAGCAGTGGCAGCAATTATTCCTCTTATCTCCAAGCAGGGCATTGACCTGTTGTACAAGCTCCAGGTAGGAAAGACACTGGTAAAGCAACCCCAGATGTAATATTTACCCAAGAGGAGGCATTTCAATGGAAAACAAGCTACAGATCTGCTGACATTCTGGTGGGAAGAACAGCGGTCATTCACACAGGTGCAGCCAAGGGAATAGGAATGGCATGTGGAATTTCTAAGTATTTCTAAGTAAAGCTGTTGTTGCATGAGGAGCATATGTCTGTGCTGTCCAGGATTCCAGCTAAACAGATACAAACAGTGGATTTGGTGCTTGTCCCCTGAGAGATCCACTGCCCAGCATCTGCAGAGTCACTGTTTCTTTATTCCCCCCACTATTCCATATTTAAAATAAATATGCACATAGGCAGATCCTGCAAGAAAACAACAAGGCTGGCACTAAACTTTCCTGAACAACTTCAGCTGGTACCCAGTGATGCCTCATTCTCTGGCAAGGGGAAGTAGATCCCATGAGCTACCCTGTGAATATGAGCCACAGTTTTGAATTACAGACAATAATTCCTGTACAAGCTTCTCTGAAGAAGACAGACAGGATCGAAACAGCTCAGGAGCAAAGCACATAACAGGGCTGTTTTTATCTTTAATCCATTCCACATGAGCAGAAAGCTTGGAGCCATGAAGCATGTGCTTCCTTTTGCAGCTCAACCCATAACTTTTCTAATCCTTTTTGCTCTACTCCATAAGCCCCTGTTGAAGGAAATTTGTGTGCAGGACTTGCAGGATCAGCCTGTTTTACCAGCTGCAGTTTCCTTATCTTCCTAAGATGATCAAAGCATAGGCTGTCATTGAAAGGGGCAATTCCAACTTCCCCAAGCTCATGTGTCCCTCTTCCTCAAGCCATCACAGTGATCATAATAAAAAAGGATCTTTTCCTCAGGCAGGGTATTTTTCAGCTGGATCAGTTCCCATGCAGTCACAGCAGCTGAAATGTTGCCACAAAGCAAGGGCCAGGAAAAAGGCTGGAACTGTGCCTCAAGAGCTTAATGCAAAATCATGAAGTTAAAGCCTCAGATTCCTGGGTCATTTGTCCTTGCAAATAGCCTGGATTTATAGTCCATCTTAGGAAAGTCTCCTTGGCTGCAGCTTTGTGGCCCTCTTTACAATGGGCCAAATGCAAACTCCTAGATCCCAAAAGTACTGAGCTCTGGTGGAAGTCTGGAATTACAGTTTTCAGCTGGGGATCAGGTCTCAGTGGTTATTCAGAACTGGCCTTGAAACTGCACCCATATAATTTATTTGTATTCTTATCAGACCAAACTAGTGGGGCCACCCCACTGAGCCCAGGCTCAGCCTCCCAAATCTCACTCCCCATTGCCCAGAGACTTTGTGAAATCTTCATCCATAGAGGTTTTCAGAAGAGCTGGGCAAGGCCTTGAGCAGACTGACATGACTTTGAAGTTATCCCTGCTTTGAGCAGGAGTCTGGACTAGACATTTCCAGAAATCCCTCCCCAATGGCATTATTCTGAGATCCTTCCATCTTTCCCTGTATGTGAATCAGGCTCTGCCACACCATCACCAAGCAGTCCCCACACTGACTGAGCCACACATCAGGGGGCACAAGTGAACTGGCTCTTCATGGCCTTGGCTGTGTTGGCCCAGGAGATAGAGCAAAGCACACACCTCCTCTGTGTGCAATTGTGTCCACACACACTTTGCACTGCGAAAGAAACTGTCCCAGACCTGGCTGGGATCCCAAGTTAAGACTGCAGAATAATTTCTCTTCTTCCCAGCAGGAAGGAGCCAACATCCTCAGCAAGAACAAGTGTGAAATACAAATCACTAAGCACTTGCTGCTTGTCCAGATCATTACATAGCACAGGAATACCCAGGGTGAAAGGACAGATGACAGAGACTGTCCTGTCACTTCTGTGTGGCTCTTCAGAGATTTTAGCAGTTTTCATCCACTAGATTAAAATCTGAGCAGTTGAAAGAATACCACACATTTTTTTCAGTGGGACATCCCAGAAATACACTGGGGGCTGGGGTTCAGTAGTAGGACACAGAGACCTGCGAGGGCTCTGCTCCGTCGGCTTGTTCGCAAAGATGGGAGCTGAGCTCACACGGCTTCTTTCAGAGCCGCGCTCTGGGGTTGCTTCTCCTTCATCACAGAGGACGGGACAGGTTTCTTAGCGCTCGTCAAGGCTGGAGAGCCCATCGATAAGGTAAAGGGGGCATGGAGAAGCGAGAATGACAAACGCCGGACAGAGCCACATCCCCAGCCCCGGCAATATGAGGCTGCTGCCATCTCGTGTCTGCCTCTTGCCATGCAAAGGTTACCGGGGACAATTTTCCAGCTGGAAAATTTTTCATTGAGATAAAATCCTTCCTGGAAGCAAGCTTCTGCTGGACAGCAGGGCACAAACAACAGCCTCGGTGCTCAGAGCCCATGGGGCCATAGCACCTGGGTACCACAGCTTTGCTGTTCCTGGGAGGGGTCCTGCTCCCCTCCTGCCATAGCTGCCCGCCTGGTTTGGGATGGCTCTACCCCAAACCCTAGGGACCCTTTTTCCATCAGGCCAGCACTTCCCTGTGCCCTATGACCTGAGGAGACAGGAGACATCCCTGTTGCTGTTGAGAGGCCCTGGATTTGCTGTGCTGATGCAGCAGTCAATGTGTGTGGACATTGAGCCTGCCCTTCACGATGGTTTGGTGCTGGGAAGGAAGGTGATTTGCAGGGAGACGCGCTGGGATCAGATGGGATGGATCTGGTCTCCAGTATTGTTTCTTTTGGCATCTTGAGCTGAGTTGTGGTGATGATGCAGGGATTTATACTGTGAATAAAGTATAAGTGGAGGAGAACCGCATGGTTACAGCCTCCCTACAGAGCTCAGCAGCGTGCACAGAGCTTGGAGGGAAGTGTGAAAGCAGCCATATATTTTCCATGGGATCTCCAAAACCATCCACTTCTCCCCAGGCAGAACAGTGTCCAAGAGAGACCTCTCAGCAGAAAAACTACTCCTGGTAGCTCATCAGAGACCATACCGAATGGTCAGTAGAAAATGCCTACACTGCCTTCAAGAGAGTTCTTGCAGGTGCTGTCTCACTCACTCGAGGATACCTCCTCTTTCCTTGTCTCTAACCTTGGGAATAGGCTCCAACTTCCCCTTCTTCCTCCTGGGATTCTCCAGGTTCTGTAGTTTCACAGTTCACAGGAAAGAGCAGAACAAGAGTTCCAGGGAAAGAAAAAGCTGCCAATTCATTTGGTATTTCCATGGTGTTTGCTGGTTGCTGCCAGGCTTTTCTCTCTCTGTGGTACATATTGTACCCCACATCACAGAAACTAAAGTGAAACACTGAAATAAATGAGTCCCCTTGAGAAGACTCCAGGCAATGGGGAGATGACTGTGACCTGTGCAGCATCCTGGGTACACAGGGAGTTTCCCGTAATGATAAGACTACAAAGGAATATTTATTTGTCTAGATACTTATTCAGCTTTCATCTCTGTCAGCATTTCTCAATCAGCCATTTCAAAAGGTTTTGCCAACAATAATTAACCCCCACAGCCCCTGAACGGTAGGGATCAGCATCCCTGCATGCCAGCGGGGCCACTGAATGGAGGAGACAACCCCTTTATGAAAAAATGGAGCAAAGAAACTATGATACCTTGAAATCCTAATCCTGTGTCCTAATAAAATCACCCACAAGTCCCAAGATCTCTGACATCCCATTGGAAACAGAAGCAGCCACCTGCCATTCTTACCAGAGCAACTGTCTGGCTTTCTCAGCTGGGCACTGAGGAAGCACTGTCCAAACATTTAATAATCCCAAAAACTGGGGTGTCCTGAAGTGCCACTACAGAACCCAGAAACCCTTAAGGACCTGCAGGACTGGTCAGCTGCACAGCCTGTGCCAGCAGGCAGATTTTCCCATGATGTTGCACATGCTATTTATTCCATTCATTAACCAAGTTAATGGTGGCTAAGAATAGAACCCAGATGTCCTTCTGGCCTTTAAAACTTCTTTGCCCTCAAGGAAACACAAAGCCTAAGTGGTTCATGGCATGTGTGGGACACAAATAATGAATCCAAGCTATGAAGAACTTTCACATTTCCAAGAATTCACAAAATACATCTCAGCTTTTAAATAACCTCTGTTCCACTTCTGGGAAATAAGTGGTTAGCAAGGACAGTTCAGAACAGAGCAATGGATATACAAATGTATAATTAATTTATATAGAGATTATGCCAGACAGAGCCAGAGCTGTTCAAATGTCTTCAGTTTGTCATCCATTTCTAATGATGTTACTATTTCAGCAGATTCTCAGTTCTGTAATAAACTGGTATTTCTGAACAAAGACCATTTCATATTATGCCTTTATAAAAACACATATTTGGTACAATTTACTTGTGATTTTTATTTTCATTTTTTTGTAATAGAAATTATTCGATAGTGTCATTTTTTATACATACTCCCCAATACATTTGGGAAATTTCCCAAAACATACTAAAGATAGTACCATGGTTTTCTGCATCACTGCACAAAATCAAAGCAATCATGTGCAGAATAAAGAAAATTTTTTTTCTCTATAAGCATTTTCCTTCTGTTGCCTGAATCCAGTCTCTTGATAATCAGCAATTACAGAAAAGAACTATAACAATCAAAGGGGAGTTTGCACTTACAGAAATTCGAGCTATTTTTTGCATGAGTTATTCAGATGGAGAAAGCTGTTTGAAACCTCTCAGTAAATGAGAGAAGCTGCTATTTCTGAAAGCTGAAATTGTATTTACAGAGTTTCTAAAGAGTCTAAAGAAGAACATGATCCATTTGGAACTGATTTGGTCTTCTCAGAAAGAGGAAAGAGTAAATAGGGGGATTTAAGGATCTTTGCTTCTGTGAGAATGTGTTACTCTTTTTCAACTGATATTTTATCCAATCATCTTCAGAATTAAATGGTATTTTAGAAGGTGATATTTGCATTTCTATAGCACTATTGACTTTGAACACCTCCAATAAATCGCAATTTGTTCACCTATACCATACATATTCTCCAAACTGTGACTGTTCAGAAAAAACAAGGCAGAGGCTGGGAAATTATAAATTATGGTCATTTCTGCAACAAGGGGCTCCAGCTCCCATTTTCTCAATGTCCTTCTTGCAGACATGGGGTTAAATACTCAATTCCTGGGCCACAGGAACTGAAATAATCATAGTATAAAGTCACAGGATCGTTAAGCTTGGAAAAGACTTTCAAGATTATCGAGTCCAACCTTTGGCCAAACACCATCGTGCCAACTGAACCACAGCACTAAGTGCCACGTTGAACGCTTCCAGTAACTCCAGCACGTCCCTGGGCAGTCCCTTCCAATGCCTGACCACCCCTGCAGAGACGAAATTCTTCCTGAGAAGATGAATAATGAATAGAAAACCCAGCAAGGCGGCGGGACCTCTCACACCAGAGCGTTTTTCCAAGCAAGTTCAAACCATTATCCCATTTCAAACCTACCCATGTGCCTCCATCCTGGGAGCGTCCAAGAGCAGGTGTGATGGGGCTTGGAGCAACCTGGGCTAGTGGAAGGTGTCCCTGTCTGTGGCAGGGGGGCTGGAACCAGCTGATCTCTGCGGTCCCTGCCAGCCCAACCCGTGGAATGGTTCCACGCTCCCCCCATCCCTGTGTGCTGTCGGCTGCCGCCTGGCAACGGGAGCGCGGGTTCCCCGGGAACCGCAAACACAGCCGGCCCCGTCCCGCGTCCCGCCCCGCTCCCAGCGCGGCTGCCCGCGGAGAGGAGCCAGCAGCAGCTCTCCTTTGGGTGAGGAAACAGAAAAACACAGGGTAGAGGGCAAGCTCAGCAGCTTCTTTGCTGTCTGTGACATCAGGTACGGGCAGAGGGGCCGGGAATGCACCCGCGCTCACCCCAGCCCCGACACGGACGGGGTGGGGTGTGCACAGACAGCTCTGCCAGGGGGGATGCGCCCCATCCACACCCCTGAGCGACACGACCGCCTCTGCAAGTGATGGTGTCATCTAACCCATCGGAGTGTATTAAAAATACACTCACACAGTGCTCTGGAAGCATGGTGGATGGATTTATTGCATTATTTTTAAAAACTGCATGTTCACTTTGGCATTTTATATTTCCTTTTCTTTTTGCACAGCTGCTTGATGCAGGGGAAAAGCACTGAATAAAGTTTTTGGTAAATTAAAACCATGAATGCCTTATCTATTGATTCACATACTGCTGGCCACTGGTATGTAACTCCTGGAACATAAAAATGTCAGAGGCAGTGAAATATATGCCAAATGATTCTAGCAAGGAAGTATTTTTTTATTTGCATTATTGAGCTTAATAATTATAATTAGCACAGCTAGTGCTTCTGTAGCTTTTGGCATTATTTCCAAAGTGATGTGCAAACAACCTATTAAAAAATCCCAGCAACCTCAAACAAAAAGCACCATAATAAAATGAATATTTATAAGTTAATCATAGAAACAGTTTCCTATATTTAGCTAAAATTATATTATAAAGCACTTTTTATCTCTGAGGGTTGCATTGACAATTATTTTTCATATGCAAGCTTCCTCTATCTAGTCCTGCTTTTCAGTCTCATTCCCTGTAGCAGGAATTTAAGTCAACCACAAGAACTAGAACATTTTTATGAGAAGGGGTTTAGATTACAGAAGTGAAGGTGTGCACTGAGGGCTGAGCCTCCACGTGTTTGCTGCAACTGCTCTGCAGGTTTCACAAACTGTATCCAACCAAACGCTTCAGGTGTTTGACGGCCTTCCCACCCCTGATGGTGCTTTCTCCAAAACTCACATCATGAGCAGGGGTGATGTTCCAGGACACAGATGAGAGAACCCTAGAGTAAAATATCCCCTTATGGTAAGCAAAGTTCAGAGAGACTTGAAATCTAAGTAACCAGTCAAGGAGGCTTTAGGAAAAGGTACTTTCAAGAACAGAAAAGGAGAGAGAAACCATTTGGGATATATTAAAACAGCCTAAATTCTATCTCAACCTCTGTGTCTCATCAGCAGTGAAAGTTTGACACCTCCAAAGAATTAGATACTAATTGGGTAGCTGCAGAAACACAGCCAATAGGAGAACAAAGCACCAAGGACATACATGGAAATGAGGCCAGATGAGTTTAGCTCAATATACATGAAACCTGGAGGCTGTTCAGAGCAAACACTAATGCTCTAAAAAAGCCTTAAAACAAGCGTGAGAGAAAGAGGATATTTTCTGTGGTGTCTTATACCAGTGCAGGTCAGGAATGATGCCAGCAGCAGAATTGCATCAACAGAACTAATACCTCACTGGGCCCAGCTCACTGCCTTTGGTGATTAAAGGATAACTTTAACAATGGTCTATCTGTTCTTTGTAAGTGAGATCATTCTAATTATGCCTTTTCCCTTAGGACCCATAGCAAAAACTACAAAAAGAGAGTGGAGTCAGAGAACAAAAAACTAACCTTCACCAGTTTGCCAACCTAGAAGGAAACACAGTGGAGTTCCATACAACATGTCTGTGCTGTCCAACAGTCAGTCAGCCTCATTGCCAGAAATCCACAATTCTGAATCAATTCCTGGTAAGAGCTTTAGAGAGTAAAAATGTAACTTGTGAACTAGTGACAGGAGGATGAAAAAGCATGGGTACGGGTCAGAACTGGTGACTGTGTGGAAAAAGAGGCAAAGTACTCAGGTTGCTTGTTACCCCCAAACTCTTTTGTCATTCCTTTCCCATTGGTGTGTGTGTAAGGCAGACAGTGTTTTACACAGCCTTCATGTAAGCCAGGGATGAACATCTCTTTTGGAGTATCAGAACACAAATGTTTTCCAGTTTAATGAAGCTTTTTGTTAATTCCTACAAACACTAAAGGCTCAGTGGTTAAGATCCAGAAAGCCCTTAGGCCTATCACTGCTGTAAAACCCATCAGTACTGGCAGGTCCCATCTGATTGGCTTATTTGTGGTTTTCGTTGGGCCAGGGTCAAGGACACCATCTCAACACACAGCATCAGCACCTAAAAGTCCCTCTTCCAACCCTGAACTGGAAACCCACGGTGTGGTGGCAGGTAAGGACACAATGCTCTGGCAGCTTTCCCTTGTTAGGTCAAAGGAGAGGCCTGTACTCAAATTCTTCTGCCCACAAACAGATGAGGTGGGTAAAACACCTCCAGACTTAAACAAAACCCTGGCTGAAATCCTGAGCTGATCATCAGACGTGTTCAAATAACACAAACCATACAGAGGTCTCAGCTATATCACTGGATTCTTAAAAGCCCTGTCCAGCTCCCTGCTCCTGCTCCAGCACTGTTAGACACCTGAGCAGGGAGCACAGCTGCCCACTCTCCAGGTGTGATGCAGCAGGTCCCTTTGCTTCACCTCTTCTACATCCTCATCCATTTGTGTTTTGCAGGAAGCTCAGAAGAGGATGAAGAAAACCCAATGAAAAATCCATTTACAATCCCATCAGATGCTGATATTTTTGCAATAAGGGACAAGGAGATCAGAAAGGCAAAGGCAGTATGTATACATGTTTTAGGGCAATGTATATAATACTCATGTCTTTAAAAACCACAGCAAACAAAGCACATAATCAAACTCTCCACATATCTGGCTTCTCACAGGAACGTGAAAGGATGAAGACCTTGAAAGTCCATGAGAAATCTACTTACTCCTCTAAAATAAAAGAAAAAAGTGGGTTGAGGAAAGCTCTGAAAAAGGAGGAAGAAGAGGAGGGCAGAAAAAAGGCAAAAAGTGAAGAGAGACTGAAAGCTCTTCAGGACATTCTCTCACGGAAGTTAGCCATGGAAAAAGGTGGAGTCTCTTTGCAGTGATGCTGCTCAGCTGGGTAACAGCCTAAAGCCAAGAGCAGAGAGGGGATGGGAGGAGCAGTTGGCTCTGGCTGACTTTGATGAGGTCATGCTGACAGGATAGTTGGCTGTATCTTGCCAACCTCTGCGTGGCTGAGCCATCTCATGCATTTACACCCAGAGCACATGGCACCCCCTCCACTGTAGCCTGGGTTCCACCGTCCTTCACAGTAGCTGGGTGCTCGTAGAATCAGCTGGGAGCCAGCTGAGTTTGCAGGACCTTGTGTCATGGAAACATTTCTACTAAGTTGACCTAAAGTTGGATTCTAGTGGATAAAAAAATGGATAAATTTTCTCTCTCACATAAGCAGTAGCTTTTCCATTTATGTCTAGAGGACAAGGACCAGATTCTCAACTCCACTCCATCTGGTTTTACTCTGTGAAAGCCTATGTGAAACTAATCCTAAACAAGGTTAAAACTGTAATACAATAATCAGTATTGCTGACTTCAGTGCCAACCAGATCCATGCTCATGGCAGCCCACATACTCACTGTGTTTTGCCTTGGTCATATTTCCCCCTCTAGTCTAAGCAACTTTACATTTTAATTTCAGATTACAAATTAGAAAAGGAGACCTTCCAGGGCTACATAAATGACAGAAGAGAGATCTTTTATCTTGAGGTACTTGGCTTTTAGAATGTGACTTTCTGTTAATTTAATTACTCTTCCCTGTGTTGCTTTGTTTTGGTGGTTTTTTCCCCGAGATCCACTGCGTAGACAGCTTTCCAAGGAGGCACACATCAGACCTCATGGATTGACTGTCCAAGTGTTGTATTACAGACACTCATAGTCTGTAGCCCAGCAATCCCCAGCTAAGAAATAAACAAACATATAACATTTGCATCAATCCATAGCTACCATGCAACTATTTCACTTGTGAGATGCACAGATACACTGACCTTTAGACTCCTGCTGTCCTGTACATAAATTGTAGCTAGGAGCCATTCTGAGCTCAAAATAAGGCAATGGAGTAACTGTGCTGGAATATCTCCATTATTCATCTTTACTTTTGTGCTGTAACACAACTGAATCAATCAATCTTTGCCAGCCAGGAGTTAATGCAGTGCTGGGATTTCTGGATTCTGTCTTTAGTTTCACTTCTTCTTTGTTATGTTCCTTCTGAAATAACCCCTGGCCTCTATGTACCTCTGTGTACTAAGACACGCACCTTGAAGTCCTTACTCTCTCTGCCAACAACTATCAGGTAATACAGTAACCAATAACCAAGCTTAACCAATGTACCTTTAAAATCAACCAACCAATGTGACTGTGTTGCCTTTGGGGTTCATTTCAGTATACCATGGCAATAAAGCGAGATGAGATTAAAAACATGGAGAACATAGTAAGGAAGGAGGAAAAGAAACTGGAAAAGGCTGAGAAAAGGTTGGAGAAGGATGCTGCCATGTTTGATGAGTTCCTGAAGGAGAACCAAAATAACTCTGTCAAAGCCCTGAAAATGTAAGGAACACTGAAGGAAACACCTGTGTGCTCTTTCATGCTGGACAGGGGAGATTTTCTACTTACCTCCCTGCAGGGTTTTGGCTACGAAACACTGATTTTCCCAGAGTCACAGTCCAGATGGCACTTTCTCCCCACACATTCAATAAAAGAGAGGAAGGAGAACAGCAGCCATGAGCCAGCCCTCATTGCAAAAGCCCTTGATCTGGTAGCAGCAAGGAACCTGCTGCTGACCCCACCATTTCCATTCTTCTCACAGCACCCTTCCTAGGAGGGGATGCCTCTTCCCAACCCCTCTCAGCAGAAAACAGTCCCCTCAGTGAAGCAAGTTGAGCACTTTGGCCCATTACAGGTATCAGACGGGCAGGGCAGCAACTGATGCTCAGCAGCAGCCAAATTAGGGAGCCCTGAACACTGAGATGCCACACTCTTTGCCTAGAGAAGCAGGGCCTTAAGGCAGAAGCCAAACATCACTTGGGATGCACCTATAGTACAGATTTTTAGTGCCCATACCACATCTCTTTTGCTCTTTCATATGCACCTCAATTCACTACTCACTACTAAATTGTTTAATGGATTATGTTTATGCATTCTTTCCTAGGGCCAAAGAAGAAACCTCAGCAAAGATGAAGAAAGTAACAGAGATCCGGGCAATCACTTCCCAAATAAAGAAGGTCCAGAGGTAATGGTTGCTCATTATTCCTGCCTGGCCTTCAACAGCCCCTACAGTGCTGTACCTTTATAGTCCTTGAGGGTGAAAGATTTCTAAAAATGTTCCATTTTAAGAGTCAAAAAGTTTTGGTTTTTGTTTTCCAGATGCTGACTTTGTTTCTAAAACAACTCAACCAGTTTTTAATTACTTTTAAGAAGTATAAATATTCCAAATATTCCCAAACCAAAATCAAATGCTTAGTATCAGATTAAAAAACAAACAAAACTAAACAATGCATTTTAATGGGGACTTGGGGAAATACAAAAGAAATAATTACATTAGGAGTTGAGCTGGCAAAATTTCCCACTCCTTTTCATATAAAAATTCCAAAATTAGGAAGCCTAGTGCCATATCAAGGGTCTGGCCACAGATACATTACCAGGCAGCTTCCACATGAGGAACCACACAGGACACACAGAGCAGGTTCCCATTTGTCTTTGCATGTCTATGAAAACACGTGCCCTGTCGTCCCTTCTCTGGGTGAAGCTGAGTATCAAGAGTGAGAAAGAACATGTTCAAGCAGGGGCTTTCCTCCCTGCTAACAAACTTTGTCCACTTCTCTCAACCCAGTGATATATTCAAAATTGAGGATACACTGCAGGAGTACAAGATGTACAGGGACATCCTCTATCATCTGTCTCCGAAAGAGTGGCAGAAGGAACATGGCAAAAAGCACACAAAGGATAAGGATTTGAAAAGAGAATCAGGAGGTAATGAAGGAAGTGCCTCACCTGCCCCCTGTACAGAGCAGGGGGAGTGCCAGGGAAGTGCTGCCCGCTCCTCTTCGGGGCAGCCCCAGGCTCTGAGTGCATCTCTTGTCTCCAGACCAGGGTCTGACAGCCAGGACAAACACTGCCCCTAGCACCAGTTATACAGACCTGCCAAGTTCCCTGCTGTATTCAGAAAGTTTGGATTTTGGGTCACGTGATATCAGGCCACAGCTCAGACACTTCCTGAAGCCTCTTTTAACAACAGAACTGTAAGTACAAGACAATGGAAACAACAGATTTAAGCACTGTAGAGAGCACTCAGCTGACTGGGAATCGGCTGAGGGGAATCCTACTCCTCACCTTGGGCATACTGAGATCTGGGGCTTACTGGAACACATCAAAATACCAGGATAAAGGCACCAGGTGTGCAAGACAGTACCTCTGTGCCTACTCCAACAGAGCTCTGTCCTCAAATCCTCTGATGAGAGCCCTGCCCCGAGTGGGGCTGGCACTAAGGTGATGCAAGCAGAGGTTTTTAACCCCTCTCTGGCACAGGGCGGCAGGTGCAAGTGAAGCTGGTGAGCAGGCTGTGCTGCCAACAGCAGCCAGTCATCTCTTGCCCTCTCTTCCAGCTCTTGTGCAGAGGAAGAAGCACTCAAAAACCTTCTCCCAGGGCAGGTACAAACTGCTGACTCCCCGTGGTGGCTATACCATGCCATCCAGGAGCAGTATCACTTCTCACAAAAAGCACAAGTGTTTCTCTACACTTGTGCTGCTGCTGCTTGAGCCTTTCTAATAAGGCTCTTGCCTTTGCCTTCTCACTGCCCAAGTGTCAAAATGTGCCAGGGAAATTAAAGGCATTTGGACCAACACCCTCAGTTCAGGCTCATGTCCCAGAGCCACTGGCAGAGCAAAAGGCAGCTTGCTCAGGGGCTGTTTGTGTGATCCCTACATCCTCCTGACTCCCAGACAGCCCACAGCCCCAGGGAGGCAAACATGGGAACACGAGAAGGTCTGTTCAGAAGCAACAGCAAACAACAACAGTGTTCATAAGTCTAACAAGATCTCCTTCGAGCTGTCATTTCTGTAAGGGCCTAATACTCAAAATGCTTTTTCAGATATTCATTGGAGGATGCAGGAAGTGAAATCAGCTCAGATGAAGATGAGGTCAGAAGTCTTATGATGAAATATTTACATTTTCTGTTTGTCCTGTGTCATTTATTGATGTTACTTATCTCTCTCACCTTCTAACCATTAGTTATGGTATTGAAGAGTTACTGTAGCCACCAATTATAAACATATGTTTATATATTCATAAATGTTCATGTTTTGGCAACACATATTATAAATACTTTAGTTTAACATTCCTCCTCCAGTTTCCAAAAACCTGCCATCATCTCTGAGCTTATCATCCCCCAATGAGATATGACATCATGTAATGGAAGATTTTTAAATTAGTGTAGTCACTGGTTTATGTCTGAAATTGAAGTTTACCCACTGACAGATGTTTGAATCACTTTTTACCCCCCAAAACACAACTTGCTTTGGGGGTGAGCTGCTGAGGCAGAGTAAGGCTACACACACAGCAGGAAGGTGGGAGACATTTGTACATGGACAGTCATGGACCTCTCTAGATGGAAGAGTGTTTGAACAGCCAGGGCTGGTGCAGATCAACCTCCATGTACTTCAAGAACCTAGAGGAGGAAAAACACTCATCACATGTGTTTTCCACTCCAGGAGCCTGAGTTGTATTTTACTCACCCTGAACAACTGCTGACTGCTTTTATGAAGATGCAGGATGAGAACATATCCTTCATGCAGAATTCCCAGGACACCGAGGAAAGTTGGAACAAGGTCCAACACGCTTTCATCACCACACACGAAAGCATGTAAGTGTGATCCTGCAAGTGATGGGAAAGGGTCCCTGTGCCCCAGCTTTTAAACACATGACCCCTCTTCCCCACACTGGCACCTCACCACCTGCACACTGCAGCCCACACGTAATGCTGTTCCTGCAGCACACAACAGAGAGTCGTTCTTGTGAGCTCCTGGGAAAGTGGCCCATATGTTTCATTTGGACAACAAGGCTTGAGCTTGCGAGTAATGCCGAAGTCCTCAAGGTGCAGGCTAGGGAACTGATGCATTTAGCATCCTAGAGGGGATATAGGAGAGAACCATTGTGTAATTCTCATAAAGAAAGACCAAAGGGAGAAACAAGGATTCCTGGAGTGATCCGGACTAGCACCTATGGTGATACAATGCAAAACCTTCTAGAGGAAGGCAGCAGGAAACCCAAGTGTCATTATAACATACTGTTTCAGTGGCAGCTAGACACACACATTCCCATTTAAAGTGTAACTTATCCCCTTGTGAAAGCTTTTAAAGGTAATCGGGATCCACCACTGACTATTAAAAAATCTTAGTTTAGCTAGGCTACTCTTTTCTCCCCCACACTGGAAACTGTTTTTCCAGGAAAAACAGAAGTTCCCTCAGCTCTCAGGGCTGTGGGTGCAAGTTCCCAGAAATGGCTGAAGTGTTATCTCCATCTGCCGGCCGCATGAGGGATGGGTCCAGGCAGGGGAGAGCAGAAGAGCCCTCTGCTTCAGAGATGCCCTTTCCAATACTTTCTCTCTCTTCTGCCCTAGGGAGAAGGAGTTAGCACAGCTGAAACAGCAGGTGAACATCCTCCGATCCTCTGTCGCCAAGGAAGAAGAGAGAGTAGCAGATCTGAAGCTCAAAGTTCACCTCCTTTCCTCTGGAGAACATGAAGCTGATGACCAGGTACATGCTGACATCAAGGCAAGGGGGGTTCACATGTGCGTAAGTAGTTCCTCTCCACTAGCCGTGTCCACCCTGGGAACAGAGCAGAGAGTGGGTTGCACTGGGGAGGGATCAGCCCTATTTCCCAGCAACAGAGCTATAGCAAGGGCAGGTTTGGGGCACTGCTAAGGCAGCAAACTGGGGCAAACATGTCTGCTCCATTCAGCTGGTGGGAAGATGAGACTAACAGCAGAATGGCTCAAAAAAGCCATCTGTCCCAGCCATTGCTCCTAAGCCAACTGGGAAACAAGCAACTGAGTCTTGCTGAGGGAATTAAAGTGTTTCCTTTACTGATTTCCTTTGGTTTATGGAGGGATATTATGATATTTTTTTTAGGATATTTTTTTTTTGAGGGATATTATGATTATAGTGAGCAGAACCCAGCCGTGCCTCTTACAATATCCCCTGTCACCTCTAGGACAAAATGCTTGCAAGCCTGAACAAGAAGGTGCTGGAAGTCTATTCCCACTGCACCGGAGACCACGAGACAAACCTGCAGACAATAGAGATGCTAAAGATAATAGAAAAGCAGCTCAATGATTTGCTGGACCACCTGGAGAGAATCCCACCATCAAAGATAGAAAAGGCTGAAAAAGTCATAAAAAAGGAAAAGAGGACAAGGTAAGGCAAGACCCTTTTCTGGAAAATGCCTCTAATTTTAAATGTTGACAGCAAAAAGAGCCAAATCAACCCAAGAAACGGTAGCAGCGATCTGAAACCCATGTGACCAATCCATCCCTTTTACTTCTGTAAGGGTTCCACAGTCACAGAACTTGAGTTTCCTGATCAGCAAGCAGCAGCCCACAGCTATATTAGAAAAGGCCTGCAAGATAGAGAAGGCAAAAATCTAGAATAAAAAAACACTAAACCCACAAACAGAACCAGATTCAATTATGAGAATCATCATTTTAAGAAGACTATTTACAGTAACAATATTTAAACTGATTAAATAGAAAATTACTCCTCTAATTAACACACTCAAAGTCTGCCCTGCCCTGCTATTTTGTCAGGCTTCCATAGTAAGGGCATTGGTCAGCAGTGCCAGCTTTTAAATGTTTCTTCTGCAAAACTCTTAAATTCAACCGGTATTATGAGATTAAATAGTAGCCAATTAACACAATCAATTTAGGTTTCAAGTTGAAAGACATTGCTTTTGGTACAGTTATGCACATGCAATTTCCCCTCACAAATTGCAAAGATAGAGGAACTTCTGATTGTATCAGGCCATTTTCAGGTGAATCAGAATAGTGTGAGCATTTAAAGCCAGAGCAGTGACATATCCCTCCTGCTTACTCTTTCTCTGCATCTTTTTTCAGCTTTTTAGTAGAAATAGTGTGGTGCTTCTTCCTAATGTTCTGTGAATGGGTTTGCACTCTTAAATTACAAAATAAGACACATTTATTCTACTCTGGAGATGGAGGAGAATAATTCCAGAAAGAACCTGACATCACACACCCCACACCCCCCAAATAAAAGGCAAAACCAATCAAATAAAAAAACTAACCTTCAAAGAGCATTACGTTTTCTTCAAGACCACAAGGTTAAGGATTCAGTTCCTCTGCACCACAGCATTCCAGAGCTTGAGACCGTTTCTGTTCCAGCACTTGATTTTCACAAGGAATTGGAGCCACTTACCAGCATTGGCCTCCACTGTGCCCACTTGGTGGGCTTTTTTTATCTCCATGGGTGTAAAACCCTCCTACTCGCTCCTGTGCATTGCAGACTTGGTTGCACTGGTGAGAACTGGTGACACAATAAGCATCAGTCACCCACAAAGCTGGGCAGCATCCTGGTCAACTCGGAGCATAACTCACCTGCTGAAGGTGGTACAGAGCATGTCCGCAAGAGAGAACAACTGCCCAACATCTCCATTTCAAAGCTTGATGTGCTTTTTTTCTGCCCATCACTCCAGGATAGGACCATCTAAGTGCTTCTCCACTACCACTTCAGAGTGGCTGCACCCAAACCCCTGTGCTCTGCTGGTCCATGTAAGGTGTGATGTAAGATGCAATGATAGATGTTGATGCCGCATGTCAAAAGCACATCTGGTGTAGGTGTAGCTGCATGCTGAATTTAACCCAGCCTTTTATTTCCTCCCTTCAAAGGCTCAGAGAGGAAAAGATGAAACAGAAGCAGCAGCAGGAGGAAGGATCAAAAAAGGACCTGGAAAGATTGCAGGCAACTGTAGAAAAAAAGGTAAGTGGGAACACCTCGCCTCAATAACCCCCTTCAGAGAAGCTGGGGGTACCCGAGTATGAAGTGTTTAAGGGAATAGTGTTTCTAGGAGCCTCCACAGCTGTGTGGGAATGGCACCTATAGGCAGGTATAACCCAGGTCATAGGAGTGATGTAACTTAGGCCACTGCTGGGAATTCAGTCACAGTGCACACTAGTCCAAGCTCACCATCCTTTCATCATCCGCCTATCCATCTCTTGACCACAAGGTTCCATTACTTGCCAATTCTCAGTAAGCTCATTTCAACTCATTAACTTGGGTGTATTAAACAAAGCATGAAATTGGCAAATGAGGAACTGGGCAGCAGCAAGACACTCCTGACAACAGCAGCAAGGCCTTCAATCAGCTCGGCCATCCCATCAAACCACACCTTTTCTGACATGTTTCGTATTAAGCCAAACTGAGCTTCAGGCATGGCTCCTGCTGCACCTTCCACAGGCCAACATGGCAGTGAGGACATCCCAGCTTCATCACACACCAAAGCAGTGACAGCAAGAGTGCCACAAGTCCCTGCCCTTTAGCCAAGAACAAATAGAGGGTTCTGCAGGCTCCCTCTGGTATTTTTGGGGGCTTCCAATTACCCCTCTTCTTCCTGAGACAGTACAAATGAGGCTTTAGTCAGAAACCAGTGGTAGGTACAACAGTACGTTGTAGAAGCTGAAGCACAAGCACACACACAGCCTTCAGGTGCTTCACTCACTAATACAAAAAAACCACACTTAATAGACACACTGCAGCCTGCCTAGAAAACAGAGCAAGGGGGCACGGCCCCTTGCAGCAGGAGAGCCTGACAGCATGAAGCAGCTTTAGGGGCACAGTTCACACACACCAACACAGCACTAATGAACGTGCCTCTTCTTCCTCCACAGAACAGCGGGAGGCTGGCATTTCATCCCAACCCACCGGCCAAGAAGGAGAAGAAGAGGAACCAAGAACCAATAGATAAGGAGAAGGAAGAACAAATGTATTATTTCTCTTGACAGCACAGCCTCAACCACAGCACACAGGGCTGATGCTGCTCTAGAACAAGTCTTGTCAGTCTTTGTTCAGTTGAGCAATTTTACAGTCTCATGAAATTTCCTTCTTCTCCTACCTTAAGATTCCAGGGAAAATTTGCAACCTCTTTTCCTGCTCATTGATATTTTACCTAAGAAATAAATAAAAACTCCCTCATTTTGCTTCTCAGGCTCCTGCTAAGCACCAATGCTTTTCTCATTCAGTTTTTGATGCCACTAGCACCATGCCTACAAACCCATGCAGTACCTTAAGGCACAACTAAGTCAGGCACCTGCCAGACATTTATGATCACCACCAGCCTGTTGAAGGACTATAAAAAATAATGGCTATGCTTTAATCCAAACCATGGGTTTCATTAAAGACTCCACCCCACTACTGTGGAGATGCAACCGAAGGAAAAACACAAGCTCTGCAGAAATCAAGCTGCTAGTAATTAGCTTTATGTCAGATGCATCCATGCAAAGAACAACACCCAGTGACAAACTGACCATAAAAAAAAGCTTTATTAACCCTTTTGCACCAGCAGTTCTTCAGGTATCCATTGCCAGCAATGGAGTCCAAGCCAAGTGATCCAATTTTCCGCCCCAAGAGGTTAGCACTTTACATTCACTTACAAAGCTGAGTGAGGTACATTTTCAGAAGTAGAAAGATTTGGTTGCAAGTCCCATAAAAAGATGGAGTGTTCCTTGGCCATTTTAATAGATTAAGAACTGGTATGGTCCTTGAGAACAGAATAATGCAGGCATTGGGAGCTTGAGGTGTCTCAGCTTCCAGGGAGAGCATGGTGACCACTAGAGCAAGATCCAGTAGTCCGTGGAGCACAATTCCTTCTCAATCTTTCTATCTCTCAGGAGTGGACCCCATGCTGCAGTCACAGCCACCAGGTAGATCTTGTCTACCAATTAGTTTGGTTTGAAAATCCAGCCCGAGAGGGTTAAGACTTTCCCTGGACGTAAGCTGTAAACTCGGAGTGAGAGGAATGGAGAGACCTCAATGCTCAGTTAGGCTAAAGATAGAAAAATAAAACTGGTTCAACCAGAGGATATAATACTGCCTACAAATCAGGAGCTGAAGTTCAGTGTAACCTGTATGCTTTTTATCTCCTCAAGTCCTCAATCAAAAAAAAAGCATTTATATGGACACATACATAGTTCAAAAGGCACAGGAAGTAAAAGCATTTCTGAACGACCTCATGAATTTAACATCAGTATAACTGTAAAATAAATAAATATGTGCAAGATTAGAAAGATCACAATGTTTTCCTCTGTGACATATCTTATTTTGTAAAAAAAAAATACACATACGTGCATACACACACCTCACTGAGAATTTAAAAAAAACAGTACATACAGCCTTTTAGCAAACTCCTATACATACTTTTATAGGCATTCAGAACATCACCATAAGAAACATTTAAATTACTACCTTAAACTGTAACCAAAGGTGGTTTTTTCCCCTATACAACCCTATACTTATTTAGGTGTCTGCAATCCAGATAAGCACATACAACCTCTCTCCCCAGCCCAAAGAGAAACTGCAGTTTTTCAGCGGGGCAAATCTCCCTGGGTAACAATTCTTTTCCCCTCACAAAATACTCTGACAACTGCATATTCTGTAAATGAGCAGTAAGCTCCACGTGCATGTGACACTCTGGGATAGCAATAAAGAACATGTGTTAACAGTGTTCAATTAAAAAAACAAAAACACCAAACACCACAAAATAAAAACGTAGTGGCCAGTTTACAGATAACTTGGCAGCTGTTTATAGATGAGATAAAAATCAAGGTGCTTTAATTTACATGACAGTCAACATTCCTCCCAAAAAAGGGAACACAAAGATAAAAACAAACCTCTCTAGATGCTGTTGGACTCTTAGCTAATCACTTACAGTGAGTACAGTTCTATTGCAGTTTTCTTTTTCAAGTTTTGCTGGAAGAATTCAGCAAAGTATTTGGGATGCGGGAGCAAGGAAAGGGAGAAACTCAACATGAGCTACAAACTGATTCACAGCTAAGTTAACATTTAGAATCTAGCTTTCTAAAACAAAGATTTTAGAGCATCTCATTTTCATGGCTTAGAACATTAATTTTGTTACATGGGACACTTTTTTCCAGTTTTTGCCAAAACACAGGCCAAAACAATTATTGTTTTGTATGTGGAAAACACCTGAAAATTTTAGCTCTTAATTTCTTTATGCCACTGGCTCCAGCAGGAGACCAATGGAAAGAGAGTTTGAACTGTCATAGGCAGGATTATAAATTTGCACTTGTTAGCTGTAGAATACTTGGTTCCTGTGAAAACAGTAAATATTACCTCAGTTTGAAGTGTAATACAGTACTTCTCCCTGAAACAACACTGTACAGCAGTCTGCCTCAGCCTCCCCGACCACTGGGCAGACAGAGTATCTTACACAGGCACATCAAGTGGGATTTACGTTTTTTAAGAAAATCTTTCAGCTGCAAACTGTCTTTAGCAAATCACAAAGAGTGCAATCATACTTCAGTTCTCCTACTTTTTGTATTTTCCTTGGAAAAAGACCCACATAGTTACCTCACTCTGTCATGATTGCCCTATTTGTTTTCAAGTAACTGTCTTAACAATGGTCACTCCAGATCCTGTAAGTTTATTGTGCTTCCAGTGAACTGAGAGTTATCAGAACCTGCATCATCTTCAGTGGAATTGTGTGGTTCCTGTTAAAGCAAACAGACAGCATGAAGAGTTCAGTACTTTCACCTCTTGATGCTTCTAGTGCTTATCAGCAAGATTACCCTGGCATTTATCCAACACTAGAGAAATGCTTTGAATGATTCAGAGGAAACCCAAAGTTTTCCTACTTTGGGGATCCACCCAAGCAGCGTTACCACAGTTTTCCTATGGAACACTTCAGATGGATATTACTAATGAAGACAAATATATAAATCACTGACTAATTTTTCCCTCTATTATCTTTCTACCATGGCCAAAAACCCTACTCTTCCTGTTAGATTTCTAAGTTTATCACAGTAAGGTGCCACTTCTGAATAAAAAAAGCTTGATTTTCTACCCACTTGGCAAGAAGAGTTGCATTGCAAAGTTTATCAAAACTGAGGGCCCCAAGCAGGCTTTTTTACATTTAACTGCCCTTCTCATGCCAACATCACTGAAATCTAGGCTCAAGATTTTACTTCCCACTCCTCCTGCAGCCTATTACATTCCAGCTCTGAACCTCTTTCTTGACCCACCTAATATCTGCAGGATGGAATCAGAAGAACAATGATGTGGCACTTCAGAATCAATGAGTAACATTTAGTTATCCATTACTCAGTAACAGAGGAAGAAAAACAACCACCTATGATGTGTCAAAGGTTAGTAACAGACACAAGATAAACTGTGCAGTGCAGCTCTCTGCTTACTGCTGCTTGTGAGTGAAAGAAATCTCCCAGTGGAAAACAAGGTACTGTCATCAGGCAGAACACAAGAGTGTTCACAGTAAACTTCACAGTGTCTTTGTTCACAATCTTCACTTTCAAGCAAGGTAATAAAACCCAGCAGTCTGATGTGCTGTACCTGAAGTATGTGAACAGGTAAATCCACCGTGAGCTGAGAATGTGACGAGGAGGACTGGGAGCTCAGCTGAAAGGGCAAATCTCCCTCTCCTGGGGAATCATCCTGTGAACTCAGGAACATGAAGAAATTAGACAGCCCCTAAGCACTGCAGCACAATATGGCAAATTTTACTCACCCTCACAATCTTAAAAAATCTGCTAAAGCCACTGCATTGCACTAGGAAGGCCTAGGTCCACAAAGATGTAGAAAGGTAACTGCCACTTAAATCTGAACCTAGCCCAGTGTACAACCTATTCTGTCCTCATCAACTCGGAACACTGGCAAGATCTGAAAAGGAGGGAATGGTTCATCTGCCAACAAAGGCAACACTCAGAGATATGCAACAAGTTTCACCATGTTTTTGTGAAGCTGATACTTAACATTGAAGTTACAAACTTTCATGTTTATTACAAACACCCCTCAGAAAACTAGGTGGATAGAGAACTCTGCCCATAGCTTTCTCCACACCACAGTTGTTACTAGTAAAATAGAAGGTATTTACCCTTTCTTTGGATACTACACAGATATACACCTGGCCAAAAATGTACTAGCTTTCATGCTCCACTAATCAGTCCACACCAGTTACTAAGTTGTTTTGGGTTTTTCTAAAGCTTTACTTCAACAGTTTAGAGAAATAACAGTTTAGGCTGAAACTTCTTTTTGCAGGAATGTTTTCAAGTCAGTCTTACTGACTTATTTTAATATTTATTTATATTTAATAGTTAACATTTATACTTATTTCAATATTTAATTAATATTTACTTTGTAAATGAGAGGTAGAATAATGTAAGAATACTGCAGAGCTCAAGATCCCATCCAGGCACAATAGTACCTGCATTCACAAATGATCAAATTCTTCCACAAGTGTGCCAGTCTGGGAAACAGAGAAGATGAACATTTTTTTTTCTCCTCAGCTCTTACCTGAAGAAGCTGAATTTGCACATACTGGGCTCCAGTGGCAGGGTCCCTTATTGTCAGCCCTCCATTTGGCAAAACTATGTTGCCACCCAATCGACTGCCAGGAGTGGATGATGAAAAATTGGTCGGGCTTACTTTACCACCCTTGTTTTTTCTCTGACCAGAGCCAGATGCACCTAAAAGAGAACAATTTCAGTATATAGATGGCCAGAGACAATTTGCCAAAGCTTCCTGCTAGTATTTTTCAATTTTATGCAGCTATTTACACTGCACAGCAAATGCTTGCAACAGTGTACTATCATTAAGCACCATCTGACAACTGCTAAAAGCTGGTGAACTCCAGCTGCTGACTGAGCATCTTTTTACATGAGCACCATTAAAACCACATCACAAACTGCTGAGCTTAGGGCTCACCCCTGTGACTGCACATAAATACCAGCATATTTCTGGAGTTATAGAAAGGAAGTAGGAAGCAGGATTGCATTTTCTATTTTTAATTTTGCAACTCATTTCCTGAGAAATCATGCACATCATTTTTCTAAACTGTAAAAGGAGCATAGTGAAGCTCATCTACTTCCAGAAAGATTTCAAGGACTGTTGGGCAGAATGGGCTACACAACTGTCGCAACCTTAAGCTTCCCTCAGTTTAAAGCAAGATGAACCAGCTGCTGTATCACAAGCTGAAAAACAAAAACCTAATCTAAACAATTGTAAGAATACAGGTTTGATGATGCATGCACATGTTTGATCATACAAGGACACCGAGAACTAGCTTCACAACGCACTCATCCTCCCCATCTATGTGGTGATTCACTGAACAGACAGAATTTACACAGGTATGCATTTTACAAATACACAAACACAACGGTTCTCAAATCAGAGCTAGTCTCTTAACTCACCTCAAAAATGATTGCCTTGATTTTCAGAGGAGGAAGGTCTAAGAGACAGCAAGGTGGAACTAAACTCTCTCTCCATATATGGTAGTCATATCATAAACATATGATATTGTACCCCAGCCCCAAAGATAGACAGAACTCAAATACTTGAGCTTGTGCAAGTCTAGTGAACAATGGATCATGTCTGACTGACAAAGGGGTGGTGTACAATTCACATCAGAAGGCTTTGAGTCAAATTACAGTTTAAGAGGAAGAGGACACATCTGGAAACATGACCTAAACCACACCCTGCACAAGAACTCTTTACAAGACAAAAAGCTAAGAGAGGTTTGAGTATTTCTGGATAATTAAAAATAAATTCCTTAACACTGCATACACACTGTTACTACGACAAACACAAAAGCAAAATTCCAGCAGTTTTTATTGTCTGTACTGAGTGAAACCCCCTAAGGCAGATCAAAAGCATAAACAACAGAAAGCAAAGTGACGTTAATTTTTGGGTTTTTGTTTTAATAAAAAGCAGACAAAGAGATGGAGAGCTAGTATCTTGTTAACAACCATGAAACATATGGTGCAGCCTTCTTAGTAAACTTCCTGTGAATTTGATATTCCACAGAATGTGATTATCCTGAGTAACAGATGGTACACCACACGCGTAATTATTTTAACTGGCAATAAATTGGATGGGACATTTAAGAATGTTACTCAGAAACCTTCTCCCATTGCACTGCCAAAAATCCTAAATAACTGTATTTAGTAAATATAACTAAATGAATGGCTTCTCTCACCTGTGCTGCTGCCATTCCCTTTTTGTTTCTTTTTCTTGGCTAGCTGAATGGCTCTGTAGTCTGTTCTTGCAGACCCACTGCTCTCCTAGTTAAAAAAAAAAGCCCAGACATGCATAGTTTTTGGAATCAAAAATAAAGCAAGACAATGAACACAAACTAATGAATTCTCAGATGCAATTATCTTCTATGCTGCAAACACTGAAATCTAATTTCCCACGGTCTTCTGATTAGAGTTTCAGTAAATTCCCTGTTTTTTCAATAAATTCAATGTTGAACATAAGAACATAATAATAATAATAATGTTGAACATAAGAAGTTAGATCCACATTGCTAAATGTTCAGATTTTAACACCGTAAACATTTACTTTATAATGTAAACAGCCTGCAGCAACACAGTGAAACAGAAAAGGAAGAATATTTAAATGAGGAAGGAGGACTGAGAAAAATATTGCAGTTACCCTTGCGGCCCAAAGCTTTCCCTGGAATGAAAGGCACAAGATATATCACATATTCTTGGGTATTCTTGTAAAATTCATCTCAGATGTATGGCTGCTTATTTTGAAAGGCTCTTCCTTAGCTGTCCCCACCAGAATTCCATTATTTTTTAAGAGAACTTATCACCACACTGAATCTACCTGTGACAACACATTACTACAACATGACATTCCATATCCTTCATCAAAAAAAACAGCCAAAATGCATGATCTGCAAAATCTGAGAAAGGTCTCCCTATAAGTAGCATGGGATATTCCCAAAGTCAGGCTGTCTCAGCCACCTAGGGGTAAAGTGAATATAGTTACTCCATACCAAAAATGAGCTGCCAGTCACTGCCCCAAGATCCATCTCCTTCTGTGCACTGTAGCTCCCTGGAGGGTTGGAGAAGACAAACTGTGTCACTACTTTGCTGCCCTCTTGCTGCCCAACAACGTCTGAGCACGGAACCAGATTCCGTTCCGCTTTCACTGGCGTTAGTAGCTCAGGCACATTGGCACCGCCAAGGCTACTGGAAGGAGTCAAAGTGGCCGTGTCCATTGTTAAATTATTGCTGCATGTCAAACTGTGCACATCCTGACTGGAATTCCTCACCGACAGGGATGCCAGCGAACCCAAGGCTTCGGCATTGACAGTCTGTACATCATCCAAATTTAAAGTGCTTTGCTGTAGAACGGCACTGGTTCCCAGCAGGAGAGAACTGTCCAGGCCCTGTGGCATGTCACTGCTCGCCACCAGGATCAAGGGATCAACTGCCTGGCTTAAGGAACTGCTACTGACGGGCAGGTTTCCTCCAAGCGTCGAGCCCACCGAAGCAACATCAATCGTGACAATCCCAGAGTTCACCAGTGCCATGTCTGCTGCCACTCCAGAATTGTTACTCGACACATTGGAGAACAGGGATACGAGGTCTATGTTGCTGAGATCACTCTGCCCTGGACTAGTGAGTTCACTGCTGGGTGTGAGGGAATTGGTTGCTTCAAGCTGAGTTAGGAGATCTGGAAGAGAAGGGTTTGGTTAAAAAAGATACCTTTCAATCAGACAATGGGAAGAAAAAATATGAATGATCACAGAAGGAAGGTTAAAATTCTGTCATACACTTCCCAAATTCCCTGAAGGCAGATTTGAGGAAAAGCAGATTTGAGGAAAATTTGAAATAAACTCTACTTCTAAGTTTCAGTTACAAATGCACTTGTCAAAAAATAACACTAAGATAGTCCAAGCTAAGTCAGGCTGTGCAGGAGTGGGAAAAGGGATGAAAAGATAAATTCTTTTAGACCTTGTTCCTATTTTACAGAAGACATGAAAAATTTTAAGTTCTACTGCATTCAAAAATGCTGCAATTTTTCACAATTTCACACAGGCCAAGCTCCAGTATAACTTTCTGATACTCAGAGGTCCACCGAAAATTTTAGGGGAGGGAAAAACCAACTCTGGTGTCAGTGAAGATTCTATAATTTCTATCAATGGGGCTCAGATTTCAACATCAGTAAATACACATCTTCCTTAATACAACATTTAATTTTGCACCCTCCAACAGCCTGAAAGAAACACTTCACCTGGGCTGAAGTTATGCTGTTTGACCATGTGCGTCTTCATACTGTGTTTGGAAGTGAGCAGTTTATTACAGCTGGAAACAGGGCATCGAGTCTTTAATGAGTCCACATCCTGAAGATGTTTTTTGGCGTGAATATACAAACTACTTCGTGCTGAAAATTTTGCACAACAGCCTGCAAGAAGATATACAAGGCTTTGAAGTTTCATCTAATGTCAATTTAGTGTTCACATTGTCTTAACAAATCACAGTATCACTGCAGAACTCTACTTGCTACTTTGTAGTGCCTGTGATACACTCAGAGGAACCAGAATAAAAGTTAGAACCTCAGTGGGTAGGACAGTTCAGCAACGTGTTTCTGATAAGAAACCCTGAAGTCTTAAGTATAAAGCACAATCTTTCCACACTACAGCATCTTAAACTGCTGGCAATACTATTAAAAGGAGAAACAATCACCAAGTAGAGCTGCTTTACTTTATAAAGCAGAATATTACAATTTAGACCCAAAAATCTTTGTTCCTGGAGAACTGCTGAAGTGATGGAGGTAGTCAAGCCAGAGAATGAACCAGAGTTTTCTCTGTAATCCATAACTCTGGGAATGATCACTTGTTCAGTTGCAATGTCTTCTGTTTAGTTTTACTCTTCTGTTTAGTTTTACCTCTTCAAACCCTATTAGAAGACTTGCTTTTGATTGTTCTAATACTGTAACAAGCTCATATTTGGGGAAAACACACACAGTCTTTACGCAAAAATACACACTGGTTACCAGTAAACACATACAAGAGTTCAGCAATACCTTCTACTGGACACTCAAATGGTTTTGTACCAAGGTGAGTTATACTGTGGCCTTTCAAGTGTTCTGCTCTTGTGAAGGACTTCCCACAACCTTCTACTGGGCACATGAACCTCCTGTCATCTTCATGTTTCCTACAAGGCAAGGAAATTGCCATTGGCATGAATAAATCCACTATTGCCTATGTACTGGAAAAAAATAAACAGACAAACAGCCAGTGGCTTAGGACAGCATAAGCAGAAAAGGCTTCCTTTACCTTTTATGTCTCAGAAGCTTGGACATGCTGGTGAAAGACCAGCCACAGCCCTCAAAGTCACAGATAAAAGGTCTTTCCCCTTGAGCAAAGAAACGTTACATCAATAACAGAACACAAAAATACACACAATACTACAAGAAAATAGCAAAACCTGCCTAAATTGAATTCATTTCAGACAAAACAACTCAAGCACTCTGTCCTGCAATGCACTGCAGAGTACTGTCGTGCCCCCTCACCCTTGCACAGTCTTGGCCTCCAGGCTATTGCATCATTTCCTGTGCATCCAGGATCACAGATATTTATCAATCCACCCCATATTAACCTGAGCGATCTTCAGGGTGCTTTAATACCAATAAATAAGAGCATTATTCACAACAGAAATGTTTTTTTCCTGTTTTCATAACCTGTGACTGTATCCTCATTACAATAGAGTGAAATATGTGAAGTTGGTTTTCATCACATCTATGAACTTTAACAAAAGTGACACTTAAAAAACTTAACTCACTCAACACTGTAAAGCCATGAAACCAGGAAAAGAGGACAGTAGAGAGTACACACAAGTGTCTTTAAAACATGAGAAGGCTGTATTTCAGCTTAGCAGTGGTTCCTGCAAGTCAGGAGTGCTTGTTTGAGTTGAAATTTACCTTCTTGGTGTTCCAAACCTTGGTACTTATATTCCACACGGTCTGAGAGTTTTTCAGCCCTTTTTGTCCAATATTAGTTTACACAATGTTTTGAATGTCTGTGAACTTGAGAATAGAGCTGGGGTAGTTTTTCTGCACAGAGTGCACAGTGACAAAAGCCACAGCTTTGCATGTCCATAACTACTTTGCATTTGGCCAGTTATTTCAGTAGACTCCTGCCCTCCCCAGAAGGCCAAGAATCAAATGATTTCACTGACTCCAAATAATTCATGTCACCCTTCCTTTCAGTTTTTCCAGGAAACTGAAGTCCACTCTCCCACACGTTATCTTCCATGTACTTCCCCAGGTACAAGTCATGCCCGTGAATACCTGTGTGACTCCTCATGTGGATTTTCAATCGGCAGGCTTTGTCATACTGCTTGTTGCAGCCAGGGAAGGAGCAGGTGAACTGCTCCTGCTCCCTGAAGTGGGCTCGATTGTGGGAGAATAACGCACTCACTGTGATAAACGTTCTCTCACAGCCTGGGGAGAGAGGGGAAACAGCAATAAAACTCAAATCAGGAAAACTGCACTCATTTCTCCCTCCCAGCTTTTAGTGAAGCACCTTCATGATCCTTTTCCCAGGACGCTACATCCGGAAACACGGGAACAAAAACAACCCGTTAGTTTGGTGCAATCCCAAACAAAGTTACTCGCAGGGAATACAAGTCTTCACTCAAGGTGGGTAATCAAACCACGCCCAGCCTGGGTTAAAGGCGCACCACCGAACACTGGTGCTGTGCCTCGCCGTGTTTCACCGCACCAGCACGGCGCAGCGTCCTCCAGCTGCCAAATCAGACGGAACTCCTCGAAACCTGAGGCGGCCTGGAGCGGGGGGCACTCGGGGCGGGGAACGCGGGGCAGCGGGGCGGAGAAGCGAGCGGGGATGCCCTTTCTTTCTTTGGGGAGGGCCGGGCAGGGCAGCCCAGGGCCGGAGGCGGCTTACCGGGGAAGTCGCAGCGGTAGGGCCGCTCGGGCTCCAGGTGGCTGCGGCGGCGGTGGGCGGCGAGGCGGGCGGCGCTGGGGAAGCGCTGCCCGCACGCCTCGCACTTCTGCGCCGCCTCCTGCTCGTGGGCGCGGCTGTGCGCCCGCAGGTTGTACACGGTGGTGAAGCGCTTGGCGCAGCCGGGCGCGGCGCAGGCGAAGGGCCGCAGCTTGTCGTGCGAGTGCAGGTGGCGCCGCAGCTTGTAGGCCGTGGCGAAGGACCAGGCGCAGCCCGGCACGGGGCAGCCGAAGGGCCGCGCCGCCGCGCCCCGGCCGTCCCCGCCGCCGGCTCCGTGCGCCGAGAGGCGGTGCAGCCGCAGCTGCTGCTTGCGGGGAAAGGCCTCCCCGCAGCGCGGCTCCGGGCACGGGAAGGCGGGCGGCGAGCGCGGCCTTGGCCCGCCCGCGGGCTCGGCGGGGCTGGCGGGCGG
>JAWWMP010000023.1:10253485-10270332 GCA_035047865.1 Dendrocincla tyrannina | reverse complement strand
GTTTCCATCTTGGGGGTCCCTGTAGCGGCGCCTGAAACCGGAGCCGCGGGGCGGGGCCGGCGCCGGCCAGCGCGGAAACGCGGAGAGCGGATCGCGGAGCGGGCGCGGCGCCGGGGAAACCCGGAGCGCGGAGCCACGGGCGGGGCGGGGCAAGGCCGCCCACGGGCGGGTGTCGCGTGTCGCGATATCCGGGAGGGCAGGGCTGGAATCGTCTCGGATCCGGGGGGTTATTCTGGTGGCAATTCCTGTTAACAGCCAGGGAGAGTCGTAGGAGTGTCAGGGTCGGAAGGGACCTCTGGAGATCACTGAGTCCAACGCCCCTGCCCAGAGAGGGTCACCTGGAGCAGGTGACACAGGAGCACATCCAGGTGGGTTGGGAATGTCCCCAGAGAGGGAGATTCCATGATCTCTCTGGACAGCTATTCCAGTGCCCTGCCACCCTCAGTGGAAAGAACCTCCTCATGTGGAGGTGAAACTTCTTGTGTTTTAGCTCATGGCCATTGTTCCCCCTCCACCACTGAAAAGAGCCTGGCACATCCTCCTGGCACCCACCTTCAAGGTAGTTCTATGGATTAATGAGATCCCTGCTCAGTCTTCCTTTCTCTGGGCTAAACAAGCCCAGCTCCCTCCCTCCATGCTCCACACCTTTAATCATTGTGACCTGGACCCTCTCCAGGGGCTCCTTGTCTGTCTTGTACTGAGGAGCCCAGCCCAGAACTGGACACAGCAATTTGGATGTGACCTCACTAGGGCTGAGCAGAGGAGGATGATCACCTCCCTCAACTGCTGTGCAGGAGCAATGCTAAGGTTTCAGCCACAGCTGAAATAAATAAATACTTTAGCAAAGCACCCTGTGCACCATCAGTGGAAACACAAAAACAGTGCTACAGAGCAGCCCGGAGTGATGCAAAGTCCATGTTCAAGCACAGTCATGTCACAGCATCACTCAAGACAGACAGGCATCACCCAAGCAGTGACCAGACGGAGAAGGGCAATAGGGAGGAGATGCTGAGCAGAGGGAGGGAAAAGGCACACGGACATAAACAAGATAGGAAAAAGGCTCTAAAATGACACATTGTTGCTGCAGTCAGTTGAGGCTATGCTAAGAAAAAAATCCTACAAATTCAGTTAATGCATAATTGTATTATTGTTATTTTTTAATTCTTGGGCAAGGCTTTCTTTGGTAGAATGTTTACCTGCCTTCTGGCTCTGCAACACTTAAGGAAAAGGCAAAATTATCCTGTATTTGCCATGGAAATCACTGCTTCCCTCCTGCCGTGGGACCGACAAGCAGTCCCAGCAGATGGTGCTGTGACCCTTCCCATTATCCCTCCTTTCCGCTGAGCAATTTAGCACCGAGTTTCCTACAGCAAGCGTGGGAAATGGCTGGCCAGGCACACTCAGCGCCAGGGAAGCTGGAGCTGTAGGGGCACCCTCCACTGTGCACCTTCACAGCCATCTATGCCAGGTGTGAAATCTCTGGGTGCTTGAGCTCAGCCTCCTCTGAAATCCTCCTCACCCCACTGCTGACTGCCACTGGGTGTGGGTCACTCCTGGTTTTGGCTGCCCTCAGCCATCCCAACGTCCCTGTGGAGATCATTGCTGTACATTACTTTTTGTTCCCAGGAAAAGGTAGGTGAATCCCCGATTGAAGGATGCCAAAACTGAACAAGATAAGAATTAAAAAATAAAAAAAAAACCCCAAGCCACAAATACCTTATGTTTGCCAGAGCCTGGCAAGATTCAAAAAGACCCTACCTAGGAGGGCCAACAGCTCTCTCGTATCATAAACTTTATACTTTAAAAATAAACACCAAAACTGTAGCTTCAGACATGTCACCAAGTTCTTGTCTCTATCTGCAAAGAGACACAAGTTTTTTGGGATAAATGTCTGCATTTTAGAAAACCATTAAGGTGCTGAGATTTACAGGAGGGATGCTTCAGCCTGTTATTAATATAGCCTATTAATAGGTAATGCATAACATATGCCAAAGCAAAGGCTGTCAAATCTGGCTGACAGCTACTCACATCTCAGTCGTTTGACTTGGCAATGTGAGCGGGTTTTTCCATAATATAAGGCAATTCCTATGAACTGCAGATTGCACTTCACAGAAGGTTCAGTATCAAGCAGATGCCAGACTCTCACTATTCATCCGGAGACATATACAGTACGTGAACAGAGTAAAGAATTCATTTGTGATTCTAAATGAATAAATAATACTTAGCACTAGAGGCAATACAGAGCTGCAGAGTGCACTCACCTCTGGGTCCATGGGGTCTAGTACTTGCACAGTTTCTCAAGACCCCCCAGTCCCGAGGATCGCAGCTCATCACATCCCATCTTGCAGCAGCCCACACAGGTTTACGTTTGTAACATCACTTTTCATTCCAAGAGGTAATGGATAGAGTTCCAAGGAGATGGAGTAACAGGCCAGATCAAGTCCAATACCACATGTGCACTGGGGGAAGGGACTGATGACACTGTGTTCATGTTGGAACAAGGCCCATGTGCAAGAGCCATGTTTAGCATGAGACATGATAGCTAAGAATTGTTTTTGTATATATATGTATGTAGATGTTATGTAAAATACACCCCTGTAAATATACCCAAGTATGTATCTGTCACTGTGTATGTGTATAGGGGCTTCAAAGCCAGCCACAATTCTTGGTTCAGCGATACAGCTGATTAGAACAAGATACTAAAGTGAGTCACTGTTAACACAAATGTAATAGTGGGCTCAGGTGCAACATAGATAACCCTTCAGTTGTACCTGGGCACACAGAGTTCTGTGCCTTCTTAGCTCTTCCCAGGAAGAAAAAGGAAGACTGAAAACACTTTTCTATCTCTATTTTCCATTATAAGCAACTTCTGTCTTGAGGAAGCTCATACTGCCCTGTCTTTGGTGCTGTAGTTTGTTTCACATCAGTCATGTTTGGTTTTTTTCTTTCCGGAAGTCTACATGATCATTTTGTTACAGTGCTTTATTAATTGCACTACTCACATCCTAATGAAAAAACATGGGCTACTCATTTAAGAGCAGCAGCCAGCACAAAGTATCTAGGTTTTCTGGAGGTTTCCATTAATTTAGAAGAGTCTCAAGACTGAGAGACAGCAAGGGGCACACGACATCACATGCAGCAAAATTGCAGTATCTCAGACTGATGGAGATTTTGGCTTACACTGATTTATGAGTTGTTTCATATTTTTCTGGCCTTGTTGTACAATGTTTGAACATGGTCTAGTACTTATTGGCCTCCAAATTTTTCACCCACTTGTCACTGCATTCTGTTCCTGCTTGGGGTGAATATCTTGGATCAAAATTTCAGGAAAAAAAATCATGCAGGTTTAGCTGCACTTAACCAGTTAGAGTTTGCCTGCCCCTTTCTGTTGCAATCAGAAAATTCTTTTATGGCAATATAGAAAAGCTTGAGTCTAGCACATGTGATATCAACACATCCTCCATCAGCTGAAGAATAAGTTTGTTTACAAACCCTTGCATTTGGCTACTGGATTTCACACCTCTCTGCTGATAGCAGCAGAACCAAAGTTCAAATTTCCATTCCACATTTGATCTACCAGACCTAAAAATCTCATTAATCTATGATTTATCAGGAATAAGTGGTTGTTTTGTTGTTTGGGTTTTTCCCCCATTTAATTTTCAGAGACAAAATTCCCCATTCCTTTTCTTATAATGAATAGTTTCTTATTGCAAACAGTGTTCTAAATATGAAAAGACTGTTACTGGCATCAGCAGACCTGTCAGACATATATGGATTTTCCCCATTAACAAGTTAAAAAGGGAAAAAAAACTCATATGGAACAGACATTTGCAAGGCTTTTATCATTTGGCCAGAGAGCAAAATAGGGTATCAAGGAAGCAACTTCAAATATATCTGCAAGACCAACATTGTGCTTGGAATCGTTAATGTTTCACAGCTTGCTCCAAGATGTTCTCATCCACCACCTTGTGAGGGAGGGTCACCCTCAATGTGTCGTTCTCTTTCATTGCCTGGCAGATGGTTTCATAGGCAAAGGCATTGCCTGACCAGCAGCGCCTGGCGACCTGTCAGAGCAGAAAATGAATGGGTATAAAAATCCTACACTTCTCTTGCCACATCCATCTTGCACAATATTTGCACACACACTGGCAACTCAATTTCACAGCAATAAATCTTTCAGCTCTCTGCCAGTTTCTAGTTTCCCTACTGATTTTGCAAGTACTTTTGAAATACCCACTTCATTTTTATGAGTAGCATTTGGGTAGTCATGGTACTTCTCCATCATAACATTGGACAGATAACATTGGTAGAGCCAGGTACCTTATAAACTTAAAAAATTCTCTCACTAAACTTAATTGTGCACTCCATCCCAGCTCTGCAAAACTAGCACTTACTTTAGATAACAGTATCATTTAAGCAATCAGTGCTTTTGTAGAGGGATAAATATTTAAAAAGGAAAGTGTCACTCAATGCATTTTCAACTATGAAATCAAGGATCCAAATTCTCTACCAGCATGTAAGAATGAAACTCTCTGGACAGCCAGAGACCTTATAAACCCCTCCTCCATCAGCAAAACTCTGATCTGTGTAAGAGCAAGACTCCACAGATTAAAAAAAAAAAAAAAAAAAATCAAGATTTGGCACAAAGATGGTAAGTCCTTCCCTCTATTCAATGCCTTACAAATCTCTATTATGAATTACAAACCAATGTTGAAATATTTAGACCCAAAAGCATTCAAGAAAATACCTGGGTTTCAATTTAGCAAAATATTTACATATATGATTAATATAAGTCTAATAAGTTTCTAGGATCACAGCAATAGCAGCTAGAAATGACCTTTCAAGTTGATAACTCCATTTTCCTGTCACTCACCTATGATTATTCCTGCCAACATGTTTTTAAGGGTACACTCCACTTATTCAGTCTTGTATAAAACATGGGGAGCACTCTCAGATTGTCCTTTCTCAACACGTGTGTGGAGGCGTGGGGCTTTTATTAAATCAGAGCAGCAAAGGATTTATTGGGTTTTAATAAGCTTTCTCTTATACATAGTTCTTGTTAAGGGTTTGTCTTCATGAATCTACAAATTAATATAATTATCATCATCCTTCTTCCTTAATAGTTTACTAGTGTGTTATTTCAGGTCTGGGTCAGGGGATACGTGCAAATTGTTCCTACTCTTCTATCCCAAGTCACGCCCGTTCTTATAGGGATTAAAACATGTTTAGCACTGAAACAAAAGTACCTAAATAAACATAGTCATAAGGCAGAAAAATATTAAAGTGAACATATATAATCAGCTTTGCTTACTCCATTGGAAACATCCCAGCTGAGCATCATCCTAGCTCGTTCTTCAGCCTCCTTGGACCCATCCAACACCAGGCCAAATCCCCCATTGATCACTTCACCCCTAAAAAAGATAGAAATGCAAGAGAATGAAACAAAAATAATTCAAACCCATCCCACAAAATTTACAAGTTAATTTATTCAGTTGCACTGCAAGAAGAAGTACGAGTACATAGAAATAGTACTGAAAAGAGACACTATAAGTGACCTTTTATACTTACCCCCAAAAACAAAAAAATTAAGGGGCCTGCACACTCTACTGGCTCTAAAAACAAGTGAAGAAAGGTTAACAGCTCTGATGGGCCTGGGAGTTACCTGTTTCAGGGTATTTTTAAAGGCTAAGATGTTCATGTTTGCTACACTACATCCTGCCATATAGACAGGATCATGAGGAGGACAGTGTGCTCATTGAAGCAGACAGATGGATCTATTTATATTCTCTTGGGACAAATGGCAGAGCATAAGTATTTTATTAAAAAAGTGTTAACCACCACTTAATGCACATCTGCCTCAGTCATTTCCAAAACAGTCATTCATTTTCTATGAGATGCATAGATGTTTAAAGACATCAGTGCCAACTTTTCAGGAAGCAGACTTATTGGCAGAAGAAGAACAGAAATACGTTAAAACTAACAGATTATTCTTGGGAGAAATAACAGTCTAGTTTTAAAGGACAGGGAAAACATGTAGAGCAAAACATCTTGTCTGACTTCAGAATCTGGCCTGCTCAAGTTCCCCTTCCATGGCATATGGTGAATAGTGGTGGATGCAGCTGGTTGCTGTAAATCTGTGAAAGTTCTGGCACCAGCATCTCAGCATCAGCAACACCTGAGGGATGGGGCATATCATACAACAATATGTGGTATGAGAGACTAATGGAAATCCCTGGAGGCAGGATTTTGTCCTCTGAGTTTTACAGTTAATATAAGTTTACAAAACTTACATAGAACAACATCAGACATATCTCTTAATCAGATAGGAGTTGCATGTCTTCCAGTCCAGGAAGGAATAGTTCCTTACTGTATATTTTCCAGCAGTAACTTGATCTTCTGAGAAAATGGTGACATGAGGCTAAACTGGAGCCTCATAGACCTGCGATCTACTTCCTGAAACTAGAACTCACATTTTCTCATTTTCCACGTGATGTTGTTACTCATGTCATGTTAATTCCCTTTTTCTCCTTATATACACTACCTGTGTGCTTAGTAGGACCCTCTCACGAAGCTCAGGAACTTGAAGCTCCAGATCTCACCATCATTGTATCAATCTGTAAATTCCCTCCACTTTTCCATTAGATGTGTTATTATTACAAATACATTTTCTGTTGAAAGGCACAGTTTTCTTGAAAGTGACAGTTCTCACAGCAGAGCATCAGCAAGTGAATCAGGTCTTTTAACAGGAAAATTTCAAATAAAGTCATGTTTCCATTTGAGATGTTTGAATATTGTAAGATCTGACTCTTCAAAATAAAATTATTCTTTTTGATTGACACTGTCAATGCTTTTCAGCCTGGAATTTAATTCCCAGGATGTCTTTGCTGTGTGAAATCTTTCACTAGCTCTGCTCTTAGTCTCATCTGGGGAAAAATGCAAATATTCTACTTTTTGAATAGCTGCCTTTGTTACTGTCTTCTCCAAAAGAGGGGCCCAGACTGGATGATAATGTTACAAATGTAATTTACACCAGGGCCAGTTACCTCACCATACTCTGCTGTTCCTGTGTACAGAGACCAAAATGACATCATTCTTTACTGAGAAAGTACCAAGCCAGAGGACACATAGGAACATCAACGATGCCATTGCAATGTATTTGGGATCGCACTATGAGCACCCCTCAAGACAGCCTACAGGAAGTATCAGATAAGAAAATCACGTCTCTGGACCAGGGCTTTATAAAGATATTCCATATGGGAAAACGATGCTCCTCCAGTGGCAAAGATCCCCTCTGTCCACAGCATCCTAAAGAGCATCCTTCAGAGCTTAGCTATGAACAGTGAGCATTTGATCTCATTTGTACTCCGTAAATTTAGAGCCTGTCTATTGATTCTCAGGGAGTTACTCCAGTGTAAATCAGAATCACTCACCAGAATCTGTTCTACTGTCTAAGAATCACTCCCACATTAAAGGCCAGTGTTTGTTATGATGGATTTTCTACCAAAACTTCTCACTTTTAAAGGGGAGCTCTCTGCCTTCATTAGCATTGGGTCACATTTTCAAGTAATTAAAGAAACATGTGGCATCATGACCTAAGCTACCTCCTATAATTTCCAGATGTCTCCTTCTAAGGTGATCAAAGAAAACAAGGCCTCTCTCACAATTGAGATGTCACACTGTCAACAGTGGAGTTCTATTCTTAAATTGCTTCTGCTTCTTTGTTACTAGAGGTTATTCAGGCTCTGTGCTAATATACATTCTCCAGTAAAGAAGCAGGATGCCAAAAATCAATAACAATATTTGCTGTAATTACAGTCAAGGTTAATCTTAAGTCTCTCCAACAGCACATGTGATGCAGATTCCAGCTAAATAAATATTAATCCTGCTTTTTCTGTTTGTCCCACGAGGCTATAACACAGAAAAATTAAAGCAGGTAAAAAGGCCCTTCTGTAGTCTCTTAGGAAAGCCACAGCAGACCTCAGCAGTTCCAGGCAAGCCTCTGCAGGCAAACACAGTGCAATTGCCATTTTTGAACTCCCTGGACAGAAACTTGCCAACAACAACTTGATTTCTCTCCAGTCACATGTATCTTTGTTTATAAACACATATAAGCTTTCACTTGCACTTTCACATTTCCAGATCAGCTGATGACAAGAAGAATTTATCAAGCACATGGAGACTTTTTATTTCAGTAAGTAGCCCCACATTAATTTTCTGATGTATTACACATATTATAGCACCTCTGTTCTGCTGAGGAGTAAAGCTTCGTTTAATGATCTAACTCCACTTAAGAAACAACTAAAACAGTATAATTGAAATTGCAATGTGGTCAGTGCCAGTTCTCCAGAAGTAAAGGGCAGTCTCACCATTCAGCTAAGCTCTCTTTGAACTGCTCAGAGGGCCAGAAATGTGAAGGAGGGATTGGCCTTAGAGAGACCAAAAAGGAATAGGATCATTTTTATCCTTTGAATTAAGCATCATCAGTGCACAGAACATTTGTGGCATAAGCAATTATTATAGCAATTCAAATAATTGTAACTATCATTAAAATATCCTACATACCTTGGACAACATGTTGTGAAAAGTGATTTTCTTTGCTTGTATTTCACAAGCAGATATCTTACAATGTTAGACTCAGCTAAGGCAATTAGGACAGGTAGGAGAAATTCTTCCTACCTCTGGAGTCAGAGATGACCAGAACAGGGAGACATTCTGGTAAGTATTTTCCACTCAGAGTTATGGAAATTGTGAATGAAACCCTGGCTATGGGTTCTTATCACCGCAATCAGAATAGGCAAACTCATTCCACGTGCCTAAGCCCCCAGAGAGCTTTGTTATCCCATTGTTCAGTTTTGCTCTCATGTACCTTCTCTGCAGTAGTTACTTCACTGAAGTCAGAGAAATTAAGAATACAGGGAGGGAATTCTTCAGCTGACCTGAGGGGATATTTTCTAGATTCAGCTCATCCAGATGAATAACAATTAGGTATCAGCAAATGTCTCTGAGGATAACATCTGCTGCAAGTTCTTTGGCTTGCTGTTGTTGGCATATTCCAGCACTGGTTAAAACAGGGAAGTGGGAAGGTTCACTACAGCATTTAATAGAGGGTTATGCCCCTTTTGACTGATAACACCACCAAATGAAGACATGACTGTAAATGGGAGAGGCTTTGCTGGAATACAGTGGAAAGAACAAACGAGAATGAAAGACACTGCAGTGTGGACAGGCTTTTCCTTTCCCTACAGTTCTTGTAATCCAGAGCAACCTATCAGTGGCATATGGAGGAGATCAGTTTAGTTTCCCTGTCCATATATAATATTTCTTTCATTCTGCTTTGCAGTTTAGGCATTTCTCTTAGTTCTACATCCCATGTAAAGGAGATGTTTAATTCAGCCATTACATGGCTGTGGCCTTTTATCCCATCAGGCACAAGCAGGGAAAAAAAGACTGTAAGGTTTAGTGGCATGAGCTGTTTTGTATCAGTAACCCCTCATTGCACTTCAGCACAGGAGCATTTATATTGGGGTCCTAAGGTCACAGATTTAAATACAGTTTAAGGGGAAACCTAAACATAATCTATCCTCTAACACTCTCATTGCGCATGTGTGAAGACAACTCTGGAAATAGGATCTGTTCAAAAAGACCACAGCAGACTGTCCTCATTTGGCAAAGTAAGTTCTTCGAACTGTGCCGTGGCCAGTGTTTGAAACACTTTTTCTGGACATATAGGCATTAATTAGAAAAGTCTCAACCACCACCACACTGCCTTAAAATTTGCCCTTCCAGTCCTTGTTTCCAAACCCATCTTTCCCATCAGAATGACATTGTACTACTCCAGTACTATACACATCTTTTCAGCAGTTCCCATCCTGTCTCTCCTTCCCATACACTCACACAGCAGTGGGGATGGGATTCAGGGTCCAGCTTTACGAACACAAACATGCTCTTACCAGCCAACTCCACCACCATTGTGCAGTGCAACCCAGGTCGCTCCTCTGAACGAGTCTCCCACAAAGTTCTGCACTGCCATGTCTAGGAGGACAGGAAAGGGGTTATGGATCTCACAGGCTGCATTCATTTTTGTCTTGTGCTGCTCACTCCTTCCACTGACACCTTCATTGTGGCTTCTTTCACAGATTTAAACTGAACATCTCATTCTTGGGAAAAACAAGCAAGAGAGTTTCCTCCCACTCACTGCCCCTACACTGCAGAAAACAAATGCCAGTTTCACCCTGTGGTTTTTAAGGACTCTGGTGCTTTTTGCATTTGTACTCCAATTGAAGCAGATCAAGGATCTACCACTCCTCAGCTGGGAGAAACCTCCTTAGGCTGCACAGAGACACAACCCCCTCCTTTGGGATACTTCAGTCAGGAAAGAACAGGCTGGACACATCTGTGTGGATGGATTCAAAATGGGGAGAACATCTGGAGCACTACACACCTTGCAGTTCTCAGAAGTCTGAAGTATTTTCAGATCTGAGTGCAGAATTATTTCAGCCCTGTGCAGAAAAGCAGCCTAAAGCTAAGGAGCTGCATTTTCAGAGCAAAGTTGAGATGAAAGTGGTATCGACCCCAATTGTCTGAACATGGGGGGTATTTTACCCGGAAAAGGAACTGCTGAAACAACAGAAAAGGTTTCTTTTTTTTTTTTCTTTTAAAATTAAAAAAAGAAAAACCAATTTCACAAACAAATGTAATTTGACTCATGCCAATTGCCTGATTTCCACTGAGTTGTTCACTAGAGTTTTGTATATTCACTACAATTTATTCTAGAGCATATACCCAAGGAGGTGGTAAGAGGCACACATAGCAGATAAAAGAATAAAGTTTACAGAAAACATTTGTCCAGATTTGATTCAGGAGAGATTCAATACATAATGTGCCATGTTTTTAACAAGAAAAATAAGAGAAAAACAATAACCCCCGCTCCACATTTGCAGACCCAGTTATGTGCCTGATGGAAAAATGAGTTTACTTGAGCACTAATCTATGTTGAACCCTGTCAAAAGCTCCATTATGGCATCTTTTATCTGACATTATGCCACTTTAGTAATGCAATTATCATAATTACAGTGCTGTCAAGATGGAAGGGAGAGATCTAAATCACCATATTCTGAAATGTACAGATTTCCCCCTCAGCCACTTGCCTGGTGAGAGTGGAGGTTGGACAGGGAGTACGGCAAGTGAACTAACAGTGCCATAACCTGCTGCTCCTTGGCTCTGATAAAGGTTATTCACTGCAAAGGTCTGTGCTGAAATGGGCTTTGCAGAGCAGTGATAACCCATCAGGCTGAGGCGCTTTGTAACAAAATGAGACAGACATACATTCTGGAAAAGTCCTGTGTGCTAAAGAGGAGGCAATTTCACCTGAACCCGTTCAAATGTGGTGTTAAAACAACAGGAAAGAAGGGAGAGAAAGACCTAAGCTGTTATTTTATTACCTCCAGAGCCTCCTCTGGTAAAACAGTGTTAGGCCTGGTTTCAAAGATCAGTGACATCAGTGGACGACCAGCTTTAGATAAGGCCTTGCAGAAGGCAAATGGTTCATGTAAATCACAAAATGCAAAAAAACCCACAAAGCAGGATGAGCAATGGGGTTTAGCAGCCTTGTTTCTAATGGCCTCTTCTGAGGGCATTGCCTGACATTTACTTCCCCTGCTAAGCCCTTTGATGGAGACATTGCTTTGGATTGCTGCGTTCAGTGCAGCTGCACCATTTTCTCACAGCTTGCCAGAAGCCAACATTATTCAAGCCATCAATTCATCTGGCCTATTAGAACTAGCCAACATACTCAAAAAGTGTTGAAATGGGACTGATAGATGCAGCTAAAAGCCTAATTTCACCAGGAAATCCAGTTAAGATAGCAGGGAACTTTTATCCTTAAAATTGAGCCATAATTTGGTTCTATTATAAATTCCCTAAATGGAAGTAATTCAATATGCTCAGCTACTTCTATCATAATTTTTCCTTCTACAGCAGCAGATCCTCCAATTTCACACCTCTTTGTGATTGTCAGTTCATGACATATGGAAACACCACTGGGTTGAAGCTATTATCATAATTTCCACTTTATGGATGGGAAAATGGGGAAGATTTTGATTAGAAATTGCTTAGTGCTTCATTCATGTTTTGTGGGTTTCCAGCCTGGCATTTCTTGGGTTTATTTCTCTCAAGCATCATTTTAAAACTTAAAAGCACAGTCTGGTTAGCTCAGGTCAGGCATGTAGCATTAAAGGCTTTTGTATAGCCTTTTGTATAACAAATCTACATGATTTGCCCACAGTCACACGATAGGTGAATAACAATGCTTGGAATCTAATCCAGAATGCCTAACTTCTATTCTTGAGCCTTTACTATCAAAGTATGTTCCCTTATGACCAGAAAAGTTCCTTTCAGAAACTCCAGACTGTTTTCTTGAGTCCTCAGGCAATGGAATGAAAGCAGTTGTGAACCTTTCTTGCTTTAAGCAAAATACTGTTGTAGACCTGATTTTGAGCTTGTGGGTCCCAAGGAAATATGGCTGTAATTCTGCTTGGATCACGTGTTTGAAAACAGTGAGGTGCAAAATTAAAATCAAACAAAATACAGTCCTCTGAGACTGCTCTCCATTTGTACTCAGGTACATCTGCTACATCTTCATCGAATTTCAGCTTTGTTCAGGACCTGCCCTATGTAATAGCTCCACATTCTCTAATACTGATACATACACAGACAATGTATAAAGATACAGTGTCTGTATTGCTATTAAATCCCACAAAGTTTCTCAGGAAATCAGATTAATTAGGATTAAAGGGTTAAACAAAAACATTTTTTAAATATTGCATAAAAAACTATTTCTCTTTTAAAGCCCTTTCCTTCCTTGCCCAGACAGGCAAGCCTCAGCTGCTCTACTGACCTGCACAAAAGGCGGATCCATCGTAAATGTTTGATGTTTCTCTGAAAGGACTGTCAGTCCCGCTCACATCGTGGTGATCTCGGCTGAGGACTACTGGGGCCTGGAAACAGCCAAGGACAAGAAAGTGGAATCCTTCATGGATTGGCACTGCTACTGAGGGTCATTATCTGCTGAATTCACTTCTGTCTTAAATCATTTAAAATCTCAGCTTTGCCCCCTCTCCCAAACCCCCTGAAACACCTCTGCCTGTTAGTATTTATTCTGAAACAGTTGTTCACATGCTGTTCATGAAAGCTGCCATCCCTTCATAACAAAGAACAAGACCCTGTTTTTATGCTGGTGGCAGCCATGAAGGAGGGCAGGAAGAAGAAGGGAAGTAGTGAAGTTATTTCATCCAAGCATTTCTTTGCTGATATTTCAAAGACAGTTCAGTATGCAAAAATCTTCATTCAGACTTTTGTTTGCTGTTGAAAATGAAAATTAACAGTACAAAATTTCACAATTTTGCCTTTTTTATTATTACTACTTCAGGACTAAAAATAGCTTAGTAATTAAAATCAGTGATTTCATACACTTCAAACAAATCCATTCTTGATCTGGAATTTAACTGACAGTGTGAATTTATATCAGTTTGCAGGTCTTCCTTACCATTTGCCACACACAAGGTTTATATTAGAATAATTCACTCTTGGCATGGTGTGGTCTCGAATTAGCTGACTCTGTTTTCTGCTGGCAGTGAATTAGAAAATCACTGAAAATATACATGAGCAGGAACAGAGATTTGGAGAAATAAAAGGACACAACAAAATCCAAAGGGCCTGGGAGTCTGACCTTGTCAGTCAGAGCTCAAAGGGAGTGCTCTGGCTGGTCAGGTTTATTTTATGAGACTAGCTTGCAGTGACCTTCATTTGGAATCCTGAGTAGGTCAACGGCACTTGAAATATTTAACTAACATTTTCTAAGTAACAAAAACCAGACCTTTCCAGCTAGAATCCATTCTGGTTTATGTGAGTTTGCTCCTTTAAAATGGGTAATTGTGATCCAGATATAAAAGAGATGGAGATGAACAAGTGACATTGCCTTGGTCTGATCCTGCTGTACACACAAGTAATCATAGAACATTCTGAGTTGGAAGGGACCCACAAGGACCCAAGTCCAACTCCTGGCACTGCACAGGACTAGCCAAGGAACAGGTATGATTGCTGGGTGGTGCCTTCAGGATTTTGGCCTCCCCCAAGATGTCACATTGTACATCCACCTACAATACTCATAAAAAACTTAGAAAATCTCTACACAGTTATGCCCATAGCGTGCACTTTCACTACCACCACATAGGGTCAGTGGGATTTTCCACAGATGAGCAAGATATGAGCATCATGCACTAGAGTGGCAGTGCCAAGCCACTCAATGATTTTCTTCATTCACATATACAATGTAAATGGACTGCAGATCTGGTTGTAGCTATAATACATCTGAAAGTGAAGGAGAGAGGGGAAGAAGCACTGAGAAGTAGCCCAGTCTCTTGTTACCTTTAATATTTGGGGCACTGCTAAGGAGTTACAGTCCCAGCCTTGTTTTCTCAGCAAATCACAGAATGATATGTCATGCTTGTAGATGCCCAAACAGAAAATAAGGCAAATTTCCATCACAAAACAAAAGGTAGCCTGCTTCAGAGTTCCTAAACCCATCTCTCTGCTGTCACACTGTGCAATACGGGTGGCAGACAGAGAGAAGGACTGACCTCTAACATACACTAACAGAAACTGGTTCCATGTAAATGGCAGGCACTTCTGCTCTCACTGCTTGAAGCTCCCCTTTCCCACCTGCCACTCCAGTCTCAGATGTTAAACACAATCACCAGACCATATGAAGGCAAAAAAGACAAACCTTAATTCTTCCTTCAGAAATTGCTCGATTAATAGCCACAGCTATAGACACACGACCCTTTTGATCAGAATATAAGATTCTAGCTTGAGAGCCAACAACCTGGAAAAGAAAAATGGCAGAGTGATAAGGTTCTCTGCAGCTGGTTTATCTTCAGGCCCCAGATGAATGGAGTCACAGGAGTGACCTCTTCCCTTCTACAGAAGAAAAGTATAGATTATTTCTTCACCGCCATCCAGCTTCCAGAAAACAAGAAAATTAAATCCCTCTTTGATCTTAGTTTTATCTCCACTCACACAACCAATGAGATGTATTTCTGTATTCAGCTGCTACCGTCCAATAAATTCCACTTTTTAAATCAACCTGATTGCTAGACTATAATCCCTCTATCAACAAATCCCTCACCAACAGCTGAGATGCAGAGATTTGGAACTGCTAGTGGTGGGCTGGAAGGAAAGAGAAATGTGGAGACAAAGAAGAGCAGAAGACATCTGTCCTGCACAGCTATTCTGCTTTCCACCCCATAGACCAACCTGGCTTCCAGATTAGGAGAGCACATATGAGCCCTACAGCATTACTGGTTAGCTTCACATTGACAGCCTGTTCTAGAAGAAAAATAAAGGATGCTCCACTGGCATTCTGCCTCCCACAATACAAAGGGATGGCAGCTCTGGCTTTATCACCTGTTTTGAAAAGGGTTCTAGCAACTGCAGGCAGGAAGATGTTGGCCCAAAGCAATGCCAAGAGGGACATTTTGAATAGCATTCTGAAAGAAAGGTGGTTACAACTGAAATAGAGCATGAATGACTGATCTGTTTCATTCTAGATACAAGATTAGATATTGCTGGATTATTTTAACCTTTCCAGATGAGGAAATGAAGGGAAATAACTGTCTCAGCTCACTCTAAAACCCTGCTTTAGAGAGGTTTAAATTGTCAGCCCTGAGAGCTACTGCCAGTGTTTCTTTCATGCCCATTCCTGCTTTTCACACCAGCATTCAAGAACTGCATTCAGGACCAGGAGCACTCACATCTGCTGGAGGAGGTTGTGAACTTACCAAGCTGTGCCTGCCAGCTTCCCGAATCCAGCGGATGTTGTCGTGGTACTGCTGCTTCACAGATGTGCTCACTTGCAAGAGAAAGCAAGAAAAAATAGGGCTTGAGAATTAAGGCAATATGCTCTAAATTTACTTTAATTCATCTGGCAGCACTAGGAAGTCACATTCTCTTCTTAGATATAAGCACGCATATAGGAAATGCTGTATAGAATCCTCTGTGCAGCTGATGCAGTAACTACACCATATATTTAGAGAAAGGTACAAGAGGTCACTCAGGAGACAGATGGAACTGTAGCTCCCATTCAGATCTTCAGCAAACTAAATTTAACTTTGAAATATGGGTTACATGGTCTGTTCATTTTTGGTCACCTGGTTTGCTGCCTACTAAATGCCAATGTATTTCTAGGCCTTTGCTAAATTACTACCTTCATCAAACTCCATGACATTGGACTAGAGTCCAGTCTTGCACCAGGTAATAAATCACTATGTCCTTTAAGACAGTGAGCAGAAATTTGCAGAAGCAGCTGGCAATATATTGTTGAGGATGAGTTACACCAGTGTCAGGCTATGGATTTACAGCACAGCACTTATTCTGTTCTAAGTGGTCCTTGAGGATGCTTTCATCCCAAGGTAAAACTGAGGTCTCTTATCTTACAAATTGAGGTGTGTTGCCTCACATTACTGTGGAACAAAAACTGCACAGAAAAACATATTATGGAGTAGCTACTCTATGTGTAAATCCACCCTACACCTTGTTTATATATACATTGGTGATTAAGAAGAGAATTATATACAATGGGTTTATATCCTCCAGCTTCTCCTCTCATATCTGTGTGATGCCTAAGGGTTTCTTTGATTTTTGATTTTTCAGTTTTATACCTGTTAGAAATTATTAGAGATCTAATGTACTAGTAATATAACTTCAGTAGCTGAGTGTTTATACATACTAACCTCATCCTATATCAACCCCTTAGAATTTCATTAGCTGTTTAGTCTCTATTTCAAGGTAGA
>JAWWMP010000023.1:10169105-10253385 GCA_035047865.1 Dendrocincla tyrannina | reverse complement strand
GGGCAGGACTGGGGGAAATAACAGAATGGGATTGGATGGACATTATTATAAAATCTTGTAACGCGGTCTAAAGGGGGGATTCCTGTGTGAATGTATTCCTGGAGCCGGTTGGCTCATTAAAGCTCCTGCTCACTTATCTCCTACTAAAGTTGCCAGAAGTTTTTTTTCCTCACTCCTTAAGGCAACAGTGCCATTCTATCTCAACAGGTCAAACCAAAGAGGAGTGTTAATAATATTTGAAGTAAAAGACAGTGAAATACAGCACATATTCATCAGAAACACGGTGACCTCAGTACAATCAGCTGTTTCCAAAGGCACGGCTCCATCTGTAGCAAGTAACAAAAAAGAGAGCGGCTATGGAATGGGACAGAAACATTGTCTTGCTGTCTTAATTTAGGGAGCTTTTACAGCTCAGATGAGGTTGCAGTGGCTGAAGAAGTTACTGTCTGTAAGCTCTTCCTCTGTGGGATAAGCTACATCACATTGCCTTGCCCTGAGGGACATGGCCAGCTACCAAGGCTCAGCTGGTGTGTGACAACGTGCTGAGCCACAGTGACTTGTTCGTGCTTTGGAGCTTCAAGTCAATCATTTCTGCAGAGGCCAAAATAACATGTTCTCCATTACATTCGAGCTCTTAGCCATTTTCAAGTCAAATTATAAAATACACATAGCTTATGTTTGAAAGTCAAACTGCAGAAACTGCACACTGCTAACTTGAAATTGTCCACTGAGAGGAGTGTTTACACTTCAGCAGTTATGCAGAGCAAAACTCCAAAAAGGAAAGAGGAAGATGTAAGACACTCATATTTAACCTGTGTTAAACACATTGTTAAAGGGAAATGTAAAATATGCTCATTCCTGCAGAGACAGGCCTTTCATGCAGAGAGCTTTAATGATCCTAAAAAGACCTGTCAGTGCTCTGGGGGTTAGCTCCAAGTGATAGCTTCTAAACTCTGCTGTGAGGATTAACATGTCAGCACTTCACTTCGCAGGGAGTAAAAGATGAAACATCTGCTAGTGCTGTCCTAATAGGATTGTGCTGCCATTCATAAGCTCTGAGGAAGCAGCCTCCAGAAGGTAATGGGTAGTGTTCCTTTGGGTTATTATAGATATTTAATGAGTTTACAGGAGTTACTGTTAAAAAAACCCACCAAAACAAACAGAACAAAACAAAAACACAAAATAGAAAACAGGATCCTTTTTATCCCTTTTACAAGATATGTCAGAAAGTATTTACCATATTTTATACAGTCCAAAGACTTATAGAAAAGACCTTACTGTCTAAGTTCTACAGAACATATCCAGAAGAGAAGTGAGATGAGAATACTGGCTACAAGGTCCTGTCTCAACACAGCACATCTGTCCCTTCCCCAGCCACCTCCAATAAACAGTCACATTCCCTCTCCTAAAGAGTGGTGTGTCTAAAGTTCAATTTCATCAGTTATCCCTGGGAAAGTGAGGAATCTTCCCTTTTATTTAGTCTTACTTCCTGCAATTAAAAAAAATTACAGCTTTTTTAGAATAACCTTAATTTTGAGTAACTCCATGTATCTCATTTGCTATACTGCTGCTTCCATCTCCCTATCTCAATGGGAATGTGTTTTGAAGTCAGACAAATTACTGTGTTGTTTATGGTATTTCATAGGCTCTTGTATATATTTAGAGTTTAAAAGACATTAAAAAGTACTGTGTACTTAAAGAAACAATAATTCCACTTTCAGGGATGTGGAAGAGTGAAACACAAATTCCTAGATCCTAGAGTATCATACAGAGCCATGTAGGTATTTCAAATTGATTACATCAGCGAATGGAAATAGTTGTCAGTTTATTCAGAAATGACAAAAAAACCCCTTAAAATTGTAATCACAAAAAAATTACACTGGATGGAGCACCACATCCATGAAACCTGAGTTTTCTGTGATTGATCTTCCTTGCTAACTTCCTGAAAACCACTCTAGAATCCCATGCCTCATTTGACTCCTTAATTTATTGACTCCTTAAATTACTTTTGGAGACCTGTTGATGAAAGGTACTGTTTGCCTGAAAGTTTCAAGGTGACAAAGTTCAGGAAAACCCACAACAAATTAAAATAAAGGCTCTTAGCCAAAATTACTTTGGAACAATCACTTTGGAATCAATATCCATGGTGTTTTTATGTTTTACCTACTGGTTACACTCCTTACAGGAGTTTAGAGAACAGCAAGATTTCCTGCCCACATGGGAAAGGAAAGAGCCTGCTTTCTATGTTTTCAGCCAAAAGTTAACTTTGACAACTCCCCAAAAGCAGACCCAGGGATGGGGCACAGGATGATATCTTACCTCCCTGACTTATAGAGTCTTCCAGCACTGACATGGCAATGGAGTCAGTTGTAGCAAGGTCCTGTGGGTCACCTGAGGTACAAACCCATCGGAATGGCCCAAATCCCAGGGAAAAAATGTCCCTGAGAATAGAACATGTTTCATTAAGAGATAGTTGAAATTCTTTCCTTATTTATCCTGGCTGTTAGCAGTGCTTTTCTTTCATTAGCTGGAGACACAAGAATTTGAAACATTTTCAATGAACTAATCCAAACAGAAGCATCAAGGACCATTAATTGAGAAATTAAACAGTGTTGTTTCATGCAACTATCAACTGATGTATAAAAATACAGTCAGGCCAGAATTTCAATAGTCATGTTGGGCAATTCAATCAAGCAAGTACATCACCAGATGACTTGCACTTTTTCTTCTGTTTCATCATATATACTCTCCCTGCTGCTTGATCTTTGTGTCCTTAACCTAGGCTAACCCTGAGTGCATCTACACTATCAGACAAGTGCAGGTTCTGAACAAGTGCCTGAGTCCAGACTCATTTGCTGCCCACATTGTTTACATACAATAGTGAGACACGCTTCAGTTGAGGTCCGGAAGAAAAGATCTAGTCTGGTTGGTGCCTTACTGTATGTTCAAGCTCTTATTCACATGGCATAGGCAAGTTAAGCATGAGTCAGAGGAAAAATGAGTTATAAATCCAGTCCCTCAACAGACCTCCTGAGCTCAGCTGTTCCTACAAGCAGCATATACAGCTTGGGTAAGAGGCTGGTGACATGGGCAGAAGAGTGTCCTCTTTCAGACATACTTTTAACTTCAGTGTAGGCATAGGCTTTGATGATTTGGAATTAAGATTTACTGCTTTGAAAAGACAAGCTCACACTTTTTAGCACCTACGAGTGAAGTTGCCTATAGTTAGAGTTTGAGGCTGTGACCTGACTCTTCTTTTGAGTAGAGCTGCTTAAGGAAAATTCATGCAAGGACAAAATGCAGCTATTCATGTAAAGGAGCAAAGAGTTTTGACATGGCAATGTTTCAGCCTAGACTAACTCTGACACAACAGCTGTGAGATCAATTTTCCTACTGCTGTTACCTCCTTTTGATCATTTGTACTGCACTACAATTTGCAGTAATCACTCCCCGTAAACAGAAGGACTCGTGTACCCATGATGTGCTGAACATACCCCATGATGTGCTGAACATAGGAAGGATATCGAAATTCTGTTTTATTTGCTCCTTTTTTCTCAACATCAGCACCTATAAAAGAATTTAAACAGTCAGTGACTTGAAGAAAAACCATAAAACATAAAGCCAGATTGCACCTCACTTCCCATAAAGGCTGTACCTCACCCAGGGAGGGTCAGGGGTCTCAGAGAGCAAGAGAGAAAGAGACTAAAGAGTTAAAATAACACACTGGCCAATGCTATCCTACCAACATACAGAGGTGGGAAGATGAATGCAGGATTGTTCATGTTTTACCTACAAGCCCAGAATCTACTCACCAGCCCTTTGAGCTTCCAAGAGAAAAGCATTGCCATAATCCCAAAAAAACATGCCTTTATCAGCTAGTTTGTTAATAGCAGCCACATGCCTTTTCAGACTGAAATAAAGAGGAAACAGTTATTCTTGAGATTGATGAAATATCAAAACTAAATTTTTAAAACCTAGTGCAATTTAGGAATTTATGGAAGTGAAATAGATCATTAGTGTTCAAGCCTCTGATCTTATACACTAGAGAGTACTCCTAAAACAGTGGGGAAGTGATGTCTGCCAGATCACAAGGGACAACCTGAAAAAGGACAAATTAGTGCAGCTCTACCCCAGATTTCTACTAAAAAAAAAAAGAAATAAATCAAAGATTTCCTGAAAGGAAAACAGATCTGGTCACTTACAGAGCAATTAAACAAAGGTTAAAAGGACATTGCCAAAACATTTACCTCTCCTGTACCAGGGTCCGGAACTTCCCCGGGTTGGTGGAAAGGAGCTGCTTTGCCTCCTCAAAGCCCAGCTGTACTGGGTAGTACCCGCCGTTGAATGGGTTGTGACACGAAGTTTGGTCAGAGCCCAGGTCAACCAGCAGCTCTCCTGTTTTGTCCAGCTCATAGACTAACCTCTCCCTGGGGAAGACAGTGAATGGAGAGTTTGAACAGGAGCTGTCATTCCACAGTCTGGCTCCCCTTTCAGGAGAATTTCTTCCATCCCAAAAGGCTGTTTGCAAAATTATGCTCTTGGCAGGTTAAGCCTTTGCATGAGCAGTCAGGAGGTGGGAAAAGATGGTGACAAAGGTTTAGGTGTAACTTTTATACTTCACATTTACCTGTGCAGAAATGCTGCTAGATGAGTTGGATACCAGTGTTACCCACCAGTTTACTGGTCAATCTCAGTTTTGGGTATACATCAGGAGTTACCATTGAATAAAGCCTTCGGAGCTTTATCTATCATCTGATTATTTTTAATCCATGCCTCAGTATTTCTATTTTTTACTTACAGCAGCATTTCAGTATCTAGAAGGGGCTTACAAGAAGGCTGGGGAGGGACTTCTCATGAGGGCATGTAGTGATAGAACAAGGGGGAATGGTCTTAAGATGAGGGAGGGAAGGTTTAGATTAGATATTAACAGGAAATTCTCTGTTATAAGGGTGGTGAGACACTAGAACAAGTTGCCCAGGTCGGTTGTGGACTTCCCATTCCTGAAGGCGGTTAAGACCAGGCTGGATGGCACCCTGGTCAACCTGGTCTCATGGAAGGTTCTCTGCCTGTGGCAGGGGGCTTGGATCTAGATGATCTTTAGGGTTCCTTCCAACCCAAACAAGTCTATGATTCACTGAAGCCAAAGACATTTTCTTGCAATCCAGTTAATGAAAGGTTAGAAGGAAATAAATTAATTCTTTTTTCATCTAAGGAAGTATCTCAATTTCTTTTCCTAAGTTTTCATCCAAGGAAGTATCTCAATTTCTTTCCCTATGCAATTTATTGTTCCATAAGAAAAGAAGAAGCATGAGAAGCAACTGGGAATTCGAATATGAGAATGAAGATGCCTCTTTTGACAATAGTTTTTCATTAACATCTAGAGTAATGTACTCAGCACTACACTGAATGTTTCTTCTCTTCCAAGTCTGGGAATTAATTCCAGATTGGCTAACAAGCCAGAGCATTAATGTATCCATTATCCATACATACTACTTACCACAGATCTACCACATTCCCGTGGTAACCCAAACTAAGGGCAATTTTATTCTTTCTTGCTTCTCTAGAACAGAATAAAAAGATTGGTTGAAAAAAATGCACCTCATTCCACCTTGCAATGTACAAATCACACACAGCATCAAACCAGCAAAAAAGTCTATATGTAGTTCTCAACACTTACCTACAAAACAGATCTTTCAACCTTTATATAATTGTTAATCACTGATTCCAAAAAACTTGACTGATGCTTCAGGTGTAGCATTAGTTGTAATTACTCTATGCATATTCATGAAGCTGAATGAAGACATTTAACATATACATATGATATGAAGCATTAGTAGTCACTAATAATGACTGCTGCAGTTTGGGAAAGTGGATTCACATTCCAAAGCAGAGCTGGAATAAGAAAAGGTCTCCCTCAACCCTTCCAATATGTACACTGAAAAGGCACAAGGCAGAAAGATGCTAAGTGAGGGTTAGGAGGCAGAGAAAAGATCACTGAATTACGTGGCAAATCATACCTAAGGCGAGCAATGCAATGGTCCAGGTTGTTAGAGATCTCCATCAGCCATCCCTGCTTGTGCCGTTTCAAAAGTGCTGCTTCATCGACCTAAGAGAAATAGCAGAGATCTTAAAACCCCTGATTCCCCATGTAGTCACTTACCTTTAGTTTTTTAATTACCCTTCAAGAAAGAGTAGCAAAAAGGTAAAGGTAATAGCCCTGCTATTACCTTGAGATATATGTATATATGTCTATAATAAAGATATAATATAGATAATTATTGTTCAAATACTTAATTTTCACCTCTGATGTTTTTTAAACTTTCTGTTCTCTTTTACTGCAGGCTTGAAGTAAGAAATAGACTTGATACATCACTTTCCAAAATATTTTAGATCCCAAAGTTTATCATTAAAATTGTACAAGGGGCAATATTTTTCTGTGAATTTTAATTATTCTTATTTTTTCTTTCCATAATTATGTTAAAAAGCCAAATAGATTCCAATTGATTTTTAAAATCTGGATATTTTCTGTGCAAACTATATTTTTAATTAAGGACATTTTTTCTTTGATCAGCTCAGAGAAACATTCCTGCCAGGCTGCCCAAGGGTTTGCTGAATAAAATTAACCCTCACTTTTGTTCTTGGACTGCTGGTTGAAAATCTCAACCAAATATGAAAAGGAATAAAGCATTTTCTTGTCCCAGCTGGCTAATGCCACTAAAAAATAGATAAAACAAAACTATATATTTAATTCCCTCTTGTTTGAAATGTGAAGCTTTAAACAAGCTCAATCCCAAATCTATACCCTCTTCTGGGCTCCGATTCTGTGTGTGCCTGTGTGTATGTGCCTAAGAGACAGCTGGATAAAAATATAAATGGATGGACAAGCTGTGGAGACTTTGAACCATTAACACGGAATCTGTGCCAATGTACAAGCTTGCACATCCATTAATACTTTTATAATGAGCTATGAGTGGCATAAAGCAAGTGACAAAATTAATTTAAGCCAATATTCTGTGGTAGCAACAGATTTAAGACCCCCCACTGTGGTGCATGTGCATGAGAACACATAACCTGAGTGTCTTCTACTATTTCATTAAAGCATTTTTCACTTCTCTATAATCCATCTCCATCATTTTCATTCTTTCTCATTAAGGAAATATTTACTTGCAAATTAATTAAGTTCTGTATTCAGGAGTTGCTTGAACACCAGGAAACCTTTTCTTTCCCAATTATTCTTAGCATGAGAAACCTTCCATCGCTTTCCACATCAATAATAAAGACTATCTTTCTAAAACCCCAGATTATGATAATAACAGTGTCACTGCCAATGGAATTATTCAATAAAGTCAGGTGCCATGGGGGACAGCTTCTTTTGAGTTATTTAAATCAGCACAGGAGGAAAGATATTAAGTGGTCTGTATGAATTACAGGAATTGGGTTCATTTAAATCCCCACCTAGCACAGATCAGATCTATTTAAATGTTACCACATCCTACATATTTTACTTCAGCCCTCTCTGACATTCACAGTCCTTCACAGATTTGCTAGCATACTGAAGAAAACTAGTTTCCTTTGAAACACACTTTCAAAAATATGCTCGTTTTTCATCTCAGTAGTTTTAAAAAAATTACATAAAGATGATGACCTAATGCTGCCTCCATTGTAACCCCAGAGAGCTCAGTGCAGCTCAGAGGAGGCAGTCTGGCCCTCCATGCAATTATTTCATAAAATCACAATCTGCTTCCTGTCAAACAGAAAAGGTAAAAGACTCACACCATTAATCCCTTGTGTCAGAGTTTCGGAAGCCCTGGCTGACAAAATGGTATCTCTTGAACAATTCAATGTAATTTGCATAAATAGTTTCTTAAATAAATAATATGTACATATATATAGTTATTCACATATGCTCCCAAGACTCATTTCCGAAAAGGATCATCTCACAGGAGATAAAAACCAGGCGATATTCCATCTCCTGAACAAAATCATCTGCAGCCATAGAGATGAAAAGGACAAAGGACTGCTGTGACCAGCATTCACTGGAATCTTTCCTTTGTATTCCAGCATTGGAAAGACCATGATGACAGAAGTCTGAATAAAGATAATTTATTCATTAATTTATTCAATTGTAAATTCAATAGATTTATTTCACGTGCAGAGAGTACCTGATGAGATGTCAAATCCACGCAAAACTCACGTGCTAACAAAACCGCTTTGCTCCGTTGTTGTGAAGCAGATGAAGCCCCAGCCTTCCACGAACAAGACCCGAGCTGGGCAGAGCAGTCAGGTTTACTGCACACCACATGGGCAGTCTGGCCCATGATGTTTTAAAGTTTAATTGTAACTAAACAGATCAGACTGCAATACTCTTATCCTCTCATTGCAGTGTGACATTGGTTTACCAGGTACTTGAGGAACATGTCAGATCAGAAGAATGCAGGTTCTGATTCAGCACATGGAGAGAAGAGAGAATGAAAGCAGCACTGCTCTCACCTCTGCAATGATGCCCACACACCCAGCAATGACTGCAGCCTTGGCTTGGGCCCCGCTCATCCCTCCGAGACCAGAAGTAACAAACACCTTCCCCGACAGGTCTTCTGCCTTCAGGTAGCGACGGCCTGCATTGAGCACTGTGAGCTGCACACAACACATAGAGCAATCACCAGGAGCTGTTTTCCCTAGACTTCCTTAAATTTAAAGATCTCCTGTCACTTTTGCAAACAGACTTTGAAACTCTGAGACAGAAATCTTTGAAACCATGAAACAGTTTTACTCTTTTAAGAGGGAAGCAAGTTACAAAATGATGTTATGAAACCATCTGTCCTGATAACGTTTATTTCTCTCACCATGAAATAGAATAATCAGAGTGCTTCCCAATATGCTGCTCTTGAGGTAGAGGGGCTTATTAAGGATGGCTGCAAAGGACAGCTAAGAAAGACAGTCAACAAAATGTTTTTATAGAACACATACGGTCCATTCATATTTCATGTATTGCAGCTAAATATGAGCTCAGACTGAGATCATGAATGCAAATCTCTTCAGGTCTGTGTTCTGGATAAGACGTATTTAAGTGAAAAAACACTAATTTTTTAAGGAGTGAGCAAGGAGAATTTCTTCAGTAGCCAGAACATCCTCTGACAGCAATCCAACCCATCCCAGTCACCAGCCACAGGGAGTGAAAGCCTCTTCCAAAAGGTACCTAGAAATAGATGTTTCCCCAGTTTCTTACCACAGTCCCATGCACTATTCCCTGAGGCCCAATGTAGCAGTAGCTCCCTGCAGTCATCTGACCATACCTAGAGATGGCAATGGACACAGTGAGACCACACATTACTCTGGCTGGAATGAGCTCTGTACCTGACTACATGTGTTTTCAGTATAGCAAAAAAACCCCTGTGTTTTGGTTTGTTGTTAAAGGTCTGCTATCATCAAATTCACATCTTAGTTGAGTTTTATCATTAGCAATGCACAAACATGTTTTCAGAAGACTGCTTAGCTCACTAAATTGAGTTAAAGCATGGATCAAAAACTGAGCATAAATTCATCTTGGCATTTAGCATAGTGATTAAGACACAAAGACACTCCTCTCACCTCATTGGCATCTTCATGCCACTGGTTTTCAGTGGCACTTTGCTTCTAAGACACATAGGTGCATTTGAAGTTGTTAGCCCAAAATGTTCATTCACATTCCTACTGAATTCCCAGAGAAGTGTTACAGCTCTTCAGCTGTTTAAATTTATTCCCTCCTTGGCATATAAAAGAATAACAATCCTGTGCTCATCAACTAAATCAACAGCAGAAGAGTATGCAAAAAAAAAAAATCACTAACAAAAGATAACTTCCTACTTCAGAGTTTATCTTACTTAAGTTTATCTTAACCTGAAAGAATGTTTCATAATTTATATTTTCCATAAATTGCAAAACAACCTCTGCAAAGTGGAATTAGCCAGTGCTATAAGTGGGTTATGATTAAGGCTTCAGGCTGTCATTCAGCCAAGCCTCATACATAAACCTAATATTAATTCCTAGCAGACCTCAATTACATCCTTATATATGTGGCTGAACATAACTCAAACTCCAAAGTAATTCCACTTAAGTGTGCATTAATGCTTTGCAGCATCAGGACTTTATGCAGCACAGTTAAAATCCATCTGCATTAGAAATTTTAACCAACCACTGCTTGATGTCTGAATAATATTTTAGCTGAGTATTTGATATATTTTAATAGTGAGCTATCTTCTTACATTGTTACTCCCAAAGCAAACATCTTCTCATATTCATCTCTGGAGGAATAGTTGGGAATAACCTAAGAAAACAGCCAAAATAGAATCCACATAAGCAAATTAGAGACTTAAGCAGGTCTTTTTAAGAGCCCACATTTCTCTATGGTCACAGACATAGAAAAACAGTGAAAAACGGGAGAAGTAATTCAGGTGTTTTATTTCATGCATTCTAGTATTTTTTAAAAAAAAAAAAGATATCCAGTCTTTCTGGCACTGAGTGCCATGCAGAAACTAGCCTGCAGGAAGATAGATATTGAATGGCTCAAAAGACTGGCAATATACCAGTATTTTCACTTGTCCAGCTTGCCTTCCAAGCAAAGCAGTCCAGATATCTGAGCCTCTGATTAATAATCATCTGTTTGCTTACTGAGGGCTTTTAAATCTTTCAGACTGAGCCTAGGTGAACTGTTTTGGTCAAGAATGTGTTCAGCTCAGGCTTAATAAGAATAGAAGTTGTCTAATAATAAGAGGATTGTTTCCTCCATCACTGCAGATCACCACGCATGAGATGAGAGTAACTGTACTGGAAGAATTTGGACATCAGATTCTCCTGTGTTTTGGGTAAATGTGGATAATAAATCATAATTCAATTCAGCCAACACTTGAAAATTAAACAGAAGAGGATGCAAAAAGAAAACAAGATGCTAATACCTACCATGCCATTAGTAATGATCAAACGAGGAGCACGGTGATGGCTGGGGAAGAGTCCCAGAGGATGCCCACTGTACATTACTAGTGTTTGTTCTTCTGTCATCTCGGATAAGTACTGCATTACCAACCAGAACTGAAAGGAAAAGCAGGGAAAAAAGGGAGTCTATTTGCATCTTGCATACATGGGGTTTTTGTGAAGCTGCTAAACTTTGAGAATGAAGGCAGCTGTAATGAGGTGTACTCACCAGAGCTCTCAACACATTCTTGCTTTTAATAAAGTCCTTCAAGAGATATCACTCAGCAGGAAACATAAATCATCAACTAGCAAAAGTCTGAATAAGTTCCATAGTAATTTCTCCAGTACAAAGCCCTGAAATCCTTCACTTTTAAAGCCATTCTAATTTCATCTTGAGGTTAAACATTTGGATCTGGCACTTTTCTGGCAGTCTTTCCAAAGTCAAACTACAAAATTTTCCGTATAGAATTGAATAAATACTCATGCTTATTGTTGATTCTAACCTGAATTACAGCATCTTCCAGTACTTGTCATCTGTTCAATAAATAACTATTACAATGTGCACATAAAAATGAAATAGTTTTTCTTGTCAAATAAAAAGTTCAGCTTCCATTGCGGGCACTGAAGAAACTCCTTGATACACCCAGGAATATTGAGTAAATACATCTCAGCTTTGTCTGAATAATTCAATAGTTACTCTTGATGCCAAAAAGTACACTTTGATCACCTAAGCTGACTATAAATTTAACTCTCATCCATCATTGTTTATGACAAGGCCCATTACATTCCACAGGACTTTTAGTACGTGACAACTAGTCCTGAGAGAAGCTTTTGGAATATTTGCAATATTGGTATTCAACAGTTACTTGAAACTAGAGTTTCCGTAGGGACACCGAAACAAAATATCAGTGACAAATAAACAAACCCAGTTGTCACGGGCACTTAAACTCTGTAGTTGTGCCTTGGATCTGAACTAAAAATTATGCAGATTTGAGGGCAGTCCCTTCTAATCCAGCCAATCTCCCAAGCTGCAAGTCAAATCGAACATGAAAGAGTTAGTAGAGTTATTGTCTTGCTTTCTACATTTGTTCTGTTTCATGAAAAATGCTGAATAATCAAATGCTGGTCTCAGGCCAAAACAGGTAGCTAGGTGAACTCTCAACTCTTTAGCAATCTGGGAAAAATATTCTAATAAAACTAAAAGCTGTAGATAAATAGATCTTTTTCCATTGAAAGGCATAACTAGTAACAAGGAAGCAAAAGCCTAAAAGCATTTTCTAGCTCAAAGAACAGGTCTGTTGTCTGCAGGCTTGTAAAGTTAGCTCTGGACATAGTTCTCTCATTTGAAATTATCCAGAGGAAAGCACAAGTCTGTGTGGGTGATATAAACAAAACTGAACCTTTTCATTAGGAATTTTGCAATGGCATTTTTTTTAAACATGCTGTTTTCAAGCTGCAAAGAGAATAAAATGTTCTGTGGTAACTGAATCATTCATGTGATTGCTACTCTAAGGAAGCAAAACCAAAAATGTTTTGTTTGTTCTGCTGTGAAACAACTGCAGGTCAGAGGTCTGGCTCAGATGAAAACATGAGAAATGAATATTTCTGACTTTGGCAGAACTTTTACCTCACCTTGCAGCTCAGCATCTGCCTAAGGAATGTCAGGCCAATAAGGGTCACTCTTTAAACCGCTGGCACTGTTCATCTCAGGAAAGCTGCAACACTCATGTAGCTAACAGGCAATAGTATTTCTGGTGGGCTGTCTGTGCTCTCCTCACTAAATAAAGCTCTCTCCATCTATGCAGTTCATAACTGAGCATTCCTCTACCCAAACAGGATGTTTTGGAGTATTTTGAGGCAAAGACTGCCAAGAACTATCCTGAACTGCTTAAGCAGAATGTGTGTGGGGGAGGGTGAAACTGGTTTTGTGAAACAAGTTGCAAAACCAGCAATGTCCTACCTGTGCCCAGTTGCTGAAGACCTGCCCATTTCCTCCGTAAGTGACAAGTTCCTGAGGAAACTGAAAAGCACAATTTAACAATCAGGCAAGCACTTTTCTGAAAGTTTCATTGTATCTCGGCAATAAATCTTTTCTAAAGCTTATTGCATCAAAACTCTCTAGGTTCTTGAAATCAGAAAGTAATATCATAGAAGCAATAAATTAAGAAAAATTAATATTGCTTTCCATAATTTAGTTTCTGTTACTGTAACAATGGTATTTTGGATGCAGAATGCTACAAAGTGATTCCTTGATTACAGTTTCTGTATCAGACAGCCATCCCAGTAAAGCCACTTTATAGAAGGAACGTGTGAGCTCATAGTTTGGTTGCCACTGGCATTCGTAGCTGGAAGAGTCTGAGACCAGCAGGTCACAGCTATATGGCCTCTCCCCTGCCATTTGCAACACGATGCCTTACACTGAATGGTGCTTGTAGGGATGGACTTTGGTCCTGTGATCTGTCCCTGAGGGATGAGCTTCCAAAGGCACAGGAAGCACCAGCACTAATTTTTCAACATAAGCTATAGAAGCACTGTACCAAGAGCTGAGCTCTGCCTGGGTCTCAGGCAGAAACCAAGCTCCTCCTGTATGTCTAAATTCTTCAGTACTTCATACAGGAAGTATCTTGCAGATTTGCTGCTGCCCTGTGAATTCAGCTCCCTTTCACTGCACCTTACCTGAGCCACTGAGGGGTCCAGATTATTCATGATCATCAACATAATGGCAGCAGCTGATTTGGTCTTGCAAGGGTATTCTCCTATGGGGTATGCTCTGAAAGGGGAGTCACAGAAATTTAGAAGAAACACTCCAACTCAGAACCACCAGAACAACGCACCCCACATATATATACCTGCATGCCAGGGATATTTAAACTTGTATAAGTTGCAGGCTTCTATTCAAGAGGAAAGCTGGGGTGGGGAGGGGCAGAAATATATATAGAAAGTGCAGATCTGGACTTACATATGTACCCTAACAGGCAGATCAGGTTTTAACTATTATCAGAACTAATACAAACAATAAATTGTATTCAGCTTATGATCTGCTGAATTGGTGGCCAAGAACTCTCATGGCTTTTTACCAGATTTTCTTGGGGGGATGGTGGAACTGGCCTCTAACAAGTTGCCAGGCCAAGCAGCTAAGTCCTGCAATGCCAAGGAAAACAGCATCAATGGAAGTGGCTTTCAGGCTCATCAACCCTCGTTATTTAAGATACTCTCTAAGAAAAAAAACACTTGGCCTGAGTTTCAGGTCCAACGGAGCCCTCAAGAAACTGAATTAGTTAGGAGAAATATGGGCCTTTTTCCTAAGATGCACTTCATCTAGGAAATTAAGAGGGGAGGTATGGGAAACTCACAAAGGTTTTCCAAGTCAGGTTTCCTGGCACTAATGCACTGCAATCATCTCATTGTTATCCTCCACCATCTGTTTGTCATAACAAATTGCTCTAAAACTTCTACTTTTGGATTTATACTGTAGCTGTTCAGGGCAGGGACTGTTCCTTTGCTGTGTTTGCACAGCTCTTAGTACAACTGTGCTGAGGTCTCTAAGGTATGGTACCACAAGTAAGTATAACCACACAACAAGAGCTTTACTCTTTCCTTTACTGTAAGCAACACCACCATTAGAGATGCTGGAAATTCCTAAAGTGCATAGGATCATTCTTCATGGATTCTAAATCATCTCCCTTTTCCTGGGCCACAGATCTTCAGTGGCTGGGCCTTTGCTTTGTACAGGGAAGACAATTACACTGAAAAGGTTCAACTGGAGAGTGCCAAGTACAAAAAAAAAAGATTGGATATCTGCTGTCCAGGTCACAATCCAAGATCTGGAATGTATATTCTGCATCTTCCCATGATCACATGCACTTTATCCCAGCTTTTTATATCAGGATGCTAAAACAAATGCCTTGTAGTCATTGCCAAACCAGGAGAGAAAGCCTTTGAGTTTTTCCACAATGCTTTTTTTTATTAGTGATTTCTGCTTTTCTAAAGCTGATTTGATAAAATAGGATTTCTGTGGAACAAAACCAATTTATCAAATGGAAATATTTACACATAATGTTGCTCAGAACATAAGAAACCTGACTTTCAAGTATCAGTTGAGTGTGCTGGCACGGGAATATGGCTGTTAAATGCAACTGTGCTCTCTGGGATATACACAACAAAAATCAGATATTACCAGACTACAAGAGAACAAAAGACATTTTCTTATTCTGAAACTGAAAAAACATGTTAGAAATGCTCAGTGAAGTGGTTGCAAAATAAAATACTTGAAACTATTAAAGAATCCCTGACACCATTGTTGGAAACAAGCTGGTGGCCTGTCTCATCCAAGCCTACTCGGAAGGTGTCATCATCTGTAGCTTAGTACTGGGGCCCTCTGAAGTCCAGCTCTGCAATGTCTTTCAGAGAGTCTTCCAGTTGTCCTGCCCTTAGCTGAATTCTGCAGGATCTGACCCCAGGCTAAAATGGACAGCATGGAAACATAGATGTCTGTGGAAATCAGAGTGCTTTCCAGTTGCTTTATTCATGTTTCTATACAGACAGTAACCAGGCCCCTGCTGATGCAAAAAGGAATCAAACAGTCTAAAAAAAGCAGCTAGCCCCTGGCAGCCCTCACTAGAACTGTTCTGCTTCACAAACATTAGCCCCAGCAGACCTAGAATAAAGTGATGGTCCAAGACCAACAGGAACAGCATATTACAAACCAGGGTCACATACAGGTTCCAGTGGAAAAAATATACTTTCTCTCAGGCCCAGAAAACCTTCTCTGCTCTGAGAGCACAGATAACCCAACCAGCCACTCACAGCAGGTCTCCATTCACCCATCTCGTCTTGCCTCTTGATTCAGTTGAGACTTGACTTGCAGCAGCTCAGGACTACTGCAAATTTTCTGTCAAGGTTGTAATTGGAGGTCTCTGGAAGCTAAGACTTGCCAAGGGCCAGAGCCTTTGAGATCCCTGTGTGTGGTAAATCTGGCATTACCAAGCACACAACCTTGCTCAATCCTTTCCCTGTGTTGAGTGGTGCTGAGCTTTCCAGCAGTGAGGCTGCCCTGGCCTATCACAGCCTATCCAGAAGGATACACACTGCTTCCCCATCAGTCCCTTGGAGCATTCCAAAACACCTAGCAGCCTTCCCTAGAAGCCAAACCACGGCAATACACAGAATATTGGAATTATCAGATGAGCTTCATTAGTATGTTATGACATGACTTCTACAAGAGGTAAATTAGGACACAGCAATACCACTACTTAAAGATCAGTTCACAGGTGGAAGTTGATAAGCAAATTGCAGCCAAATACAATGTGAACCAGTCAGTCCTTACCTCATCTCAATATCTGGGAAGAATCTGTACATATAAATATGACCATAGAGCCTGAGTTCTTCAGCAAATTCCGGTGCCAGCTTCTTTTGTATTTCAGATGGGAAATAACGCAAGGCATTGCGCAAAGCCAGCTGCCAAGAAAGGAAAAAAAGAGAAAAACCGAGGTAAAAGAGAAAAGGAGGTAATGGGTGGCCCTGAACTCTAATCAGACTCAGCTGGAAGCCTGCCTAAGCCATTACAGGGACAGTGCAATTCAAAAGGCTGAGCTCCCACCGGGGAACTCCATTCCTGCTTTTCTATTGAACTGTTTCTACCTGGATCTTTCCATGTAGATTCAATTGCTGAAAACATGTAACCACCCCCTTCCCACCTGTCTCCCCATATCTGCAAGGAGACATCTTGGAGATCTGGTAAGCACTCAATCTGATCCATATCAGACATGGGTGAATTCCCTCTCAGTGCCAGGGGGCACCGAACTATCAAGGAAATCATTCTTCAGACCTCCTTAAAAGGGAGACTCTAAACTCCTTGGAGACACTGAAGACCCTACTGTGCTTCCATTCAAAAGGGATCTAAGCCCGGATTTCTGTGACATGCCCCCAGATGAAGATGTTCTTGGGCTAAATTTTATAAAAGATTCACTTCATTTAGCATCCTAATGTATTGCAGAGGGTGGTGGTTTACATTATTTCATTGATGTGACATGTATCACTTCCAAATTAGCTAAAGTGATTACTAGAAACTCAATTAAATTCTCCAGATGATACAACATGACTTATACTCCTTATTGCCTTCAAAGACATTGGCCATGGTTTGCAAAGTACAGTATGTCCTTTTGGATGAAAGAAACCATAAATAAATCAGTATCTTTAGTAACAGTCTGTTAAGTCATGTCTCTATTCTGTGTTTCATTTGATTAAAACCATAATGAGAACAAAGATTTTTGTAATCTTTAAATAGCTAGTTTCATGCAAAGAGCTTGTAAGCTCCCTGACAAATGGTGACACCATCCAAATGACTTTTAGTTGAAAAGACTCACAAATCATATGGAATTTCACATCATCATTAGGCTGATTTTTAATGGCTGTGGAAAAGACAGAAGGGGATCAGGTTTGCTTACAAGTCTGGTAACAGTTCAGTTTTTGAGAGGGCTGAGTAGAGCACAGATAGCCTGTGTTCGTGACACCTGCTGTTTGCACTTCAGTTACAGAAGCAAGTGAAGGGGTGGGCTGCAGTACAGACGGATAGAACCACCCAGTCTAGGTATCAGCACCATCCACCCTGCTGAGCAGTCCAGAAAAGCTCTGTAAGGCCCTCAGCTCAGTAGTGTAACTCCTCATTCAACCTGACTGCTCTGGCTCTTGTGGCTAAAGTCCTCCAGCCTCTTCCTTTGAGAACCCTGAAAGAACAGCATCTCTAAATCTAAAATGCCTCATACTAGAAGACGCTTTTGTTGGCACACTTGCTCCTGAGCAGGCATTCAGCTTCACAGATCAGTGAAGCTATGCTGATTTACACCAGCTGAGGATCAGACCAGTAAACCTCTACAAATTAGATATGCCAATCCACTCAGAATGATGGGGGTGAAAATCTATTTACCAGATGAGAAAATGCAAATTCCATCTTCTAATACCACTTTATTCTTCTCCAGTGAGAATTTTCAAGGGCATGTTATTAATAAGCAAAAAATCCCTGTTACATCCACACCATGACAAAATGCACAGGGATTTCCAAAGTCAGTCTCAGAGGTGAGCAGCCATCACAGTGGGTTCTGAATCTAAGAAATTTATAAAGCACAAATAAAATCACCTGCACCCCTTACAACAACAAAACCAAGGGGCAAGTATTGGTATTTTGCCTGCCTTGAGAATTACAAGGATTTGTTTTTTTGCTTCCAGTGCAGCAAGGATCACCCACAATATTTGATCAATACACTCTTTGTATTAAAATGAAACTGAAGAGGAAATACATTTCTTCACTCTAAAAATACAAGCAGGAAAAATCTAGTATGGTTTTCAAATAAACTCACTTAGACTGAGCCTCTATCTTATTAGTGTCAAACATGAGCAGAGGCCTGAATTTTGATGATGGAAACATAAATGAAACATGAACTTGAATGTTACATGAAGGGTGGGAAGGGCACCTTGCACAGACAATAGTGATCTTCTAAAAGAGGACTAAGACCATGACTTGTTTAGTTTAACTGAATAAGGGTGACATTTGATTGCCGTGTCACCACAGGATAAACGTCAAAGCAGGAAGAAGCTTGAGAAATGCTGGAAGAGGAATAAAAAGCTGTGAATTACCTGTAAAAAATGTAGCCTTGGAATTAGAGGAATTTAAATATAAGAGATTCTGAAACAGTCTCTCAGTAAAAGAACTGGGGCACTCAAAAAGGTGAAGCCTGACTGCTTTATGAAAGGGCAATTACCATGTGCATTGGTAAGAATTTTACATATTCATTATTGAGTCATAAACTGAATAACCTGAGAAAGGCACTCAAGGAGCAAATTCAAATAGGCTGATCATTTTGCTTTTGTGGAAGGACAATACATTTCATTAAAGCACCACAAAAACCATTATTCTACCGTTTAAGTAGGATTGATTTACCTATAACTGACACATTACATTCTGAATATTATTGTACATTTCATATTTAGGGGTTCTTCCTGTTCATAATTACTTCCACTGACAGAATCTTAAGCTCAGTACTTATGAAAAACCAGGTCCAGAGTTCATTGGCATCTTAAAAAACATTAATTGCAGTTATACTCCAGAGCCTGATAGGCCATTAAAAAAACTGCTCTGAATTTTATGAGTTACTGATTTAATTCAGCTCAGTGCAATGTAAGCACCAGATGCCAAGTCTTCCTCTTGGATCTGCCAGCTGGATCTAACATTTGGTTCTTGTGTTTAAGCTCTAGTCACTATTAGGGTGTCTTTTTTTTGTATTCCCTGGTATTTATATAGTAAACCATGATTCTGCTGCTATTTAATCAATATTTAGACCTCTCAATGTCAACAAAATATAGTCAAAACAACTCATGAAATCCTGCTCCAATCGATCAACTGTAAATATCTTTGTTGGGGGATTCTCTTGAGAAATCAAGTAAACCAGGCTCTTTGTTAATTAATGTTTGTTGAAGAGCCAGTGCCTCTTTAGGAGGAGTGTTGGTTATTTCCACTTTCTAAGGATATCATCAGGACTTCCAATTTAAGACTCTTGAGACATGCAAACGTTAAGGTTTGCAGCCTCCTTATTCCCTGAGGGAAAGGGAAGCTTGAGAAGAAGTGATGAGTTTAACTCTACAACAATTTCCTTCTTAGCCCCTTTTCTAGCAGAGATGGTGCTTCCCCCCAGCCTGTCATCATCTGCCTGATGACATCCAGGCCCCAAATTTTTGGTGGCACTACTCTCTAAACAGCAAGCAAGACTGCTTCATTTATTATTCTTCCTGATAGGTCCCAGTTTCAGTTAGCTCAGCTGGAAAGTAAACATGGAGATTCCTGACTGTCTATTGCTGTAAGTGCCCTACAAAATGTGGAAGTTTAACCAAATTCTTTGTCACCCAGATGTTCCAAAACAGGAGCTAATATATTGGCCTTCCCAAAGCACATATAAACTTTTACTTGGCCTCATTTTTGGATGAGTTAAGGAACCACAAAGGTCAAAAACCTCACTTCTTCACCAGAAAACTGAAGAACAATTTCAGGTGTTCAGTGATCTTCCAGGCTCTGGCTTTTAGCTCATCATGCTAGGATGTCACCAAGCAGCAAAGCTGCTCCCTAAGGGATAAGGGAGCTCAGTAAAACAGGCACCTCACCAGGCAGGGTCCAAGCTCACACTACCTGAGGGAGGTGAGCAGGGCAGTCCAGGGACAGCAGCCAGGTTCCACCAGGAGTCCAGGGCATCAGGCAACAACAGGGTGATGTGCAGGCCTAAGACCAAGCTAGGACTGCAAGTCAGGACCCACATCTGCTGATGGTTACCAGAGAAAGACATGGCCCAGAGATCACCAGGGAGGTTCAGAGTGGGGAGTCAGTCCATAGGTCAGAGACCAGAGGAGCAAAGTCTCTGACTGGGCACAGGGACACACTGTGACAGAGGCAGAAACACCTCCAGCACAGCTAAAACTAAACTCCCACGCCTGAGTTTAAATGGATCCCCTAAGCCTATGAGCAGAGGGCATGGGTGGAGACATCAGGAGAAGCTCATCAAGGTCATCAAGGCCCATTACTGACCTCACTGCCCCACCACAGAAACAAGACATGCTGCAATCAGATGACAGATGACCATGCTGGGTAGCTGGGAGACTGTAACATGACTTGGCTCTAAGATCCATAAGGGATTTGCTCCATGGATAAAGGCAGACCATTTTTCTGATCCTGAGCAATACTGAGAAGTGCACATTCTTCCCAAGTTGCTCCAGCCTTGCTGGAATGTCAGTGAGCATTGAGCACGCCACATCTTTGTTCTGCAAAGGACACACCACGCATAGATTTTGAGGGTAGTTTCTTTGTAGCATTTTCACATTAAGACACAGATGCTGAGAAACAGAAAGCTAGGGTTTCCTGAGCTGTGGAGGGAGGGAAAGAGAGAGGATGTGGCTGTTTCAGGCCTCAGGCAAAGAATGCTGAAGGAAGAGAACTCAGGAAACATATAATCAGAATCAGTTCTCAGATACTGCTTGATTTATCCAAGAAGATTAAAGTTGGTATGATAGGAAGAATTAGATACTTCTTCAGCAAGTCCCAAAACACACAGTTCTTTATAAATCTCACTTACAGGGTTTCTATTATAACCACAAGAGGAGGCCCAAGAAAATAAAACATTGGCAGTGGTAAGGTTTATTGTTGGAACTAGGTCTAAAAGAGGAATGAAGGCATATGAAGAGAGGGATAAATCCCAAGGGAATCAGCAGAACATTATTCACTTCTGTCAAAGCTTCCTCTGAATATTTCAATTAGAAAATGAACACAGTGTCATACATAAAGACAAGTCTCATAATATGCTTTAGCATTACACACTGTCAAAAAAATCTGGAAGCCTGTCCCAAGGCTTAAAAACCCCTTGTAGACAGACCTTTCTGTCTACATGCTTTTCTAAGCATGGAACACCTCTTAAAATAAAGAGATTTGATGAAAAAATTACCAGTGGAGCCTATAACTCTGTTAAGAGTTTAAGGTGAAGGATTAACAGTAAAATAAATCAGAAAGGAAGCTTTAAAACCTTTAACAGTCTAATAAAACCCCCAACTAGTATGACCTGTTATCACATGCAAGAGGTAAGATGGAGTAATGAGAGGATGTTACACAGTAGACTGGAGGGAGGCAATCAGTCTACTGCCACCTTTCTCCAAAATTTAAAGCAGGCAGGAAAGAATTCCAGTTTCTATGTAGGGAATGAGGACTTTCTCTTCCCAGGTAAAGAATAAGGTTTGGCTTCCTTTTGGGAGATACCTTCTCCTCTCCTGCAACATGGACTCCATTCTGCTATGGCAGCCTTCTGGGGAAAAGTGATTTAGCAAAAGCAGGGAATAAAACAGAGATTATTGGCAATATTCTGACACGCAGTGAAGATCATTCCCTACTCCTTTATCATCACAGCCATCACCACAGCCCTCTGTGCATACTTGGTAGCCACATTTCCATGTGTCTGAGCTGTCCCAGGTTGCCTCAGCCATGAATGCGCCTGACACTGAAGTAAATCCTAGCTGGATATCTCACAGCTGTTCCTCTTTCTACCCTTTGACTAGACTCTCCTCTGCTTGTGGAAATGGACTTAGAAAGAATTTGACTGCTGATGCCTGTGGGGAACTCCCACGAAGGCAAGGAAGTTGTGTGCAACTTGTTAGTGGGGAAAGAGCTTCTGTGTTCTGACCAGAATACCACAGTGTAAGTGTTGTTACATGTGATGAAGCACAGACTTTCAAACTAAGGAACCCACCTTATCCTCTCCCACAAATTCCTAAGGATCTCCACCCATTGACTATTATTTTCTGCTGCTGATTTTTTTTTTTTTTTAAATCTCAAAGATGAAATAATGCAATGGTTACTTTAGTGTGTACATAAACTGTTCAAACAAAGAGACAGGAAAATAATTGCACAACTAAAGATAAACAATTAACTTAGCTGCCTACAAGCTTGCCTAAATTGCAGGATGCCCAGACTACTGGCTAAAATAAATCATCTTTGAATCCTTTATGCAAATATACAGATGTGTAGCTGCTTCTATGATGCTGATTCATCACCTGTGATGTTTATTGTATTGGAGGGCTTAGCTCTCATTCCCATACATATGCATGGCTTTTGCAACAGCATTCAGAATTCCAGCTTCAAGGAACAGTGCTGGATTGACATTGAAGTCTAATGCCTCTTGTTCAGCCATTTAAAGTCATGGAAGCTGTTGTGCAGCAAATCTCTTTCATATCATCCTGCTTATTCTGGAGGTGGAAGAAAGGAAGCAAGCAGAAGAGTATCCAGTACTTTGTCCCATTACACAGTGAATTGTATAATAGCAAGGAAGTACATTTGCCACAAAGTTAGGTGCACACTCAGAAAAGCTTTTGAGACAAACAGGTCTGCTGCCCCAAGCTACACTTATCTGAAAGAGAAGTGAGGTCCTGTGAAACCCCACGTTACCTTTTTCTCTTGAGCGGTGAGATTGGGGGTTCTCACGGGCGCATGGGGTATTCCTTTTCTCCGACCTTTGTTTTCAGGCAAAGGGTTTAGAGGAAGGCCACGACAGATTTCCTTCAAGCTGGTCATTGCTGAGGAAATACGAGAAGGAAAGACAAGGCAAACTGGAGAAGTACAAAGAATGGGTGGTACAAGGAAGGTGCAGGCAAGCAGGATGCTCAGTAATTCAAATGCACCACCACTTTGGGGTGATCTCAAAGAGGACAGACTGTCCTTTGGCTTCTGCAAACAGGGCTGTCAAGCAAAGAGGGCAGGTGGTGCAGATGACACACCTCCCACCTCTCTGCCGTGCCATTGGCTCTTCCCTCCTCCCCCAAAATGAATGATTCACAGTTTCGCCATTTATTCTCTGGGTGCTTTGTCAATTGCTGCTAGAGCAAACTCAGTCACTTTCCAAAACACCTGATTCCCCCGATGCCCCAGTGAGAGTCATGGACCGGAGCATGAACCTTGCCTGGATCTTATGAACCTCAAGGATAATATATTTACATTATTGTAGTTTAGGAACTAACTAAAGTTAATAATTATTACTCATATCACTGTTCATACACACTATTCAGCCAAGATGGGCATTCTTTATTTGACACCTCTAGGTATGGGCTGTTCCTCAGATCTCATCATTTTGTCCTCTAGACAGCAGCAGTAGTCAATGATAACAGCAAAATTTCCCCCTTAGGTGCTAGCTCCTCTTAGCTCACAGGCATGAATGGATTTTTGTAGCATTACACTGGAAATGTATTCATTAGTACTGATAGTGGATTTCTAAAGACAGACAATAATTGGGAGGAAGAATGAAGGCTTTTTGTTCTATGTCACTTTTATACCCTACAGTCCGCACTAGAATGTTTTATGGCACTGCCATCCAGGCATCACAGGTAAATGAATGTACTTAACTTTGATTTTCCCCACTTACCAGTGCAACATGAACTTTGCTCTCTATTTTGAGTTCTTGTTTAAATTATACAGCAGCTTCTTGACCTTTATTACATCCATTGAACTACAAGTGCCACAGTTTAACCTGGTGAAATTAACTGGGAGAAGCATTTCAGTTAGGAAAGAGCCAAAAACCTGCAAATAAAAAAATACAGCATTTCCCCACAAAGGCAGCAATCAACAAGCAATGACAACAAAGCACAATTATTAAATGACAGCCCCTCATTAATGTCAGATCTGCTTTAGCTCTAGGACATTCTGCACATCCCCAGCTCCCACTGAAGATGTTCGAGTTGAAAGAACTCAGAACATCCCAGGGGAGCTGAGCACACAACAGACTCAGACCTTCTGAAGGATACTGTCATTTATGGCAGGAGAATTTTGTTTTGTAATTAAACAGTATTTTAGCTGCTTTCAAAAAAAAAGGCAAAGACAAAAAGGAGAGGAGAAAAGCCTCCATATTTTAAAGTTTTCTATTGGGTTTTCATAGTAAAAACACACCCAAAAAAAAAATAAAAAAGGAAGAAAGAAAGAGAAAAAAAGGATGATAAAGGTAAAGTCAGAAAATTCTACCTCAAAAAGCAGCCAAATAACCCTGACTTGCATAAACATTCCCACTCCCAAGGGAAATAGATCTTTCCTTATTCTTCTTTGTATGACCTACATTCTTCAAATCCCTCTAAGGTCTTATCCTATGCACACGAACACAAGGATAGGCCTTTCTGCATTGGACTCCCCTCGGACGTGCTTCTCTCTGTGACATCAAGCAGAAGTTATTGGCATTATATTGATGAGAAAGCTGAGGAAAGAGGGAATGAAGATGTGGGGAACACTCCCCCTGAATTAACTTCTTTTCCTAGAGCTGAACGCTTCTACCCCCTGATCGCTCCATGCTGGAGTCTCTCTGTGTCCCCGGGACATTTGTGGAGGAGATACCAAATCCGTCTTCAGGGATTCTGCCAGCGCAGACATCCCAGGCAGTCACAAGTTCCCCCGCTGCCTGCCTGCCTTGTCCCAGCTCCTGCCTGTGACCATGGAATGAGACCGGTGTGTGTGCCCGCTTGTACACCAAGTGAGCTTTAGCGAAACCGGCCCTGCCCCTCTGCCCGGGCCATGGGGTGCCCGGGGGGCTGCGGGGTCCGTGTCCCCGGGGCTCGGGCAGGTGTCATGTGCCGGGCGGGCTGGCAGAGGGTGCTGCAGGGACAGACGGACACGGCCGCGCACTGAAGCGGACGGGCACACGGACACACACGGGCTGCTGCTGGAGGGGAGGATGCGGCTGGAAAACAACGCCCGCATGAGCCCAACCAGGACCAGCCCGGCCCAAGAGGAGGTGCGGAACGGATCTAAAAAAAAAAGAAAAAAAGGCACATGTAAAGCACAGGAGGAAGATCACATGTTTTAATAATCCCCTTTACAGGCAGGCAGGACCAGAGAACTGCCCGGTTAGGACGGAAAGATGTGCTAGAGGCTGAAGGGAGGCAGAGACAAAACTTGCAGATAACTAATCCGCCCTCGGGAGGGCAGGACCCCCCCCAGCCCTAAGCCTTGCTGGAGCAGCAGGAAGGGAGGATTCTCCAGCCCCCTCTCCCTTTCTCCCCTCTCGTCTGGGCGCTGGGCATTGCACCTTCACCCGCGGAGAGCAGCCCCTGCCCGCGCCTGCCCCTCCCCGGGACCCGCAGCCCCCGCATCGCGGGCAGGAGCCGGTCCAGGAGCAGAGCCCGCCGGGGATTGCCCGGGCACCGGCCCCGGCGAGCTGGCGTTGCGTTTGTTTTCCACTCCCCTGGCGCTCGCTGTGTGAAGCAAATCCCTTGGAGGTGGGGGAGAAGCGGCTTCCGTGACAGCGGAGAGAGGAGGGAAATAAAATAAAATAAAACCAACCAAAATAAGAAGGGAGAAGAGCCAGGAAAGCACTTGCTTCTCATCATCTCTCAGGGAGCAAAGCCAACTCTGCTCTTCTTATGACCCTCTGCTGCAGGGAACGAAGGGAGAGAAGGTACTGGGGGGCACCTCCTAACAAAGCAGGGTTCAGGCTGCCCGGACCCCCTCGCTGCCCCGGGTAGCGGCAGCCTGCGGGAGGTGCGAGGAGGTAGGGAAGGCTGCCAGGGCGAACCCAGGCAAAGCCAGACCGAAGCTCCACCAAAAGCAAGGAGCAGGAATGAAAGTTTCGAAATAGCATCCAAAGAAGCGCCAAGGACCGGACCGAACGGAGATCTCCGCCTCGCACCAGCGCTCATGGTGCATCCGAGGCGCTGCGTCAGGGAGATGAACGTCCCCTGACCGCTGCATGGAGAAGGGTAAAGACACAGAAAATCCTTGTTATTTATTTATTTATTGGAAGCAATGTATGGGTGACACCCAGAAGGCATCTGAGCCCTGAAAAAAAAAAACAAACCACCTCTGGACCCAAACGAGAACAAGAAGAATGAGACAGCAGCCTTGACCCCTGCACTGAGAAGAAGGTGAGCAGAAAGAAAGAAAATACAGAAAAGCCATGCAAGCACCAAACCTGTAGATTACTGCAGGTCTTTTTTGCTTCACTGAGGACAAATATTTTACTGACAGCCATGCAGCATAAAGGCATCATGCTGATTGTGTTCTTCGAATATTTTATTTCTGTCCATGGGGAAGCAGGTAAGCAAAATATATCAATATTACCATTCTGAAACAATTTGTCCTATATTTAACAAGGGGAAATGGGATAGAAATCAGCTCTGTTTGTGAAAAAAAAAAAATAGGTCAGCATCTTTATTTTAGATTTGATTCTTACAAGGAATTTGGGTTAATATATACAAATGCTTCTTATTCCCTGCAATAAGCAGCTTTATAGTTTTTTTCCTTCCAAAGACTTATAGGATGTATAGGTTCATTCAACCTTACAAGCAAAAAGTGTGTTAGTTTTGCAACAAAAGAAAAGTAAGACAGAAAGAAAGAGGTAGGTGGCTTGAGATATGATGAATGTTTGTTTTGAGGATGAAACACTGCCTTCCTAGGCAGGACAAGAGCGAACTGACAACATCCTTGAACAGCATCACTGTAGGAATCAGAATTATTCTCTTAATATTACTTAATATTGCATCATTAAAAATCAGAGACACCGTCCAGGAATTCCTATTTATCCAAGACAGTCCACTCATTCAATGTATTCCCTGACTTAATAGTTAACATGCAGCAGACAGGATTTATATTAGCATTAGAGAAAAATGGATTAGGACAGAAAGAGAAATTGATTAGCTGTGTGTGTATATGTGGGTGTACAAATAAACATATGATACAGGAATTACAGCTGCAATGGTATTTACATAGGGACCTAAAAATACCTGGATTATGATAGAAACAAATTCCTTACAGGAAAGGAAGCAAAGCATTAATTTATTTTTTTTTCTAGTTTAGTTTAATACACCTTTAAGTTTAAGAGGGCATAGATACAAAGGTCGGGTCAGAAAAATAAAAATAATTATTGATAAAACAACAATATACCCTTGGTGAATTTTTCTTTGAGATACTCTCTTGGGATCTCTCTTCCTGTACAGGAAAGCATACCAGTGGTTTAAATTTCACCTGTGTGCTCAGAGTATTAGGACAGGAACAACACTCTTCATGCAGTGATTTGAAAGCAATTGAAGTGCTCAGCTGTCCTGCAAGCTCCAGTAAAGGCAGAGCCAGATCAAGTGGATTCAGCTCAGATTATTCCCTAGCCAGAGCCCTTCTGATAACAGCAGATTTCCACAACTACAAGAGATGTTTTCTTAAAAACTGAAAACAGCTCTTAAATTTACAATCCTGTCATGCTACCCAGTAACCCATTTGGGGGAAAGGCAGTCTGTCATAGCATGACAGGGAATGAGGGGAGGAGTACTTGTGCCACAGTCAGTGTCTTGTTTTGGGCGTTCACTGGTTTCCCAGGCGGATATAAGCTCCCTATAGGATATGTTGACATACAGAGCAGAAAGGTTACATAGATGTCTTGTAAAGTTGCTGATGCTGTTCCAGAAGGCAGCCTGTTACAAACTAGCCTAAATTTGCTCTGTGTCCAATTCACTAATTGAAAACGAATCTTCAAGGAAATGCAGTCCCCAGCCGACTACTTGGAAAGTGAATTTGAAGGGGGGGGGGGTGTTCTGTACAGAGCTAAACTCACTCAGAATAACAGTGTAGGACAGTGAATAGCAACAAAACAATTGGATATTGAAGGTGATGCTGCTAGGGACTCAATGTCTCTTCAAAAAAATATTTGGTGCTTGATCAAAAGTTTGTACTCTCAGCCTGTGAAAGCACAAGGGTTATCTGCTCATTTTCGATTCTTTTTTTAGAGCTGAGAAGTGTATAGAAAAGTATGGGTTTGGCATTCCTCAACCTATACAGTATACTCCCATTTTAGCTGTACAGCTGATCCCTCCTGGTCAGAAGTGAAGCAAATGGATGGGGCAATTATATGGGGAGTACATGATACATAATATTTGTGGAGAGTACAATATTCGCCTTCTGCAATTTCTGTACAGAGAAGATAATCTAGGTCGTCAAGACTGTCTCCTTAGATCTTTAAATATAATGCCATGGGGGGAAAAAAAAAAGCAAACCAACGAACAAAACCAAAAAAGCCCACCTTACTGCTTAGGCTGGAGTAGTCACCTACAATTTATATTAAAAGATGTGACACTTGGATGATCCTTCCTATAGTCTTGTGCAGATGGAGGGCATTATTCCCCTCAAATAGACGCTGCTGTGATCTGAAAACTCTTGCATATTGAGACACTTAACAGGACTGACAACAGCCTGAGCTCCTGTTTCAGCTCTAAACTCCCCATGTAAGCAGTGGCCTGGGGAGCAGCACCTGGGCCAGCTCACTTCAGAGTGGGAGCCCTGAAAAAGGGGATGTGTTGTAGTCAAAAATGGCTATTTCTACCATCAAACAATGTCAGTTGCAGGACCTGATTATCAGCAGGGTTTGGTTTCATCTGATCTGAGGTTATTCAGCTCATCTGCAAACGAAGCTGTAGGTGTTGGAGCCCACTGCTGCTCCAGAAGGGATGTGGGCAGGCAGACTGCCACTGGCCACAAGGGAAGGGAGCCCTGGCCTGGGATCTAATTCTTCTGTCCATGCTTCAAATCATGGATGCATCTTGGATTCATAGCATTTTCTGACTTCACCTCTGGGGTATTTATGAAGGCTGGCTCATTAGTCCCAGTTATCTGGGCTATTTTGGTGCAGAAATACATCAGGCTATTCATATATGGATGAAGGCTTGCCAAACTTACTGCAAGTTGGTCCCCAAGAAACCAAAGGGTTGTACAGCACTTCTATTTTAACCAGTATTAAAGGATAAAGTTCTAGGTTTGAGTAATAAAAACTTGAGCAGCTCATGTCCCCAGGGTGATTAGCTGAAAAATAATATTTAAAAGTTTTTCGTTATTAAGAAAGAAACAGATAAACAAGTGAAATCCAGGTTGGACATACATGCTGAAACTGGTCCATCAAAAACACAGCAGAAGATGTCCAAAAGTTTTACTGTTTCTCAGATCTGTGAAATTTGTTCTCTGGAGTCACTGTAGGTGACTTAAACACATGAAATCATAAATTTAGTTAATGTCTACAATGTTCTGTTGCATTACAAGGTTCTGAAGTAAGAGAACTCCATTTGAAATGGTGTCCCAGGAATATGAATAGTATGACCTCTCTTGAACTGTACGATTCCCTAATCACTGGATAGCACCATTGTTATAACACGTGCTGGGCATGTGCCACTGACCTGCCACTTTGTGGCATAGCTCTGAGGGATTGGAAGACAAACAGATAAATTAATCCTACCATTTGTGGAGTCAAGCCACCCTCCACGGAGTAAAAAGTTATCAACGTGCAGTGCCCATGCGTAATCAAACTTAGTTCTCTCTGAATTCTTCAGTGAGTTCTCCTGGCAGTTGGGGTAAGTTGTTTGTTTGTCTGGCTGCTGTTTCTCCTCTGCACCAGTCTCCCCTTGCTGCCCAGATTCAACATTTTGTGTTGTTTCCACAGAATCAGTGAGTGATCGACGGGCTGCACTGTCCTTGTGGCCAAGTAATGTTCTGCCAATTGATTTCTTTAAATACAAAGCTTTTAATCGACTGCAGATTTTGTTTTTCAATCTCATTCTCTCAAAGTCCCTTCTGCTAATTTCCACTTTGTTCTTCTCCCATTTTCCTAATGACACAGCAGTTCAGACAGGAACTGTTTATTGATGTTGCTGCATTAGCAGGCAGAGCAGATAAACCTTCTTGTGACTGGTGTTCAGAAGAACAAACATCTTTCTTTTCCAAGTTCAGAAAAAAGCAGTTAAAAAAATGCAATACAATGCTAACAGTTCATTTATGGGAAATATAAAAGGCAAAGATTCCCTTTTAAAAAATATTTCTTTTTTGGCTTTCTCACATTCTTACCTGCAAAGCTTCCCCTCATACAACTTCTTAAATTTAGAACTCCAGCATCCCATATTCTCTATGAAAGCTTTAGTAGTGTAATCCATCAACAGAGATGGACTTCCTTTTAATTACATGGTATATTTATCCATAATCATCCATAATCCAATAGCATTTGTAACATGGATCCATTCTTAATCAAAACTAAGTAACCTGACTCTTAGTCAGAACTAATGTTTGTTCAAAGCTCAGTTGTAAGACCAGTCCCACTGAAATTCTCTGGAGGCAAAGATGACACCTTTGTGCAGCACTGAGCAAAATCAGTTAATACTGAATCTATTTTAAAGACAATTGTCATGTCTTCCTTACTTCCAGTAGGTTTTACCAAACAGCTTCAACATGAACAAGAACCTAAATGTCACTTGCAAAGACATTCTTGAGGCATGCCATTGTAGCTCATTATATATGTATAAATATAGATCTGTCTTTATTTCTAGAATTCTGCATGACTCAGTGAAATTCACCCTCCAGTGAAATTCATCTTTAAGAGCACGCAAAAATTTGGAATTTCAGATGCTCTGCAAAAGTGAGGAAGCTCTAAACGACTTCTGTGGAAATCTGGGTCCCTTCTCAGGACAAAAACACTTGGAGAAATTGCAAAGAACCTCCTAGAAAAAATCTCTGAATCTCCTGGTATTCCCCTGTAACTGTACTGGGCTCAGATGAAACAAGAAGTTCACAATCAGACAAAAATTACATTGAAATGGCCATTAAACAGTTGGGAAGGTGTGAGGACTTGGTGGAAGATCTCCAGTAGTGCTAAGAATCACCTGCTCAGTTGGAGGGGGGAGAAAAGAACAGCACCAATAGAGGCCAACATCCCCATCTTCACTCTATTCCTCCTCATATGATTTCTGCAACTTCTCATCTCAGTGCTGGCACAGGGAGCACTGGTGGAACTGAGGAGAGGCAGCTTTCATTCCTTGGATCTGAAGACTCTCAGGTGCATATATAATTCAGGCACTGCTGCCCTTCAAGTTCTTCCAGTCTCCTAGGATTTCAACGGGATACTAAAAAAAAAATCTTTGCCAGCAAAACCCTCCAAATTACCTTGCAAGTGGCTTCCTCCCGTTTCTAAAAGTAGTCAAGAGTATTTTTGGATGATCTACTTCCTTGCTGCCTTAAGTGTAAGACTACCTTACACTGTAAGCTAAAATGGTATACATCATTGGTCAATGGAATTCAGTGGACATACAATAACTTTATGTTGTGTCCTAATCCTGGAAAGCAAAATGCATGAGGTGTTTTCCAAAATAATGTCCATGCCTGACCTTTTTTCCTGGCCTGTGCAGAGGTGTCACTGAGGAACCATGGACAGAACCAACTCAGAGGCAAAACTGTGCACACTGGACACAATTTTTCACCTTAAACTTTCCTTTTGGAAAGAGGGATGACAGTTTCATTTAACTACATTTATGATTTGAGTATTTTTATAAGGCTGAATTGAAGACTTCTTCCTTTGACCTAACTTGATTTTTAAACTAATTTTACCTGAAGAAAGGCTGAATATAAACTGAGTAGGGGTTTTAAAATCTGACCTAGGATGTTGAACTAATAGCTGACCTTTGAACTGCTCCTAGATTACCCAGGGTTTATGGTCATCCTATGTTTCATTGGAAGGGTCATTTCCTGTAGGACCTACATCCAGTCATCTGACTTGTGACCTCTTGGATTAGATTTATGACCTTGCAAGTTCAGTCTTTAACTCCTTCTAGAGTGTTAAGTTGCAAAGAGGACATGGTATGTCATTAGAAATGCAGTTTTCTCCAGCATGGCAATAAGGTTTTGGAAGGAACTTTAATTCCACTTCACAAGACACTGCTGATTTTAAAACAATTTTGAGACTTTGTAGTTATCCCTACCTTTTCTTATTTTATATTTTTTTCTTATTTTAGTTATCCCTACCTTTTCTTATTTTCTTATTTCTACCTTTTCTTATTGTATGTAAGTAAATATATACATTAAAGATACCAGAAATTTGCCAGTATTTGTAAACTTGACAAACACATTGTAGTAGTCTACCTCCATGTCAAAGTATTTAAACAAAAGAGAGACTTGATTTTCAGCTCTGCTATGAATTAATAATTCCATCTGATCTTAATAGGAGCAGTAGAAACTCCACACTCAGCTGTAGAAATACATTCTTCCTTTTTGTGTTTTTATACGTAATTAGGGTCTGTAATCTGCTGGGCAGGAATCATTCTCTTTTCTTAATGTATCTTAGTGCACAATCCAGTTTGACTTTGTTTTCTGATAACAATAAAAATAAATGCGTTGAATAGTTGCAGCCCTTCACTATGGATCTTTACTAGAGGAAAAGTAAGGAAACGCAAGATTTCTCTGGTTAAGCATAAAATTCAGTAGGCCTGCACTACTGCATTTTCAACAGAAATCAAGGTTAAGCACCATAAGCATCAGTTTCTGTGTTAGGCACCAAACACAAGGACTAGATTTATGGAGAAACTGCCTCAAAACTTTGTGTTAAAAGAGAAAGTGGCTCTCCTTTGAAGGTGAGCTCTTGGATGTCAATCTCCAAACTCCAACCATTTGCATGGTCACCTGCATTACACTCTGAGAACTGTTTGAGAAGTGCTACATGTTGTGTTTCTTTTGCCTGTCTTTCAGATCCCACAAGATCACGAGCCTTCCGCTGTGATGGCCATGCCTGTAACCCTCCAGTGGGAAACCTGGCAAGAGGGAGGACACCAGTCACCCTCACCACGTGTGGCCAGAACAGCACAGAACTGTACTGCTCCCACCCAGACCTGAATCTCGTCCACCATGCCTCCCATGGCTGCGGGCGGCCTCGCTGCACCAAATGCAATGCCAACCAGCCGGATAACTCCCACCTCCCTGCTGACATGACGGATGATTTCTTTGCAAACCCCATCTCCTGGTGGCAGTCTGCCCAAGGGGTACACAGGGAAGAAATCCGACTGGACTTTGAAACAGAGTTCTACCTGACCCATGTCATTGCTGTGTTCAAGTCCCCCCGCCCAGCTGCAATGGTGTTGGAAAGATCCCAGGATTATGGGCAGACTTGGAGGCCCTACAAGTATTTCTCTGTCAACTGTACAGCTACTTTTGGGCTCCAGGATGATCTCACTGAGGATGGCTCCATGTGCACTTCCAGGTATTCAGATGCAGTGCCCTGCACCAGAGGAGAGGTAAGCAGTAACTGAGGCTTGGACTAAGTTTAATGTCAAACAGCTGAAGGGTGCCTGAAAGCCAGAGAGTGTGTGTCAAAGAGATACTGTGCATGTAAATTCAGAAAGGGCTTCGTGTTAAGAGAATAAAGTGGAAGAAGAGAAATTATATATCAGTGAAAATGAATGGAAATGCTTTCATAAATTTATTTTATGAAAGCTGCACAGGATAGGATTAACATTGCCTAATTTTACACTGCAGGTGCCAATAACTGAGCTAGAATTCCAACAAAGTAGATGTAGAGAAATACAGGTTTGTAGAGTCTGATTTATCCAAACCACTTTCCTACTTTAAGATTACATGAACTGCATGGTCTTTCTTTTTCTTCTCCATATAAATAGTTTCTAGATGATTGGATCATTTTTAAACACATCATTCCTCTAAGTTTAATGTAATTTTTCTTGCTGGTGGTGACTGCTGATTCTATCAAGCCATAAACTCCAGTAATGAAACTGCTTGGAAGCAGGAAGTGGGAGTGAGCAGCCAGGTTTCACTACTCAACAGTGGGAAAAGCCCCTCCCTTGGCGTGAATATTCTGATGTGTTATTAAACATATGCAAAAGATATTTTAAAAAATAAATGTAAAATTGCTCTGATAAATTCCTCTGACAAGAACATTAACTACTGTTTAGTAATCAGATACTCAGTTTAGTTGTAACTCTCCTTATGCATCAATCTTGAAACAGTTTAGATGGGGAATAAGGTAAACACCATTGGTATCATTTGATAGAAAAGACATAAAGGCACAAATGGAGATTATAAAATATTCTTATAGTCACGACAGAGACTGGAGTCTTTTCACTTTCTTTTATTTCCTTCTCTCTTCCTTGGAGAAGTCACAATCCTTTCAGTTTCCCTGTCTGGAAGCGATCATGAAGGTTTGACAGTAATACTTTGCTGCAAATTAATCTTAAGGGTGAGGTGAATGGTCCAGATAGGCTTCAAAAAACCCTGTGTTTCATCAGTACACTTCAAAATACATGTGAAAAGAAACTAGTGTACTATACCCGAGACAGGGAAACAGCGGTAAGGAGAGACTGAGTTATCTTTGTGCAACAGGCTGAGAAACATCTCTGCATATTAGAAATCTGGAGCAGATCATCTGACTACTAAACTGCCTTATTTCTGGAGTTGTAATTCTGCTGGTCAGTTACGATGACTCATTTAAGTCAAATACATCCAAATGTCTTCTGTAGATGGATTACAATTTGCCACGTCAATACAGAGTCTCGGCAAGTAATATAATTTTCCACTCTTGTGTGCCTTCCAATCAAAAATCTGGAAGTACTTTGCAAGATCCAGTTAATGATCTTCAGCACACATACAAGGGTGCTGCTGCCATTTCACAGATGGGAAAAGAGCAGCACAAAAAGGTGTTTTGTGGTAAAACAGGACAATTCCCATTGAGTAAGGGACAGAATACAGGGTCTGAGGCAAATGCCTTGGCTTTAAATGCAAAGCAACTCTTCCTTCTGTAGTACAGGATTCCCTGTTGCCCTGCACTATGTTGGCTTTTGTGCTTCCTTAATCTTGGGGATTATCATTAAGACCATGTGTTGCTGCCACAATGAATCTGAGAAGTGGATGGCAGAAAAATCAAATAATAAAACATTCATCCAACACAAGCCTTTGTTTACAATTGTCAATTCTGTCAACTTGGGCAGCAACTACACGGAAATGAGTGTGTGTATGCTTAATCAATCTACACTGGGGTAATAGATGTCAGAAGGTAATAGAAAGAGTAAGAACAGTCCTGTATTTACAGGTTATACCCTTGCAGATCCCACATACTTTCATGAATATGAATTGAATACATACAGGGGTCACTTCCATGGGAGGAGTGCTGAGGCTTTAAAGTAGCACACAGGAATCTGTACGGCAGCTTAGCAGAGAGCAAGACGAATACTGTTTCACAGGACATTAACCCAAAAGGATTGTCAGGGTCTGGACAGACTTTACAGAGATCTCTTAATCAATCCATGAAATGTCACTATAGCAAGGGTGCAGAACCATCAGGCTTTCCAGGTCAGTGGTATGACACAGCAGATTCTTTTGTGAACTGAAATAAAGGGAGGCAGAGTGTAGTTATTTAAAGTGATACCTGATCAGATTTGCCTGAGTGACACTGCTACTGTTACTACAAGTCTCACAGGAGCTTTGCCCACGCAGCTCAGAACTGCAACTTTACACCTCATTCTGAAGATGTCACAAATGTCACCTGGGCATCTCCTCAAGCACTGACTCAAGTGACTTAGACAGCAGATGACTGAATCCCCACCACTATTTTCTTCAGTGTTCTCTGTTTCTTTTTAACCCCCTCTGTGATCTATCCAGAACCTATTCTGATTCTGGCTTAGCCTTGAATTGCTGAGGGGCTTACATCACCAGCTGACAGCTTCTGAAATGATCAAAACTGCTTCAACTTAAATGCTAACTAATGCTTGAGCTAAACACCAGTTTTCTTTACTGAGGGTGTTGAAGTAATTTCTACCACATAACACTCAGGTTTTTCTTGGGTCTTATTCAAATGGAGAAGATACACAAATTCAGTTTTTAACAGGGCACAAATGGACTAAAAAAAAAAAAAATAGAAATGGTTTACTGAAAACATTTAGGTTTAATACCCATGCTGGGACACATAATGAAACAAGATTTTAGGTCAACCGTCTTCCAGAACTGAGAATGTAGGTATGCAAGGAGAAGGTGGCAGAGCTGCAGTAACCTACACATATCAATAAACTGAAATGCATCTCCCTGAATCAGCATGTTCTGATGGTCCTCTAAGCCCATGAAAAAGTCTTTTCCTGGGAGCAGAATGGAAAACTTGGCAGAAGAGAAAATTTTAGAAGACCAGAATGAAAGCAAAAGACATTTGGATGAGTGATGTGACAATGTCAAAACAGAATATAATGTATCAGTGAGTTGAGGTATATCCAATGTCTCTGGTGGATTGTTGCTTATTTTTCTGCTCTGAGAGGGTCACATCTCCATTCCTTCTCAGGTAAGATACATCTGAGACAAAAGGTGTCAGGCATTGGGGAACAACTCACATAGAAATGAAAGGAAATTACTTTCTACTATCTCTTTTCTGTTTTCTTTTACTGGAGCATTAATTAAATTCCTTACTCCAGATCCTCAGTACTTTTGCAGATAGAATCTATCTATCTGAGATCCCAAGATCCCCCTCATTAGTTCATGAACTAAAACCAAACCTACATTTTTAAGGTCTGTTCATCTACTGTAAGTGCATCTACAGGGAATAGTGTCATGGAGCCTTATGCATCAGCTGAGACCCTTTCACCTACTTGTCGATCCATCTGTTTTTCTAACTTAAAAACACTGTACTATGTAGTCATGGAGCCTAAAATGAGCCTTCAGGTCAGGTGATATAAATCAAAATCTGACCCAAACAAAAGAAGAAATTACCTCAACATTGCACCAGACATGTGTGACTTACAGTGCAAACATCATATGGGGGAAACAGGGACTGATATGTTTGAACCTGCATCCTGACAGCACGTGCACTCCAGGATCTGAGAGATTAAAAGCATATTTTTAATAAACCGGAATATGAGGAAATGAAAACAAATGTTCTCCTCCATTGAATATGATGCTTGCGTGAAAGAAAGACATTAGTATGCAAAGTGGAGTAGAACACTGACTGGCTCATACCCACCAGACCCAAAAGGAGACCCTTCCCCTACTGGGTCTAGATAGTGGGAGTTTTGAATAAAAGGCTGATTCATTTATGTGAGTGTCTGTGTGACAGATGACACCAATGAAGTGTGATATAATAAACCCATTACTGGAATTCACTGGGGGCTGGAAGAATTGTGTATGCCTGAATTAAGTAACTGGTTTCTATGGCAACATGTTAAGTGTGCTTTGCACAGAAGACCTGTTCATCATCCGTTTTGTATCCTGTGGTGACCTCTTTAGGGACAGAAGTCCCCAGCAGTGCCTTTTGCCAAAGATGAGTGGACCCTCTTTGTAGCTAAAAGGTGTTTAATCACTCTTCTAAACACACTCAGTGAATGCCAGATCAAGATAAGTTGCGATGGGGCACACTTCTCTCTACTTCAAAAGCCATCAGCTTGTTCAGAGAGAAGCCACAGTCAATCCTTTGGAAGGCCTTTTCTTCTGCACTGACACTGAAGGCCTCTGCTGCCTTTCTCCATCCACGAGGACTTCCTGAGCAATAGTTGTGGCAGACCACTTGCACCCAGACACCAAACCAGACCAAGGACAGGGCTCTCTGTGGAATGTATGTGATCCTGTTCCAAGGACCTACATTTTTTGCTGTCTTTTCTCAGGCTTTTCTTTTACTGTATTCATGCCAAACCTCTCAATAAACAGAGGAGGAACCCCTGTGCAGGGGCACACACACACACCTCATTAAGTGGCAACATCAATAATTCAAGAGTTCACTACTGAGGCTTCAGTGACTTCTTAGAGTTCAGATCTCATATGGAAGTGGGGACACTGAAAAGAAACATGCTCAGCACATCACAAGGGTGAATTCCTAGTAGCTAAGATGCAAGGACAGGGTCTTGCACTGCAGTGAATAGTCCAGCAGTTATCAGGACTGGCCTCTCAAAATTGCATGATGTTGGGGTTATTCCAGCTTCCAGCCAGAAAGAATTCCAGAAGGGGTTAGTCACTAGTGAAGGTAAGTGCCTGATTGTTATGACTAGGACTGTCTGTTCAGCATTTCCTTTAACTTGAACTGTAGAGCAGATTGAATGCAGAGGCAAATTGAGAGGAAGCAGTTAACACCAGCATTGTAAACAAGCAGACAGCACTGCCAGGCCCTGCTTCCCTGGAGGAAGAATTAAGGCACGGATTTGTCTCTGAAGGGAATTTGAACTGATGAGACTAGTCTAGCAATCCCATCCCTGGCAAGTCAACTTGAGGAGGGCACCAAGTGTCCTACTCTGACCTGGTTTGTAATGAGCCGTATCAGAAACACATGGAACATAATAAACCAGGCAGGAAGACACAGCAGGGATTTTTTTAGCCTTGCTTCCGCACTTTGCACATTTCCTGAACATACAAGGCAGCAGATACCAAATTATTCTTTTCTTCTCACTCTGTTTTATAAAACCTTAATGGAGTTGCAGCCATTACTTTTTTTTCCCCCCAAAATCTCAACTGTGACAAAAATTGTTGGCTAAAATGCTATAATCTTAGTAATTTATTGCTGTAATTTTCAAACTCCAGGCAAAAGAACATTTAAATGTTTGCTCTACAGTTGTTCACACATCACTGTCATGGTGAGATTACACACTTGGCTAAGTCTGTTCCTGTGTAAGATTTCAGCCAAGACCTAGTAGCTCCACTTGTAAGAAATGGATGCTCTCCCATGAGAACACAGACTGACTGACACGGGTTGACTCTGACAGGGATGGGTTGTTTTAACTTTCCCTGACAATTCAGCAGTGAAATGAGTCTCCTCAATCTCAATCCAGTTCTCAGTCAGGCTGTTGCATCACAGAACTCCTTGTGCCACCCTTCACCATTTCAGAGCAATATCATTCCTCATAGTGCACAAGGACACTGCACTTTGTGGAAGTATGGAAATGTTCTCACATCTCCATGTGAGGTGTTGCTATGTAGAATGGAAAGAGTTTTGCCCTATTCCTGTATACAGACTTGAGGGGTTTGTGTCAAATAATCTAGATTTTGTACTCCAAATACATTACCTTTCTCAAAAGAGGATACTGCTTCTCCTTACAAGCCTTGCCTTTCTACACAGATGTACGTCTGCAGAGAACCTGAACTTACAGAACACAATTTGTTTGATGAAGAGAAAAAGTCAACATGGCTCTTCAGATTTGTCTCTCTAAATTCAATTGTGCCATTCACATAGGCAGCAATGCCTACATATTAATATTAATGCCACAGTGACAGGATTACTGGAGTAACCTCAAAGCAAATGCAAACTGAAGGGACATCAACCCTTTCTGATTTGGAGAATACAGAGTTTACCCAGATCAAAGAAATTTAAAAAAAACTCAAATGCACAAATACCTTTGTAACAAACTATCATATTCTATACTGGCTTTTCAATTTAGTTCTCTGGAAGGACAGAAAAGCAGTGGATCTTGCCTAAAAAACACGATTCCGTGGATTGTCAGCATGGGCCTTCTAATGGCTAAGAGAACAACTAGACTTTCTCTGTGCTCCAAACAGCAAATCAGGAGAAAGACTCGTTCTTAGTTAGAACTACTGTTCCACAAGATGGAAGTCAAGGGGCTCCATCGAATAAATCAGAGGATATGTGCCAGCGGGTAGGAAAAATTCTAAGACAATTGCTTACTATTCCTTTAAGAACAAAATCAACTCACATGAAAATCTCTTAATGAAGAGGATTTAGGACTGATGAGAGTTTTTATTGCAGCTTCCTTCTGATAGACCTAGTATAAGCACACAGACATTTCTGACCTCATTAACCTGATTGTGTGCAACATTGTCAACATAGCTTAAGGATTATTTGTAATATCAAATTCTTGCTCTGCACAAGGATCTTCTTTTGTAGGAGGCCATGCATTGGCATTGCCCTCCGTTTATGATTCATATTCCTTGACCTTAGGCTATGAGATTGCAAGGGGGAACCTTTGTTGTGTCTACATCTTTTCTGACTAGTACTGGCTGGAAGATCAGGTTAAGAAAACAGAATTAGATGCATCAAGAATGGGAAGGCAAAAGCTATGGCAAGAAATCAAAAATCTGAGACACTGTCTCCAGAATGAAGATGATCTCTTGATTGGTGATAAAACAATGTGAGGCTGTGCCAACTTGCATCTAACAGTGGCTACCTTTTTTAGCTTTGCACACTTACAGCATTCTCCAGACTTCTTTGCTCTTAGAAAAGTCAGGAGAGGACAGGGTAGTCTTTTTGAGATGCAGCTGATTGACTTTTGAAAATGAGAATGGCAAATATGCGCTCGATGGCAGATATGCAGATAAGCGTGAATGTCCTACTCAGCATTCAGCTCCAGTGTCAGCTCCTGATTGTAAGGGAAACTTGGGATCTAGGATGTATTTCCACAAAGGATTAACCTTTCCAGGTGCTGAACACTCCCAACTTCCACCCAGTTCAGTGGAAGCGGAAAGATTTCTAGGGTGTCCCTTAGCAGACTGAATCACCATTAGATTTTCTTCTGCAGCCGTGTGTATGCTACTTTTATGACAGCTGCAAACTGATGTTTAGGGAAACAACTGGAAGACTTCAGAGCAGCCTGTTACAGCAAAAAAGACAGTGCTTGATACCAGGTAAAGATTTAATTAGTTGAGAAATAACCTTACAGTGAACATCATGGGAAGCTCTTTTCAAAGCTTGCATCTTAATTAAAAGAAAATACTTATTTTTCATTATACTCTCTTCATGTCTTTTACATGAATATAATGGAAAACTGAAAATTCAAGCAGTATCTATGACAAATGAAAAATAATTACATTTCTGCCTTTCCGCAAAAGGCAGAAATCAAGTGTCTATATGTATAGAAGGAATCTGCTTCACAGGCTTTAGAAATACAAACCTTGTGAACTGAAAAAAAGGGAACAAATAAGACAGTGAAAAGATGGAATGTCTCTTCCTACAGGTCATGGTTCTAGGAGTTCAGCAATACTTAGATCCATTTATAATCTAATCTTTAAAACATTCATGTGGTAATGGTTGCCACAGCCAAGCTCTTATCTTCTACTTAGACTTATTAAAATGGCATGTATTGAACATCCATCTTCAAGGATTGTCAGAGAATTTCACAGATACAAATTTACCAATTTTCCTCCCTTTCCATAAAGTACTTGAATACCTGTATCCCATTAAAAAAAACCCAAATCACAACAAACCAGGTCATAATAGGTTCCTCCTATTCCTACTGAATTCACAGGTGATTCAGAACAGTATGAGGCTCTAGTTACTTGCAGAAAATTTTACTGAATAATTGTTCTGGAGCTGTGACCAAATAGTTGCATTCCCAACTCTGTATTTTGGTCAAAGTGACACCTTCTGCTTTTTTACAGAAATACATTTTTTCCCTGAATCATATAAAATTATCAACCAATAAAGAGAGCCACCATCAATCTGTCTCTTAATTTAGGATCCATTTTCCTCAGGGAACTATAAACCCAAATACATTACTTTAAAATGTAATAATGCATTTTTAGTGCAGAAAAAAAATAAGGCTTTGGTTTTGTTGGTTTTTTTTATTGTTATTATTTTTAGGTAAATTAAGCATTTATGGAAAAACAATTCAGAGCATGTAAGGTGACATAGCAGTTCTTTTTAAAAAAGTCATCCCACTCTAGAATTATTTTAATCAATATATATATTGATTCCAATAGTCTAGTCTACTATATATATATATAGTAGACTAAAAAGGATAAATTATGGATATAATCTGTTCTTCAAGAATCATTGTTCTTGAGACTGGGGCAATACATATTTTAAGGAAGATCTGATGACTTGCACTTTAATGTGAGAAGAAACATCCAATCAAATATCAAACATGAAAAATTAGGCAAGAGATGGTGATTACATTATGCTCTTCCCAATGCTCAAGGGTTTTAACCACCAATATTTCAGGGAGAAAGTGACATCCAGATGGAGAGAGAGAGGGAAATACCATTTTCCAGTTTTATGCATATATGAAATAATGCATTTAATGATGAAATAGAACCACTACCTCTCTGCAAAACACAGCTCACCTAAACCTGATTCTACTGGCGCAACACCTCTGCTTTGACTCTCCTGGTAAAAAATGTCTTTCTTTCAGTAAGGCCTCAATATCCTTGATTTTTACAAAGTTAAGGGAGGTTAATTCTGTAGTGCTTGTTGAATCTAAGAAGAACATGTAAGTGCCACTCCCGAAAGACCTCACTGGTGTTATGTCACCCAAATCAGATCTTTAACACTTAACAAGACTTGCCTTGGGAGAAATAAGGACAAACAAATCCAGTGCCGCCACTGAGCCTATTCTAGACAGAAATGTGTCATAAATTAATCATACAAGCAAACTCTTGTGCCTCAGCTGGAGTGGAAGACTGTTTTTTCTTAAAAGGATGCCACAATCCCTATGGGGCTTCCAGGCTATTAATGTTTCTACTCACAAATGATGTTCAGCCTTCTAAGGGGATCTGGAAAATGCCAAAGCAACTCCCCTCAAGAGGCAAGGCCAGAAATGAAAATATTTGTAAAACAATAAGCCCACAGGAAACCAAACCTTTTTCCAAGCTGTCAAGCAGAGAAACAAAAAACAATACAGCTTTGTAAAAGCAAATGGCCCTACACTGAGAGAAGAGCACCCAACAGCTGTTCTTTTGCCTAAAGAACTCAGTGCTATCTGAATGCCAATTAAGACATGGGGAAGACAGATAATTGACTGGAGATCTCAAAATATGAATCCATACCTTTAAACTTATCATGGCATGTACAAAATAGGTTTCTAGTAGTGCACAGTTGCCAAAAACACAGTGCAAGACTATTGCCATCAAGCATAAGTATAGTGCCAGAGACAGAGAGTAAAAAGAAACATTTTGGCCATTATCCACTCTTTTTTTTTTTTTTTTTTTTTTCAGAGAGGCTCAGTAAAAACTTATTCTTCACCTCATTCATGCTTCCTCCCTGTCTCCTGTGAGGAGATCTGTAGCTGTTCACAGCTGGGATCTCTGGGGCACTGTAGCTGCTTCTGAGGAATAAACCACCTGGTCTGTTTGCAGACAGGGCTTTCTGAATGCTCACTCACTCTAAGCCAAGTTGTGTTCTTTTAGCACATAGTTCAAGTGATGAAGTAAAAATTCTGATCAGTTTCCACTTCTTTCACAGATTCCCTTAATGTCTTAGTTTACCTGACTCTAGAACTCAGGCTAAAACCATGCTCCTAAAATGCTTACAGAAATTTGGATGGCATTAGCACTGCATTTATGCCAATAAACCTTGGATTTCTCTGAGTGACACTGTTGTCACTTGGTTTAGAAATGCAGGGTGCCACATGCTGGCTGAACTGCAAGAGGTGACAGGGCTCAGTAACCCCAGGCAGAGATGTTGAAACTAAGTAGTTTTTTATCTCACACCTGAGCTGGGATGAAAGCAGGTACACAGTCACTAGCTGTGGTTTGGCCAGGTGGTGGTAACTTAGTTGGGGTGCTTTGGGGTCAGCCACAGACCCACAGCTGCTTACACATAATCTTCTAAATAGGAATTATTACTTTTTCTTGAACACCATCTTGGGATATTTGCTATGTATGTAGAGTCCTATATCTGTTCTGGGATGTGCATGTTCTGTCTTTCAGGTGATTTATCGTGCCTTAAGTCCAGCTAACAAGATCGAAGACCCCTATAGTCCTGAGGCTCAAGATCTCCTCAAACTCACCAACCTCCGTCTCCTTTTGTTAAAAAGACAGGAATGCCCATGCCATGGTTCAGGATTGGTAGAGAAACCTCAGAGGTTTGCCCACTATGCTATTTATGACCTAATCATTCGGGGAAGCTGCTTTTGCAATGGGCACGCAGAGGAATGCGAGCTGGCCAACAGGACAGGAGTCACGGAGAACATGGTGAGTTCTAGACATTCACCGGCTTACCAGACTTGCTACTTGATTCTGCTGTCTCAGCCTAACGGTGTATTTTGTGCATCACCCTGTCCCAGCTTCCCTAAGCCTGTCTAAGAAAAGAGCATCACTCTCAATCCACATTAATGAAACTCAGACCTCTCTGGGAAAATATTTCCCATAATCCTTTCTGCAGTTCCATGTATATCAATTTCATTGCTAAAAACTCTGGACTCAAGATACCTATGAATTGGAAAGGGCATTGTAACTGGAAGAGAGATCCAACCCCAAATATAGAGAATGAAATCTCCTACCGAAACGACTGCACAGAACTGAATTCATATCTTTGATGCAAAATGTGATCTGAGCACAATTTCAGCCTAAGATTTTGAATCTCAGATTTTCTGAGTTTGTGAAACACAAGCAGTTCTGTCACACTTAGGGTATAATCCTTCAGTTGGAGGTTTTCAACCTTTGATGTTCTTGTTAATTTCAGCACATAGACAGCAGAGTCCCAGATGTGAAAATAATTTCCACTCCCCCACTCTCTTATCCATGCATCTAAAAATAAGTTAGAATGTTTTCTAAAGTAAAATTCTAAATTATTCTAATTTATTGTAAGTGGCCCTTCGCTGTTTATTTTTTTATCTGCGACGGACACTGGGCGTGCAGAAGATGTGAGTTGTATCTGTATGCACACTTAGAAGTTGCACTTCAGAGGGAATGACTGCTGCCTCCTTCTTGATTTAGCTGCAGGGATTATGTAGAGAACTGTAATTAAGATAGTCAAACATCCAGGTATATCTAAACACATACATCACAGACAGAATTCAAGCTGCTTTAAACTAGTCAATGACTCCACTGAATCCAGAAGGCTGTCTGTCTCTGTAATGGGTTTTGAAAACCCAAACAACCCTTAGAACTTTAGCCCCTGGTGGGCTCTGACATAATAGACTCAAGAAAAACATCCTAAGCTAATTTCTGTCCCTTTAGATATATGGTACACTTGATATTTTGGGTTATTTTACTTTGGAAGGTGTATTCATTTCAACTTTTCTAGGCTCAGAGGTAGATACTGTAAGATAATTAGGACTGTATGACTTTCACAATATTTTCAAAATCATTCTGAATCTGTTCCATCTGTGGGATAAATCCAAGATTCAGCAATACCAGGTGATACTATCAGATTCAGATAATACAGACTCACTTAAATCATAACTGTTTGGAGAACTGCTTAAAGAGTGCATCCTCCCTACTGCAAGCTGTTAAATATACACACAGTGAAATCAAATAGATGAATAACACACTAAGTGAATACAGCTGGTAGAAGAATAAACACCCTGCCCCTTGGAAAACGAAAACAAAATATTGTGTATATCATTGGCATAACCACCGTAAACTATGACTGGATGTTTTTTCCCACTGGTCACAAGGGAATAGAATCTTCTGGTGCCATCAATGACTTCACAGGGCAGAAGGTGAAATAGTTTTGATGACCTGCACTGCATGAGCGCTCATGTCCCAGGAGACAAGAGGGTGGATGTAGCACATGACTCGCACAGTCTTTGCCTAAGCAGGGACTCAAACACAGAAAAAAGTAAGAAAAGCTTTCCAGAGTTTTAACTGCCTCTAGTATCCTAGATGAGGCTGAAAAAGACCATAAGCGACCTGTTCTGAGTCCTCACATAAAGGTATGACCAAGCACATCTAAACCATTCACTAGTGGATACTTGTTGAACTAGACTTTTAAAATTCCTTATGAAGGAGATTTGGAACCTCAGTAGTTGTTCCAGTCTTGACATTTTGAAAACTCTTCTTTAGTGCCTGCCTAAATAATCTCAGCTGCAAATTAAGGTGATTCCTTCTTGTTCCCTTCCGCTCAATGATCACAGAGAGAAGTTCATCCTCATTCTGCAGATAGTATTGGAAGGTTCTTAACATAACTTTCCTTAGGTTATTTTTTTTTTGTATGAACCAGAAAAGAGTGAAACCTTAGGTGGTCAAAATTTAAAATTCTACACACAGATCATACAAGCCTGGAGTAAAGATGATCATGGTATTGTGCTTCTCTTTTCTGTGCTTTAGTCATTACACCCTAGCTCTTTCTCAAATATACAATGAAAATCCACCCCTGTAAGAGTCAGATTCCTGGATCTTTTCACATTTTATCTAATACTTACCAATGATGATACTGTAGTGGTGAAGGGAGAGTTCACATAGGTACAGATCTCAGGGTTTGGCTTATACAGACAGCACGAGGGAGTTTATAAAAGTGTATAATTTTGCATCTTACAACACAGTAATCTCCTTGCCTATATGCAGGAGGAAAAGGCCTTTGTTGTTGAGGTTCCTATGATGATGATACAGTTCCTATCAGCCAAACTGCACTGCAAAAAAGTGTTTGTCATTTTGCAATTTTTTGGCAGAGGGAAGGTGCTCTACTTGCAGTCACAGGGTGTGGAAAAAAGCTGTTAGAAACAAACACTACACATACAGAAATACTCTGTTTTAATCCACATGTTTATTACACAAATGGGCCGAGCAAGTCTCAAGACACACAGTTTTAAATGTGGCTGGTGTGGGTGATGTCACAGACTGAAGGCAGAGCAGCCTCAGGTTTCCTGGGCTGCTGTCAAGTAATGAAATAAAATACTGGCAAAACACAGACCTCCACAGAAAGGCTTAAGTAATATGAGTTTCAGCCTCGTAAGAGTTCAGAGTCCTTCTACGATGCATTTATCTTCAGTAGTTCACAAAACCAAAAGCAAGTTCATGCAGAAAACAACTATAATTGTTTGCCATGGGATAGGCCCAAAATATGAGATCATTCTGTGCTTAGGTCCTGAAAAACACAGGATTGTGCTAACTTGTAAGTCTGCTCTCCTTAATCTTGACAGAAGTCTGTCCCAGTTGTAATACTTCTAACATTGCTAGACCATAGGCTAAATAATGGAGTGAACTAAATAAAATTGTTGACACTTTTGAACCAACAATTTTCAACACTGTTTGGAGGGACTGGATGATCTATGATTACTAGATGGTCTGTCAGTGATCAGTTTATCTGTGGATCTGTCAGTTTAGTCATTCAGTGTCTGGCTCCTCTACTGAGGCTGCCAGTGAGAGATGCAGCTCTATGAGAAGAAATGTCACAGATGCCACAGTGTCATAGCAACTAATGAACACAAGAAAACTGCAGATTGCAAAACCAACATCCAAATGGTACATCATTCTTCATAGCTTGAAATCCTACATAGTTTCATGCATATTTTCTGTGGTCATAAGCTTGTGAAAATATAGCAAGGTCCAATGAAAATGTTCTCTGACTTCTTTTTTTGTCAGTAAACCAGTAAGAATTACTCTTTCAATGTGGCTTTTTTTTTTTACCAAGCCATGCACCCACCTCAAAACAATTTATCTGCATCAAATTTTCCTTAAGAACTACTGAGAATATGTCAGACAGGAGGAAAACTTTGAGAAATGTAATAATGAAATGAGAAATGAAATAAAGAATAGGCAAGAAACTCCTGAACAAACATATCTTGAATTTGGGGTTTGTTGCTATTGACAGTGATGTTTTCTTGGTTTCTATTTAACTTTCCTCAGACCAAAAAAATAGAGAGACAGTGATATCATTCCTACTTAAATAACTGCTTCTGGTAGCTAAGGATAAAATTCTCCTTTATGAATATCACAGCCTGTGTTATTCAAACTCTTGTAAGTAGCTTCTCTGTCAGTGAGGGAAATTATTGAGATTGAATTTTGGCACAGGAATTGCAGAGAAGCTTTTACTTTTAACTGGAGGGCACCAACATGCCAGGACCTGGCCCCTGAATACACCTACTCCTCTACAATTGGGTGCAAAAGAATATAATCCTGTCCCAGGTATAGCTGTTGTAGGATGTACAAAGTTATGTGTCGCTCTACAGTAGATTATTTCTTTATCAAGCTCCAACAAAGTTGGTAAGAGCTGTCAGGTTTAGGATCTGCTTTGATGACACATTTTAGCTGAGTCCAGAGATGCTCCCAGAACAAAGTTTACAAAGCAGAAAGTGCACATGGACAGAACACAGAACTTAGACCAAAGTCCTTTTTGTTTGCCAAACATTTCACAATTCTTGTTGTAGCCCATGAGAAGTAAGTGTGGACAGAGGAAAGTGAATGTGGATTAAAATGTTTTTGTATAAAGCATTAGGAGGTTTTTTTTGTTGTTTATTAATTATTGGTACCTACACTGCCAGGAAATTCTTACAAGTGGCCTCGGATGTTTCTTTTGCTTCTTTATCCTGTTTACAGAGACAAACTAGACTCCCTGTAGGTCTGATCCTCCACAATGAAGCAAATGGAAAGTTTTCCACTTACTTCAAAGTGAGCAGAATCTGGTTCTAAGTATGATTCCTTGTTTGGCATAATGGGGATTACATAAGGTAAAACTTGTTTTTCTACACCAATTTTCCAGGTGACTTGGCTCTCGTAACCCTTGCAAATATTATCTACCTCCTCTTCAGATACCTTGTGCAGTTCTACTGATAATCCCCAGCTAGGTTTTCACATTATCTGACCCAAGCTGTGCCAGTCTGTATGATGTCCAGCACTCAGAGATGCAGGAGGTACTCTCTGTTGTAGCTGGTAACTCAAAGAGTAAGTTTCGTTTAAGAAAAATTTACCTGTGTACATCACCTATGGGAATAGGTTTGGGAATGTAAAAAAACCAAATATTACAAGAGCTTCTAGATCACATCATAACAAAATCTAGAACCAGATTCCCATGCTGATTTTTTCCAAAAATTCAAACTGAATATGGATTTCAAGCTATGCCCATAATGACCTGAAAACATAGAAGATCATATGAATTATTCCAGTAAAAGCTAGTAATGAATTACATGAACTACATGGAAAGAAAGTGGTGTTGCTGCCAATTTGCTACTCACAGTGGGCCAGTGCATTTTGCAGGAATCCTTGGAGGTACCTGCAGGTGGGTGAGAAAATTTCAAGTATTTGTGTTCAGAGATGACAATGAGGCTGATGGGGGAGCATCAAGGAAGGTTTCTCTTTAATTGTAGTGGATAGTGTTAGTGAGTTTCTAGTTTCCTAGGGCAAGATGTGCTTCAAAACCATGACTCTAAATGATAGTTAACTTCTCAAATGATTACTTAGATAAAAGTTGGAAAAGGATATTCAGAGGTGTCTTGTAGGTCACTCCAGGAGATCCTATTTTTATACATTCTCACAAAAGTCACCAGAAACCTTAACTGAAGAATACCTACATAAATATATAAAAGAGCTTTCCTATGCATTCTATGCTTCTGTTGTTTCAGGAGGACTGGTATGTTAAAGTACTGGCCCCATTCCTGCCAGGAGCTGCATCTTGGCCAACCCAAAAATCAATAGCTCTGTCCTGAGTTATTAAAAATTTGAAGTCAAGCAAAAACATGGTACATATTCCCCCTTTATTTTAGATAAATTGTATGCTTCAAATTCAAGCCCTTTTCTGGCTTGGTGTCTGGGATATTTCCTTTCAAAAATGTGTTCATTCTGGTTAGGTTCCTTATAGTTTTGACTCAGATGCTACACCAGGTATCTCCTAGAATTGCGCAAAACCAGCAGCTGTAGGCCTTATGGAAAGATTTTAAAGGTTTGAGTCCTGTGCTGTAGAAATTTATGCTCCGTAGCCTGAGTTCCTTTCCACAGTTTTTGTGAACATTTCTGGTTTTGCTTGCTCTTTGTTGCTAGACTCAGACTTCAATTTTTTTTATGGTTCTACACTACTTGCTGTAAATGAACTAGAAGTTACAGAGCTCCATAGAAGAACTATGGGATGAAATTCAAAGTTCAGTATAGCAAGTCAAGCTAAATGATGGGAACTGATCATCCTGGCATTAACATCCATAAAGCTATAACCTCCTCTATGTCCTGATTCAAAGCTGCTCAGGTGGTAGATGTAGAAATCAAAGCCTTTGGCAGCAACACCAGACTTGTAACAGCACGACTGTACTGTGAGGCAGATGAGGGAATTAATCCAGATTAAAAATACTAGTGCCAAGGGAAAAAAAAAACAAACGTGGTTTAGCTTTTTTTAAACATGGTTTGGTTTCACAGACCAATTCACACATGACTCAGGGCAGTGTGATGCAGGTGATAGCATAGAAAAAAATAGTAAGGAACGCAGAAATGTCTCAAATTGAGACTGCCCCCAAAAGTTTACATCATGAAACCACAGCCTGAGAATTTAGCTGCTACACCAAAACACAAAAGCAGAGTTGCTTTCACATGGCTATTAAAGTCAATATGATAGTGATTGGGTATAGTAAAACATTTATGTTCCTTTTCTGGACTAATAATATCCTCTAGCTGCAAGTATGTCAGCTTATAAACTTCTGCCCTTTGCCAAAATTGGTTAGAAAATGGGAAGCTTGATGGAGCCAGAACATCAGCATTTAAAGCAACAGTTTTCTTCTTTCAAAATTGATAGCCTGCATTAGTAAAATGAGCAGCCCTGGCTGAATGCACTCAGAGAGCAGGACTGTGAGAATGCAAACTTTAACAGTGATGCACATGATACTCACATGATACTTCTGACTGGTGTTATGAAATGGGGAGGTTTATGTGATCACACAATCTGCCTGCCTGTCACTGCATCATTTTCTCTGATCCATTCCCCTCAATAGCTTAAAAACAGTTTAAAAAGTATTGTCAGAGCAACTGAACTCTCGATCCAATTATGCTTTAATGAATGGGAAAGAGCATTGGAGACAACTAGAGTTATCAGAGTAATGAGGAGAAGCAGATAGGGGAGGTGTCATAAAAGTTCCATAATACTTCTGAAGTACTCAACTATTGCAGCGATGAGCACTGTAGGGAAGTCCATAGAAGGCTAAATACTTTAGTATCTATGGATTAGGATATGTCAAGTGATGCAGTGTCACCTATGGAATATTAAGGATAAAGTAAAACATGAGACATGTGAGACAGAAATCCCCTGGATCTCAATTTTTCTCTTGCTGTACCAATACATTGATATGCCTTCATATAAATCAGCATCATAAACTACTCAGGCTTTAGCTGAAAGCTGGCTAGTTTCCTAACTGATGGCATGAATCTTGCATAAACATCTGTTGCTCACAATTGCTTTCAAGCTTCCTCCACCTGGATTTCCAGCTCCAAACCCAGAAAGTATTTTTTTCCTCAGGTGTTTCCTAAAGGTGTCTCCTTTAGGTCAGATATCCTAAAACTTCCAATGACATTAATCCAGTGGCAAACAAAGAAGTATCATTATTATTATTATTATTATTATTATTATTATTATTATTAGTGTCCTGAGGGCACCAATTGAACTTTAACAGCCCTGACCAGCCCCACCTGGGACTCTTACCCATGCTCTCTGTTCATTGGCCAGAGGGCTCTATTTAAGCTCAGCCCTGGGCTGCTAGCCCCTGGCTGAATGTGCTGTGGGTGTGCTTTCCTGCTTCTGTCTCCTGCATGGCCCTTGGGGCTGTGCTGTAGGTACCTTCCCTCATGGTGGACCCCCTGGCATGTGCTGCAGCTTGTCTCTCGTTCCGTCCTCTGAATGCACTTGAACCTGCATTGTGAATGTCTTTCTGGGCCTGTCTCTTGCTGTTCATGTGTTGCCCTGGTTTATCTGCTTGCTGTTTCTGTGGCTGTCAGTGGCCTGTGGTACCACTTCCTTGCTCTGCTTTCTGTGCTGGGGACGCTGTCCCCTTAGTAAGGGCTGTGATAATCTTCAGCTTGTAGTTCTTCAGCACTTAGAGCAACTGGTCCTTGCTGTTCCCTGACAAGCTTCTTAATCGTTATGTCCTCATAGTTCTGACTCTGCTTTCTAAGGGTATGGAAAAAATATTGTTGTTTCCCTGAATCTGTACTTCTCAATTTTCTTGCCTTGGCATGGTAATTCTTATGTGTCAGTGAGAGTCAGTGCATCCTGAGGTCTTGCATTTGGTAGAGATGACCATTTTCTAGCTTTTTTGACATAATTCTGTGAGAGAAATGTGGTCTTATTTCAGCAGTGGATAACAAGGCAGGGATATGCCTGTTCTCTTCATGCTGGTGTTGAGTGTGACTCTCACATTCTCCCTTGCCTAAGCAGATATCCCATTTCCTATTTTATCTGACAGTTTCCTGTATTTCCTTCTTGTTCCTTCCTGGACTTCAGTCTCTGGCTGCCTCTCCTATCTCTTTCTCTCTAACAGAACAAATTGTTTTGTCTTGTTACTTGCAGCTACTCACCTATCCTTATTTCACCTCACACTTAAATGTAACAGGTCTCTTCCACAGCTTAGTTTTTTCTGCATTAACCAGTTTTCTGTTGTGGCCACTTAGAACACACAGGAAAGGTGATCAATGGATGTATGTGAGTTGTTTTGTCTCTGCTCTCCTCTCTTTATCCAAACCCTTTCTGTAATTCCTGTTGCACTCTCTATGTGTTTCACCTATGAATGCTGTCTGTGAGATTGCTCTCCATTGGAAAAGACCTTCTATGAGATACTCATGCACATGACAGACTTACTTTCTCCTTCTTTATCCTTTGCACCAATACCCAACAAGTCTCTTTTCCTTGTTCTTAAACCTATGCAAAAAAGGTTAGTCCTCAGGCCTAACACTTTCTAACAAGTTCCATGACAGCTCCCCTGTTTCCTTTCACCTGCTCACTGGCTCTCCTGTAGGCTGGCTGCTTGGCTTTTCAATGTTTTTGTCTAAGCCAGTTTTCTTTGCATGAATATTTGGAAATTGGTTCCATCGGAGAAGTTACAGGCAGGAAGCTTCCTTTATGCCTCTGTCCTACTCACAACATGCTACAAACTACAGTTCACAACAAAACTGTCAGCAATGAGTAAATAAACACATCTACTTTTCAAAGAATACCCAGACTTTTCCTTTCTCACTGAGTTTTCCTGTTTATTTTCTGAATAATTGTTCATGAGTGTTCACACCATCTGTGCTGTGCACTCTAAGTGCAGGGTCCTATAGAATAATGAATATTTGATCATGTCATTCAAGGCTAAAACAAGATTGCATGGTTTAAATCTGTACAGTTGGGAAGTGGCAATCTCACCATTTTTCACGTATTTTTTTGAAGTAGTGAATGCACAATTTCTGCATATATTAAAAAAATGGGCCTACTTAGAGATTTTTGCATTGAAATACATTTCAAGAAGCACTTTCCTGAGAAATTAATAGATCTAAGAGTTTGTTTTGATGCATTTTGGAATGAGCTGCAAAGTCCAGATGAAGCCTGAAGTTTGGAGATGTTAAAATTGATGGTTCTGGGTCAGGCTCACTCTATCTTTTCTATGTTCTCTGGCTTCTGGAAAGCAGTCCCTGTGTCCACGGAGAAGAATCTGAAGGCCAAAATGTCAAACCCAAATAGAGACAAGCACAACACTGTTGCTTATTAGTATTTTTGTCTTTGTCTCTGTAATTTGTCATCTTATTTAGCATTTTGAAGGTGGCTAACTTTCTTGTGCAGAGGTCTGGAGAGGCACCATGCAATGTGCTCCATGCTGTATCCCCCTGAGGTTTGCTGGTGCTGAGCTCTGACAGACACACACACCCCCTGAAGTCTGTGCTCAGTGTTCCGTGAGGAGGCAGCAAACCTGCCAGCTGGCCATGGAGGGGCAATGGCATCAGCTGCAGCCTGTCCCTCTGCTTGCTACATCACATTTCTGCTCTGGGAGGATTAGAAACCAGGGGAGCGGAGAGCAAATTGCTGCAGGCATATGAGTTTGGGGGCAGGGGAGCACATTGATGCAACTGCTCTTTTGAACACTTCTCTCTTGATCCCAAGCTACCTGCTCTGTCTGATGGGGAAGGGGGGACTGCAAAGGGCGACTGACTTTTAGGAAAGACTATGATTACTGGCGAGATTAAAGGATTAAGTCAATTCGCACCCTAGTCAAGATGAAGTTCCAGCCTTTTTTGTGTGCAATGTGCAGTGGGCTAGAGCTGTGCCAGTGTTTACAGAGCTCAGCATCCTCAACAATCCAGGGAGGGGCAGGGGTCTAGTCCCTGGTTTCTGTGTATTTCCTGCTCTAATACAAATGTCTCCTTGAATGTGAAACACGTATCACAGGTGAAGCTGCTAATTAGTGGTAAGTGTAGAACATGATGTATGGTACCACCTTTCCCTTTCTCCCACTCCCTATACTGGATATTTCTGCAAGTAATTTATCTGGGAAATCCTTTCTCTAAGGCATTGCAAACAGATGTTGGAATCCTGTTTCTTTATTAAAAAAAACCCACCCAAACAACAGACCAAACAGATTCAAACAACATAACCCTCCAGGCATGCCCTGGCTCAATGCTACAGACTCTTGTGCACCAAGTCAGTGTATAGTGGAACTGGCTGCTGTAGTCCTGGTGTGTGAAATGACTTGAGAACAGAACCAGTTTCAATAATAACTTTGTTTGAAGGTGGACTAGCTCAGTTTTCAAGATCAGATTTCTGATAAGAATACTTGATTCCAAATCTGAGAAATATTAGAATATTTCCATGATTAAAAATCATTGTGTTCCAATGGAGGCAGACAAGTACAAAGGAAGCAAGTAGTTTCTTCAAGTAATTTTTCAAACAAATAGTCACAGAGAATTATTCAGACAGTTTTAGATTTTTGGCATTGTTTCCCCCTTAAATATTTTGTAAAATGTTTCTAGCTCAGGTGTGTTTACATACTTCATGCTTGTTGATCAGCCCTGTTCTCCAGCTTTTGCTCATTTTTGTTTAACATCTTCCAATTCCTCATTTATCTGGCAATAAAATGTTCAAAACCCAACACAGCATTGCAGGTACAATTTCCTGTCCACTTGGAGTTACAGTGCTCTCAGTTACACAGCCCAAAATTTTTCAGAGCCTTTTCTGTTAACCTAATAAATGTATATTCATATATAAGTTTGCAGGCTAGTATCCACTGTACCTAAGTTCAAACATCAGTGCTTTCTTCATTTTCTGTGGGAATGCTGGTTGGTATCTTTTCAGTTTTAATATTTGAGCTACATTTTTAACTGTGTTAGGAGGTCCAGGATTATTTGCTCATTCTTTTAACAATTCATGCTGACTTAATTTCCCTATATTTACTCTCTCTTCCAGACCACTGTTAATGCCAAAAAAGACAGGGTCCCCCATCCTGTGTTCGACTGAGCTCTGCTAGCCCAGAGTGTATCTGATGTTCCTGGAGGGGACTGCCTGCTTAGACTCTTTGCGTGTTCTTTTCCTGAACTTGTAAATCAAAATAAACTGTGTTAGCTCACCCAATTTAAGTAGTCTAGAGGTTGTTCATCAGTGTAGCAGTAAAACAATCAACTTGAGAGTTAAAAAGAAATTGTTGCTACATTCATTTTGGAAGATAGAGGGAGAGTTCTACATCATTAAAAACTATGAAGAAATAAGGCTACATGTTTGAGCTCTGGGCTCTGTAGGTTTCCTAAGAGCCAGGCAGCTGTGTGGGACTTGTGCAGAAGCCCCACCTCCTCATGAGACTGTTGGGGACTCCATGTTCTTGCTTGGAGCTATTTGACTGTATTCTCTTTTCCCTGACAGGTCCATGGGAAGTGTGTGTGCAGGCACAACACGGCAGGGGACCACTGTGAGAAGTGTGCTCCCCTGTACAATGATCAGCCTTGGAAGCCAGGAGATGGAAAAACAGGAGCCGCAAATGAATGCAGAAGTAAGTGGAAGGGAGGTTACTGATCCAGGCTTTCAGGATGAGCACTCACCATGCCAGCAGGCAAAGCTCCCTAACAAAGACTTCTGTGGATTTACACTAATGGTGCCATTACATAAACTGGGGATAAATTGCTGGTCATTGATGGACAGCTTCAGTATGCACATTGTTTTTCTGCAGCTGACCCACTGGGGCTATTGGGAAGTGGAATTCACAAGCCAGAAATGTGGTTTTCATGCAGCTATGTCCCCCTCACATTTCCCACAGGTTCTGGAAGGGTTTAAAATCCCGTCAGATTGGTTTGAAAAATGATACCATTTGACCAGTATTGCTGTGTGTAGAATATAAACCTGAAGGATGTCCTCCTGTCCCCACCAGAGTGTCGCTGCCACAACCATGCTGAGAGCTGCCACTTCGATCTGAGTGTGTGGTTGGCATCAGGAAAGCGCAGTGGGGGTGTCTGTGACAACTGCAAGCACAACACAGAGGGACATCGGTGCCAGAGGTGCAAACCAGGGTATTACCGAGACAGAGGGAAACCCATGTCTTCTGCAGAGGTCTGCAAACGTAAGTGACCATTTTACATGTGGTGATGACAAACGAGTGGTGGAAAAATCATTCAAGGAATGAAACAATTTGTATAGAATCATTAACTCCTACAGAGGTAACTCATGAGTATTACTGTCTTTTCTTTGTGTTCTTTTCCTAACCTACAGCTTTTTGATCAAAGATGATCATCCTGATTTTTTGTGTCTATTTCTCCCCCTGGTATCACACATTTTTTATGATATCTGCTACAGGTCTCCAAATGCATTGCCTTGTGGGGAAAGATACATTCTTCTTGTGTTTGGTTTAAATTAATATGGCTCATCTTTTTTTGAGGCATATTTTACTTACCCAGGTTTTTGTGCACCTCAAGACTGTGCCTATGTGCAAGCTACTGTTAAATTCCATTTGATTGTGCAGCATCAGTACACATAAATATATACAATAATGGGTGCAGGATATGCAGGAAGCATAGGACATGCATATTAATTTGGAAACAAATACATGAGAGCTTGGTTAGACTTATCCCTGGATTCCACAGCTGTATTATGGTGTGCTCTGCCCAAATTAATTTAATCATTAACACTTCAGCAGAATGTGTTGGGAAGTGACTGGGCACATAGGCACTAATGATTGCACAGAGAGGGTGTATGACCTCTGGATCAAGGTAGTTTGCACCCAGCCAGTCTGGAAAACAGCCCAAATCTCCTTCATTCAGTGTAAGCATTTTCTGAGTATCCTGCCAGGCTTCACATATCTGATTCCATCTGGCATTTATTTGGGAAGTTGCTACTTCCAACAATACACAATTTCATTTTTCCCTTTGAATAGTTTTCCTTCCCCATAGCTCAGACATCACTTGCTAGCACAGAGTACTTCATTCTGTCATCTAACCTCATGCCTGATGGTGTCATGAGCTTTTAAAGCTTTCCTCACTCTTTTAATGTTCTTCAAAGTGATTCCTCTTAAACACTCAGGTTACAAACACTCCTCTACATAGGACTGTGTGGCCTGTGATATTGCTTAAACTCTCTATGCCCAACATATCCAATGCTTCTGCTCTTTTGCATTCTTCCCACTGGAACTTGGTGACAGCACAGACTGCTTCCACACAGCCCTTTTCAGTCTCATAATGCTCATCACAGAACACTGATCAGCAGACAGGGTTGAGGGTGAGCTTATCTGACTCACCCTGTATCCCGTAGTGTCCTATGGTGGCCCCTTTCTAGTCCTGTTTCTACTCTGAGCAGATTTGCTACAGGGAAATATTGTCATGAGAACAAATTGTTGTGCCAGAGGATTAGCTTTCAATCAAAGAATCTGTGTACGAACTCTTGTATCGAGCAGCAGGGTGATGGTGCAGAAACCAGCACTGTGTGTAATACTAGATAACCACTAAAGTTAAGGAGCTCTGGAGAGCAGAGAAGAGGAAAAAACATTGTTTGAAAATACAGCCTATCTGCGTGGAAACCCTAGAACAGTCTGCCTGGATGAAATCAGACCTTGACTCTGCCTCTTTTGTCTGCTCTGGTTACAGGTCTCTCAGTACCCCCTGCCAATACTCTGCATAGCAAAAGGAAAACTGTTCAGAAATTTACCTTGTTGAAAGAGCTCTATTCCTGTCATGCCAGCCAAGCACAATAATGTTCTTTTCACCGGGGAGCATGCTGCTGCCAGCAGAAGGCCCCCAACACAATTGTCTCCACTCTGACTTGCATGTTTGTGCCTAAATAGCTGCCATCCTGCTTTAGTCACCTGGAAGTTATGTCTTTTCTAGGCTCCCTGTACTGACAGTGGAGAAACAGCAGGATCTCTGGGGAATTATTTATTGCAGTCTAAGGTAGATGCCTGAGGTAAATGAACTGAACGGCCCTCTAAAGCATATTCTATTTTCTGGATCACTAGCCTGCACTAGAGTTTCTCTTGGTTGAGATGAATCTAATTAGTTTGATTCAGCATTATTTCAGAGGCAAGCATGACCCTATCTGTACATGATTCAGTGGGATCTTTTCCAGGTGTGTAAAGGCATGCCTGAGTGTTTTCTGTATTAAGATATAAGGAAAGGGCATTGCAGTTCACTCCAGTCAGTGTGTGCACAATGCTTGTGCCTCTGTAGGAATAGAAGGTACACTAGATATGATATATCTACAGAGTTAAGAGAAATCTGGGAGGGAGGTGCCTCTTTTATTTAAGGTGAAGAGGATTCCCATAATAAGACTTGACAAATTAGCTTCATAGGGTAGTATTCTTTATGATGGAAGACCTGATCCCCAAACCCTTCCTCATGTGCACTGCAGGCAGTGTGTCAGTGAGTACTTCGTGTCATGCTGCATCTATACAAAGAATTTTCAGGCAATGCTTCACTACTTTGGTTATTATCATTGACAGCAAAACCAGAAACAGCAGTGGAGACAGGCAGAATAGTTTTGATTAGAACAGGCTCAGTTTGGTAGAGGGAAGGTTTTGTCTTCAGGGCCATCATCAGCTCCAAATGCCTAGAGCTGACATTACACTGAAAAGCCTGATGCAGGATGGAAGGTAGAGGCCCTCTTCTCTATCCTTTAGGTTGCACAACTTGCATTGCCAATAAACATAATTGGTTTGATACAAGTTGTTCAGGTGGTGTGACTCTAAAAACAACTCTGGTTACTCAGTAAAAACAGCTACTGTTTTTGAGCATTGCTGATATGTAAGAAATTTAAGGCAATCAGACCACCAGGTACATTTTTCTCATACTTCAGCCTGCTGATTATAAATTGAAGAGCTGCCACTTCTGGATTAGAATGTTTTTAGGATTTAAATGTACCAATTCCAAGGCATCATCTCCCTTTGAGAAAATCATGCAAACAGTGCCAGACTAAGAACACTAAATGAAAAACCCACCCACTGAGCAAGTGTTGAAAAGCAGTAATAAACTACAAACAGCAGACTGAATGGATGGTTTTGGTGAGAGAAACCTGGTGCTCAGCTTCCCATTTTTAACTTGGAGGGTGGAAAAAAACCCCCTCAATGGGAGATCAAACTTGACCCTTGTGTACAGTAGATACTGAGCTGGGAAAGGAAATCTGATGAAAAAGCTGAATGAAATGCTGAGCTAATCCCTTTGAGAAAGCACGCTTGAAGAGTGCTCTGCCATCCAGAGCAAAGTCTAGGTTCAGCTGTGACATCCCCCTCAGGCCCCCAGAAAGTTAACAGGACACTGCCCGGGCCCAGAAAGAGTCTTTAAGCATTAGTCATAATAGTGAATAGCATTCTCCCTTAATCTGCTAGGGAAAGAAAAAAAAAGTTGTATAACAATTGGATCTCCTGACACTATCTAAACCACCCTCAGTTGACCCTCCAATGCAAGACTGCAAAGACATTCCCCTGAAAAAAAAAAGTGTTGAGATTTGATATGTGTGGATCTGCTATTCCTTTTTAGAAACGGCCTGTGTCTGATCCCTCTGCTTCTCCTGTTCCTAACAGCTGAGATGAATGAGAGCCAGGTCATGTGCAGAGCCTTGTTTTAACACTGCTTAGATCTATATTTAAAAAAAAAAGGCATGAAAAGAGCCCCAGAGCAAGGCACACACCTGCCTGTTATTGGGGATGACAACACAGGATTAAGCAGTTTGGATATAGACTTGTATAGGAGCTTTGACTCAGAAGCCTAATCGTTTCCTAACCAATGGTTAGAAAAGCTCCTGTATCCTTGGCTCTTTCCTGTGGCTTATTCTGAGGCTTAAGGGATCCTTCTGAAATGGCACCATCTTTTGTACTCACCCTTTGCTTAGCTTAAAAATAATGCAGGCATGTAGACCCATTAAAAAGGGTCTCCAGGAAAACAAGCTTTTTTACTCAGAGAACAAGCGTTGAAAATTAAAATGTGCACAGATGCACATGCACGCACACATGGTCTGAAAGGCCCTGCTTCTCATCTTTCTGAGCAGAGGGAGTGAACTTTTAATTCTAATATCACAAAGGCTGCATCACATCTTGGTTCAAAGTCTGTCTTAATCAGCCCTGACCACACACAGAGCTGTCTATCTTATTTCCTTCATTTAAGAAAGAACATTGGTAGAATCAATCCCCACACCTGACTTGCTTTAAAAATTGTGCTGATTTGGGCATATGCTCCAAAGATGCATATGTATGTATTTCACATTAATAAGGCTTTGTTTTTTTTTATTTTGCCCATTTGTTTATCAAATACCCTGTGTCTGCTCATATCTCATGCAGCATTATTAGACAAAAGTTTAAGGCAAGATACCTCAAAGGCCATTGAGCACCTGCTGTTTTCCTGTAAGTTGGGATGCTATTGTTACAACCAATATTATATTTTACATCTGTGTCTAATGAAATGGAGAAGACAGCTGTGCTGAGGGCAGACAGATTTATTGAGGACTTGAGTGCAGGCTGCTGTATGAATTATTCATTTTTCATTATTTCTTGTCTCCTTTTTTACAGTAGATTCTGGCAAACTTAGTATGGAAGTGAGACTAAAAGGCAAGATACTTTGTGATCAATAACCAATTCTGAAGTACAGTAATGAAATTTTTCACCACACTACTGTCAAGGGGTGAGCCCAAATAACCAGCTAACTCTGAGCCAGAACTGTCTGCACACCGTCCCTACCATAATGGATGATGCCTTTAACAAACAAGGCCATTGTCACATTGGCTGGTGTTTTGTTAGACAGGGAGGTGGATGGAGAGAAAACTAGGGTTTGCCAAGAGAAAAGAAGAAAAATCAGCAGGAAAAGTGTTAACAAATATTGGAAAATGTAAAAGGGTGAGGTTTTGCAAACTTGCTTTTATGTTCCTCTAATTGTGAGGTTTATTTGAAAATCCATGGTAGTGTTAAACAGATAAAACTCAGTCACACACAGCTTCCCCTTCAGCATGTGACATGTGGGCTCTTATTTTAGGAGTTACCTTAGATGCACAACTGGGATTTTGGCTGTAATACTCTGGAAGCCAGACAATGTACCCACCCAAGCTGAAATGCAAAATAAACACAGACTGAGTAAAGCATTTGCAAGCCACTTGTATAACTCATCTGAAAGTGTTGTACATGTATTGATTCAACTTTCTGATCCACCAGAAGCTGTCCCAGTTTCTAAGTGGAGAATACGCCACACAGTTAATCTGGAAACATTAGTATTTTTCTGAACTGTAGCCTCAAAAAAAAAAGCACTTTTTTACCTCCTCATCAGCTTTCACCAATGCTGTCAGTCACTGTGCTGTAATATTTTCCCTTAGGGATAGGATGGGAAAAGGTCTCATCTTCCTGAGTCAGGATTCAGTCTCAGTTGGGGATAGGTAGTCTAATGATGTAAATGATTTACCCATCTGTTATGTGACTCTAGCTGATGAAACTTGAAAACTAGAAATAGGATGGGAATAAAGACAGACCCAGAAGTTGCAGAAACGTAAGATGTTTTACGTGAAAACTCCACAGGTAGATTCTACATACAGAGATATTAGAGCGAAAACAAATCTGAATTCGAGCCAACCCAGATGTTGGCAGCCTCTTGCTCCTTGTGCCTCAGACCTATCTGCAGTAAGGAAAGGGTGTGCTTCCCCTCCTGAACCCCAAATCTATGACAGTCATATTATTCAGTGACTGACAAACTGTCTCCTTTTCTAGGGTGCTCTGCAAAAATCAGGGCAAAACCAAAAATATAATAAGTTTAGCAGCCAGAAATCAGAACTTGCCTTTGAAACTGTCAGTGCTAATGAGCACTTCAGTATTACACCTGCTCTCCAGAACTGACAGCACAAGCCCTGGGTTTGCTCCCAAAGTCAAGACTGCTTTGTGGCAAACAGGCGAGCCTGCTGCCATCCGCCAACCCGCTCATTGTGCTGAGCACACTGCCCATGACAGCACGCTTATTTTCTGTCCTTAGGCTATTGTGCCACTGTCCCCTGAAAACAACGGACCGAGATCTGTCTAGAGCAGTGTAATAATATTATTAAAATTATTTGCATAAAGAACGCAGGGCACAGTGAAAAAAATAACTTACCAGTAAGCAGGTCATAAGAGAAATGCCCTTTAAACAAAACTGCTCACCCATTTTTCTTGTATTATTTTCAAAAGTTATTTTCTTAAGCATCAAATATGAGGTGGCAGATGAAAGTGATTCTGTCCCTGCTACACTTTCAACTCATTATAGTCATGTATTTGTCCTTTCCCCTTCAAAAATGATGTGTGGAATCAGAGTGTTCATTTGGTCTTTTATCTGTGAGATCATGAAGAAAAGTAGTTTAATCAGAAGCAATGATGGGCAAACTTCAAAAGCTCTGGAGATCATGTTTGGTTCAGATAAACATCCAAAATGCTGTCCCCGGATCCAAGCTATGTAAACACCCTGGGTGTCCAACATTTAACTGAAAATCTCTGTTAAAGCAGGCCTTAGCCACATGATTTTTATTTCTACCCTCTTACAGATGGATGAAGTGGTGATGCATTATCTTTTCAGTCTCTGCTACAAGCAAAAGCCAGGGCACACTGCTTTGTTAACACAAAATAGAGCTGAAACAAGGCGGCCTGGAGTTCAGCTCAGTTCTCATTGTAATCAAACTTGTTTGAATATCAGAAATGAGTGGGTTTGTTTATTGCTTGTATTCAACCTCTGCAGAGCTGCTGGCACTAGGCAACCATCTCAGCCTCTGCTATGAAGGAGAGGAGTCAACTGTGCTAGCTTTGCACCACTCTCTGTGTGTCACTCCCTGATGCTGCCACATTGGGAATGTACTAATGGTGTGGGATTATGGCGATGTATTGTCTGTGGAGGCAGAGTTGCCCACAGGAACTGTAACTACCTGTTTTACTGCCAAGTTGTCTTGAGTTGCCAGGCTGGTGTCTCACTGGCAACAGTGTTAGAAACATCTGGGGGGCTTCCCTTCCTTTTGCTTATCTTCAGCTATGTGCAAGATGTGTTTAGTGAGTTTAGGTCTTCTCTAATTCTATCTGCTTTCCTTGTAAAAAATCTGCTTGTGTGTTTGTAAAAAACAAATATTTATTGCTTGTTTACACACATACCATACTGCATGGTGAGGAGTGTCCCATAAAACTCACACTAAAGGAAATTTGTGCACTCTTTGGAAGCAGAAATCAAAAATATAACCTGCATCTACTCTAGAGGAAACAGTAGCTTTGTGATCTCTGTGTTTACAGGAAAGGTGATGTAGGCAATAGCTCTGATTTTTTTACCTTGTCCATACTGGTGAATCTTTCTGCAAAACACTTTAAAAGTGAATGACCTTCAAGCCCTTTACAAATAAACACACAGGGGAGGCTTCCTAGTACCACTTCAAAATCCTTTATGGTCAATATTTGTGTAGCAGGAAAGAACTGCCTTTCATGCATAAATGCTCACAGTTGTACTTGTTTTGCTGTGTTTAACGAGTTAAGAAGAAACAAAAATAATACTGCCAGTGTAGGTTGAAATGCAATGTTTACCAGTTTTGACTTAAAACCACTTAGCATAAGGAAGAGGGTACAAGTTTATCAGCCTTGCAAAAGCATCAGTTAACCAGATGTCCCCATGGCCCATACTGTGACTCACTCTTGCCGTGTGTCTCCACAGCCTGTGCCTGCCAGTCGATGGGTTCGGCCAATGCAACATTCAGCAGCAGCTGGAGGTGCCACCCCCGGACTGGGTTCTGCTACTGCAAACCAGGTGTGGCGGGTCCCAACTGCGACAGGTGCCTCGTGGGCTACTGGGGCTTTGGGGAAAACGGCTGTCAGCCCTGTGACTGTGCCAGAGACTGCGACCAGCACACTGGACACTGCTTCAATAGGTAAAGAAGCCCTCCTGGGGGTTTTCTATGAGATCGGATTCTGTGAAATGAAAAAAAGACTAACAAATGCTGCAGCCATCACAGTAATTGGAGCGTGCACCATCGTTTGAAAAGTTGGCTGTAATCATGAAAGGTTTCCTAGATTACATTTGGTGTCTAGCACACTTTTAAGACTGTTGTATTATCCAAAGGAATCTTGAAATGATGACCCTTTGCAGCAATAATAGGCAATTCCACAACTCTGTGATGTGTCTGGCATCTTTAAATATATGTTTGCCTTGGAAACAGAAGAGTGAAGAGCTTGCCTCTCATCTGTGCCCAGGGTAAAATGAATGACAAAGTCTCCATCTTGTTTCTAGAGGGCAGGCATGTGTACCCTATGGCCATTAATCAGTACAGAAATCCTGTGATTTGCTGAGCAACTGCAGTTCTGCAGGTCCTACAGCTGTTCTCAGGTCCCAGTGACACCAACAAGTGGTCACTAACTTTAAGTTACATAATTCTCTAAAAACAAACAAAAGCAAAAAAGACACAATTTATAGGTACTTTAAAAAAATGCTAAGGTAAGGCCCTGAAAGCCTAGGTCTTGTGATCTCTATCTGGCATGAAGTTTTCTCTTATTTGTGCTCCCAATTTGAGCAAAGCAAGCCCATCTGTCTGGCTACAGCCATGTGCTCAAACACCTCCTTCCCACTCACGTCTTGTCCTAACCAAGTCTTCTGTTTCATGTGTTCCCCCAGCTATGACAGCGAGCCATTCTTTAACATCCCCATCGGGGGACAAATCCCTGACCTTGTCCAAACACCAATCAATGAGAGTGAAGAGGAGTGGAAATGGAATGACCACGAGCAGGGATTTTCTGCACTGAGGCACCCAGGTACAGCCCAGAGCCTGAGAACCTTTATTAACTTCACTCAGTGCCAGTTCTTTCTCCATCCTGACTGGAACCCATTCACTCATCTCCAGCTTGCCTGTCACACATTTGCTGGCAACATACACTAATCTGAGCTTGTAGGCTACCATCACACACGCATTGTTATTTTCCAAATTAACTGTAGGATCCAACTTTGGTTTTGGAAACTGGTAAGTCAAGGCTAAGATTGTGTGGAAAAAATACTCTCCCTCTGTTGTTACGCATTACAGTCATAATGCTTATGATTTTACACAGTTCCTTCTCAAGCATTCGGTTCCTGTTCAGAACTTCAAATGCTCCTTGTAAAACACTCCTGTCAGCTACTACTGAAATGCACCCCCTCTGGGGTGGAATGCAAGTGTTTTTAAGAGTAAGACACTCCTCATAGCATGACAGCTCAGGAGAGAAAGTAAAGTATACTGTATCCAGTTCAAGTTACAAAGTAGGAATGGGGTGGCAACTTTAATACTTCAATAGTTCTCAGTTTTGCCTCAGAACTGTAAAGATGAGCACTTATCAGTGGCTTGGTAAGACCCACAGGTAACAGTGCCCCTTACTGCATAGCTTGACTCTTCTGAGACAGATGTTGCCTTAATACAAGAAGGATGAGCATTTCTTAGGTTATGGGATCAGACAGTTTATCATTACTTACATGATTTACATCTGGATTTGATTCTTACAAATCTCTTCATTAGGATCAGTTTATTAACTGTACAATAGACCTCATGCAGCTGCATTTTACCTGACAGTACTGATGAGATCTCAGAACAATTACTGTATCATGTAACAAGAAACTGAGCTCACTCTCGAACTTTCTGCTAAGGTCCATACAGATTATGGGAGCTATAGATCCCTAACTTTATAACTGAGGATCATTTGCTGCTCTTTTCTCTCTCATGTCCTGGCTCTTCTCCAACCTTTTGTGTTCTGGTGTTTCCCCGCTAGAAAAGTGCGTGTGCAAAGAAAAGGTGCTTGGAAGCGTCACTGACTTCTGCCAAATGAAATATGCCTACGGTAAGTGGGTAATGTGCCCTCAAGGTACGATAATTTCACAATGTTCTTTTTGTGCATGTTGTTAACTAATAGTTATGAAAAATGACAGGATTGGATGAGTCATGATATGAGAGGTAGAATTTCTTCTGCCTTTTTTGTCTAGTGACACATCCAACTTCTGATCAGAACTGAAAACTATTTTTCAAGCAAAGCTCTGGGGTGTCTCCTTCCGATGCAGTCAACTTCCCTCTTTACAGCAGAAGGGGTGCTCAGTCGAATGATTGGCCTTTACATCAAGAATAAATGATACAAATCTCACATCTAAACTGCCATTATTTTTGCATTCACTCTGCAGGTTCAAATGGCCATGCTAATTTGCCAAGAATGTATTTAATACTGTTGCTTATGAGCGCCTGGTTCACACCATGACAAGAAGTAAGAAAGGAAAGCTCTGGGATCCAAAGGTGTTATGTGCCTGGGCCATGACACAGCAAAGCCTGCTTATGGGGCTGACAAAGATGAGGCCGCCCTGCCAAAAAGTTATGGGATCCTGTTAAATTAAAAGGAGCAGAAATTTTGTCATGACAACCAGATGTTGCACCACAAAACAGAAATGCTTTTTCTGGTTTGTTGTGCAGTCAAGGAATTTCGGCCATGTTACATGTCTGCAGTCTGATGGGAAACTTCCTGACTTCCTTTCTATAGACAGTCCCTTCCCACAGGACAAAATTTTTGAGAGGCTGGTGTTAAAGATCAACACAACTTTTCAAAATGGAAAATATAAAGCCTACAATCAGTGCACTTAAAATCAGACTGGTAGCTGCTGATCTGAGTTTTTCACCCTTCCATATGGATATATACAAGTGCTTTCATATGATTTCCAAGTGTCTGATATCAGCCCATTAAAAATAGTTGCTAAATAACATACTGAAAGGATGAGCTATCCATTTCAAAAGAAAAAGCTAGGGTTTTTTCTCCAAATTTATTTATAAGATGCACAAGTGAAATGGAGAAGGATTGTCCTTTCTTTAAAATGGTAGTTTAGGAGTTTTTCTCATGTCTTCTTTCAAGGTGCTAAAATTCTACCTTTTAGCAGCATAAAACACAATTAGTTTAGAAATTCATCGTTGATCTATATCTGGATATGTTTTCTGGCAGTGATAAAAGCAAGAATTCTCTCTGCTCATGACAAAGGGACCCATGCAGAAGTTATTGTGAAAGTGAAGAAGGTCCTGAAATCAAGCAAAGTGAAAATTGCTCGGAGCAACAGAAGCATTTACCCAGAATCCTGGACCAACAGGGGCTGCACATGTCCCATTCTCAATCCTGGTAAGGACAAAATGCTCACCAGGTGTTTTACTTCCCCTGTAAACAGTGGTGACAATTCCTTATGAACATCAACTACAATCAGCCTTTCTGGGGCAGCGTCCTTTGATTCATTCCCACCGAAGGAGTCAATAAACAGCTACATAAAAAAGAATCTTGTCAGAGGAGGAAGTTTTACCAAAGAGCCCAAACCTCCTAGAAATGTTTTACTTTCAGGGACTTTAACTGATCTTTCAGAATATTTGTGACTAGAAGAATGTTAGTGAGAAAAAAAAAAATCCAGATATTTGAAGAGGGAAAATACCACAGGTTGTTTTCCTCCTTGGTACCTCTCTAGCTTTACTCTGTACCTCTATAGAAATATAGGGCTGAAGACATAAGGCAGAGTCATTGGGATGCTGGCAAAGGATCTTTACGGAAGATCTGGATTTCAAGATCTTCATGAAATAGAGAAATTCTGCATTGAGTTCTGTTTTCTTCTATTTACTGAAGGTTTTCCTCTTTTTTTTTTTTGTTTTTGTTTTCCTTTTAAACTAGGTACTGACTACCTTATAGCAGGCCAGGAGGACTCTAGGACTGGCAAACTCCTTGTGAACATGAACAGCCTGGTGAAACCCTGGAAGGCATATTTGGGCAAACAAGTATCAGATATTCTTGGAACTGGCTGCAAATAATTTCTGCTTCAGAAGTTACAGTGCTGGACTTTGCCTTTTAGTAACACTGCAGTGAAAGGCGTAGTTAGTTCCTGTGTTTCCATTCAACATGCTTCTAGCTGAAGCGATGAAAGCAGACTTTCCATCTCTTCTTCTCTCATATGCTTAGACAGGAAACTCAGGACATGACTACTTTTTCAAAAAAGGCACAGCTTTATCATACAAAACTATTTAGTGCATCATACTAGGTTACAAGTCAGTTCTTAACTTAACCCAGAGAATCATTTTACATGGCAAAATTAAAGATGTGGATTAGTGTTTCCATACTTCAGATCAATCTGACATTAATATGCATACACTGCTTACATAATGCATTCATTACTGGGATGTAGTGTTCTTTGTAAGTGACAACTAAAAGGCAGCAATTTCAGCTTTACAAGTGGCATAATAGTAAACAAGAATATCAAATAAAACTTATTTAAAAGAGCTCAGACTGATTTAACATCAGACTGCAATTACGCCAGTATAACAGGTTGCTTTCTAGAAGACAATGCTATCCCTTTGCTGAACAGAAACAAAGGTGATTTATCTTGGGACAATGTCCTTTACAGATCTGCATTGCTATCAGCAATGCTTAGTGCTGAGCTATGCTGCAGAAACCACCTTGGTTCAAACTCTATTCCAAATCCAGCTCTTTGCCATAGTACTTTATTCTGTAACACCACAAAGGTTTCACAGCAATTACCACAAAAAAGCTTTAATGCTAGGAAAAGGTCAAAATATGTGAGGAACTAGCAGCTGCTCTAATGCTGAGATTGTAACACTACAAAAGCTACAGAGCAGAAGTGGGAGGTAAATGGATTGACTAGATCATGTATTAAATGAGGTAGATATATAGTTCTGGAAGAGCAACCTGAATATTCCAACTGTGCTCAAGACCACTGGCCTTTGCACTTAGTTCTTTTGTTGTGCTTTATTTCTCTTGGTCACACCACAGGCTAAGATACTGAAGCTCTGCTTCCTTTCCATTGTGCCTGAGGATTATTTCTCCCTCCACAGAAGTACAGGAGTGGTAATATCTGCACTCCAGGTAAAATTAGTTCTGTTCTGCAAAAGTATTCTTTCCAAATCAATTTCACCCTAGCCTATAGTAATCAAGGGGTAGCTACTTAAATCCTTCCCTAACACAGTATTTTGAGGAAATTATAGTTTAAGCTCTGTGTCCCCTGTTTAAGGACTCACCATCAAACGAAGCTGGTTGGAGCACTCTCTCTCCAAGCAAAGCAGAAATTACAATGAATCAATCGATATTCTTTCAGGGGGTTACAGAGAAAAAGCAAGCACACATGCTATTTTTGCATAAATCAATTCCATGTCTACAATTTTTAATGCTCCTAGGTAAGAGGGGATATCTTAAATTAGCACTGACTGGCACATGGAATACCTAGAAAACCCTAATACTAAGGCAGAAAAATGGAAGTCTCCACCTAAAACTTAGGCCATTGGTTTGTTCTCTTTATTACTGGGAACCTGAAAAAAAACCAGCTTCTTTCCCTCTCTTTACTGCTGGTTTACTTTTAATTTCACATTGACTGAACAGCAGGAAAGTCCTCAGTTCATTTGGAAATGGATGATAGGCAGATATTTACAAAAGAAAAGCCCCACTTTCTTCTCCAACAGTGTATAAACAGTGGTTTTTCCTCCCTCCTTTTCAGGAAATTTCCCTTCCTTCATTGCTTTCCTTCTTTCACTTCATTATTTATTAGTTGTTACCTAAAGTGGTATCCAACAATGTGGCATCTCCAACAAGACATTTAATTAATGCAATAAAACACTTTTTAACCAAGGAACTTGGCAGAATTGAAATTAGCACAGTAACTGCTTTCTTTACTGCCTCCAGAAATTGTCTCACAACAAAAAGATTGGCTTGTTCTCTTTAAAATATCAATAAAGAGGTGTACGTGAATTTACAGTCTGTTCTCAGAGGGTCCTTCACAATAAATGAAATTCAAGTCTGTGTTTAGAACTAAACTAAGGAATGTCCTTTTCAACAGAGGCCATGTTACCTGCAGGGGATCTTATTTAATGATGATGAGGATATTCCATATTGCAGACTCCCCTATTCCACTTTTTGTGCCAGACTGGTGATTTTGTGGCAAGGGTAAACATCTGCATAGTTCCTTTCTGTGGGTGAAAGTTAATTTTTGACATAGTCATCTACAAGCATTACTAGCTACTGCTAGCAGAAATCCTAATAGGAACAAGAATATTGATACCCTGGTGTATTATCTCAGGGCCTACGATAATGCAGGGATTAATGACTACCAAATGCAAACTCTGTTGTATGCAAACAAGATAGTCATCAATATATCACACATTTCAGATATCTCCAAAGTAGGCAATATGTACACACACTTTTCTCTAAAGTTGACTGCAAGTTGACTTCTTATTGCTATCACTACTTCTGCTAATCAGGTATCTCTGGGTTCACAGAAAAGAAAAATAATAGAATGAAGTTCCAACTCAAACAGAACTACCATGTGCAATCTTTGTTCTGCAGTGCTACAGTCAAGGGAGCCTGTCTGAAAATAAGAATCTAAATAGAAATGAACCACACAGATCAAACTAGAACAGCTACTGATTACAGAAGAGATAAGGTGGCTTAAATTGATCACTATGAAACTTTTGAGAGGAAAAAATTATTTGCTTGTGTACTGGTACATAAAATTAAGTGAGCACGAAATAGTGCAAGATGACAACTGTCTTCTTAGTAGAAGCTGTTACATATTTTTTGGAACAAGCAAGCAGGTCATACAGAGCAGGAATGGCATCCCTGTATCAAAAGAGATTGGATCCATGTACAATATCCTTGTGATCCTCCCTGTGACTTTGTGTCTTAGGTGGCACAGTAATACAAAGAATGCTATTGAGGAAAAAAGGCTGAATTTGGCCAGTACAAAGTGGCGGGGCAGCTGCTTCTAAAGCATGTCAACTGGAGCCTGTCTTTAAGATGGCCATATGAACACTCCACAGCACCCTAATAGAAAAGGTGGCTCACAAACAGTAGCAACCATGTACCAAACAGCAGCAGCAATCTATCATTCAGAAATCCTGCAAAAGGATGAAATAAAAGCCTTTACTCACAAGAAAAGGAGTCTGGAAAGCTGTGGAAAGTTTCTAATAGGGCAGGTAACAGCTTGAAGCAGAGGCACATGTAACTTCTCAGAAAGCGGCAGAGGATTGCTAGAGGTCAATGTAGCTCTCAGTAACAGCTGTGCAGTATGTGTATCCATGAATACGTGATCCTTCTTGCAATGTGGATCCTTAAAGCATCAAAGTAGTTCATTAAATGGTCATTGTGAGTGCTGAGCCCTAACTCCAACACCCTGACATATTGCTAATAATGCCTCTTCAGCTTCTGCTCTGGGCAAGCGGAGAAATAGGAAAATGCACCTACACACAACCTCTGTGCATTGCTGTTCTGAGGGGCTCGCTACGATGAAGTGTAAGTTTTCTCTGTAGCACTTACCATGTCTCATAATTTTTCCATGCTGCTTGATGTAAACTTTTTAATTTATATAATTCACATGATGTGCTCCAAGTCCCCCAGACCTGGAAAAGTTAGTGTGTTACTTGTTATGTGTTATAGCACTTTTTTTTTTTAATTAAAACTTTCAATTAAAAATATTCAGATACTTAAACTGATGTGAGGTTTGGGATTTATTTTTAAACTTTTAAACCATGAAATCCTCAAACCACATGCACATTAATTCTTTTTAAGTTAATAAACCATAAATATTCTAAACATCAGGGTCTTACTCTGATATGAGTTAGCACAGTGTCAGGCTAATGGAGAAAGGCATTTAGCTAATAAGGCAACCATGATACATTATTTTTCCACTGAGCAACTTACCAAAAACCATGTATTTGGTATGAGAATGTGCACAGATGAAAAACAAAAAACAGGTACAGTTAATTCTTGAAAATGCCTTGTTAATTCAATAACTAGTCAAATCCCAAACCTGCAAAATCTTACATGTAGGTACTGTAGATGCTTAATTCCCAAAAGAAACACACACATGAAGTTTTACTGGTCTGAGATTTAATAAGGTCTGAAAAAATATTTAACAGGTCCTAAAGCTTCTCCTTTACTTGTGGGATTCAAGGCATGAAAATAGAAATGCATGCCAGGTAGGTGGAAAATCAACTGGACCTGTCATCAGCTCTGGTACAACAAATCCTATGTCCACGTACCCTTCACATCACTGTTGTGCCATCTGAGTTAACCTGCACTGTGCAATCACTACAAATCCTCCTGTGCTCTTTGTTCTGGCTGTAGCAGGGCCTTCCTGAGCTGTCTGTTCACAGATCATCAATACCAATTTGTAATAACCCATTTGTAAAAGCAAATATGTCAGTGTTAAACTCATTGTTGCACTTCTCCACTCTGCTGGGTGAGTCTCCTCTCAAGTTCCAGAATCACTAACAAAACATCAGCTCCAGAGGGGTTAAGGGAAGTTGAAAACCAAATGCAGACAGGCTTCTGTTCAACGAAATGAAACCATGTCCAATGAGGAGAGCTGACTAAGAATAAATGACAAACTGTTGGTAGCTTCTCTACACTGTGCCACATTAACACTGCTAGAACTTTAATGAGTTAAAACAGGAGCCTAAGAAGCATATAAAATCCTTTTCTAACTTCCCTAGGAATAGGAAAGTAGGTTCATTGACGTGTGATCAGATAAGTGCCTCAGATGAACAGGAGACATCGCTGTCAGGTTTAACAAGGACATTCTCAGCCAGAACTGCATAGGATATAGATCTTGTTTCCAACACAGCCCTGCCAGATCCCCAGATCTAATGATCCTTAGAATGAAGTCCAAGATAAATGTCTCCCTCTATCCACCACGGCGTTCACCATTCCTGTTGCAGCGAGGGAGGGAAAAAAGGGTTATTTTGCACCTGAAGCAAGGTCTTGTCTTTAGGAAAGTTACTACACACAAGTCAGCTCTCTGAAATGCACTTAGGCTGTACTGCACAGAATACCAGAAAAAATTAATGAGCAACTTTTAATTCTGAAAATGCAATTCTATCTAATTTTAACCAATTTTTAGTACTTTATTTTAGAGTATATTTTATGTTAAAAGAATCACCTAGAAGAGATGAGTTTTAGAGACAAACGTTATCTGCATCAGGCGATATGATAAATGTTCAACTGATTTAAGTGGTTTGCAGGAACAACTCCATTCTAACAAGAAAGTTAGCACAAATTATGTATGAATTTGTGGCCTGCATCAAGCAGGGAATTCCAGCCAGCTGAAAACAGTCATACCCAGGCTTCAAAACCATGGCTTGTTTCACCACAGCATCAGAATGACAAGGGTGTGCAACAACTGAAGAATGGCTAAAACTGAAAAACTGAATTATTACATACCAATATGGTACAAGGGAGTATTTCAGAAGTGATGATAAAAGTCTGTATGATGAATACAATTAAAACCACATCTTATTTAAGAACCTAAATGGATAAAATCCAACCGGAATTCTATCAGTATGTAACTGTTTGGGCTAAGTAACTTGTATAAGAAGCATATTCCAGTACATCTAGAAGTGCTTAATGTATTGTTAACAGTTCCTTTTACCTAAACTCCAATAAACATTTAACCACACTCAGCACATCAGCTTTTACAGGACAGATAAACTAAAAGGCATAGAATTAAATTAAGAACAATGCTTTCCTAACGAGGCTTTCCTTCTTCCTCCCAGTGACTACTTTTGACTTGACACAAGTACCTAATAACACCACACATAAAATCTTTACAAAACAACTCCATAAACACAACTGCTCAAAAACTTTTGAATATACTACTCTCTCTCCAACAATCAGTAGCTCAGTGATGGCAGAGAGAGAATCAAATATTATTTATCAAATATATATGAAATAACAAACACATTAGAATAAGACTGCAACATGCAGTTCTAAGTGTTGTATCCACAAAAAAAAGGCAACTTTTTATCATCTGCTTATATCAAGCTTGTCACATATTGTCAAGGATCATTTTACCCTCTCTATTCTATATTAAAATAACTACTGATTGATCTGAGCATGCAAGAGGAAAATCATGCAAATAAAGAATGTTGGGAAACAAAAAACAAGGCGTTACATTATCTATACATTGACAACTGCATTAATTTACATATAAAAAAAAATTTAGGATCAGAGCTATGACTTCCTTCCTCAAAACACTTCAAACACATTACATAGTATTTTTTGGTTTCTGATGTAAGGCTCTTATATATATTTCATATTTATACTGGATGTAGCACAACAGGTTACCAAGCCACAGCAGTCAGAAAGAAGCAAATCCATTCTAAACACACCTTCACACATGCCAGAATATATGCTGCAAATTCCTTCTGTCAGTTTTAGATTCAGGTCCCTACTTAATGTATACCAGGATTCTTGCATTTTATGCTTCGTACACAGATGCCATAAATACTGTTACAGAGGATAAATCCAAACCCTGTAGAGAACAGAGGCAACGTGGGAAAGAAAAGCACAGCAAAAAAGAAAGAGGAGGCAACCCGTTGTTAGAACAGAGCACTCCTTCACAAACAGCTCCTGCTTCCTCACAAAGAATGCACTGGATTTCCATTTGAACAACCAAAAGCTTGGGTGCATGTGATTTTTTTTTTTTAATTTGGTACCCAGTGTTTATCTATTACCTAAGATTTCATTTTCATGGTCCAACTGCCCAAGTGCCAAAGTTTATCTCTGCTGCTTTTGTACCTGTTTACTCAGGTTAACTTGGCATTTGGCTTCCTGCGCCTGAAAGAGTCACACTGAGAAGTTCTGTGACACTTTGTTTCTTTGAAAAGCAAAGAGATGCCAAGAGTGCCTGCTCTCTCTGTCCTCAGAACCGAGTAGTTGTCTGGTGCTTAACTGTCTACAAGTTTTTGGAAGATCCAACAGCTGCACTGAAATACAAACAGCTCAAACACACTGTAAAATTTAACAGAAATTTTCCATAAATATTCAGAAATATCATCAGTATCACCAAAATAATTTATCCAGATACCAAAAAGTTACATGGAAGTACTATTGCTGAGTACTCCAGAGTGCTGTCCAGAGACACACAACTGTTTAAACATTGCTGGACTTACTGGGCTGCATTACTGACACTACAACTTTTTATGCTTTGGTTGAAGTAACCAACACAAGGACAGAAAAAAAACCCCAAACCAAGTAACATTGCAATGAACAGTTACTGAAGCCACAGGTACAATTTCTTCTGTAAAACACTTCCCACAGTCCATGCTTTGCTAAGAAAGACAAACAGTGCAGTATTCCCTTACCCACAGGTATTAAACTACAGTGAAGTATTATTATTTGTATCTTTTAAATAATTTTCAAATATTTAAAGCATGGTTCAGGTCCTCTGTAGTGCTGGCCCATAATCCTGTCTACCATAGCTACTGAAAATACTTAAATGCTTTAGGATTTTTATGCCTTCTTGCCTGAAGGTGGGAACGAGACAAGAATAAAAATCTGACAAGCCGCAGTAACACACAAACTGATTCAAACTCTGCTTACAGCACAGAACGCTTCTCAAAAACAAACAAAAAAACCCCACAAATACACAGAAGCTTCCAGTGAAGGTAAAAAGTATTTGTTTTTTAATATGCACTTAAGTCACAGTACCTGTTTTGAGATCATTACACCAGGGAACAATTTATTGTATTCTCAAAGTATTTAACAAGTGCCCATCTATACACTGAAGCAGCAGATACTGAAGGAACCCAAACCCTGTGGTTTCAAAGCAAAAATAAAGCCAGTGACCAACATTCTTTCCATCCATCTTTATCATCAGTTGCACAACACACCATTTTTAAAAATGCAAAAACAATCACGATAAGTAAATGAAATCAAAGATGCGCATTTCAACAGTTTTCTGGCAGTCGTGATCGGATGCCAGTAGTAAAATGCAACCATAATCTAATAAGACCATTTGAAATTATTTTAGAAATTCTAGATTTAGGCCATTTTCAATGTCCTGTATCACAAAAAAAAAAAAAAAATCTTTAAGGAAAATCAATCATTTAATGCAGTTTCTACTAATAGAACAGAATACATTCAAAAAGAGCAGCTATTGACAGAACATACTGAAATGGAGACAGACCTGGTGTGCCAGTGGAATTTTAGTTGAAAGCTATGTATTTCAAGACATTATTCAAGTCAAAACTCAAGGAAAACTTGAGGGTAAAAAACAGCTGTGAAAGTATTAACTGTGTGTGATAGCAGGTTATACAGTACATACACACATTCTTCCTGCAGTACTCATTTGCAAGGCTGTAGCTCTGAGATTTCTCCTTCGGCAATAAATTATTTATTATGATACAGTGCACAGAACATGGTGAAACATTTCCTCACTACTCAGAAGACAGATATACTGTAAAAGTCCATGTCTCTGAAAATGAGAAATGGAGACAACAGCCTCCCTTGCATCTTCATTAGCTAGATCCCTTCTCCTCTTTGGCAGCAGGTGCCTCTTCAGAAGTAGCTTCCAAATCTTTGCTGGACTTCTCTTCATTTTCATCCTCTTGAGGGTAAAGATCTGGGTATTTTTGCATGCATTCCTGCATGGCACGGAATTGGTCCACACAGTCTGATCCCTTTATTTCTTCTGTGCTATAGTGGAAACAAGAAAAGGCTGACTTGAACTGTTCCCCGCAGGGACCACTAGCCATTCCACCCAGACATGGGCAATTCCAATTGATATCTCCATTGGGCAATATCAATCCTGAACAAACAAGAGAGAAGAAAAGTTAAGCACTCCTTCCAAAAATTGATTTAATCAGTGACAGGTCCTAGGCTGCAGTACTAATAATGCCATATTAGTTCTGTAGCTTCAACGGTGATAAACTTTCACTTCCCAGCCACTCTGTTTCTCTCTCTGATCTGTATAATCCTTTACTGAACACAAGTAAGATTAGATCTCTATCCATCTCTGAATTAAGTCTCTCCCTAGACTACAGGTCACTAAAAATAGTCTAAGGGAACTGCAAAACACATAGAAGTCAAGTCAATCCACATGCCAGACTGTCAGGGGAGCAAGTAAGCATTAAAATCATGCCATACAAGTAATAAGAATTTAAAGTAAGTCTAGAAATCTTTTAAATCAAGTTGAACGGATGAATTTTTCTTGGTTTTTAATGAACTTTGAAACACTAACTCACAATTTCCCCCTTCAAATTTGAACGGGAAGACCACAATTACAAAAATAAAAATCAGGATACTTTTAAAACACAGATTAAGTCACGTGCCACAGAACACAAGGAGCAGTGAAAGCATGCCAGCCTGTCTGGTTCCCAGAAAACAAACTGCACTTCAGATCACAAATGAAAGGGAGTTCAGATTTACTTGACTCTAAACTGGAACAGCTTCTGCTTTGGAACAGTTAAAGCCACTACAGAAATACTTCACTGATGAAATGGCAAGGTGAAGATTTAAGGGTGTATGTTCTTTGAGATACCAACTGATTTGCACAATGAAGGTCTAGCAGCAAGCCAGAGAAGTTCTTTCTCTAAGTTTTAGAAATTCCATGTAACATAGTTGGTCATATGGGCTTCTGGAGTCTCTAAGAGATTTCTTCAAGGCAATGCATCTCCATTTCCTTTCTCTGTCCTGTATGTACATATATGCAAGTATATTCATCTGTGAAGAACAAGAGAAATACTGAGCTATGATTCAAGCTGGTTTCTTCTCCACTTGAACAGCTAACTCTCCTCCTCTTTTGCAGACTTTCCTAACTTCCTCTCCAGTTTCTGCAGAAGCTGACAGTATGTGCATAAAACTTAAGTTTGAGCACTCTCCCTTTAGAAGGGGGTATGAAAATACCATTGGCAAAGAAAAAAGTTGCATTAATTCTGATTCAAACATGAAATTATATTTAGGGCCTGATATAACTTGATGTTACCTAAAATACGTGGTCACTGAAATAGAATCAGTTTCAGATGTTATATGCACAGAAATCATGCTTTAAAAAAATCAAAGCAAAAATACAGATGAATAAAGCAAGCATTTCCTCATTCACAATCACAGCAGAGTTCACACGTCAATGAGTAAGTGTATCAGCCAGCTTAGAACACAATTAAATCGGAAGCAGATTTCAGCCATCACTCTCCCTGAAACGCAAGCCTGCAACAAACAGGATTACTATTTTAAAGTAAAACTGACTAAAAACTACTTTGAAATGCAGCCTGAACCTTATTGATTCGGTGGGTTGTAATCTACTGGAGCCTGCACTTGAGGAAGCAAAAACAACCCTGTTTACATCATAGCAGATCAAGGCTTGTGTTAACAATCGATTGCTGACATCACACAGCCTAATCCCTCCGGGCTCATGGAATCTGGTAATATCATGGATGGAGGCAGGTCCATCTGCATCTTTGTCAACACTTGTCTTTGTACTCGCTTTAATGAAGTCTCACTGTTGTTCCGAGAAAAGTTTCTTTCCTGTTATATGACAAACACTTCAGTAACAACTTTATCTGCCAGTGATTCACAGTGTAAGATGACAGACACATGGGAAGCACAGATGAAAAAGACATCACCAGTCATACAAACAGTCCTGTACATCTGATCACTCATCAAGTTACTTCTTAAAAGAAGTACAGGGTTTGCTTCATCAGTCCCCTGTAGAAACCACATTAAAACTGTCTCTAAAATAAGATGACAGGAGCAAGTCTGGAAAAACAGAAGGGAAAGACTAGCAACAATCTGTGTCTGAAGTTCAATTCCATAAGCACTTTTAGCCAACTTTCCCATCACAGCTGTAATGCTAATAAAAATTACGTTGCATGCATAAAACTCATCAGTGCCTTCTTCATATAAGCTTAATAAAATAAGAAATTCTTCTAATTGATGGCAGCAAAGATCTCAAAGAAAACCAGGGATGTTTCATGTTTAAATTCCACCATCTGCAACACACAGGACTAGAAACGAGCTTTACAGTAAGAATACTATTTCAAAACTGCTGCAAATGAATTCTTAATTTGTTTCCATCAGCCACAGCTGTCAAAAGTCACATACAGTGAACTGTGAGCTATGCTGCAATATTAAATGCTATCTTTCCTCAGTTTGCCTGCCTTTCCATTTCATATGGCTTTTCTTTCAAAGTTTTTGGCTTAAAGCAAGTCATTAACATTTTGCCTGCCAAAATCTCCTAAGTGATGCAATAACAAAAAATATTGATAGAAATAAGAATACTATACAAATTTCTTTTCTATCAAGGGAAAGAGAACACTAAGTTTTTGTGAATGATCCACTGCCTCATGTACACTACTCAAAGACTAATGTCTGTTAATGTACAGGGAAAGATGAGAACTTTAAAAAGAACCCTAAACTACATGTTTTTCTTGAGTATGAAAAAGGGCCCTACAAAAGATCAAAACCTTAAATAAAAGTTTCAGATGTATTAGAAAAGAATGCAGATTATGGTGGGTCTATATAATTAACCTATTCCTTCCCAGATATGACTGGTCTTTATAGCACAGCAGAGAAGATGAAAAGACTCATTATAGTTAATTATACAACAGAATTTGACCAGTGGAAACCAAGTCCTCATTCAAAGTAGAAGCTAAATTAGAAAAGCCTGCATATTATGTACAGCAAGGCCCTTTCCAATTTTCATTTAAATAAAAGCCACGCAAGCCACAACTGCTGCACTTCAACATATTCCAAACCATCTTGCCCATGTCTTTCCTGCCCACAAATTTCACTCACATTAGATACAGCTACATTCTGTGTATGTCAATGTTTCTCTGTTCTGATCTAATGCACTGGAGCCTTAGGTCATTTATGTGAGTTTTTAAGAGAATCTTTAAAACATGGCAATACCATACCACATGCTAAAAAGCTCTCAACAAACTAACAAACAAAACCCAACAACAGCCCCCCTCCCACTTATTAACAGTATTTAAATATAGTTTAGAGTTTCTCATTTGAATCCCACAGACACACACTGTCACTGTAAGGTGTCCCTGACATACCAAGCTTCTCTCTTTCTCTTTTTTCCTTGTTCTACTGTTGAGGAAGCAAGTGACCTAACATGCTGTAAATGCAGAATTGCTAGGTAAAAAAAAACCCTTTCCTTCTCACCACAGCCTTTCCATATCCAACAAAATACACATAAAACGAATCAATGAATGTGGCATTTAAACAAGGAAGAAGGAGCTCTTTTGACTAGTTTATTGACCAAATAAACTTGGCACAAGACTATATACTTGGGCTATATGCACAACCAGGAAAAGAATCATTTAGGGCAGAGAGGTTGGACAGGAGATAGAAGAAACCCCTCTTAAGAGGTACAAAGAGAATTGTTGGCTATGCTGACATTCCAAATTCTGGTAGGATGTCTCTCTATTATGCTTTGTCCATTGGAGATGGACACCCTTGCCTTTCCTCTTATAAGACAGTGTCAAAACCAGATCTTTGCTATAGGACCAATACAAATCCACGTGCTGCATACATGAATGTACTTAGCTAAAGAGCAGGCCACTTTGTTTAGCTGTACACCACATAAAGTGACTTAACAGTTCAGTGAACAATAAAATCTCCCAAGGGTTTGCATGTTCCCCGGATGTGATATCCAGAAAAAGCATCTTTGCTTTATTTTTCAAGCACTCTCCAGTTTTTCAGAAGCAGTAAGCCACAGAAAAGGAATGGGGAACTTAATTCTACCACCTGATCATTAGAGGCTGTTAACTCTTAACAGACCAACACTGGATTTTAAACTTGCCTGAGACAGGAGTTAAAAACTCAGATATTGTTTCATTTCCACATATAATGCTGACAGAAACAAAGCAGTCCTCAAAATAAGCTCTCTTCAGACACTGTATTTCAGCTAAGGATGAACTGCTTTGGGTGAATCATTTGTAGGTTCCATCTTCCATTCTGGTCAAGGCAGTAACACATACAAGTGTCACATTGATTTTATTGCCTGCAGGGGTCTTTATTCAAAATCTTTAGAGGCTGAAGCACCATTTCCATGGTCAAGGTGATGATAAACACCAAAGCATAGACTGTTTCCACCAAATAGGCAGTCTGGGTGTTGATCCTTAGCCAGCAAAGCAACCTACCTGAAAACGCAACGTAGAAGAATTCCTGAAAGACACTAAACTGAAGTTTTTAATCACCCTTCTGAAACTGAATTTCTCTCACTGTTCTAATTTGGATCATTATAACACTGCACAGACTAATCACTGCTGATGAGCAAAACTTTTAGATATATAATTGACTACATACAGTTGTAATAAGGCCAAAATTGGCAGATAAATGCAAAATCACTTCAACACAAATCTATGTATGAAAAAATTATTTTAATGACTTAGGAAGATCTGATTGAAGTTACACGACATACTGTATCAGTTAACAGAGAGACCCTGTGTGCTCCAGCTGCTAAACTGTGCTTAAATGCTGCCCTCTAAAGGTCTTAGAGACACTGGCATAACTTTCACTTTCTGACAAAATTTCAAAAAAGGTGAAGAATTTACTTCACTCTCAGGCTGCAAGCAATGAAATCATTTCACACAAAAGAGAAGAGGCTAAAAGGCCTGCAAACATAGAGACAACTATAAAAAAGTTAACCTAAATTCACAGATGCTCATGATAATTATTAATCTAGGGCAAGATTATATAATCATCACTATAGGAAGACTGCTTCTACTGGGTAAATGACAATCTAAAATAAACTCTGTGCAACCAGAATATTATAAGTTCTGGTCTCAGAAATATTTTGCTCTCTTAAATCTCTATTTTCAGGTTAGATCTACTTCAGTTAAGAACTGCACTCTTCACTGAACACTTAGATCCTCTCAAGGCAAGATGATTACAGCTGAAAACTCAGTGAACTTACCTGTCATGTGCCACTGAAAGATATTACTACTAGTTATTGATTATATTACTATGAGTATAGTACAGGATTAACCAGACATAACTGGTACTAAATCGGATATTTAGAGATCACCAAATTAGGCAATTTCAGCTGCACACATGCACGATGACAGTGGTATGTAATTCACTCCAGATTCTCTAAAAACTGTGTCAGTGAAAAAATACCATCATTTTCACTGATTAAGCTCTAACTTTGTTAATAAAAGGAAAAGGTTTTTCTGGGTATTTCTGGCTATTAAGCAAAACTAAACACCAACAACTGATTATTTGAACAGGACACTACAAAAAATCATTACAAGTGTAGGAAAAAAAAACATTGAAAGGAAAGCATGTCATTTGTGATGTTCTAATTTGGAAGCTAAAGCTGCCAAGAGTTTGTGTGTTTATCTACTGCATAACCAGTTGCCCTCAGCCTTTAAAAATTTACAAATGGTTTTTTTCCTAATTCATATAAGGTTTGTTTTGTGTTGTTATTGTTTTTACATGTGATGTGCCACCCTTACTTCCATTCTTCTGCTCACTACTGACCTTGTTCTTCATAAGGGTCATCTGGGTCATCTGCAACCAGCTCAGCACTGCTTGGTGTCTCATGGTCCTCCTTGGTAGCAAATATAATTCTGTCTTTTCCTACCATATAGGAAACAAGAAGCCAAAGTTCAGATAAATATGAGACACAAAGAGAGTCACTTACAAAACTGCCGAACAGCACAAGGTCATGAGATAACTCAGCATGATGCATTAATGTTAACGGTGACTGAATTCTGTTGTACTTCACAGTCATCTTCAATTACTAGTTACTGGTTCAGCGGAACTCATACACTGAAATTTTAGTTTTCTAAAATTCCAATTTTTACAGCAACGTCCTGTAATGGCTGCTGATCACAGTACAGTTCATTGAACCATGAAGTTAAAAAGCTGTTTTAAAACAAGCTCAAACTACTCTCTTACCAGGACTAACACAGATGAAGGGGTTAGACTAAAAAAAGGAAGAGCGATAAATAGGTGTTCAATACTTATTAATAAGTTCTACAGCAGAAAAGAACAGCTACCTGAAACTCTTTTAAATGCACAAATGAGTGTTCATTGAGCAGGAAAAAAATGGTAAATTCCCCAAAAATTCTCCCAGTTCATAAAGGCCACTACAATGAAATTAGAAATTAGTATCTTGTGGCCCCTCCATGTGACCTCAGCCAGGATATGTTCAGTAACTTCCTTTACTTTGCTCAGTAACCAATATGCACTTAAATATGTCTCTCAGAAACAGATCAATCTGAAATCTTTTAAAAAGGGAAACAGTTTTCTGGCAACTCTGCATAGCACTCCAGCAGACTTTAAAATGTGGAATGTTAGTAATTTCTTATATAAAAGGAACCAGAAACACATGAACTCTAACCCCATCACTGCAACTTTGCAGGATTGCATAAGACAACTTAGAGATCTTGAAAAACTAAATAACGCACAGCATAAAGGACAAAAGAGGTCCATAGGTTATAACTACCTCACTACAGTTTATAACCAGCATTCATTGTGCCAAATTCTGCGACTTAAAAACGGCATTTGGAACTGTAGAATGGCTTTTCTTTTTCCAGTTTGAAACTTTACGCTTACCCACTTTGCATTACTTAAGAGATCATGGATACAGATACACATACGTTTATATAGAGACACATACACGTGTCCCATTATAAAAAGTGGTCGAGCCTTACAAATACCACAACCCGTACATGACACAGAAACATGAAGTTTGCACTCTGCCCTTCGGTACCTTCCAATGCAAGACATTCTATGGTTCTACTACATTTCCTCAAGGGGAAAGCTCGTACCAATAACACTTGGAGAGCGAGGAATCCCTGCCCACCTACCGCGTTTTCCTCAAAAAGGCAAAAACCGACACCTCTGGCCACTAAGCTACGCTAAAATAAAAGCCAAATTTAACCGCAGCGGGCGAGTGCCAAACACGCTGCCTGCGGGGCCGGCCCGAGCGCCCTGCGCGCCCCACGGCCCTGCCGGCCCCACTCACGGCCCCGCCGCGCTTCCCGCGCTCCGTGAGGGCAGGGGCGGCTCTCGCAGCGCTGCCCCCACCGCCACACGGGCCCGCGGGCGGCTCTCGCGTCCCGGCCGCGCCTTCCCCTCCGGGGCCGCGGGGAGCGGGCCGTCCCCCCGCCGCGCCGGCCGCCCCGGGGCGAGCACGGGGGTGACATTGGGAGGACACGCGGGCGCACCTTCCTGCCTGCAGTAGGACATGGCGGAGCCGGCCGGTGCCTTCCCCCGCAGCGCGCCGCGCTCTGGCCCCGCCGCTCCCCTCGGCTCGGCTCCGCTC
>JAWWMP010000023.1:9962327-10168399 GCA_035047865.1 Dendrocincla tyrannina | reverse complement strand
GAGGGCCCCGCCAGGCCCGGCCCCGCCGCGGGCACAGAGGGCGGGGAGGAGGGAAGGAAGGGACGCCCCGTCCCGGCGTGCGGCGCTGCGGGCGGGGAGCGGGGCGGGGCGGCAGAGCCCTGGGGCGCGGCGGGGAGCGGGTGCCGCGGTCTCGGTGTGGTTGGTGGTTCCCGGGCGGGCCGAGGAGCTCAGGATGTCGAGGAACGTAAGTGCTGCTCGGCCTGGGGCCCTGTGCAGGTCGCGGCCCCCTCGGGCATCTCCGGAGGAGCCCCGTCCCCTCCCTGGCTCCATGTGTGTCCTCATCCCAATTTGCATCTTGGTAATCCCCCACAGCCCGCATAGGCACAGATAAACCCCTCTTTCTGGGCTCTTGTGGTGTCGCCTGGCCCTTCCTAGGGCAGCAACAGCGATTTTGGTTTAAGCTTTCGCTTTTTGTTGCCCTGGGTGTAATTATTTTGAAGTGTGCAGGCGCTCTGTTGCTGGTGAGGTGAAGTGTAACTTGTTATTTATAGCGATGTTTCAGCTGGTCTGGAATTCAGGACAATTACTTAATTTGTCATGGCCTGAATGCAGGGTGTGGACACCAAATACAGAATCTGGAGACAGACTGGGGAAAGCTTGAAGGAACATTTTTTTTCCATGTGGCTAGAGTTTTATTTATTGACTGTATTCCTCATATCAAAAGTGTGATGAGTCATTTAGTAAGTGTGGGCAAATTTTGGTCCAAGGCAAGAGGTGGTACTCTGTAGAGCAGCACTATTAACAAAGTAAACAGACTTGTTTTGAAACTGAATGCTTTCCCCTTTCACACCAATATTATTGCATTTTTGGGTTATTTCCAACAGTTCTCTGACAGTGGCAGCAGAAAAGAGCATGTTAAAATCACAAGTGAGTCCAAACCAGGGTTCCTGGAGAGGCTCAGTGAGACTTCTGGAGGCATGTTGATGGGACTTGTGACATTTCTTCTGGCTTTCTACCTTCTTTTTACCAATGAAGTAAGTGAAATATTGTCAGTGTTTGTACACAGCTTTATTACTTCATCCATGAGGAGTTTATGTCTGGAGAGCCTCGTGCTTATGCCTGGGATATAACAGAAGAGTGAAATCACAGGGCACAGATAGTATTTCTGTAGAACTGAGTGTGGTAGAGACAGCAGTGACAGGTGAGAGACTGATGCAGAAACAGTCTGTGGTATTACTATAAGGGGGTTGCATGAGCCAGCTATGTGCCAGCCTTCTCTCTTTTCTTGGGATAACAAAGGGCTCTAATTTCTAGTGTTGTTACCATTGTGTTAAAGGAATTCATACCCCCTGTTGCAAAACTAAGAGTGTTAATTTATTCTCAGTGTTATTTTATGTCTTGATTTTAGATTAAAAATATTAAGCAGATTAAAAGAAAAGCACCCTACCATTACAAACATACAGGCTTTGGCAGTTTTGGAGTCGGGGAGTGTAATTTTGTGAATTTTCATCTAAGACTTCCTTTTATACCTCTGCAAGAGGAAAAATAACTAATCCCAAATTTGATGACTTTGCAAAAAAAAGGACACCATGACATGATGGTAATGTAGAGAAAACTTCTGCCAAGAAGTCTCATGGGTCTGTGAAAAACAGACCATAATTTGTATAACTTTTGCAGTTACTCATGAACGATGAACAACGTAAGAGATGAGGAGCTTTGGACTCTTGTAGGAATAATTTTTGTCTATTTGAGAAGCTTCATCAATGTCAATGGTCCTGCTGCATGGGTTAGAAGTACTGCCCCAAACTGTGTCAGACACAGAGAGAGTGGAGAAGTACAAGTGTTTTTTGAAAATATGCCTTGAGAATGAATACACAAGCATTCCTTCTGGTCTTCAGTTCACTTGTCTTCTAACCTTTTTTGCAAAGTGTTGTGCCAGTGATTCTCCACAGTTTCATTTTGGTTTTCCTGATTGCAGGGGCGAGCTTTAAGGACAGCCAAATCTCTTGACGAGGGACTTTCTCTTGTGGTCCCTCTTGATAGCATCCACAGTATCTCTCAGCAGAATGAAGGGAGACTGGTGCACTTGTCTGGTGCTCTGAGTACATCTAAGGTAAATAAAATACTACCTTGAAGATACAAGTATTTCAAGCTTGGAGGGAAGGAAAAGTCTTTGCCAATTAAAGTCATGTTTGATAATCAGGAGAAGACGTAGCTTTTCTCTTGTCTGTAAGCATTGCTGGGTATCACCCAACCTTTATACTGTATTCAAATGTTTGTAACATAGTGCTAACTGTGTACAGGGACGTAAATGGGCTTGATAATGAAAATACAGTGTTTGAATTTGTGAGGTACAGCATTTATACTGACTTGTATTTCTTTAACTTTCCCACAGCCTTTGTTTGACCCCAGCTATGGACTCTCCATCCAGGCTGTCAAACTGAAGCGTAATGTGGAAATGTACCAATGGGTAGAATATGAAGATTCCAAGTAAGTGAAAGTAATCTTTAAAAGTAGTTTATGAAGCTCCTGTGTTAGCAGGATCCCATCATGATTTTATTTTCCCCACCCCATACCCAAATCAAAAAAATCCCCAAAATCTCTTTACAGCAGGAGAATTCTAGAGCTCTTGAATTATTTTGGGTTTTTAGAGAATTACTCTAATTTCCATGGAGATGTCTGGTCTCATAGATGGTCAGGGCTGCAGAATTTGCATCTGATAAAATTTGAGTAACATCCAAGTCCTTTTATCAAATGTTTCCACTTCCTGATTTTGTTTAACTTCATTCAGTTTCTTAATTTCTTTGGTATTTCATATGTGTGCAAGTTGAAATACTTATGCAAACCAAGACACAATTTCTTTATTTTTAGAAGACTTTGCTACTTCTTATCCTTAATAACCAAAAGACAACATTAATTTCTAGCTGTGAAAGTAAACTGCAAATTTTAGTTGCTTGAGTAACACTCAGATTAGTCCCTAATAGGCAATATTGCAGTCTTTTTACCTTTTCAAGGCAGTTTACAAAACTGTATTGAGATGTTTATTCTGGTAAAAGTTGCAAGCCAAATAGGGAAACGTTTCTGCTATTACTAGTAATTCGACTGACGGGAGTATGAAAGTTATTAGCTGTTAGGTGGGTCTGACTGCACAGAATTCATGTTTCAAATGTCTTTCATGTCATAAAAATCAGAGGTTGTAAAGGTGTCAAAAATAATTTTTCAGTTTTAGCTTGTATATGGTGCAGCATCTGTTAGAGACTTGATTTAGGTCAGCTTGTCTCACTCTCTTTAATACTGGCTGTCCCTCATTGATCTCATCAACACCTCCTTGTTGGAAACATGAGAATAAAGGGGTTGTGGCTGTTCAGCATTTGTGTAGTTTTCTCCTTGTACAGAAAATCTATGTCTTCAGAACAGGTAGTTCAGAGAAGAGTTAAGTTACGTGTACAGGTAAGTTTGTGTTGCCAGTGATCTGTCTGTGCATTTCATTTGTAGTGTATTCTGCCCTGAGCAGGGGTGTGTGTGCACTGTTTTGGTTCTCATCCCAACCCGTTTTCTGTGCAGGGAATATGAAGAGAATGGTGAGATTAAGAAAGAGACAAAGTATTCATACAGTAAGTTGATCAGCAGAAAGTCCCTTTTTCCTTTATGTATGTAACTTTGGGCTTTTATGTGTGTGTGTTTTGATTTGGGTTTTTTTGTAAAAACTGTATTTCATTCTTGGGAAAGAAAGGAAAAGAATGTGAAAAAATAGGCAAAAATTCTGATTCCTGAACAAATGACAGAGCCTCCTTTCTTGAGATAACTGAGGTGAAAGGAGATGTGCTGTTAGCAAGCAAATACTACAGAAAATCTGAGTCTTGTCTTGGAACCCCTCGAGGTCCAGCGCAACATCCAGGGACACGATGCTCCGGAGATAGAGCCCATAAGGCCCTCAGGAGACAGGAGATGGGCAGAGATGGGAGTATGTTCAAAGATACACCTGAGATGACACTTCAGACATGGAGTAACTGGGTATATGTCAGCTGTGAGCAGCAGAAAATAGACAGGGGAGAGCAGTGCAGCTCCAGCCTGTAAGGGAGCTTGTTGAGAACTTGTTTATGTGTTGATAGCAGCTATTGAAAACCACCAGCACCTTCTGATGTGCACTGTGGCTTTTGCCAAAGGCTTTTTTGGCAGGAGCTGAACTGAGCATGATATTCCGATCTACCCAGGGGCAGGAAAATGCTCTGAGTCATGGTATTTCTGAAGATTGGTCTCTGTGCTTCATTTATCTCTGATTAAAGCACATGGATGTGTAGCGTGGGTGTGCAGCAGTTTCTGGGTGTGATCATAGAAAAATACCCAGTTCAGTGAAGCATTGGACCCTGCAGCAGGGGGTACGTAAGGAGCAAAGCTAGTGGTTCTGAGCTGTGAAAAACAGTGACAGGGAACAAAAAGAAACACCATTTCAAAAACCAGCTGCCTTCTCAAGATTGATGGATTCTGTCCAGTAAATGCCCCTGTATTATTAGCTGTGGTGGCTTAGCCGTGGCTGGTAGCCAAGGAGCCACACAGCTGCTTGCTTGGGAAGAACAGGAGTAGAGAGCTTGTAGGTTGAAGTAAAGATAGGGAGGTGGCTTTCCAATTACCATGATGGGCAAAACAGACTTTACTTAGGGAAATTTAACTTAAATATTTATGTTAATTGATAATAAATAATTACTGATTCGAGTGTTGGCAAAACACATTTGCTCTTACCCTTTCCACTCCAGACTCCCTTTGCCCCCTGCCCCTTGTTGTCACCACAGGTTACACTCAGTCCTTTGATGGGGCAGTGAGTGGTGCAGGGGATGGGGATGGGCTTCCAGTCAGTTTGTGCTGGTTTCTCTCTGCCACTCTTTCCAGCTCTGCTGGAACCAGCAGAGATAATAGCCTTTCCTAACAAAACCAGATTATTCCCAAAGAGTGGAGCCAGGAATCAAAGCCTGATCATGGAAGATGCCAACAGCAAAGCTGAGCAAAGTTGAATTACAACTTTATGCCTAAAATCCCTTTTTTCTCCTAAATCCTACCATTCCGTTTATATATTAGGAGGATGGATCTAAGTATCAGTACAGACTATCACATACTTACCTTGATGTAAACAGTATTACTAGAAGTGTAACTTAGAACTGATTGAGAGGTGTCTTCAGTGACTTAAGATATGAGTGTCTTTTCCTCAACCTTCATATCATTCTATCTATTTAGATACAGAGTGGAAATCAGAAGTTGTGAACAGCAGAAACTTTGATAGAGAAATTGGACACAAAAACCCAAGGTAATGTTCCATCTGGCATGGCCCCTCTGGATTCTGTCACTGAATCTGTTCAAAGATGAAAGCTAAATGACTAATTCTATGACACAGTGAAGTAGATGGAAACCGTTGATCTTCTGGTAGTTGGGAGAATGAAAGCATAAGGAAATTAGCAGTTTAGAGCTGCCTGGTGGACCCAGAATTAAGCTATCCATTGGTAATGGCTGGATATCAAGCTATTATTATATTCCCTTTGGACCAGGAGGTCTCTGTGTGGGAGAACTTGAATGCATTTCTTTCTGGCTTTTATTGTCCTTTAGTGCAGTCTATTACTAATTCTTCCTTTTATTACAAGTAGAGGGTTAGAATAGCAGGTGTCCCCTGAGCTTGTGATGCCACTTGCATGCTGCCTTTTCTAAGCCAACGTTCATGAGCTCACAGGCTTGTTTGTGGCAATTGCCATACAGAGCTTATTTTTTATATCTCTCATCTGCAGCCTTTTATTTACAGTACAAAGTGCCATTTTTAATGCTAAGTTTTAGCTTGCCATTTTCACAGTACCTGCTTGGTTCCTTCGGATGTAGGATGCCTTCTGGCAAAAAACGTTATGTGTGACTGAAAAATAGAGCCAGAGAGGTAGCAGGGCTGGGATTTCAATGAAAGTTGGAATTTTCCAGTATCTCCAGAACTTTGCTTTGGTTCTGTGGGTTCATCCAAATACAGCACCCTTTATTTGGAAGTGGTACTTAAGAAAGGAAAGCAAGATCAATGGGATCTTGATTCTAAGTCCCAACTAGCAGATTTAGTCACAAATTAGCAGTTTAGATAAGAGAAGGTGGAAAAATGGATGCACAGATGACATGCCTGCTTTGTCTCTCCTCCCCATCTACTCTTGTCTGTTAAGGCAAATTCTTCAGGCCTTCTTCTGTAAATACAAATCTCCAATTAAGAGTAAGAAACATCTTTTTATTTAGTGCTGTTGCAGCCCATAATTTTAAAAGTGCTCAGCTAAGAACATTTCATCTGAGTGTATCGGTACAGACCAAGGAGACTGAGCATAGCTGTGGTGGATCCTTGGGTGAGACAGTGTGGTGTATGCAGCCACGCTGAACTTCAGAATTCATGCCTAGCATTAGTGAGACTCTATTTTGAAGTGTGTACTGCATGTCTTCTTTCTGCCTTCCAACTTAGACATTTGTGAAAATAAAATCTGTGGTTTACTGCTGAGGAGATTCCAGTAGTACTGCTTTGAGAATTCATTCAAGTCTAAGTAAAGGATTCCTGAGTTTGGAATTTAATTAACTTAGCTGTGATGTAGAAGTACATTTATATGTAGGTTTATGATCTAGGTTTCTTAATTTAGCAGGTAAGAGCTAACAGTTAACAATGGAAGCTGAATAAATTCAGGCTAGAAACATTTGCATTTCTAAGTGCAGTTAAATGTTGCAGGAATTCATCCAGGAATATGATTAATTCATTGCCACTCAAAACCTCTGTATCACCACTGAACAGCTTCCAAGGAGCTGAACTGCATGTCAGCCCATTGTAGGTTCTGCACAGAAAAAAATGGTGAAATCCCAAGTTGTGAATGGTAAGTCAGGCCAGGGAATGAGACAGTCATATCCTATCTTTACTTGTTTTAATGGCTTGCACACTCTGTAGTCTTGCACACTATGTTTCTTGATGGATTTGTTTTCACATCAAGACAGTCATTTAGCTCTGTGAGTTTCTCCTGATGTTTGCCATAGTACCTTTTCTGTGCTGTATATTACATCCTGCAAAATAAGAGTTTGATCATAATTCTGGGACTAATCAGGGACTTTCTCTGTTCCTTAGTGCCATGGCTGTGGAGTCTTTCACTGCTGTTTCTCCTAACGTCCAGGTTGGCAGCTTTGTTCTTTCCAAGGGTAAGGATTGCTCTGTACTGGCTTTGTGTCTGCTGTTGCGTCAGCAATGGACTTTGGTTCTTTCCACAGTAACTGTCATGTCAAGTGATAATCAGGAAGGCAGCCAGCAAGTTGGCTGTTCCAGGTTAGACACTGGACCTCAGCTTGATGCTTTATTCTCCTCAGGTCTCGTGGATAAAATTGATGACTTCAAGCGGTTGAGCTTATCAAACCTTGAGGATCCACATGCTGATGTTACCCGAGGAGGAGATTACTTTTATCACAGCGAGAACCCCAGGCGTCCAGAAGTAAGATGAGAAAGATAAACCAAAGCAGTGATTACTCTTACATGAAAAAGAAACTGGAGCATGTCCCTTTTCTATGTAAATACATAGAAAATTGAGTGCAGACCATTACATAGGATGACTCCCTTATTGCAGTCCTTCAGCATGAATTCTCTTGCAGGAAGCTTCTCATCCTGCTTCTTTGTCTTCTGTTTTCTTGAGTCTGCCATGCTTTTAAAGGGATGGTGCTGGGAGGTGGATTCTACCTCTGCCTTGCTGAAAGCAGTACAATGGAATAGCTTGTTGTCAGCTTGTGCTGCCTGCCCTGCTCTGCCAAAAGATGAGATGATAAGGGATGAGCAAAGCATATAATTGGCGTTAATGTGCTCCTGCAGCTAAATCAGAGGGGGCTTTGCAAAACAGCCTTTGAGTTCTGCTGTTTCGGCTGTCAACTATCCCCGAAAAAGTGCAGCTTGGAAATCATTCTGGATATCCTCTGGCTTGATATAATCGTTCAGTAAAAGTGTTAATGCATACAGGGTGTGCCCATGCTGAGCTGTCTTTCCTATGATTCTCCTTTGTAAAACAACTTTTCTTGACTTCCAGTCTTTTCTTGTTTGTAGGTGGGAGACCTTCGTGTCTCGTTCTTCTATGCAGGTCTGAGTGGAGATGATCCCCATTTGGGCTCTGCTGACAAGGTGAGTCTTCAGCTGTTTCTGTGTTTTGCCAACTCTGTTCCCAACTCAGTAACCAGTAAATATTTTCCCCTCTGTTCCAAGGTGACTGTGATTGCTCGCCAGCGAGGTGATCAGCTGGTTCCATACCACACCAAGTCTGGAGATGTCCTAGAGATTCTGCACCCTGGCGATCTCTCTGTGGAGGTGAGATACCACACTGTACTAGTGAAGGGTTAAAACTGGAGATGGGAGTGCAGAAGCAGCAGAGGAGTAAACTCTCATTCTCCTTTAGACGTGCTCTAGAAGAGGAGATACTCAGTGTAAAGGTTGGCTTTTCTCTCTCCTTTCTCTAGGACATGTTGTAGCCCATGTTAGCCTTCCAGGTTTCTGCATGTTCTGTGTGTTGCAGAAAATGCCAGTAGCAGTCCATAATTTGGCCATAATAATTTCTGATTTTTTTTTAAATCCCCTCGTGATGCTTTTGAACATCCTTTGCTGTAAAGACTGCTTCTGTGCCTTCTCATTTTGCTTTTATTTGCTCCGTGGTAATTTCCTGCTTACACGTTCAAGCACATGCTTTGAGAAGGTCACATGTAAAAATAGTAAAAATCAGGGTTTAATTAAATAAATTATAGGAGCTATTCTCTCTTCAGCTCCTAATAACAGGAGTTTAGGATTGTTTGAAGTGTTTATTGCAATTCTGGCTGAGAAAGAACCTTCAGGCAGAGCATTATGCTCCAATAAATCCTGCATGCTCCAGCAATTTGGTGATTCATTTACTCCTTTTAGTAGGTTTGTTTCCATTAATGATTGTTTCACGCCCTGCTTCAAAAAAACCCGCATGTCAAGAGTTTATAGGAGCTCCCAAAAGCAGTTATAGAAGCTTTTGTTTTGACTTGAAGGAGTAGCACTAGAATCAGCTCTCTGCTGTGAGCTCTGAATCTTCATTAGAAGGAATTTTCGTTTATTGAAAATTAACTCACTACAAATGAGTAATTTGTAGAGTAATTTTAAGTACAAGTAATCAGTCATACACGTCTTTTCCCACTTAGTACTTTATTATGTCCCACCATCTTCATGTGAATGTTTTGTAGAGCCAGAGTGTCACACAGCCCATTTTGAAAAAAATCTTACTCAGAACTCTTGCAAATACATGCTTTGCTTTGCCTGATGGAGTGCACACACCTTTTACCTTTTCTTCCCTGCATCCTGCTCTCTTTCACACACCTTTCCTTCAGCCATCAGTGGATATTGTTGCCTTTTCTCTCTTCCTCTAAGCACAGTGAGGTCAGATCCTTCTGTCTTTAGTACAGTTACTTATTGATATCTTATTTTCCACAGTAATGTTGAATGTATCAAAGTACTGCAAAACCTGTGTGCTCTCTGCTTGTGGTTAGTGTCAAATGGTGCTTGTTAGGCTTTTAATTTAGGAAAAAATTCAGCTTTCCTTGTGCTGCACTATACAATGTTGCTGTGCACTGCCATCCTGCACCAACAGACGCTGTGGAATGAGCTACAATGTACCTTCTACAAGAGAAATTGTACTCGTAAAATGCTGTTGGCTCTGATTTGTTCATAATACTGTAATTCAGAGGATCTTGAAAGAAATAAAATAACAGGCTGCATTTCATGGTGTTTGTTTTCAGGATGTGTTTCAGAAGGAGCATCACAGTAACACCATGAAGACCTGGGCCCTCCGTGCTGCAGGCTGGCTCTCAATGTTCGTAGGCATCAGCCTAATGACCCGAATCTTTTACACATTAGGTAAGTTTTTTCACAGAAAGGTAAAATTATCTACAAATAAGATTGTCACCTCTAGAGAGTCATCTTTTGCTCCCATATGCAGTTAATTTGGAGAAAAGGAGGAATCTGGTTTAACTCAGATTTGATTTGATCTGAAAGTCACTGTAGGCAACTGCAGGTAAACAGGATCCCAAAATCATTGCTTTGTGGATATAAAAAACCCCCATGCAAATATCTGTTGCCAGCCTCAGAAGATCCCAGCCCAGTGCTTACCAAAATCAGAAGCCAAAGCACATGGTGGGCTGGTTCTTTCAAATCTAATTCAAGGTGCTGCAATACAATGACTTTCTGCACCAACATACATGACTGGTCCACCCCAACAGGTCCTAATCAGTGTATAGAAATAGGTCTTTGTGTCTGGTTATTCGGCACTATTGTAAACAAACAGCAAAGAAAGTTTTTGTTTATCCTTTTAACATATTAATATTCTGGAATAAAAACAAAAGCAGGACGATGCCTCAAACTTGTATAAATTTCAGACATCAAAGATACCATTTGCTTTGTAGCTGTGAATTTTTTTTCTGATTTATTTATCCATACATGCTGTTGAGAGATTTATTGTTACTAGAAATTAATTTTCGTGCTAGCATCTTGTATCAGTTGTCCTAGACTTGTTCCATAGCTGCAAGGCTATCTGTCTCCTCTGCCTCTCAAGCCTTGGACAAGTCTTCAGACTTCATTTTGAATTACTTCCTGACTGAAGAGAACTGGATAGTCTTGCCTTATATATTTAGCTGCTGCTTAATTATCAGATGCCTTGAGGATGCTGTACTGAAATGCCTTATCCAGTGCTTTTGATAAATAATTTGAGTCTGTCTTTTGATTGCCATAGTTAGTGTGCAGCTCCTAGGCATGAATGAGACTTTCTTTGAAACTCATCTTGTCAACTACTTTATTCCATGTTTAATTCTCTCTGCAGTGGACTGGTTTCCTGTTGTGAGAGATCTGGTTAACATTGGATTAAAAGCCTTTGCCTTCTGCTTAGCCACTTCGCTGTCGCTCCTGACCATCTCCATGGGGTGGCTCTTCTACCGCCCGCTCTGGGCTCTGCTCATCGGGCTGCTCTCTGTGGTTCCCATCGTGGTTGCAAAGTCTCGTGTTCCACCCAAGAAGCAGCAGTGAGAAGAAGGTGGTTGGATCTTGAGCTGAATCCTGGTTAGAAACTTCTCAAGTGCATTTCTGTCCTTGTTCCTGCAGTGTGTTTACAGCAAATCACAGCTCAGCAGTGAGCACCAAGAGCTGGGGAGGGGGCTTGAATGTGGCTGTTGGTACACGTTATCCATAGGGCTACAGGATGCTGTTTGTAGGATGTCAGTGACGTCAGCTTTGGAGAAAAAAGCAATTTGGAGTGTCTGTATTGATGGTAAGTTAGCAAACAAGCAGATTTGTACCTCTTACTGCTTTGTAATTCCCCTGACTGGAGAACTGGCAAGTCCTCTGAGGGTGGGGCCCCTTTTGTGTTTTGGACAGGGTGCCAGCTGGATCCCATGAACCATGGTTAGATATCCTTAGGAAATACATGTACATACCTGTCTCTGACAAACCCTCCCTCTGCTGCCTTTCCCTGTAGCACAGTCAGGTACACTCCTTTAAAGGGCTGATGCATTTGGCAGTGTGTGTGTTCAAAGGGAAAACACAGCTTAGGCAAATTCCACGCAATACTCACGTAAACCGTGTGCTTTTGCACTGGGGATTTTCAAAGGAACTCGGTGTAATGAGTGGCCAGGTTAGCAGTGCTCTGAGGTCAGACGAATTGATCAGAAAGCATTGATTTCCCCCAAATTTTAAAAGTCTCTAAAGTTTTTCTTAGTTACGCATCCAGAATGATAGCCCAGACTATACCATTGCATAAGTATTTCAAAAACTTAACTTAAAATTGCATTTAATACCTGTGCATATAAAACCTGTTACCTTGAAACATTAACTTTTATAATTGAATGTATAGTCTTTAAAATATTTGGGGTTTCCTTGCTGTGTATACTGTTTCTTGAATTTCACTTAGTAAGGACAGTGAACATACTCCATGAAATTAAATAATGGAAACATTTTTGCCTGATTAGTTTTCATAGTTTTTAGTAGCCTAATTAAGATCTGTGTATCATGTTAGAGGAATGCCTTCTTGTAGTGTTGCAGTGGCTCATGTTTACATATTTCTATTGTAACCAGTACTTGAGATTGGAGACACTCTTGTACTGGTTTAAGTCTCTCCACCAGGATGGAGTCTGGCTTACAGATGGACTCCCCTGCACTACTGCATTTTGGGGGTTTCTGTAAGTATACACAATTGAGTACAAAAATGATGTCTTCATTCATGAAATCTATTTATGACCTTCAGAAGAGTGTTCTCTGTACCAAAGAAACTTGACTTGAACATACGTAGAAGAAAATGGTTGTTAGAAATGGTAGTGAAATAGAAATCTGAGTTACAAATCATAAATGTTTTGATTAGTTGTAATTCCTTTATTAATTACTTTAATTCTTTTGGTATTTGAATGTTGTCAGTTCAGTCTCATGGCCCGGTTGTGCTGGTAAAAGCAGGAGCAGTGAGTGAAAGGATACAGGAAGTGTATGTGGGCACGTGCAAGCAGCTGGCCTGTATTAGTGGTACTGCAGCCTTTCTGCTCACCAGCTTGTGCTTCACCAGTAAGAAACTGTTCCACTGCGGGGAGAAAGAGGTTGGACTGCTACTGTTTTACCCATGATGCAGGACACTAACCAGCATTACCATATGAGAGATGAGGATACAATTTTCTACAGAAGTGCTGAGCATTTGTATATTTAATAAAATACAGTTTTCAAAAGGTTGGTCTATAGGCTTCTTGTTTATTAAATTTAAGTAATCCATGTTTTATGTCCAGGAATAGCGTCCAGGTATGTGAGGATTAGTTTGTAGCTTCCACATGAACTATTTTTCCATTGTTGGTTGAGATAAATGCACAGGTGGGTTTTGTTTGTCCTGCAAATATTTCCCCATTTTGGGAAGGGAGTTGTCAATAAGAGCACAGCTGCTCTGTGGTCTGTACCACGGGTGCTGGCCTGCCATGGTTTTACACCCCATTACTGACTATGAAATCAGGGTTCCCCAGGCCAGGCGTGCTGGTGGAGCCAAGGCTCACTTTCACTGCACGTACACAAACTGTTTCTATAGGAACAACCTAAAGCACATTTACTCTTTCATCTTTCCCATGCCTAGGTTGGGAACACCAGCTGCCTGTGTAGCTGAGAAGCAAAATCCTGGCATCTGAAAAAGTTATTGTCTGTTTTACAGCTGATTATAAATAGTCCTTTGGACCCACAGCTTTGTGCATCCCTGGTGTGTGTCCCACGAGAGGAAGCATGGAGTCACTTTGGTACTGGTACCAGCTCCTGCTTTAAGCTGATGAAAAGCTGCTGATACCAGCAGAAGCTGCACCTGGGCCCCCCATTCAGCACACACATCTCGGGGTGTATCCTGCCTGTCAGTGCTAACTCGGCAGGAAATACATCTGCTGGGTCCATTGCACTTTTATTGGTTCCTGCCTAGATACAGAATTGTTCTTGAAGTTTATGTACAGGTTGGATCTACTTCCCAAGCCTCCAACTTAGGTTGGTCTTGATTTATTTAGACTTTGGTAGCAAAAACTAAAAACTCAGAATGAAGGCCCTTACAAGCAGCTGCTTTTGGGACATCCTGGGACCTGGTTTGTGAGGTCTGGAAGTGATTACAGTGTGTTCTTATCCATGGTCATTCCAGGGAAACAGCTGCTTACAGAACAGCAAGCTGGCCAGAAAGGTGTAACAGACAACATATTCTTTTTTCCAAGCTTTATTTTAATCTACAAATACAGTATAAAAATAGATCTTTTCTGAACATAATTACATGTTGCATTTCAATCTTTCCTGTGACAATGTCCAGCAATGACTAAATTATTTTCTCCTCTATTTCTGAAGAGACAGTGTCAGTGAAATTTAGATATATAACACTGCAAAACAAATCAGTATTTCTACTACAAAGTGCAGGAATAGCTTGTGTCAATTTAACATTCCTCTCCCAACAGTTTTTTAATGCTGTGGTACTGGATAAAAAGAACTCTCTGGTTTCAGTGTATTTTGTTTGTGACAGTGATATTCAGCCAGTTTTACATGTTTTGCCCTAAAATCTTGCAAAGAAACAGAAGCAGATACGTATATATTCAAATTACTTAAGGCATATTGAACCTTAAATCTGAAATGAGGACAGGGCTTCTACCTTCCAAAGCACAAGATTTCTGAAAGTAAAGGAAGATGGTAGGCTGAAAAGCCAAATCTGAGTTCATAAAATGCCACTATTCTTTAGAAAGTAAATTTAGATTCCTCCAAATCCTGATTGCCTGTTTCTTTAGACCTTAGAGGAAATATTTCCCCTTCTGTGATTATGAGACAGGAAGGCCAGAACTCTATCTCACCATGGATTTGGATAAGGTATGGATCAACACAGGCATCAGCAGTCCTTTGGCCAGCTCTCCACAGTTAAAGACCATCTGGATACTTTAGTTCTGATCAAGCAGGGAAAAATGAAAAGGAGTGAAAATGGGAAGAGGCTGCTAAATGAAGTAAGTACCTCTGGAAACTGAATTATTAGAGCTGAGTGACACAAAAGAAAGGAAAACCCTCAGAACCACGAAGTGATCTTCTCAGAAGGTACAACTGCATGTCTGCTGCTCCTAAGTCCAAGGATAAAAGAAAGAATCTAATTACCTGTGATATCAAAGGAAATGGGATACTGAATTAGGGTGGTCCCTGACAGCTCAGAAACACAAATGCCCAGGAAGATTAAGTCCCTAACTGGCAAAGGATACTTTTATTGTGACTTCTGTTCTTGCATCTGGAAATGGCAAGGAAAACCTTGTTCTAATCATAGTTTCTCAAAAGGGAATAACTGTGCTTCCTCTCCTTTCTTTTCTCGCTTGCTCTTTCTGGTGGTTTTCTCTTCTTTTTTCTCTAACTGGCGATTTTGGGGCCAAGAAATGGCTACATTCTCCACTGCACTCTCTGAGCTTGGAGCTCCTTCTTCATCAGAAGAGAATCCTGCCCCCTTCCCTGTCTCAGGTGCTGAAGGCTCAGTCTGGAAAAAACAGGCATGAAAATCATTAAGTAGCTCTAGCAATCACTTGTAACTACCCCTTTCTAAAAGGGCTTGTCTGTCACAGTGACACTGAGTGACCTTACAGAAGATGGTTGTTCTGGTTTGGGCTTCTCACTCAAAGTAGCGTGTTTCTATTTCAGGACATCAAACATTCATTCAACAAAAGCAAAATATTTTTAATGATGGACAAATAAAGCCAAACCTGCTTTAAAAAGGTCAGGCTTTTCACTTTTCTCACTGGGGAAAAGATTAAGAACTAAAATATCTGACTTCATGACAAAATAGCATCCCACTCGCATCCCATAAGCTACATGCTTGGCTTGGAGGAATAAATCTAGGAAGGGGGTACATCAAAATACAAAATACCAAAAAATGATACTTTAGGAAAGAATAATCTCTTGTTAAACAATAATGAATCTTTGATGGACATGACCACATTCAATTTTTGGTGTGGTTTTCTTGACTAGTCGCTAGTCACATGCTACCAATCAGAAAGAACATTTTTGAGCAACTGCACTCTGGAAATTCTAGTCTACAGTTGGAAACATAACACATTGGAAAGATTGGAAAAACTTCTGCTGGTAGAAGAGTAACGGCCTGAAAACAAAATCACTAATAGAAATGCAGAATACCTTGATGGAGTAGCGTTTCTTCAGTTTCTCTCTGATAAGAAGTCCTTTTGTCAGCAGCTTCCAGTTTCCCAGAGCTCTCTTCTCACGCTTCTGTGGGGGATTGTTATTGAAACTATTGTAAGTTTCAATGTATTTGTGCCCACAGAAGACCAAAGTTTGAAGATTGTATTTTTTAAACTTCCAACAAAAAAACCCAACACCAACTTAAATGTGTCACAGAAAAAGATTATAGGCCAGTAAATTGAGTGTAAAATGTATGTGTCCAATTATCTGCTAAATACATGAACTGTGGTCACTTTCTAATGCACACACTGGTAAAAATTACACCAGAAGTACATTCAAAACTTTTTAACCTCACCTGTATATTCATTTTTGTTTCCCAGAAGACATGGAAAACTATTCCAGAGTATGCACTGTTTCAAATATTGCTACACACTTCTATTGCATCCCACTGCAGTCTGGACAGTAACTCCAAACCAGGGCTCTTGGGGGTGCAACAAGCCCCTCACAATCACTGTGCAATGTGTTTGTCGCTTACACAACTCGCCCTGTTTGACTGTCCACAGTTTCAATGAAATTCACTTAATAAATGTAACAATAAGGAAGCTGCAAAAATAATTCTCACCTCCTTCTCCTTCTTTTCTATTTCTGCTTGTTCGTTCTCCCAGGCAGCAATGAGAACCTCTTTAAACTCCTCACACACCACGTAGCCATCAGTACTAGGAAGGAGAACACAATCCTCTGTCAGCTACAAGAAAAAAGAGAAGGAGCAAATGCCTGCTGACCCAGCCAACCCAAAAGCTACTGAATACTGACAGAACTGCCTGTCTCAAAAGATATAAGTGTGTAAGTGGTCACATGCACAGGGTACACAACTTCTGCAGGACATCAACATCTGCAGCTGCAACAGATCAGCTTTACATACACTGGGTGTGAGTAGCCGCCATGAAAATCAAATCCAGTGACAGCTTGAGCACAGTCAATGTTCAACTTCCGTGCCACTCTGTTCAGGTTTGGAAGTTGCAGCTGCACACATCCAACAGGCAGCATGGATGGCAGGAAGAGATAGACATTCCCATATTCATTCCGAGGAACCTGTTGCAAAATTAAAGACAGATGGTGATATTTCTGCTTTCTGGAAAGGTGAAAACACCTTCTCCTACTCAAGGACTCTCCCTTCCTTCTGACCTGCTACATTCCACTCCAGTATTCAATTAATATTCACATGACAAGGCACAAGCCTAGATTTTAGCTGCGTGGTTATCTCCTAGATATGTCCTCTGCCCAGACCATGTTACTCAGGCTGTAATGCAGAGAATTAGCAAAACAAACATGGCCTAACAAAGTTAGCTCAACAAAATTACAACTTCAGCAGTCTGCACTGCCAGCACTCATTACCTGTACTAAGGAAAGACAGGTCTCTAGAGTTTTGACCATTTCCTCCTGGGTACAGTTACTCCTGAACTCTTAATGCTGAATCCAGACATTACTGACTCATCTCACATCTGAAAACATGCAACTTCTGGAAAAATAAAGCCTAGAGTTTCATACAAAGCACTTCCTTTAACACCAGCCCTCTGCCTTCCCAGCCACCTTTCCATCCACTGCTATGGGAGGCTGATACTCCTCTGTCTGCCAGCGGCCAAACAGCGCCAGGTCCTCTCGATCCCGGTTTGCCGGCTCCGCAAGGCGCGCCTTCCTCGCCTGGTTGGAAAATCCTTTCACCATCTGCAAAAACAACGGCCAAGCCTGTTACACCACAACAACAAGCTGATGGTGATTTCTTATTTTCCTAGGACATCAAAGTTGGTTCTAGGAGAGTAAAAATGCTATTTCCCAGCTCCAGTATCCATTGCCTATAAATGATAACCCACGGCACCTGTACACAACAGGTAGCCAGATCAGCAGTGCATATAAAACACTAGGATGCCTTTGAAGAAGATGAAAAGGGAGCAGTTCTGCCAGATACCCCTGGGCTGGGGAGAAAGCTGGGCTTTGGGTAGCATTTGGGAACTATAGGCACAGCAGGTGGAGAGATTGACAGTACAGCTACCACAAGCTAAACAAACAAGTGAGAAATCTGCATCTGCTGACAGAAGATAACCAAAACAGAACTAAGCTTGAGCTTTATGGGGGCAGGTGTACTGCACAGGAGGAAGTCAAACCTTCTTACCTTGTAAGGCACTTCTCCAATCCTGACCACTCGAGCTTGCTTCAGCCAAGTGTCCCTGGAGTGCAGCGTGTGTACACAGTCTCTAAAAAGGCCAGAGAGAATCAAACATAAGAGTTCTGAAGTCATCTCTAAGAGATCTTCCAAAATGTTACCATGTCAGGAATAGTAGAAAAGCTGTATCTAAGTGATAGGCAAATGCTGTCTGAGCAGTAAAGTGCCTCACCTGTGTATGCATGTGGCCCAACACTACTGCTGATACCATCACGTAAATTAGCTCTTCAGTTTGTTACAAATGTCACAGACACAGGTAACAGCTCGTGCACAACCCACCTGGAGTAGACAGCCTCTCCCCTGCAGTATCCCAGGATAGCAGCTGACTCAGGATAGATTGCCTGGTATTTCAAGAGGTGCCTCTTCAGTGCATAGAGAGGGTGGTTTTTGTACTCTCCAATTGCTGTTGGTAAAGGCTGATCTTGAAGCTTAACTTGAAACTGTAGGAATTATACAAAGGAGAGTGATTTCACAACTCTTGCACAACTATGATTATAGTATGGATCAAAGGAAAAAAAAGAGAAAACAGAAAAAAACCCAGAAACTTAAATCAGATGAGCCAACAGACCAAAGTATTCTTGTTGCCAATAGGAATGAAGATATGTGTACTCAGAGCCTTGTATTTTGAAGACTCTGGGTAGGGTAATGCTAAACGGTACAGAAACCACATTGTTATGTTGTCAGCATGACTTGTGTAGTACTTTTGCTATGCAAATTTCTCTGAACAGATTCTATTTGATATTATTTTAATCTATCACTGTATATCCTGTTTAAAAAATGCTCAACATTTTAAGCTCAAATACAAACATGGAAGAGATTCCTAAAGATTTTTTGTCTGAATGAAAATCCAAGGACTGGACTCCTGGCATTAAATGCTCTGAACAACCCACTGCCGTTTACCTCATTTTCCTCCTTCTTGTCTCTTTCCACACAGGGACTTTCATATGGCTGCAGCGTTGCTTCCCACCACGCAGGGTCCACGCGGCTCTTCCTTGTTGCTGTCATCCACACTGGATCATACCTTTGTGTCACATCCCTAACGCTCCCGTCATTGTCAAACCCCACAACGTAAAAAAGCGGCTTTGTGGCATGTGTGAAGCACAGCTGGGGCTGGCCAACATTGCCATGAACACAGTCTACACAAACCCATTTGTCCTCAGATTCAAGGAAAACCTCCAGCCACTGGTCTGTGCCCACTGCTTTCCTTACCTCCTGCTGTCCATCATCCTCATCACTAGAAATTATTTTGTTTCTCTTTCTCTGAGCTGGAGGCAAGGCTGGAGCTGTACTTTTTGCTGGCTTAGGCTGAGACTTTGATTCTGAAGTCTCAGTTTTAGGACTTTTTATAGTTGTCGTTTTTGACTTCTGGGAGGCCAGTGAGCTCCTCCGCCTTTTAGAGACAATTTCAAAATCATCAGAGAGATCACTCTCCTCCTCTGAAACCTCGAAGTCTGAAACACTGCCCTCATCACTTCCACTCTCTTCCTTATAACACACTTTGGAGGCCACTCGCCTCCGGCGATCATTCTTGGTCCTGACTGGCACATCTTTTTCTGCTAAACTGCTCTCATTACTTGATTCCTTCTGTTCCTGGCTGCCTTTAGTCAGCTTTGACTTGTGTGTCCTTTTGGTCTGAGCAGTTTTGGGTTTCTTTGGCTCCTTGTTGTCTTCCTCACTCTCTGAGGGTTTCTCATCCTGCTTGGCTTTTTTGCATGGGCATTTTTTTGCCACAACTTTGGGTGCTGTGGCAGAACTCTCCTGTTTCTCAGAGGTGCTGCTGAGTGACAGCCTCTTGGATGAGCTCTTTCCCTGCAAAGAAACAGGCTAGGTCACTTTTATCATCGTGGCTAAGAATATGTTAAAAAAAAGACTGAAATCAGCCTGAGCTTCATGCAGACCAAAGGTTGGCAGGTATGGACGATTTGCAAGTCTTAGGGGCTTGAAAACTTCAGGCAAATGGCTGAAGAGAGGTGTACTCATGCAGTTAAGTCTTTACTAAGTTTTAAAGAAATTTAAAAATCCCTGAAGCATAAGGAGTCTTTGCTGAAACACAAAAATGCGTGGCTTTTTTGAAGGAGGAAACTAAAACCTCAGGGTTTGTATTTTCTGCACCATAGACAGAACCCTGGTTCATGCAGTAAGGGATTCACTTCAAGTTGCAACAGCCTGGAAGTTTTTTTAATCTTATTGAATCAATGACTATTCCTTATTCCACATAAACAACAAAAACTACCTTTGGTCTTGTCTCCTTGAGGGGAACAGGCTGAAAAGACAGCACAAGGCGACATAGAAGCTGTAAAGCTCGCAGAATAATTAAAAATATCTGCAAAACAATTTGAATTGAATTATTTAATCACAGGACTCCAGATAAAAATACAACAAAATAAAAAGCTACAGAATCACCTAAGTGACCAATCTCTTTTTCTCCAAGTCCATCCCTCACACCACTTTGTGTACGACCTGATGCACAGCACTGATCCAGCATTCAAACTCAGCAACCAACTCTGCACTTCCCAGTCTCTTACATGAACCAACTCCTCATCATCCCGTGCAGTGTAGATGGCAAAGCGCTTCTCCAAGGTTGACTGAAGGGGCTCTCCTTTTTCAGTGGAAAGCTCATCGTTTACAGTGAAGGTTCCAACAAACCTGAAATATGAGACACCTACTTATTGTCTAGTACTTGTGACTGTATTCTTACACTTCTGAGTTCACCCTCTCCTTTAAAAAGGACACTCACCCAGGGATTTAAAAGAAAAAGAAATCACTGAAAGATGTTACAGTTACCCCTCTCCCTGAACTCCTGCTCTACATTCTATGTGAGAGCACGATTAGAAGAGTTTTACCATTTCACCAAGTTGGAAAGGTAGAGTAGGTTCACTTTGCCTGCGGGCACTTTGGTGAAGTGCGTAGGGATAACGGAGAGACCAATGGCGAGGAGATCTGGCTGGCTGCAGATCCTGTTCCGATAGAAACCATTCGCTAACAAACACAGGAGGTGAACCTGAGGGAGAAAAGTTTTGAGAGTGAGTTCACAAGAGATTCTTTACTGGTACTTTTGTCCATGGTAAAGATGAGCAGCACTTCACTGCTCCTTTTAACAGAGACGCTCAACAATGAACCCTGCCAAGCATTCATGGGGCAGAAAAGCAGCACTGTCTTCTTCAAAAAACAGGACATCCTTGAAGTCCCTGTCAGTGTCTCCTGCTCTACATGACTGGCAGTTTAACCCTGACAGAATGAAGAGATATATACATCCTACTTACATATGCTTTGGGTTAGAATTTTACTAATGTTTACTAAACTGATGTTTCCAGCTCACAGTTTAGGAGGAGTCTAATGATCATTTGTCAGGACTACAGCCTTTTTATTTTTACGCTTCTAGCCATGGCCCCATATTATTTGATTAAAATTAAGTTTATTCTTTATTATGAATAAGTTCATAAACCTTTATGCTCTGCTTTTTCTCTGCCAGGACTCTCTGTGAAAAATACCTTATGTGTGTCCTCACGAACCTCCTTGCTGAAACGTTTCATCATCCTTCGAAGATACATCTCAAACTCGGCTTTCCTCTTCTCTCTGCAAGTTACAAAAGAAGTGGATGTTGTGGGATTTCTGTGGACCTGCCTTTCCAGACTCCTGAAGTGGATCAGTTCACAAAGAGAATCCATCCCAGAGAATCTTCTGTGCACACTTATGGAAAAGTTTAGTTACTGGCTACCAGGATACATACACATATGGCTGTGAGCTTCACCCGTCTAACTACTGAAAGCTTGGTATACTGAGATGGCCTAAACTCTGTCTAACTTCATGAGCCTACAGTTTCTTATCAGACAGTGTTGGACAGCTCCATATTAAATGTAACTGAATTGCCTGACTTCTAGATTATGGCTGGCATTTCATTCAGATACCAGAAAAAATGGTTTTTCTTTACTGATGAAGGCTTTTAGCTTAGAAGCAGTAGATATACTGGTTGCTCTGTTATGAAGGGTGGCCTGGGACAATGTCTACCCTGTAGGGGCACGAGACATCATCAGCCTTTCTTGGGATAATGCTCCCAGATGCTGAGGGCATTCATATGACCTATCTATTCACAGCTTAGGCATGGGCACACAGAGGCTTCCTCCTGAGCTATTAAGATATTTGAGGTAACACAATGCTAATCACAGCTTTTCTTGAAGAGATCTACCGCTGTCCCTTGATTGGAAACATAGATACTAAAGTACACTTGCTTTTCAAGGAAGCTGAAAAGCCTCCATTTCTGCCAACTTTCACTAAAGATTTTTGGTAAAATTGTCAGTGTAGAAATTGCGCTCTGTCTCATGACCCTGCATCATTCCAACTCAGTGGTCTGCACAAAGTGGGGATTTTCACCCAGAACACAGCAAGTCAATGACAGTCAAGACAGTGTATTTTTAACTTCATCCTTTACCATTCCCTCCACTGCCTCCCAGTTCTTACCTCCTCGCTCTTTTCTTCAGCTGCTCTGGGGTTTCAATCTCTATCTCAACAGGTTTGCTTGGCAGCCCCACTGCCGGGAGAACAGCAGCTTCTTCAAACTTATCTGTGGCAGGTTCCTGGAGTTCTGAAAAAAGAAAAAAATTTACTAAATTATAAGAAAACGTGGAACAGATCCTCAGGGACGACTTACAATGGGATAAGAACCTACATTTTCCTTTCCAAGTACTCAAACAACAACAGAACATCCCCAGCAATTACCAGCTCCTGGATCTTCCATAACACTGTGTGTGCTCAGTTATTTCAAATAAATGTGGGATGCCAGTCACCTGCTGTTGAAGAATCAACTCAAAACAGTTTAATGGCAAGTGACTGTCACACGCAAACTCAATCAGGAGAAAGGTGTATGAAGCAGATGTGCCTTCAAGGGTACTTGTAGAATAGAAAGAGAAAACCTGACAGCTATTCACTTTCAAAGGCATAAATCTGCAGCAGCAAAATAGGAAGATTACGATCATTATCATTCTTAGCACAGTTTGTTGATGGCCACCTAATCAAACAGCTCATTTGGGTTTATCTTCACTTTACTGGGAAGTCACAATTTTCAATCTTCAAACTGACTCATTCTTAGCTGCTCAGTATCAGCCAACACAAGCAGCTGAGAAAGCGCTTTATGCATGGCAGCATAATTTTAATGTCAGCCAACAAATAATCAAATTTAAGGTACTACCATCAGGTCAGTAGCTGTGTGGCTCTTTTTCTTCCTTGGAACCCTTCTAAAATCATTGTGAGGTACAAGCTTTTAAAGATACAGCTATGCACATGCTGCACTCTTTAGGTATACAGAGTATATGTATTTACCTGAATCCAAATGAGATATGGTTCAAAAATCAAATTATATAAAAAAATTGCTTAAATGAATAAACATGCAATTGCTACCTTCCACATCCTCCCATTCATCTTCACTTTCATCATCATCATCATCGTCAGCATTGTCTTCATCCACTTCCTTTTTAACAGGAGATTCTTTCTTCATCTCCTTCTGAGGGGACTTCAGTGAGTCACTGTTAAAATGATCAAAACAGCTTTAGCATCAGGAAATGCAGGTGCTTGTTTATTTAAGAAGAACAAAGACACAAGACGTTAAAAATAGGGAAAGAAATGAAGCATGACTTCTGCATTACTAACAACAGATTCAATATTTGACAATTGCACCACAGACACCTTCTCTGTAGAGCAAATTGTCGCTGCCATAAATAACCACAGGCTCAATGAAGCAACATGTTTTCAGTGTAAACTTAGGTTCCGATTCTGCATGGATGTTGAAGAAGGAAACAACCTAACCATGAGCCATGCCTGAACCTACAAAAGGCCCAGTCCTTTAGAACAGCTTGTACAAACCAGTCCTTGGAGAAATGGTTCACCGAATCATTTGTTCTTACTGAGTACTGAAATCAGAGCTGTTTCTGTTTCCCTACAATAACACCCAAGGCTCTGGCTGGCCAATGAAATCAGACCAAACAGTTTAATTTCTTTTTATTAATTAATTTGGTATAGCAATCTACACATGCAGACTATGCTGATATTATATTTGCAATAGGAAAAACACCAGAGAATGGCGTATTTAAAGATTTCTACCTATCATCCAAACCTCAGGACAACATTTATTCAGGCTGGATTCCATAGTCTCCCTGGTCCCATGTAAAAACTACAGAAAATGAGATAAAATCTATATTTAAACGACTGAATTTGCAAAAGCTCACAAATTTCCTTCCAATGCAGCCTATCTTTCTCAGGACTGACTCTGCAATGAATAAGACAGTACTTCTGTTCAGCTGTGTAACACAAGTGTACTAAACTGGACTGAGAGCCTAAAATACACTGCTCACATGCACATACACAGAACCAGACCCTAAAGAAATGGGATGAAGAGAAAGCCCCCACAGACTAGAATGATTAGTAAACTTACCTGTACGTTTCCTCTTTGTTACAATTCTCTTTATTTCTACCATTCCTTTTATTTTCTTTCATTTGTGACTGTGCCCCTGTTTGTTTTGAAGGTTTGGAGGGTTTTGCTGAGTTGGAAACTCCAGTATCACAATCTTCTGCCTTTCTCCTAGCTGGAGCTTTGGAGTTCTTCTTTATACTGGGCTTTTCCTCTTCGAAATCATCTGCACGAGACAGAAGAAGGGAGGTTATGTTAAAGGATGGGTTTCATCTCCATGGAAATCGGGAACAGAATCTCCATTGACCTCATTAGCGGCAGCTACAGAACTGTGAGCGCTCACAAGGCTATGTCATCACTTGTGAACAAATAGGTAAGATCTGAACAACAAGACTTGTTTAAGGAAAAGACTTACAGCAATGCAATGTACAAGAAGTGCCTAAAGATTCCTGTAGTCCCACCGATGGGGTCGGCTGAAAACCACCAAGCACCGTGCCTGCCGCTCACTAGAACTTATCCCCTTGTGAAGCTGCGAGGTGAGACAACAGCCCGGCCTTTGTGCGCGGCCCGGGGACCGCCGCTTTCTGTGGCACCGATAACACCGCCCACCCCATCACCACCCACCTCTCCAGCCTTCCCCTCACGGCGCCCCCGCTGCCCCCGGCCTGGGGCGGCCCCGAGCCCCGCGATGGCGCAGCGCCCGGCCCGGCTCCGTGCCGCACTCACACTCACAAACATTCACACACACACTCACTCACTCACCCTCACCCTCCTCCTCCTCCTCCCGCAGCCCCCCGGAGCGTCTCTTTCTGGCCGCGGCGGGCCGGGGCGATGCTCTGCGCTTCCTGCCCATGGTGGCCGCAGCAGGGCCCGCCTAATCCTCGGCCTCGGCCTCGGCCCAGCCCGGCGCAGGGGACGGAGGGAGGGGAAGGGGCCGGGCCATAAAGTCTCGCGGGCGGGCGCGGGAAGCGGTTTGAAAGATGGCGGATGAGGTGGACCAGGTGAGGGGATGCGGCGGCTCCCTCGGCTCCCGGTGCCTCCCTCGGCCGGCCCGGCGCAGCCCCCGGGCCGGGGAGCAGCGGCAGCTCTCGGCTCGGCTGCCCGGCAGGGATGGGCTGGGCCGGGCCGGGCCGGCCAGGGCTTCTCCTCGCTCCATGAGGCGCAGCCCCGGGCAGCGCTCCGGGCGGGCACTGAGGTCCTGCTCGGCAGCGCTGGGTACGGGTCTGTCTGCCCCGGGAGCGGCAGGGAGGCTGCGGCGGGCACTGCCCGGGGCTGTGCCGCCCTGAGCAGGGAGGGAGCCCCGGGGATGCACGGAGGAGCATGCCGTGTTTTACCCGCGATCCTCAAGGCACCAAAAGCGGCCTCAGTCCGGTGTGTTGGGGTTCCACGGCAGCCCCGAGGTGCGGCCTGGCTGCTGTGGGGCCGTGTGTGAGCAGGTACGGGCTGCGGGCAGAGCTGCCACCCTGGGCTGGGCTATGGTGCCCTGGCCGTGCCCTGGCACAGGAGTGGTGCTGGTTCACCTGTGGGCTCCCTGCTGCAGCGTGGTGCTGGTAAGAAAAACAGAATCATAGAAGGGACTCTAAGGATCATCTAGGTCCAGCGCCTCTGTGTGTGAGGTATGATTTCCTGCAGCCTGAACTGAAGTCTTCTAACTCATGTTGCTTAGGCTGGTGAATATCCGTTGAGTGGTAAATAGCTGCACTCAGGTTCATCAGGATGTGAAGGAATGGTTTGAACCATTTGCATCTGTGTCTTTATTTCTCTTGTCTTCTGTATCTCACAAACACTGAGGAATGGAAGTGTTCACTACCTTCTTTTGTACAAGTAACTTTTGTTTTGTTTCTTAGCAACAAACAACAAATACTGTAGAGGAACCACTTGACCTCATCAGGCTCAGTCTAGATGAACGAATCTATGTCAAAATGCGTAATGACAGAGAGCTTAGAGGCAGGCTACATGTAAGTAAAACTTTCAGAACTGTGTCATACTCATTCAGCTAAGCACTGGGCAGCCTTTTTTATGTACAGTAGGCTGTTACACATAAGTTTACCTGTAGTATTCAAAAAATTAGTTTGAAACCACAAGTAATTGTATCTCATGGTTCAAAGTGTGAAAGGGGTTTCAGAATGTTAAAAATCATCTTAGTAACAAGACCTGAACATTGTTTCTTACAGAAGTATAATGTAATCGATGGAAAAATCCCTTTGTCTGCTATTAACTGCTTCTCTAGAAAGTCAAGAGATGTATTTTGTTTGTCTTGTCTCCTGAATGATACCAAGCAATTCATTTCACTGCCCATGGCTTGCATTTCTGTCTGTGAAATAAGCAATAATGCTGCAAGCCTCTTCTTGTGATGTACCCTGAGGTGTCTTCAAGGCTGAGATAACAATGAGGTTTTCTTGATCACATGAGTATCGTTTAAGGTGCAGCCTATGAGAGTATGATGGGATATGTGCTCAGCTGGGTTCTCTGCAAATCTCATTTGTGTAAGTACTTTCTTCTGAGATATGTCTCTTGATGAGACAGATTTTTGCTTTCTGTCAAGTCAGTTGTCCTCCCTGAGTGCTGTGCTCTGCTGGGAAAGAGAACCAGTTACCCTGTGTGTTAACTGGGTCTCAACTCCTTTGGAAACACAGAGGTGATGAGAGATCCGTAAGGCACACATGTAGTTTCCAACATACTTTTGAAAGGTTTCTGGAACATGTGTTTGTTTTAAGTTTTTGTAGCACTGTATGAGAAGCAGCTTTCATCTCCTCTAAGTTGTCCCCAGGCAATCAATTCCGGGAGGCTGGACTGACAGCAGAAAATGTGCAGCTGGTTTAACATTAAGGAAGTGTATCTGTCTCTGAGTTCTTGCATGTGTTCTCACATAATGCTTCAGACTTGTTTCCTGCAGGAGTGTTTCAGTAAATGTAAATGTCTTCCCTTTTTTCCTGCTGCAGAGTACCCGTTTTTTTATGTTTGTTCGGAATTGTAACTGGAACTGATACTACTTTGTTTTGATACAGTAATGTATTTTGGTCAAAATGAGATTAAACTACTTATGTCTGAAAGACATGCTAAAATTCTCATTTTAATAAGCTCATGTTTGAATTTGGAAGAAATAATAAACTTAACTTCGTTCCTACAGGCATATGACCAGCACTTAAATATGATTTTGGGAGATGTGGAAGAAACTGTGACTACAATAGAGATTGATGAAGAAACCTATGAAGAGATTTATAAAGTAAGGATTTAGTGTAGTTACCCCCATAGAAATTTTTTTTTTAAACTACACTGTGTTATATTGTTAAAGTACTTTATTGCTGACTTTTTTAAACCAAGCTCTAGCAGAAGATTGGGACAAATTGTTATGAAAGTACACAGGTTATCCAAGACTTGGTGTTACTTGTGTTGATCCCTTCAGCATGTCAGAACATTGTATGTGTGTTGGAGTTGTTTCAGGTGTGTTTTTATTATTGAATTTGCTCATATGCTTAGCAGATTAGTTTTGTAAACTATGCTTTTGTAAATGTAAACTTTTCTTTCCTTCCTCACAGTCTACCAAAAGGAATATTCCCATGCTCTTTGTCAGAGGGGACGGCGTTGTGCTTGTAGCTCCCCCGCTGAGGGTTGGTTGAAGCAGCAAAGAATTTAACCTTGTTGGAAAGTTCCAGACTTTGGACAGTGGTTCATGTTTCAATCATGTGTCTCAAAGTTCTGTATATGTTTTTTATAAGATGTTTTTGTCTGTTCTTTTGGCAAGGGGAAGAAAGAGGAACCAGTTTGTTTGGCAGAAAGTACAATAGTCAATGGAAGCAGTGTAAACGCAACCTGATTTTCTCAGAATTAATGTAGCTGCTGTAAATTGGCTGTCTTGTCACATCAGTGAAAGAATCCCTTGTTTTTTTCATTTTTGGTAATAACACTGTCTTGTTTGTTTGCTTGTTTTCAATAAATTTTGAGTTATCTTTCGGATTTGACTTGTCATGGGGTTTTTTTTTGAGGACTTAAGTTCTTCCGTAGAGCTGGTTCTTTAATAAAGTCATAGTATGGAGCCTCACTTTCTGAGAAAGCAGTAACTTTGGTGTGTTGTTTTAACTTCTGTCCTTACTAATACACAAGTCTTGCAGATTATTGTTTTTGAGGATAACACTACATGAATCAATGGTGCTGTAATTTGTGGCTTTTCTGTGTTTAAATTCTTGATGCATGTCCTTGTAGTCCTGTTCCCAGAATCTGCATGTTTAGGAAAGGAGAGAGTATGTTTCATAGAACCTGAGGGATTTCTCTTCCATTAATTAGTCTACACTCTTTTAGGAGTCTGGTATGGGCCTGTGACATGCTGAAAATTGTGTTCTCTGGAGAAGCAATTCTGGTTTTGGCTTTGACTGGCTTGGGCTTGATCTTGAACTTGCTGCCTGCCACTTTCATGTGTGTGCCACTTGGCTTGCTGATATTCAGAGGTAGCAGTATAATTTACCTTTCCATCTTTTGTACTCCTAATTATCCTTCAGTTTTCTCTTTTTCAAGTTGTGAGGAGATTTTCTGTTTAATCATTTTTGATGAAAACTGTTCTGTTCCTTTTTGTGCTATGATTTTTGTATTGAAGGGCTGACATGCTGCATTCAGTGTCGGTGCATCAAGAACTTCTGCCATGATAAATTTTAGAATTCATACCTGTTAATAATACCTGTAGATTCTCTGAGAACAATAATAGAGATGTGATGTCCACGTTTCCTTTACTTGAGCCATATTTGCCAACGTAACACATTTATCTGTATGTCCAATGTTTTTACATTATAGAGTGCCAGCACAGTTGTAAGCGGTCAGCTCACCTGACACAGCTCACCTACATGAATCCCCTGGAGAAATTTCTAAAACATTGTCTCCTTTGTCACCTTTTGAAGTTTTAAGTAAGAGATTATGCATAGTGGCTGCTGGCTCAATTATTGTCTAATTGATTTCTTGGCTATTTACTGCCTGATTATAAAGATCCATTATTGTTTTTGTCACTAAAATGTCCAGTAGCATCCTTGACCTTCTAATTTGAAATGAGCTATCTAGAGTGCGAGCCAGTCTAAGCTCCTCTAGGACTCACGTGGATTAAAAACAAACAACCAACCCTTCCCAAACAAAACAAAATCCCACTACCCCAAATGAATTCCCAAAAAGCAAAACCAAAAAACACAAACAAAAACCAAAACAACCCCAAACAAACCAAACCCCAAAACATTTAAACTTCTTTGCAGTCTTGTCTGTTTCTTAGTGTTCTTTCTATTCTTTGATTATCTTTTGGCTGTACTAACCCTTTGTCAAGATGTCTGCTCCTTATGAGTTTGAAAAAGGCTTTATTGCTAATTTTCCTCATATTTTTTAAAGATTTCTCAAATGCCTTTTTGTGTTGTCTTATGTTTTTAGTCTGCTAGATTTTTTTAATATTACTCAACTTCATGATTTTTATTTCCAGTAGCTTTATATAGACAATAGTAGCCTTCTGGTCCATTCTAGCTTTGGGACTGTGTCTATTTTATAGATGGCAGGATAATTTCTCCCTTTGTTTTCTTCAAAGAGTTTCTATTCTGCCTACAAACATCTCATTCTCAGCAGCTCTTTTTAAAAAAGATTTTTGTTATGTAATTCCCTCTATCAGAATTAGACCTCTGGTGTCTTACTGCTTTGTGAATGTTTGCTACCTTGAAATTTCTGTGTGGACTCATTGTGAATTTGATTTTTGAATCTCTGACTCCTGTAGGACACTAGGTGGTGCTGCCTTTCCTCAAATTCAGGCTTGGTTGGCTTTGACTGATGTATGTAGCCTGTGTCAACAGGCCCTGTAGTTGTACAATTAGTCATTTGTTTTTAATTAGGATGGCACTTGCTGACAGTTTTAAATTAACTCTGCTGCTCACCCATAAGTAAAAATCAAAATATGTTTTGATGTTTATGTAGGCACAGACCAAGCCCCCACAAGAGTTAAAATAAAGCAGTATTATGAACCTTGCATTGCCGGATTTTATGATGCGCAAGCTTCAGCCTGGCAGCTTTGCCAGGAGTATTAGCTGAAGAATTACACTTTATAGAATAAAGTGTGGTTGACCACTCTCCTGCTAAGCACTGATTGGGGAAAAACAGCACTTGTGTGTGGTACACGAGGCTGCTGCATCCACTGGCCCAGGTTCTTGTTGTATGCTTGGCCAGTACTTTCACTGGAGAAATTCACTGCAGTTAAAAATCAGCAGGGAGAACAGCCTGCACTTAGGTATTTATGTGCATTAAACTCCTGAAGAGAAAAGTGTTTCAGTTAATTTCAAGTCAACAATGTTCCTCCCCTTTTTTGACCCATATAAATAGATTGTGATGCATTCTACATAGTTGAACAAGGTAGAACTTTGTTCTAGGTCATGTAGGGTTTGGGGGGGCTCCTTGAAGTTGAAAGGAGATTATGTTACCTGTTTCATTCCTATTCCACGGCACAGGAAGCCAAGGATTTGTATAACAGGTTATAGGAAGACTTAAGCAGTGTGAGCGGTGTCAGGCTGCTGCCCGGACTTGCGGCTGGAAAAGCAGAACAGTGTTGATTATGTTGGAAGTTCTGCAACAGCGCTGTCTCCTCTTGGTGCTTCCATTCTTGTTCTGTAGGTGTTGGAAGTCTGAAATATTTAAGAGAAGAAAGCTTAAAAGCCCTTGGAATTCTCACTAGACTGTTGAACTGGGAAGGGAATGATTCAGTGCAAGACAACAAATGCTATGCATTGTTTTTTGGACTAATGATGACATGTGCAGAAAATCCCATCAGGCTTATTAAGGTTCAAGGCATTCTTGCCAAGATCATTGATGGACTGAATACATCATTACTGAGGGAGTAGAACTCCTGTGCTTCTAAACAGGAAGCTCCTTTTATATACTAAACAAAAAGAATGGGAAAGAAAAATAGAAAGTTCTACAGAAAACTGAAGCACGGTGTCCAAGCCAGCCTTTTTTGGGGCGAAGAATGGGTGGAAGGAAGAGAATAGATGATGTGGGTTGGAGCGGAAAATAAGAACCGCTGACGGAAAAAGATGTAGTCAGAAACCCTGCTCATGAGTGACTTTTTTCATTGTTACCCAAATTAGTTTGAATGGAAGAAAGGCCCACTCCCAAATTTTGGAAACTTCGTCCAAAAAGCCTATTTAATTTTACAATGGCATTTGAACGGTTTATGATGTGACTGCCTGCAACAGCAGGGGACTGGGCGTGCTGACTGTCTGTGTGGGTGGGCAGACTATTGCAGAAAGTGCTGCATAAACCTTTGGGAGAGCTGGGTAATGACTGATCACGAAGGGGGGTTTTAGCAATGTTTTCTTCTGTGTGGTACATGGTAAACATGGAGATTTACTTCCTCAAGGTGCACATGGAAATCTTCAGAAGAGATCAGAATATTCCAATGCAGGCACATTTTGCAAGTTTCTGTTTGATTTTAAAGTTGAATATTGCTCTAGGTTTTTAGAACCAGTTGTTTAATCAATTTTCTGATGAAAACTTATATTTTATGCACCTGTACTGGCTAAACATGATGCTCTTGGATCAGTCAGTTGGTTCATGTCACCCAAAGCCCACCTCAGAACACAGTTTCTCTCTGCAGTAGGTGATCTAGTGTTCCAGCCTGTTTCTGGATGATTTGAGTAAGGTACTTTCACCAGTGTCTTCAGACTGTTTGACAAGGGGAAGCCTGAATTTCATGAACTCTATTGCAGTAGTCGGTTAATTTTAGCCTCTAAAGGAGAATTTAGTGCTGCAGGCAACCTTTCTCACCACAGTCAGCTGTGGCACAGAAAGGTTGTCACCTTTGTGGGTAAGGGAGGCTGCAAAAGCCTTTCCTAGAACCAACACAGTTTATTATATGATTCACTGTGTAATTGCTGTCTCATAGACCTCACAGTTGTGGCACTTCTAGTAGAGGAAACTTTCATTTGCTCTTCTTGAATCCACTAAACTGTCAGGCATTAAAACGTCCAGTTCTATGTACATCATGGCATCAAACGTGCCTGTCACTGGAGCTTGTCACTTAACACTGATCAGGGTGAAATGCTGCGTAAAACTTTGAGAAAGTCACATAATTCCTTTCCCAGTCTGTTCTATAGACATCACAAAGAACTTTCATGAAAACAAACTATTTCCATTTAAAAAGAAGAAAGAATGCTGATCTAAATATAAATTAAAGCATGTAGAACATTAAGTATAAAGCCTATGGTTGTCATAATTGAATGCATTATTTAATTCTTCAGGAACCTTCAAATTTCAGAGGCAGGGAAAACTTGAAACAAGCAAATGGTGCTCCAAATCTTGATTTTTAAAAAATAACTTCTGCAATAGATGTCTAACTTTTTCACTCATCCTTAGCAGATAATTGCTTTCAGTTGGCTTTTTGTGCTGTAAAAGTGACACTCATTATGTAGAGTGAATTACCTTTCTTGCAGCAGGTACTGTTACTGGTTCATTATGTGCTGTAGGTGGTGTGGTAATGCAGTGTGCTGTAATTTGTTCTGTAGCACCTGTATTTAGTACTTTTAGTAAAATAGTTGCCTCCCCCAAATGCCCAGATGTTGTGTTCCAGTGGTTAGAAGAAAGTTGAGGAAGAAATGAGATATCAACAGATAAAATCTGAGAGCTAATTTGATTTGTTCTATATTTGTAATGCATTCCTCCAACCTAAATTCTTGTTGACTGACGTGCTGCTTATAATGGGCAAGAGATCCAAAGCTCTCCAACAACCCAGGAGGATACACTATAGTTAAATTGAACCCAACTCTTAACATCTTTCTTATACCAAACCTTCTGATCATTATTGCTGCCTGTGGGCGTAATTCAAATATTCAGAGTTGTTTCTGAATTATTGCAGTCCCACCCATAAAGCACAGGCTCCAATTTTAGTACCAGCTCATGTAGACTTTCCTTGTGTTTCAGTGTTAAGCCTTTAGAAGGTCTTTGTCCCGCATTCCCTGAAAACCAACCTAAAGCCAGCAGCTCCCATTCACAATGTCCTGTGGGTGACACAAGATCTCTGTCCTCTCTACTCAATCCTAAAGCCAGCTGTCATTGCTATTATTTCTTTATTGAGACACTCTGATGTCCATACAATGATTTCCCCCTCCCCATCATGTGCAGCCTTCTGAGTTAAGGAGAAACATTTTACATGTGGTGTGAGTGTTGAATATGAAGTTTTCTTTAAATTTCCGCTACTTTTGTTTTCCTCTGGGTTGTCTTTTGGTACTGTTGTCTCATAAACAGGGTACAAGGTTTCATTCTTGTGAAGGGCTCTGACATAGCTGGGGTGAAGCTTTCTGGACAGACATTTCTCCATCTCACTCTGGAACAGACACAGGCAGAAGATGATGTGTAGCTTTTACCTGAATCAATTCTCTGGTTACTTCAGGAAAGAGGAGCAGCTTAAGCCAGCACTGCAACTGGGGGGGCAAATGTTCATTAAAATACTGCTTAAAGTAGCATCAGTGTCTCCTTAGAGGAAATTCCAGAGTCCTCTCTTTAGCTTGTTAGTACTGATAGGAAGTAGGAGTACATACCGGAGAGTTCAGAAGAACTGAATGTGATGGGATTTGTGGTCTCAAAGAATTCCCAGGGATAACATGGAAGGTACGCCCACTCATCACACTTACCCTGTTAAAGGTTTAGATATATTAAAAAAGAAAAAAACCCACTCAGTTAAACATGTGACACTTAAAAGACTGCTCAGTTGAAATTTGAGATGAGCTTCAAGAAGTTGTTTGGGTCTTTTCTTACTTCATCAGAAGATACTCACCCACGTCTTACAAAGCAGAGTTGTGAGATGCCTATACAGAGAGTCTGTAAACAGAGCATGAAAATATATGATGTAAGCAGCCAATTGGCCTCAAGCAATTTTTTCTCTTTCACAGGCTCTGTTGCATAATTGTTCCCTTCAGCCTGGCTCTGGTGCTTATGGGCTGGATGGTTACGTGAGAAACTGATCAGAATGTTTTCTGCTTCTAAGGACTAGGGATTTTTGGGGAAATCTGAAAGTCCTGCATGTAGTAATAGCACCCAGAGAAGCAAGGGTTAATTTTCTAATTCCTTTCATCTGAAGAAAAGACAGCAGGATTTTACAATTAAATGTTTTGTTCAAGATTGCATGCCAAGACCATGGTAGAACTACAAACAGGGCATACTGCTGTCCTCTGGAAAGGGTCTCTTACACCCTAGAGCCCAGTAATGCAGCCTGGGTCATTGAGTAAGTCATTGTTTGCCCCATTATACTGTTAACGTAGAGGAAGCTGTTATCTCCAATACTGAAGGTATTGGAGGAGGAATTAAACCAAACCTACAGGATAAAACTTAGTTCCCTGCAATCCATAATGCAAGTAAAAGTGATTAGTGTTAGCAGAAAATAACTTTCGGTTTCCATGTGGGTATAATATCAAAAAGATGAAATATATTTTTGAGTGTGAATCTTAAAAAGAAAAGGCTCTATGCTGAATAACTCGATCGCTTCTTTCTCTATAGAGAGCTGATAGTGGCTGGTCAGACTGCTGTAAAGTTCAAGTCAACTAAAGGTAACTCAAAAGACAGAATAGTATGATAGCCTAAGAAATGAGATGTTATCCTCAGAAATGGTCCATTTGGGAATGAGAAATTACAAATTTATTCTAGTCCTTTCTTAGTCTGTTACCACAGCTAAATAACTTGGCTGTCATTAGCACAACTGCTATTTGTATAAGGATTTTTGTACTGATAGCTCTGGTTCTACACTAAGCAGTAAACTGACTTGATTGAAACTCTTGGCATGCCAACTCTGTTCTCAGCTATTTCACAGGTGTATTGAGAACTTGTCTGCAATATTTTTTAATAGTAAGATACTGTGTATGGATTAATTATAAATTTCTACTGGCAATTTGAGAAGGTAGGTTATGCTACCAGATTTCTTCATTAGGGTTATACCATGAAATCCCGTAAAGGTGTTACAGATACACAGCTGCAACTTGATTTATCCAAGCTTCAATTTTCTATCACTCCTTACTTAACACTGGGTTATGAGATATAAATTGCCTACCATGAAAATTCCCTTGTTTGTGTGAAATTTTCCATGACCTTATTCCATGCTGTTTTTATCATGTATCTTTACAACCAAGCATATACTTGATTTCTACATGAATTTGGTGAGGTAGGAGGGAAACATACTTGGTTTGTATTTTTTAGTGACTTGTAAATATTAGCTCGGGACATGCATTACATGAGAATGCAGTTCATCAGGAATCAGTAGACTGATGGGTGAATATCTCTACTGTCCATTACTAACTCCTGAACAAGAAGCAGCCCTGTGGGAACCCTGCTGGTTCCAGAAGTTGCCTTTAGGTCTCACCCTCTTGAAATCCAAATTAAGCCCCCCACCTCCCAAATACTTACACAGTGAGCTGTGAGCCTCTTCAGTTGTGGTGTGACAGTGCATCTCACGGAGGGTACAGGTCCTGACATGTGATACGCATTAGGCTGGAGCAAGATGGAGCCCTGCATGTTGAGATCCTGTAGCCTCTGTGGGCTGTACCTCAGGGTGTTGAAGATGAAAGCTTCAACAGTGTGAAGCTCTGCGTGGGCTGTGTTTGGCCCACAGGCTATGTTCACCATCCCTTCTGTTCACTGGAATGTAGAACTTTCCAGCTTAATAGATTGTGTTTGGTTTTTTAACTGTTTAGCAAAATAGTACTTGTAATTTTCTGACCCTAAGTGGGAGTCACTTGAAATGCATTAGTCAAGGCCAAAGGAATTTCCATTTCACCCATGGCTCACACTAACCCCATTCTAAGCTCTTTTATGTTGAGAAACTGTCAACTCAACTGCAGATGAACCATCTTCACTGGCGTGGTGTTGCTCAGATTGATACCAGGCATTTTTCATTTTAGACTTAGGCTTTTACATAGTAACCCTCAATATCCCTTGGGTGCACTTTTACACAAGTGTGAACTCCCCACTTAGCTCTGTGTCTTTGAATTGTGAAGCTGCATTGATAAATCACAGCACCCCAGCTTATTCTCCGTGTCTTCACCAAGGAGACTTAAATTAATTCTGATTGAGTTTTACCTTTTAGAGAAGTGAGGCAAGCAATTGAGAAGAACCTGGCAGCTGGATAAGATAAGCCCTCTAAATAAACCAGAACTCACACTGGATTACAATGTCAAATAATTTTCAACAAGGGCTCAGACCATGAGGTGTGCTTCTGGCAAACTCCACTTCTTCAGCACACTGACAGTGGCTTCATCCTTCTCTCCTGCCCTCTGTGGAGTCTCTCACCATATTTAAGTCCTTTTGAACACAGATGTAAATTCACTTTTAAAAGTCAATGTTTGATAGTCAAAATTGCTGCTGGTTTGGCTGTATGTCTCAGACTAAATGTTCCATTCAAATCTGTAAAGGACAATGTACAGTGTGGGTTTAGAGGAACACAAGCATCTGTCCATCTCTTTATTCCAGGACCAAGAAAATATAAGAAAGCTTGGTCTTGTCCTTAGAGACCATCTACGAAGGTGATGAGGCATAAAAAGCAATCATAATAGAAAATAATCTTAATATGGGATTGTGTGAATGACCAAATGCAATTCTGTGTGCAGTACTTTTGCCTATCTAGCCTTGTAGCCTTAAGGACTTGATGATCCATGAAGGTGGAGTGGTTTTTTTCTGTTTTTCTCTTAGAAATTCTCTGATCAATAGACTTTCCAATAGTTACATCATGGAATGACAAAAATGGTCCTGTTTCCTAAGAAATGTCCCTGGTGGCAAAGTTTTTAAAGGTCTGTGAGTTTCCCTATTGTATTTAATGGGGTATTTGGCTCATAAACACATTAAACAAAGAAACAATAGATCCCTAGGGGAATTTTAAAGGCTGAAGTGTAGGAACTTTAATAATATTATGAAGACCTAACATGTCTGATGTGGGAACTTAAATCTGAGGCAAGAATTATGAAAAGAATGTTCGAAGTGAAAATTTAATTACATGATTTATTGTTAATCATTTATTATTTTATATACAGTGCCAGAGGCACTCCTGGTGCTTTACAGATGATTACAGAATAGCAATTCCCGGATCAAAGATCTTGATCATGCAGTCTTTATTCATGTAAGTATTCCCCATGGTGCCTGATCTTGTTCCCTGTTAAAACTCAATAGTCCCCCCCAACACAACCCATCATAGGCAATTAAAAGAACTTCAGCAAGAGAACACTGATTAATTATCCTCCTCAGATCACTGAATATTTTGGTGCCATATATTGTATGGATAAAAGATATCTATTGTGTTTTAGCAAACCTCACATTTTTCTGCAGCTTTAATTCTTAATTACAGTGTCAGCAAACATTAAGATTATTTCTATGATAGAAGCAGCTTATTTCTGGAAGAAAAAAGTCCACTGGCTTGTCCCCATATGTTTCAGACCCTGTTAAGTTAATGGCGCCAATTTATTTGCATGTAATTTTTCCTTCAGTGACCAGTATAGAAAGTTTCACCTTCAGATGCTGAATGTGAAATACTCCTGCAAGCTATGCAGATGCTGAAATCTCTATTTGCAGAAGGTTCTGCTTTTCTTTGTTTCGTCCTGTGACACTTTGCACTCTACTGGAAATGCCACCAATGAGCAATGCACTTAGATGATTTTTCTAATTCTTCAGCTGAAATGGCTGTTGTTTATCCACTGGGTTGCTGCAGGCAGACACAGAAGTGAACACAGCTTGTGCAGCCATCTTTTGGCTTCTGTCTTTGAGACATAACAGTTCTGGTGAGGAGAGATTGAGGCAATTGTGCGCAGAAGGCAAAGGAGGCTTTTCCCCCTCCATCTGTTACAGGATTTTAAAAAACTTTTTGCAGCCTGCTGTCTCATTGCTCTCAAAGCAGTGGCATGTAGCACACAGAGGTATTTTGATTAGGGATATATGATTATCTACATACCTAAGATTCCAGTGTAGTGATCAGGATTCAGATTTTTATCTAAATATTGTTGGTCCAGACAGTGGGTAGGGAGTATTGGTAGAGGAGGCACTTTGGATGATACCCAACATTGCCTGTTCTTGAAAATACCTTTTTTTATTTTCAAGGTTATGTTAAATCATTATGATTTAAACACTCTGAGCTGTCATACAATTAGCCAGGATGTTAATGAAGTCTAGTACTTTGTGCAGGAACAAGCATTGCTCTGGCCACTGGCTACATGTCACTGACCAATTTTGTGTCTACAGCTGGTAATAGGGAAGCACTTTTTTGTGCAATTCCTAATTATGTTTAGAAACTTACTACCATGAGATAGTGTGAAGGTCAGAAGTCAATGTAGATTAAAAATGAGATTAGGAAAATTTATGGAGGGTAGGTCCATTTGTGACTGTTAAACACAATAGTTCTGGTGTGATCTCAGTGATAAACTGCTGATTGCTGGAGAGTAGGAGGATCTCTCTGGGGAAGAGTTGCTCTATATACACACCCAGTTTCTTATATTCTTTACCTTACTGTTGAAAACAATGCACTGGGCTAAAGAGAGCTGTCAGCTGGCTCAGCATGATTGTTTTTACTTTCTCATGTGTTCCAGGTTCTTGGAAACTTCTGATTTCAGAGTCTAATGGTGTGGCTTGTATCATTATTAATCCTTCTTGTATTGTATTCATAGCCACAAAACCCTTTCTAAACTCCCTAACTCCTGTCTCAGCATGTCTAGGGCTGAATTCTCAAGAAAGGCTGGTCTGTAGTTCCTATCAATTCTACACATAAAATTTGGACTGCCCTGAATCAATCAGCTTCAGAGGGCCTGGAGGTTCACTGCAGTCACTGGTGATTGCTCAGCTTCAGCAGCAAACAAATGCTGATGAACCAACCTTTGCATCTCCCTTCCAGCTCTCTCCCAACTGCTTTGGCAATAAGCAATTTTGATGTACAAAGCTGAAGTCCTGCTATGAAGTGATTTACTTAAGGTACAAGTGAAAGAATTGTGAAGCAGAATTAGAGTTATCTAGACACAGAGTGTTGAGTTTATGGCCAAATAATATAATAGCACTTCTGGAGAGCTTCTAAACCATGTAATATTATATTTAGTATCAGCTTTACTGTCACAGACAGGTTTAGCTGTCATATCGTTGCCTTCCGCACTGACTTTGGCATTTCCTTTTCTTGCACTGTCAGTTCCCAGTCTAACATGTTAGCAAAGACTGCAGCTAACTTTAGTTTGTGTGAATCAAACAAGCTATATTGCATGGAAACTGAACAGGACTACATATATCATGAGACATGTTTTGTGAGACCAGTGAACTCTGTCATAAAAGTGTTGTGAACAGATGGGAATGATAACTGCCTCAGCTCCCATGGCTGCATCCCCCTCTGATCATAAGCCAGAGACCTTATGGTGCAGTCATTTGGGACTGGGATAGACTCATCTCATAGGTCAGATATGTTTTGTAGGCTGTCACTCTCTGATCCAGAGACCAGTGGCACTCAGGTCTGGTCAGAAGGCCTCAAAACATGGTAATCTTTGTTAATTACTCTTGTGCGTATTTTGGTTCTGCTTGAAAACCCAAACTGAGATTGGGATTCCATTGTGTTAGGTGCTGTGCTAACACACACCCCATGTTTCTGTCTATAGTCTGTCTTGAGTTTGGTAAGAAGCATCGAAATGAAATTGGAAATTAAAGGTAAAGAGATTTCTGACAGAAATTGTCTTAGCTCCACTGAAAACAGCATTCTCAAGTTCAGCTTTTTCCCAAAGATATGTTTTCCTGGAGATTGAAAACATTCTCTTCACTTTATGAAACAACTTTAGATATGTTTTTTTATCTGTGATTCCTGATACTGGTACAAAGCGCCACAGCTGAGAAGTTTACTGTAAATGGATGCTTAAGAAATAAGTGACCTCTTGAAGACCTCAGGTTTCAAAGAATTACTCGGAAGTGTCCATACAGGTTAGTGTGACCCACAAAATACCCATCACTCATTTCTTTCTCTGAAACAGCAATGCCTTTGTTTCTCTCTCTTTCTCCTTTTCTCTAACTTGAAAGCAATAACAGGACCTGTGGCTTTGCTCCGTACATGTCACTGCCTGCCAAGAGCAGCAGGCAAGTGAGTAATACTATTCCTCCCTTGAAATTCTTTCCTTGAAGTGAAATTAATGAAGATCTTTACAATGAAGAGAAGAATCCAGTTTTGTGGAGAGGCAAAGGTAGGATTTAGAGTTAGATTGGTTTTCCCCATTTTCAATTGTTTTAACAATAGTGGTGGTGCAAAGCTATAGAAACAATGAGAAAAGGAAAAGAATTATTTAAGTATTGAAAAAATCCTGATCATCTGGCAACTGGCAAATTAGAAGTTGGTAAAGTGAACTTAGACAGGAGAGCATTGTGATCAAAATGGGAAATCCAGTTGTGATAAAAATACCTTTCCAGTCTCTGATGCTGGAATAGTCATTGTATTTGTCATTGTGTAGTTTTTGCACCAAGACCTGAGAGCTTTAGGAACAGGACTTTGTAAAGACCATCAGTTGAAAGAACAAAATCTGTTCACCAGCGAGCTGATTCTTTGAGGCCTGAAGTTAAACATAGGAACAGTCTCTAGAGCAGCAGAGGGGATGAATGGTATAAGGGTTTCCTTTCTCTTTCTTGTGTTTAAGCAGTGCTCACCAGATTTTGGTGGTGCTATCATCAGACAAGCATTCTCTTGTAAAATTGATACCTCCCAGTCTACTACTTATTAGTAATGTAATAGCCATGTTGAAGTCATGGTGGTCTAAGGATAGAATGGAAGCTCAGCATTCTGAGAGAGAGATGAGATCTTTTATTAGATATTTGTATGTACAGTCTGCCTTCTCTGGCAGAGACCTTAAAAGCAGGCAAATTTATAACATAAGCTGATGAATAAAAGGGATGCTTTCTCACCCTAAAACTTGTTCTCTCTGGTCATGGTGCAAGAATGATGGCAGGGTAATGTAAAGAAGAACCTTCCACTATTGTTGTCTGTGCTGTTTGCTGTGTGAATGAACAAAGGTCTTCAATCTCCAGTGCTGTTTTTGCCATGATGAATGCTTTGTAAATGCTGATGGATGGATCAGGGGAGGATAGAAAGATAAAGGTCTGACAGATCTTGCCAGTACTGAATTCATACATGGATCGAAAGAGAAGTGCAATTACCACCCAGATCAAATTCTTTCAAGAGCCAGAGCTGTCTAGACCAACAGCAGATATTTATTTTAAGGGTTGATCTTTGTGGGTTTTATTAGCAATGCTGCCTTCCCTGGGGTAAAAGCAGGGGAGGGAAGAACACAAAATCCTCTTGAGCTTCCATTGTTAAACCAAGCTATGTAAAGCCTACAGGAGAAACCTAAATTCTGAGAGCAAGCTGTATTTTTGTGATGTTCCTTCTGAGATATTCTCTGCTTTAAATTGACTTAAGGAATCAGTGAACAGGCATTTGAAAACTAAATTATGTATTTAGAGTAAAAAGAACTTTATAACTCAAACAAAGGGTACAATAATGAAGTTTTCTCTTCACCTGAGACAATCCTGGACAGTTAATTTTATCAAGAGTCAAAATGTTTATGTAATGAGGTTTGTAGGTTAGCACAAACCTAGATATGACTCTGTTCACCATAACTGCACAGAAGGAAGGAGCTGGACCTGTTCTGCTAATAGTATCACTTTTTTAGCTAATTGGTTAGCCGTTGCTGGGCTCTGACATGCATTGCTTCTGTATTTTGGTTTGTCCCCATGAAACACTTGCACAGAAATCTTCCAAATATAGCAAGCACCAACTTCTTTATGTTCAGCTGGGGAAATTCAGTTGGGGTAAATGAACAATCTGAAGGTAGGTTATGAAATTTTCCAAGTGGACTACTCAAATTGGAAAGCTGAAGAGACAAACTTGAATGTATTGTTAAACAACAAATCTTCTAAAGAGCCTGGAGTGGGATCCTAGCAACAGGATTTCACCACCTCTGAGTGGGTACTAATACTCCTTTTTGCCATCTGGGGAGAAAATAGGCCTGCTTAAGACTTTCAAAGTGTTCTATGGGTTTCACATTTATGGAGGGAAGTGATTCTGCCCTTCTGCTCTGGTGAGACCCCACCTTGAGTGCTGCATCCAAGCTCAAGGGTCCCCAGCACAGGAAGGACATAGACCTGTTGGAGCGAGTCCAGAAGAGGCAACCACATTGATTAGGGGGATGGAGTACCTCTTCTGTGAGGAAAGGATAAGAAAATTGGGATTGTTCAGTCTGGAAAAGAGAAGGCTTCAGGGTGACCTAATTGTGTGCCTCCAATACTATTTACTAGAGCATATAGTGACAGGACAAGGGGGAATGGCTTCAGACTGACAGAGTAGGTTTAGATTAGATATCAGGAAGCTCTTTGCTGTGAGGGTGGTGAGGCCCTGGCACGGGTTGCCCAGGGAAGCTGTGGATGCCCCATCCCTGGAAGTGTTCAAGGCCAGGTTGGACCGGGCTCTGAGCAACCTGGTCTAGCAGAAGGTGTTTGAGTCCATGGCAGGGGCTTTGAAACTAGATGATCTTTAAGGGCCCTTCCAACCCAAACAATTCTATGATTCTATGATCTCTATATAAAACCAGGTTTTATTTCTGCAGAGTTTTGTCTGAACAGGACTGTATGCCCAGCAAAGCCTGAGAACTGCCTATTCACAAGGTACCGAATCCCAGCACTGGAAACTGTGCTTGAACATGTTGAATCACAGACCTCTAGCACTTGCTCTAAAGAACCTTCCAGTTAAGGCAGCAGTAAACATGTTTCTTTCCAGTACCCTGTTCAAAATGTGTTTATGAGGAGGATGAGAACAAGAAGGAAAGAACAGCACAGGATTGCTGTTTGATAGTCACAGCAGTTTAAAAGTGAGAAGAAGCAGGTTGATAGAGCACTAATAACACCAAGGTCATGGCTTTGGTCCCTGTATGGGCCATTCACTTAAGAGCTGGACTCGATGATCCCTGTGCGTCCCTTCCACCTCAGGATATTCTGCCATTCCGTGATGCTCAGTAAGAGGAGCCCTCCGGGCTGCCCTCCACTAGGTGCCGGTGTTGTACCGAGTTAGCGGGGCAGGTCCGTGCCGATGCTCCGGCAGCCCTGGGAGCCTCGCTGGGGACACTGCGAGCAAAAGCAGGACTCAGGCACTCAATACGTGTTTTGCCTGGTGGATTTGCTGTATAACTGTATAGGGGGATGCCGAAAATGAAAAGGCACTCTGGGAAATGCTGCAAATGTGTCGGCTGGTTGATGTGGTATTACACATTGACGGGATTTAGGATCCCACACGCCAGTGGAAATGTCTCTACGAAGAGAATGGATTTTCAGCTTTGCTGTGATACCTGCAGTAGCAGATCAGGGTCCATGGCTGTGTGCAGCTGAGCTCTTCACATCCCTGTGCACATATGTAATGCTATTATTGCTTACTCATGCTTCAGAGACTGACATGAGTTGTCTGTAGTTTTGAAAACACAGAAATTTGCCTCTTAGAGCAGGAATTAGATCTTAAGCAGACATGGCTCTCAGGTATTAGAAAGCAGTATTGCCTGTGTTCTCATATGGGAAATGGGATTCAGTGGCCAGGATTAGGATATTGAACTTTCTGGATGCCAATCCAGTGGGGAGAAGAATAGATTAGAATTGATTTTTTTTTTTCCCCTTCAGTTATGTCAATACTTTTTTCTCTGTTGAACTGTTTCTATCATTTCTGGACAGATAGTGAAGTTTTTATGTAGTAAAACAAGACAAGTGGATCAGGAGCTTCTAACCTCTATCTCAGGACTTAAGAGCAAGCATCCATATAATTTTCTGACTGCTGACAAGTTCATACTGGATAAAAGCAAATGCTTTCAACCATCATAAAACAAAGTTCTTTATAATACAGTGTTGCAGTTGATCTTTCTTGTTGACAGATTCAAGATGTTTGAGATAAATTATTGTATAAAAGGAAATTTTACAGCTTCTTTACATTTTGTTTAAATTTTTAAGAGTAAAGACTGTGAAAGCAGTCCATCAGGAGCAGGTGTGTGTGGAATGGTGAGATTCTGTCTCTGAAACAAGCACTTTCTTACCTCTGTGTAACTCCCAGTGCACAACGACCTGCAGGCAGGTTCTGTTGTTTGTGTAGCTGGAAGTTTAAAAGCCAGAAGCCTGGAGGACAACACAAATATATATCCTTTGTTATGTGAAATGGCACATGGTCTCTTGATTGTCTATGGCTCCACGTGGTACAGCTGAAGCAAATTTCAAGGCAATGCTGGAGGCTGTAGTAGCAGGTGCAGCTGAATGATTTGTCTGCCTTGGAAAGGAGACCTTCTACCTGCACCCTCTGATTTCCTACCTCTTTGAGTCTCTGCTTTTCCAGCATTCCCTGTGGGCAGTGGGATCGCAGGGATGGTGAGTACCTAGCTTCTTGATGTGCCACTCAAGACAAAGCTCAGAATACACTATGATACTCCCGTACCTTTCCCTGTGGCACAGCCGCTCCCATTGCTTTTTGTTGGATTTCCTCTTGTCCACTCTTTCAGTGTGGCTGGAGAGCTCTAGGAGCTGTGCCATGAGAATGCCTGCAAGGCTTCAGAGGTTTCCAGTTCCAACAGGGCTGCATCCATTCCTGCTCCATCCTGACCCTGTTGGGATGCTCTGTGCTCCTGATGTGGTATGTCCTCTGTCCTATCCTTTGACTGTAGTCTCACAGTGAAAAATATATGTTTTGTCCTGTGTTACTGTGGTGCTTAAGAAGACCTGTACTTACATCATGCTTTTTTAATGGTGTTGCTAAACAAGACCCTCTATATTTACCAAGAATAAGTAGAATTTAGTGTCAGGATTAGTACTGCAACATTTCTGAAAGTCAAGATAATGAGGAGGTCCATAGAAACACTCTCCCAGTCTTGGAGAGAACAAATCACAGTAGAGAGCGTGCCAAAGCAGAACCAAGACTTGATTAGCTGTGAAATTTGAGGACATCTGGATCCAGATAAAAAGCCGTGGTCAGCTTTCTTCTCTAATATGAACTGAATCCAGACATTCTTGGACTTTCTCTCAAGCCAGTTCTGGAACCCACCCCCCTCTCTAATTTTTATTGATCTATGTCTCTTTTTGTGTGAAGCTCAATTAAGAGCATTTGGCATTCTCAAAGAGTGGCCAAGCCAAACACTCAAAACTTAGGGAACACAAGAATTTAAGTTGTTGCTACAAATTCACTGGAGCCTTTGTGTCATATGCATTAGGGCATTGTCTTTAATCACAGGCTCACACATACTATTAAATCTCTGCACTGTTTAAAGTGCAGGATGGATATTGCTCACTTAATGAGCAGCTATTTAATATTTTCTTTTATCTTCATTGTTCAGTGTGTACCCCATGGCTTATTTACTGCACACTATTCAAAGCCTGTTCTGAATACAAAATTCTTAATTTCCTTGGGAGCTTTCCTTCAGCAGTCATTGTTACTGTATCTGGGTGCTTCACAGACATGAAATAATCTATTTTCACAACATCTCAATGAAATGAGGGGGTACTGCACCCCTGTTTGGACAGATGGAAAATAGAGATATGAAGATGAAAAGAAAACAGTGCCAAAGGTTTTTTATTGTCTGGGACTTGATTATTTTTTTCCTCTGACTTCATGGCACTGCAAAACATTTTATAAATGCAAAGCATAGTTCCAAACCATTTTAGTTCTAGCTGTGAATGCTCAACAATTTTGCCAATCAGACTCTAAGGTCTCCTGTTGGATCCCTAAGAGGATGACTGACAAGCTGGGAAAATTGGATTAATTGACTTGCTTAGCAACACATACAAACACTGGTAGAGGGCAAGGTGATCTAGTTCTGCAGGAGCAGCATTCATACACCTGTAGAAGAATCCTGGACTGATAAGCAGAAGGAGAAGAAACTGAGTTCCTGTGCTCCCAAATGAATTCCCAAACCCCTTTCCACTGAAACCTGGCAATGAATCTTCTCATGCCTCTGCCTTTGTCACAGCTTCTCATTTACAATCTAACTTCACCCTCTGGAGTCTCATTTCCCTGGTGAGCAAGGTATTTCTAGAAGGCAATTCAAATTAGGAGCTTAGTTTAGTCACCATTACCAGCAATCTAGTGGGACGAGTTTCTCCAGTGACCTCAGAGGGACCTGAAGGACACCATTCTCACTAGGCTGAACTCAGTGTAAATGACCTACATTTTCATCTGTGGTAGCTGCCCTTGAGCCCCACTCAGTGCATTTCCAGCCTCCTGGTCCCAATGGCTGTTTCATCTTCTTCCCCCTCCCTCCATCCACAGTCAACAGCCCTGCACTCAGTTTTTGACTGTCTTCTAGACCTTTGCTCACTGAAGAGTTTCAACCGGTTTCTTTCCCTTCCTGCTAGTCTTGTAGTTCTTACCTTCTGTGTCAGGACAGTTTCACCATCACTATTACTTGTTTGACAGCAAGGTGGCCACTAAAAGCACAGGATCTTCCCCTGCCTTTTAATGTCAGGATGGGTTGGGAATGAGAGTATGCAGGGAAAAGAAAATCAGCTCCAACAACGTTGTCCTGAGTACTGCAAGCTCAGTTCAGAGGTGTGAGAGGGCTGGCACACACATGCCTTTGCCGTGTAGGTGCTGTGGGGGAACAGAGATCTGCAGTGAAAACAGATACTGGGTTTTTCACAAACCTTTACCTAGGACTGCAGATATTTTCCCCTTCAAGAGATATTGATTAAAGTCTGTGAAATACAATTTCTGAGTTCCACAGGAACAGCACAACACAAGTTGAATTATGAAAACTCTCTCTTCTCCTTCAGGATCTTTTCTAAAGTATATAGATTTCCAGCTTGATTTTTTTTCTTTAAATATGGCCAAAATGATGTATTTTTATACAGTTTCATTCTTGGGAAAGGGAGATTGTTGTGGCTAAATTTTTCCTTTAAATAAATAAGTCAGCATAAGAGACACTCAGCATGGAAAATTTCAGAGTGCCTGGCTAAAGGTTGGCAAGATTGCAGCAATTGAAAAGAGGATTTTATAATGAATGGGAAGTGTCAAGCAACCTTTGTAATAATTGATTCTACCAACCCTTGCTTATAACAAGTACAATTATCAAATATTTCAGTAAAACCATCTCTGCCCCAGAAAGAAGTTCCATTTTTGTGCCAAATCCTTCAGGCTTAATATTTTCGTTACTAAAAGGACTGCCAACCTCTAAGTACTTAGAAAGGAATGTTCTATTTAATTCTCATTCATAGGTGTAATTCATGATTAATCTGAACTTTGAGTGCACCTATAAAGGCACTGTTTGTAAGTATTGTACTGTTGGCAACAGTGACTGTAGTAAAACACATCAAGTTAAAGTATTTTCCTAAGATAATCAGAAGATATTAGGCAATTAGAGCAATCCAATCGAGATCAAAATCAGTCGAGATGGTAGGAAGGTGAGGTAAGTGGCACTGCTGTTACCTGTGCAGTGTTTTCCAGAGAAACTGAAAATATCACTCTCCAGTCTTAAATAACACTAATCTGGTGGTGAGAATATTAGCAGTGAAAATGAGCACAGTATATCTGTGGGTAAAGGTTATTGAAAGCTGAGCTATCTTAATTTTGAAGGTGTGTTTGTGTAGGTGATGATGAGTTCTGAGATTGGTTTTTCAGATATAATTCAGAGACCAACTGCAGGGAAACACAAATTACAGTCAGGTGCTGTATTTTGTTAAAATGCACCTCTGTTTTGTAAAGGGGTATGTCAAAATGGGATCTTCCCCCTGAACTCATTTCTGGCCATAGTCAGAGTTGCAGGCTCAGTAAAAAAACCATATTTTTCTGCCTTTTGCCTTGTTCTTCATTTAAAAGCCAAAGCAGTGTAGGGGGAATTGCACAGAATTTCTTCTTTAAAATGCTGCTTATTAAGTTGTGATTGGTTCCACTGAGTTATCAGTGGGGTTTATCTTCAATATATGGATGGCTGTCCTTGAAAATTTTGCTTTGGCCTCTGGAATCTTTCCAGATGTGAAGGACAAAAGGATCAAATCACAGTACAAAAGCTGAACAATTTGAGGAGTGAATTAAAATGCTGATTGTTCAGCATTTGATTTTGAATCTTGGTTTGATCTTTGGGGAAAAAAAAAAAAGAAATGAAAACTGGTAAAGAACAACACACAAGAGGAACTCTGCCTGCAGTTCTTCATTCATAGGTGTAATGCAGACCACATATCTTCACACTTCATCAGATCTTTGACTTATTTTGTTTCTCCATCTTGTGGCAACATGATAAAGTGCCTATATCCCATCAGCTTCCAGCACTGCATATAGCAAGTATGTAGGAAAAGTCAGTTGATGGGGCCAAAGAAAGATCAAACGGAGGCACCCTACAGTAGAATAAAGTGGTAAATTAGGGAAAAAAGGTGGCAACAACCTAAGACCTAGAAATTTACCGAGTTTTTTCCCCACACAATTTATTGTTTTGGACTGGTGTTCCCTCCAGTCAATCTGATGTGCCCAGGTGTCAGTCCTGCAGTCCACATGAGGTTTGCAGCATTAGCAGCTCTGTTGGTGTCCAGGAACTCCAGTATTAAACACCTCTCTTTGATCAGGATTTTCTTAGGAAAATGACTTAATGTTCTGATGAAGGGATGGCTGCATTTTTGTAGAAGATATTCTTCTCACACCAGAACTAACAATTTACCAATAACAGCCTGAACAAATGTTGATTTTTTATTTTTTTTAATTTTATTTAAGTTACCTGAATACTTCTTTTTCTGAAAACAGATACTGTAGATTTTCACTTCAAAGTAGTCATACATGTAAATTCAAGTAAATCTTTTCTTCAGATTTAAGAAAAATTCACACTCCTTTTTGAATTCAGATCTGAAATTTAGGGCTATTTCAGTACCTTGGATCAAACAAACTTTTATCTGACCAGCTTAAAATCTTCAGAAATTGTAGGCAAGGAAATGAATATAGGAGTTCATTTCATGACTCAGATCAATTTTTAGAGGGAATAAAAGCCTTCATTACAATTCAGTTTATGATTTATTTAAGATTTTAATAATAATGAATAACCAAAGAATACAATAGAATACCTCCTGGTTTTCCCTGTGAAAACTGCTTTTTTTTTTTCTTAGTTATTTTCAGACAGTGGCAGTGGCTAACAGAGGCTTTGGGCTGGAGAGTGATTTTTCAGGCACCAAGAGGAGTATTCTCCTAAACTGCTATTTGTTTTCAACACTGTTTGGAAGCAGCTGACAGAAATATTTCAGGTAAATACTGTTTTAAACTAATTTAAATCTCTAGAAATGGTGGCTTTTTTGTCTCTACATACCAATTTCATGTCATCTTCACAAAACATTAACTTCAAACACAATCTTTGTCCCTGAGTTGTACCCCTTTGACATTTTAGTCAGGACTCTTGCATTTTAAGAATACTGTCTCAAAGCATTGGATCCAGCTTCTTTTCATCACATATCATAATGATAATTATTTAAATGTAGGGAAATACTAGTTAAAACCAAAATCAGTGTAATCTTAAGTACTTCATATGTTAAATAAGAGTCAAGAATGTCCCTCTGTAAAAGTATTTAAAACATGCTACTTCAGACATGTCATGTTCTGGTACAAAAGACTTTCTCTTATCCCACTTAGATCATACCTGAAATGAGTACTTTTCACTCACTGAGCCTCAGCCACTTCTTACAGGTGGGTAAAATGGAGGGGTTCCTGACCCTTCATTTAAAGCCTTTTCCATTTGCCTGTGCTGGCTGACAGTGGGTCAATAGAAAAGTCCGAAGGCTACATTTTTTGCTGGAGGAGATTACATCTCCTTTTCAGTGGTACAAAGCATTTAGGGCCAATTCTATTCTCCCAGAGTACAATGGGAGCAACTCCCAATGAGGGGCAATCAGTCCTGGGAATCATTTGCTTCACCAAGTATCTGTTCAAATTGCTCTCTGATGTCTCCAAATATATCCCTCTTTTTCATCACGCTGTTTCTTCTGTTGCCTCAGCACACAGGGTGCTGCAGGGGCAGTACGAGCTCCCTTAAAATACTTGTGATCCTATCACAGCACTGTGTAACTGTGCTAATGTTCTCTTTGGGTAGGGGAGACAGCATATGCTCTTACTGGATATATTCTGTAGCCATATTCATATATATGTGAGATACCTCTGCCCTCTTATTTTATCTTCTTCATTTGCCTGTATTCTGAAGCATCCAAGTGTTCTTAAATATATATTACATCTACATTGCTCTATTTGATTGATAAAAGACACAAAATTGCAGTTCTCAGTGAGGTGCTGGTGGGTAGGAACCCATTTACAATCCCATTTTTATATACACTTGATATCTAAAAAATTGGTAGTATTTAAACCAAATCATTCATCCACAAGCAAGGGAAGGACTTGAGCAATTAATATATCTCCTTGTTCACTCATTTGTGTTTTACAAAAAATAATATTCTTGTTGTTAAAAACGATCATAAAATTGCCTATGAACTCTTAATAATGAAGAAGAGAAACCACCTGATGTTCTTCCTCTGTGGCTGACTCAGCTCTTGAGTGGTCTGTATTACAGATGCTACATTTAAGTTACAATTAGAGGCAATCCAAGGTATACATACTTTCATTTTCAAAAGTGACAAACACCATGTTTTCCTCTTCTAAGCTGATTTTTGAGTCCACGTGACACTTTTAATATTTTCTTCATGGCCATGAACAACCTTGAAATTGTGATTCTTTCTCCACATATTGCTTGTCCCTCTCATGCCTTCTAATATCCTCCCCAAGCCACCAGCTACAGAATTTGGGGTCGGACACTTGACACTGTCCAGAACAGTGTCATGTTCTGTCCATGCCTGGTTTTATCCTAAACTGTAGTCAGTGTAATGTCACCTGGAAACATGCTGCTGGGAAGGGTTTGCAGTGGTATTGAACTTCTATAACTGGTTTATGTTGTTTTGTTATAAATCTACTCTGGATGGCTGTGGGAGGGATTTGTTTTATCTCAAGAACAAATAAAGTACACATCTTTTTAGGGGGAAAGTAAAGACATCACACGGGCAACCTATAACCCATTTAGTGAGGAACAGGATCTCAAACTATTCCAGAAATGCAATGAAATGTTCAGTGAGAACTGAATCCTGGAGCTGCTGAGGGATGCATGTGCATCACTTGCAGCTTACACTTGTATACTCAGCCTGTCCACATTTTAGCTGTGTCTCCACAGAAATAATAATCCTGATGACTTTCAGAGACTTATGGCTTTGAGACGCTCTCTGTAAACAAAAGAAAAACACAGCCAGTCTAGAATGGCCTAAGCCGGATGGAATAAAACAAAGACATCATCAACAGAACAGTACTTTAAAAAATCATTTTGAATAGACTGGAGCGTTAGCCCAGATTTATGGTGATTGTGCCCCTTGAAGCACTTACCAAGTTTATATGCAGTTTGTGTGTGGTTTTTGAATACTCGGCACAAAGTGACATTGAGAGGGGTTTTTTTCACATGCTGTGCTTCTCACGTTAATTCATACTCCCTAGGGCTTCTCACAGAATAATTTCAGATACTTTTAGCTAATACATTCATCTGCATAATATCATCTTTAAGATTTCTCCCTATTAAGTGCGTGATCAGCATGAGCTTTAGGGAAGGTCATTATCTGAACTGTGATCTCAGTGAAGGGGACTAAGGCATTCTCGTGTACATCTTGAAGAGCTCTGCTGCTGCAGTGCTGTGATATTTAAGAAGTGTCTAAGGTACACTTTATGGTGTGAGACAAATTGAATGCCTGAAGGAAGAGAGAGCAAATCAAAGGGTCCAACTGGTACATTCAATGCATAGATCAGGTTGAAACAAAAGGTTACCTAAAGCACATCTATTGGATTTGGAAAACTTTGATTCATGTCTCTGAATGACAGCAAGTCTTTCCCTCACCAGATGTATTACACTAATTATCTTGCTTTTAGAAATAAGTCCTGGCTTGATTTGTCAAAATCCAAGCCTAAGCTGTGCTCTTGATGTTATGCCTAAAGAAATCAACCACCTAATGATGATAAGCTGAGCAGCATTTGGAGATAAGATGACATTACTCAGAGTCACTAAGGTGGACAGTAGCTAACCTGGCTCTGCAGGTGCTTTCTGACAAGGCTTTCTTCCAAAAATGCTAATTTGAAAAGAATCAGCTGGAGTGGATGTGGAAATCAGCACTACCCTGATTAGCTGGTAGCAAAAGTGCTACAGTGCTCGTCTGCAACAGGACTGAGCTAGGATTCAAATCCAATCGGCATAAGGGATTTCAGCTTGGCTTTTTGCTACCACGCTGTAAATCAGTGGTCTCACATGTACACACATGAGTTTTGGCTCAATTTGTATTAAATTACTTACACGAAATAAAAATTCCCAAATAAAAAGACTGGGTCAGAAACTGAGGAAAAAAAATATAGTTGGGATATTTAACTTGAATGACCCAGAGACAAGTCCTAGGCCTGACTTGGGTGGCTAAAGGGCTTGAATTTCTGTTTTCCCTGTTCTTAGTGAGCCCGTAGAGCACTGAGCAGGTGGAGCTTTCTGCTCATTGGTGTTTTTCTTCTTCTCTTGGTCCATAGCCCTGGCTTTTGCAGCTTGTTTTTGAACTCTTACAAAGAGTAGGCTCTTTGAGGTGAAGCTTTGCTTTGCTCCCTTAGTAGGGTGACAGCTACGGTGAGCCCCTGACCCTGATCAGGACCTCTGGCTTAAAATGAAGCTCATTGCCTAAGTGTGTCATTGCCCTCTGGAATCACTTGCCAGCAAACAACCACCTGCCATCAGTAGAGACTTTCAGAGCTATGGATTTGATGGCAGCTTGAGAAGGGTTTGCATATGGACCCAAACACCACCCTTAGGAATATGCACAGTAACAGGCTGAGTGAAACCTTCTGTGAAATAACTGTGAGTTCCAGTGCTCACAGGACTCTGCTCAATACAGGACAACACGTAGTAGGAGCTGTGCAGCTGAGTCAACAGGTAGTTTTTCTGTCCAGATGAACCCTAAAGGACATTAGCCTTAAGGACACAGTAATGTACTGAAATACCCGTCACATGGTGAGGTGTTTTGTTCACCTCGAGAGAAGTCTGTTGATTCTAGGGAAAAAGAGCAGGTTTTATCAGGCTTTTCACTCCGCTGACATATATTTTGTATTTTGAGGCTTAAACAAACGATTCTCCTGCTTCCTGTTCTCCAGGAATCCAAGGCTTTTTACCTAGGACAGGATTATTAAGATCAGGGTTTCATGGAATTGTAGATAACAGGTAGCAATACTGGAGCCAACCCAATACTTTATGTCCTTTCTTCATTTGAAACAGATGGAAACTTCCTACCCATGCCAGCTGTGGTCTCTGCATAGTCACTTCTCATGACATCCTCAGACTGCGCTTTTCAATATATTTAACGTTGTTCTTAAAGCTGCAGCCCCATAACGTGTGTTATTTTTGAATTTCATTTTATTTTCATGGAAGAAAAGTTGCAGAGAAAACTCTAGGAATTAAATCTCCTCGATGGTTTGAGTAACAGCAGATAGAAGAGGGGGGAAAAAACCCACAAAGCATACAAGTAAATCTGAGACTTCCTGGATTTTAACCCCTGCTATTAGTTTTGACAGGTGAAAATTGATTGTACTATAGGGTAGGCTGTTAATTTGAGCCTTCCTTTTGAAAGGCAAGAGGCCAAAGAGGCAAATGAGAAGGCCATCAGCAAGTGTCTTTAAAATTACATTCCAACAGAGAAATGGAAAACTGTAGTGGCAGAAAGTACCAGTCGTAAACAGCACAGGAGAGAGAATGAGGGACTAAAGGCTTCATAGTGAGGGAAAGGATTTCAGTAAGCTGAAAGAATAACAACATAAAAAAGAGAGCAAATTCTAGTATGAAAAATAAGAGATCATTTGTAGTTAACAGCCTGACACTACTATGCTATCAGTGAGGTTGTTGTAGCTCTATTGTGTAAACTACATCCCATACCATTATAAATGTTGTTTTGTAATGGTCGGTATTTTGCCCATTTAGACTGGCACTCATAAAAGACACAAGCCGAAAATGGGAAATTCTTTGGAAAGCTACTCTGAAGGGAGGTGACCTATGGAGACCAACAGCACTTTACTGTGTGAGATATAACAAGAAAATGGTTTCAATGCAAGTCTGCAGGGAGAAGCAACAATGTCCTTTGCACAGAAAAATGATTGCAGTGCAAGTCCACAGAGACCTGTAACAATACTCTTTGGGTGTGAGGTTCTGTGGGAAGTGAGTTTCAGTACCACTCTGCTAGGTTGAATAAGGTCATTAGGTTATGATGAGAAACTTACTTGATGAAGGCTCAAACAATAGCCACAGAACAGACCATCAACATCAGCGAGCTTACATTAGAGGAAGATACCCAGCCTTTCCTGTTCCTTAAGTAGTGGAGGCTCAGATTCAGCCCCCAAAGGAATTGAGCAGATTTTTAGCACTTGGTGATCTCACTGGGCCTCTTGGACGGCTGAGGTGCAGGCAGAGTACTGGATATTGCCTTCTCCTTTTCCTTCCCTGGCCTCTGTGGTGGGGAGTACATGGATCAGTTCTGAGAATTCACATCTATGCTTTTAGGAAGCTACTGACCTGTTTCACTCTGCAAAGCTCAGCGCAAAACAGTCCAAAACGAGGGCATGGGAACAAGCATCTTGTCAGGGAAATTGTTTTGTCTTACTCACTTCCTCTAGGTACAGTTGTAGCAGGCCCAGGGGGGCATACTTGATCCAGATTTGTTTCAACAACTCACGCTGTATTACACAAGTCTGTTGTGTTCCCTGTGTCCAAACATAATCACAGTTTAGGGAAATTTAAGCTCAAGTCATCCTGGCTGTCAACTAACCTTGGGATTTCAACAACTTATAATGTAGTTGAAGTTTGTATTCAAATCTAAATTCAAATCACACTTCCAGCCAAACTATCTCAGCATAAAAGTGCACCAAAACAAGCTTCCCATTTTAAGAAAAAGGGACAATTTCCAGGCAAATGATTCACCTTGAGTCCTGTAAGCACAAATTCTTGGAAGATAGCATTAAGTAACATCCTTAGCAGATGAAGTTATCATGAGACAACTTGAACATTCTTATGTGTTTCCTCTGTGTCATGTATATAGAAATAGCTTTTAACTGCCAAGGTCATCAGCATCCAAGAAATACCATAGATAGGTGGGAACAGGAGGTGTGAATGAGTAGCCTGATTCAGTTATATGTTTTGAGAATATGTTAAAGCCACATTTTATGTAATTTATAAGCAATAATTTCCATTATATGACTGTAAGAAGCTGCTGGAAAACGTAGTCATACTTGTATCAATATGAAGAAAATAGTTACTAATAGAACAATAATTAAAGCATTACTGACTTGCTAGTCTAAGTACAACCATTTCTGAAATTACAGCTCTGCGTGGTCTGACTGTGTTCCCTAAACCATGATCTCTCTGACTGAAGCAATCTTCTTGGTAATTCATTTGTTCACTGGTGCTTTCCCCTGTCATTCCAGAGAGAGACCTAAACTACTTCTAATTTGTCATGAATTTCTGGAAAAAAAATAGCTATGTTCTGGGCAAACGTGATGTCCCTCTTCTAAGTGTTCAGAGCAAAACTAAAGAATTGTTGTGCAGAGGGTCCAGAAAGAGCTATTTGTCTGAAAGGAAGAAACCAACATCTTTGAGACAAATTGTCTCTTTCTTTGGGTCTGTGTCACAACCTGTCTCTCCCATTTCTCTTTTGGCTCAGGAAGATATGTGCTGCAAAGTATAAAGGGAGATCCAACTCTGGAAGGGTATTCAGATGCCAAAATCAGTTTGTGTCCATCTCTGGTTCTCAGGATATGTTGATGTGAAATTGAAGGAAGGCTCTGTGCACTGGTTTGTGGGTTTTTCTGTAACAAACTGCAGAAGCAGTAAATCATATCCAGAAGCACGTAGTCATGGCAAATGACTCAGTTCTGTCTACTAATAAAAGCAGAGGCTTCAGTTCCTGTCTTACAGGGTAGCTGATTGATTTATAACATAACAACTTCTCTTTCAGGCTTCCTAGTATTTGTGTGCAAATAGATTTGGAAATCGAACTGATGAAACCTGAAGATAGGGACCAGATTGTGATCTTAATTGCTTCTGAGAATGGATCTGTTCAGATTTTCTAGATTGTAAAGGCGGAAAAGGCAATTTATAAAATCTTGTAACAATCCAATGGAATTTTTTATTGTTGTTTGAATTAATCATCTGCCTATCGTTAATCTTAATCATTTGGAGAACATGGACAGCCTGTGTCCCATTATCTTCCAGCAGAGCTCCCTGGGCTTTCAAACTTTCACTTAAAAGGGCAAATGAAATCTTATCTGTTGCATTTCCTCACAGTCACATTGGCAAAGGATCTTGGGGATGGTCACAGCATGGTTGGAAGCAACATAAAAGCAGAACCCCCTTATTATTATAGATGCCTTGGTTTTGGATATACCCTCCCAAGATCTTGGACCAGCAGCAGCTTATTCTTGCTTTGATCAGCTTTGAGCTGATTTTTCGCTTCTTGTGTATGGGAAAGAAGCAGCAAATCTGCTTTCCTTGGGGATGTATTGGTGGATACTGCATGTGAGAACCCTGGGAGATTCTCCTCCCATGTATTCTGAGCCACTGGGCCTCATTTACACAAAGAGTCATTCTACACAGAGAAACTACGCAGACTTAACACAATTATTTCCCAAATACCTGCTGTAGATTGGTACAGCTCTGTTACATGGATGTACTTACACTCATTTAGCTTAACTTGGTAATAGACCAAATACAGTGGGTAGAATCTCACTGAAGGAACAAAGCTTCATAAAAAAAAGAAAAATCATCTGTGTATTTTTCTACAACAGTGGAGACTGTAATTCAGTTCCTTGGCCTGGCACATCTTCATCCCAAATTTCTTTGTAATTAATGGAGTCAGTCTGAATTCATATTCAAAGAAGGGCAGAAACAGAATTTAATTCTTTTAGAATTCCTGGGTCTCTGTTGCTTGATTTCCCAGTCTTTTCAGTACATTTGTATTAGTCTCTGGTCTTAAATTCTTTATTGCTCTCTATTTTATTACCCAGTTAGCCCATCATATTACAACACAGTATATTGGGAAACTGTTAATGCAACTTTCTATTACTAATGAGAGAAGCAAATGAAGCATTAATTATATTTGTTAGTCAAAGAAGAGGGAACAGAGGTAAATCAACTTGCACTGCAGCAAGGTAATTTAAACATGAGGTAAACCTGATGTGCACTTAAGTTGTGTATCCACATGACTAGGAGCAATATGGAATCAGCATAACAGGAGATCAGAGATTGACTAAACACCTGCACGATAAAGAAATACATTGTGCTGTGCATGATGAAGTACTCTGGACTAGATTACAAGCTAATATTTCAGTTCACTTTATATGATCTTATGTTCATTCCTCTGTAAAATGAAATATCCCTGGGTTCAGAAAAGTGAAGGGATCCACACTTGGGAAATCAGATGAACAGCAGAAATTACCAGATCCTCTCAGTGCTGGAAACGTCTCATTTCTCTTTCACCCAAAATATATCAGTACAATGAGAGATCTACACTTTGATATCAATTCACATCTCTACAGTCTAGAGCACACACACAAATCCTTTGTGCTTCTGGAACACAGATTCCTTCTCGTTTCCCAGCCACAAAACAAGGAATCTTGATGGATGTTAGACACCCATCAGAATGAACCCTTCAGATCAGACTTGTGCTGTTCACTGGATACCACACACAGGCCCATCACACTGAGAGCGCACGCAACCATGTCTTTCCTTTAAAAAGCCAGCATTATTTTATTATTTCAGAGTCTTACATAACTGCATGGTGAAAATGAGAACACAGATCTGGGCCATAAAACATTCCAGCAATTCTCATTGCAAAAGAAACATAAACTTCAGCATCCATCAAACAATTCTCTCTCCAAATGAATAGTGAACATACAAACCCACCATCTCAGCTTGAGTTCCTTTGCAAAAGAAAGCCCTCTGGAGTTATTAAAAATAATAATAAAGTAATCCAGGCTCCCAACAGACAGCATTTGAACATCATGTCAAGTTCCTATAAAGTAGCGCAGCAACACCCCCTTTTACTAATTTCTCTGAATCCCTAGTGGCTTCCCACTGCCACAAATTAAGCTTACATTCCTTTCTGTAAACCTAGCAAAAATTGCAGTCCCAGTGTCCCCTGTGCACAGCTCTTTGAGGTTGGATTCTTTGGGTTGTCTGGTTGTTCCTCATGCCTCCCACTGTGAGGCCCAATATTTCCCTGCCCCATCATTTTCCTTTCACCCCCCAGCGTGTTACAAATCACTGTTCCTCTGCAGGGTGTCTCGGAGAATGACTTTGTCAGGACAATACCGGGTCAGTGACAGCATCAGGCGCGTGTTGAGTGATCTCATAGGGAGGGAGCAGTGTTCTGCTGAAGACACCAGTCTTCTGCCTTTCATTTTAATTGGATCTTTATTCTCATAGCTTGGCAAAGCTCAGCCTGAAATCTGGGATGTGTCTAGTGCTGATGTGGCCATGTGTGTCCAGCTTTCTCTTTGTGTCTGTACTTCTCCCTCATTTCAATCTGTTTTACCTTCCCTCTGTGTTCAGAAGTCCCTCATTATTTTGGTGTTGCCCTCATCTCTCCATATTCCTGATCAGCTTAGTCCCTTCCTTCACTGAGAAGCACCGCACCGCTTGGCTTGGCTCAGCTCACAGAAACCCACCACGTGGCTCCTCAATGTGCTGAAGGCAAGTCTCCATGTGCTGCTGAACCAATTCCAGAGAAAGCAGAGAAACGTGGCCAAAATGTGGAGATGCATGTCATTCCTCACCTCCAAGAGCCACTAACTACCAGGTGGATCAGGAGCTTAGTCCTGGAAACAGACATGTTCTTAGGTAGCTTCTATGGAATATAAAGCAGCTTCTTGGTGGGAAGGTCCTTCCTGTGGGATGCTACGATGGACTAAAGAAAGGTCAGTCAGCCTGTCAGTGGTCCTAATTAAAGACTTCATAAAGACCTCATAGCCACAGTACTGCTTGTACTCTTTATTTCAGTGTCAGTAAGACAACAGTGGTGGTGTTTAGATTCTCTTGAGGAAGCAGCACAATTTGAGGCTAGGTCTGGGAGCATCCAATTTTTTTGTCAGCCTGGGCAGTAGCATGTAGTGGTTGGAGCCAGACACTGGCAGTGCTTCCTGTTGGGTTCTGCTCCATTTTCTCCACTAACATCTTCTGCAGAAATGTTTCATCTTGTTATACTTCACTTTTTCTACACTTTTATCTTCAAAACATAAAGATAAATAAATTTTTACCCCCTTGGGAAGCATTGTCAAGGCATTGAGGGAAAGATGCAACATTATAATAAAGTGTTATGGTCATTACTATTCATTCAGTGAGCACATTCAAGGGAAGTTTATTTAAACTGTGCCACTTTGCCTAATTAAACAGTCAGCTATGAATGAAGCCACTCAGAGGTGGATCTTTGTCCTGGTGCCACAGTCATCAAAGGTCAGAGCAAGGGCAAGCAGGGCTCCTCTTTCCCCATACTAAAGTAGAGCACAGCAATAAATATTCATCAAAATTCAGCATTCCACTCACAAACAGGTGGCAAATGTATGTAATAAATCGTTTCCATACCAGTGTGGTTTTCAAATACCTTTGGTGACAGGAAAAATATTTAAAGTGGGAGGAAAAGAGATCAACAAAAAATGTTACAGACATTAGCACACATAGAACTGGTGGTGACATAGTTGTGGCTTACACTGCAGGCATAGAATAAGTTTGCTTGTAGTTTCACATGAAAGCAGCCTGCAAGTGAGAGGCAGTGTCCCTAAGTGACTTCCCTTCCCTTATCCTCTTGACAGGTATGTTTGCTTACCACTCTGCCTTCTTTTTTTCCCCTGAGATCTGACATGTCTGGGAGAGTGATGTGGGGTGCAGTTCTGGTGAACCATTGGTGAAATGCAGTCATGGTGTGCAGGCAAGTTGGGCCAAACCTTTCAGAAGCTATTAGGAGAGTGGATCAATACATCTGCTTTGCTGAGAGAATTGGCCCAGTGAGCACTTTCTGAGCTGTGTGCCCACCAGTAATCCATGGAAAGACGGTTTTGAAGAATATGCCTTGAGCTCAGCCTAGGTTAGATAATGCATGGATGGCACCATCATGGTGCCAGCAGCTGGGAGGACTTTGCTGGGGTGAAGTCATTCAGGCTTTTCTCCCCAGCAGCTGGAACTTACAGTGGAGACTGTCATCAGGAGGGGATTGTGGATAAAGCCTGGCACTTTCTGGATGTTGGGTGGTAGCAATAAACCATTGCCATGCCTCTGACCATCACTGTTTAGAGCCCACAGACTCACTCCCATCTGCGATGCTTCCATCACACAAACTCCTGCTTTGGCAGCAATAGCTGTCACTTCATCCTCTTGCTCTGAGACTCTGGGGACTTTAATATTTATGATACAAATGCATTAGCAGGAAAAGGAGTCTCTATGTCTCCTTCTCCTATCCCCTCCAGCCCTCTTGACACAGGGCAGAACACATTTCATCCTATAGCCCCAAAGCTGATTTGCCATGTGCAACCGCTCCAGTTAGATCTCTTTCTTGGACAGATTCCCTGGCCTGACATAGGTGCCCAGAATGTGTGTCATAGGCTCAGCAGATCCCACTCAGGCAGTGATTTAATCTGACAGTTATACTTATTCATGGTGACATCCCAGGCAGCAGCAGCAGCACAGAATGTTCAAGCAGTGCAAAGAGGAGGAGGAGGAGGGATGGACGGTGCCACCAGCGCGTGCCAGAGCCCGGCTGAACGCCCTGTCCCCTTCCTTTGCTCGGTCTTCTCAGAATGGAGGTGGGATGCCTTTGCATTCAGCATGTACTAGTCCAGCTGCTCCCAGGAGCTTGTTACAGCCATATACCCACTCAACAAGCACCCTCAAGCAGAGTAAATTATGTATTGGGAGAAGAAGGGGAGGAAAAAAAAACCAGAAGTGAAAGCAGTCAGCCTGATGGAGCTGTCGCCTGGCTGCTCTTTTTGGAGATCACAAGTGTGCAATTAGCCTGGAGAAACAGAATGCTTTTCTTTGCTGTAAGACACCCACTGCAAGTTCCTGGTGGGAGCCTGGGCCTGTAACTTGTTTTCACACAAGTGTGGCTCCACGGCTGCAGGATCAGTAACTGAGTTGAGATGGGTCTGCACTGACTGAGCTGGGAGACCTGGGAATCCTGTGCTCTTCAAAGTGCAAAAGGAGCACATGTGCACTCATGCCTAAAAATGGAGCTTTTGGTGTAGGTGTGTGCAGCTTCAGTATCTCCATCTTTCTTCAGGTCCATGGCATTAACGGGAGTTTGTAATACTTAAAGGATGTAGAAGATGTTCTTTATGAAGCCTCAGGGTTCTTTCTGAGCTGCACATTCACTTATAGAAATACTGTAACCAGAAAAATGTAATGGAAATTGATGCTTTGGACATGCTCTGGCACAGAATTAGGAACACTGAGCTGAAACAAAATGTCTGGTTCTGTCCACTGCACACAGCAGTGAACAGCTGCAGCTTCTGCTGGGGTCAGTAGTTGCTCACAAATGTCTCAGAGCAAAAGCAAGGGTGTTTGCATTTCCCCCCAGAAATACTAGGGTAATGCTGCATGAGGATTCCTCTCAGTCTTAGCTGTTTGTTTCCAGCCTGTTCTACAGCACTCCCAGGATCTCCGTGTTCCTCCAGCATCCCAGACCACTGGGTTGCACAAGGGCCCAGGGTGTGATGTGCGAGTTTGCTTTTGTCTATCCAGCAGATCTAGAAAGATTTCTGCATTCCGTCTGTGGCCTAAACTGTGAGAGAACAGGAGTGTTTCCCTCTTGATGCAAAAGCACTTGCTAAAAGATCTGGCCATCAGAAATGCATTTCGTGCTGCATACTTGGTCTGAACTTGTGATGTTAGAGTTGGCAGGCATCCCAATAAACTCGGACAGTTCTGATTTCTACCCATTCGACCCATGCTCCTCGTAAATCCCAAACATCTGAATTTGTTGTGTACTGCCTCTGACAGCCTACAAAGAACACAACTTTGCTTCAGAAGTCTGTGAAGCTGAGACCTGGTCTCAACAAGCTGAGTTGGACTATTTTTTAAGTTCCTGCTGGGATTTTAAAAGGGGCTGTGCTCTTTATAGGCTGGCTTAAAAGGCAAAATGTTAAAAATTGGAAAAGAAAAAAAAAAAGTTCTTGTAAAGACAGTGTCCTGAAGCTGCGTCTGATTTTTTGTACATGTCATTTTGACAAGCCTCTGCTTGCCTTTTTCTTCTATTGCAGTAAAATCCAGGTACATTTAGGACTTTTCTCTGTTATCTGTGCATATGTATGAGGAGATTTGCTGGAAAACAAACTTCTGGAGACACAAGTGAAGGATGCTAGCCACATTCTTTGTTCCAGCAAAGCATCTATGGGCTAATCAACACTTGAACAGGATCCTGAAAGCAGATCTGTGCAGTGAAACAGTCAGGTGTTTACTGTCTTCTTAGACGTGGGGAGGGGGAGTGAAAATTTTCCCGTACAAAATGAATAGTATACAGGACATTCAAGAAACACTTCAGCTTGGGAAGGTTTTGCAAAAATTATTGTGTGTGCTTTTTTAAAATTGCTGATAAGCTTTAGAACTGCTGATCTTTGTGAGACATCTGACTAAGTGTAGCTTGTTGTGGATGTGCCTCTCTGGGGTCAGTCAAGGCCAAATTCTGCTGAGGCTGTATTTTCTAGGGAGATGGTTACTTTCCCTAGTGATCCTACCTCCAATTCAATTCCCTTTCCCCCATCTTTATCTGAGTGTCATGATGTGTTGGTGGTAGCCTCTTCCTTCACCTGGCTATGAGGGAGACTGTCCTGAAGATCATTCATGTGGTTGCTATTCAGATCCTCCCATGACTCACTTAGCAGCTGACATCAGAAGGTGGAAATATATAATCCCAGGCCGAGGATCAAACTTGGTATGAAAGGCAAGGGGTAGAGCAGTGGTGACAGGGAGGGCTTCGGGCACAGCGCGTGCATTCTCGCACAGCAGTAAGAAGGACACTTCTGCCCAAAGACTGCTCCCCAAACTCCAGCATCTCACCAGAAAAGTAGTTTCTGCCTGGGAACTCTTGAATTAAGAAATTAGGCAATTCAAGATGGGTAAAAACAACTTGTTTCTCAATAAGATGTTTGGGAATGAGCTTATTTCATTGACCCCCAACTCCCAGCAGTCACGGCATCATGCATAAGGCTCCGGAAGATTGTGAGATTTGCATTTACATTTTTAAAATACTCAAGAGTGTTTGCTTATTTTCATTTATTGTCTGCTGTTTTACCCTCCAGGGCTCATAACTTGAAGCTGCACTTTGCAGTCAAGAGACCTAAAATATTTTCTTCCTTTTTTTACCCAAGCAGAAATTCTCAGTTTATCAAATGAATTGGAAACTGGGGATTAGAAAACACTATCAAATACTAAGAGGGCCATAGATAAAAGCCTGACATTTGGCAAGCTTGTATTCTGCAGCTGTAACCACTATCACTTTCAGAAGTGGGAAAGATCAAGGAGATTATAGAAATTGTCTCACAGGGACAATTTCCTAAGTTTGTGTGCTCTGGAACTGTTTGAAAGACTTATATAAAAATTTTCAGGTCACAAAATGAGAGGTTGCTTTTCCCAAATCATTCTGAATTCATAGAAATGGCATCTCTGCTAAGAACAATAAGAAGTTTGATAGAATACTTTTGGCTTAATAACAGGCTGATTTGGCAATAAAACTAGGTCAGTTCCAGACTTCCTTTTCTATCCTTTCTTTTCTCGAGTTAGAAAGAAAATGTATTTTTGATAGTAAAAAAACAAAATTGTGAAATCTTGCTCTGGCATAGGTCAGTTGCTCTTGATATTTATTGAACAAGCAATCTAATTTCAGCTTCCAGCATTCATTATAAAACTGCCAGTTTAAACTTTGCTGTCAAGGGAGCAGTTAAAAACTGTGTATTTTATATCAGTGAAAATTACTATTCCCAGTCTTTAGGAAAGATGTCATCTCTGATATTAAGGTGATAAAGCCTTATAAGGACTGGTTAGATAGATACTCTTGGAATTTTCCAAAGAGTACTTGCTGTTATGAGAAAAAAAAAGTCAAACAGATGGTTAAGATGAGCTAAAATCCCATTGTAGAAGACAGAAAGATTTTTCTAATTTGTGTGTTAGCCAGCCAAGTACAGGCAGTTGGAGACTGGGCTGTGTCATGACTTGTTGATACGTGAGAATTTCAAACTGCCTTCTCCTCAGTAATATTTTTCCATGTGAGAGGACTACATATGCCTTTATAGAGTGAATGCACAATAGACAATACACACAGTATCTGCCTTAGACAACTGTACACATATAAGATGTTCAGAACAAGGGCTAGCCCCTCAGGAACCACCAGGGAAGGAGCTGAATAATTGGTCCTGCATTAATGTGTTTATGGTGGACTGATGTGGACATCACCAAATATGGCCATCATGATTCTAAAGGTACAGTACAGTTGAGTCCTGTGTTCCTCCATCAATCATCCTGTTTTCCAGGCTACAGGCAGCATTGTCCTGCTCTGTAAAGTGCCTTCATGGTGAAGATATTCTGCAAGTGCCCCATGAAGAGCTGCACCCAAAACTATTAGTCTAAATGATCCGATGCAAGGTGGTGCTTGGTTTTTCCTGGCGCATTTTGGAGATGTCAGTCTACACTGCTTGCAAACCACATCTTACACTGCAGATTTCTCACGTGTTGCTACATGTGTGACTGCCCAAATGCTTGGAAATCTTGAGCGTCCACATGGACATTCCTGCTTGTCTGTGAGGAGAACCTGTGCCTGTGGACTTGGCTGGAGATCTAGAGTAAAGGACGTGTTGCCCTTTCAGGTCTGCTCCTTATTGCCACTTTGAAATAGGGAGGCATGTGTGGACAGCTGTCCAGGCAGTAAAATATATACCTTCATTTGTTATAAGACAGAGTTTCTGGACTTGGCTAAAAATCTGTGTTGCTCTGTACTCTGCCTTTAGCCCTAGCAACTGGTGGAGACAGAGGATCAGGAGAGGTGCAGAGTGATCCTATGTCTTCCAGTCTTCCAGCAGCCTGAGACTGGAGGTCTCCTGAATCAGAAGTGAGATTCCACCAGTAATATGGGAAATGTTTTCCCTTTTTAACTTAGGGATTTCAGAAAAGCAGTATCCTCATATTGCAGTGGATATTTTTTTTCTAGTTAGGCTGCAAAAGCTTCTGAATATGCCCATCTGTAGGCAGGGAGGAACCACGTACTGGAGTGGTGAAAATACCAAACTGCAGCCTTGGCATTGTACTGCAGGTAAACTGCAGAAAGTATTTGGTTTGCCCCAGATGGAAAATCCCAGCTGAGATCTCTGATAGCTCCGAACATAGCTCCAAATTCTCATCCAAAGGAGGACTTTGAGGGATAGTGTGGCAATGTGTGGTTTGTTTGCGTCTGGTGCACACTCTTGATGAGAGCCATCACCAGCAGCTGTACCAGTGTCAATAGGGCTGCGCAGGAGGAGCATACCCAGAGCTCAGGATCTGGCCGTCAGAGCCCAAAGGCTCAGAGGTTAAAACAGAAAATGATAAAGCAGATCTCCAGATACAGTGCCGTGCGTCACCATCCCTCCTGCCCAGCTGCTGAACTCACCACTGCCCTCGTGCCAGCTGGTCCAGCGGACTTAGGGCAGAGCTGCTGCTGGCAGCACACACGTTTTGTGCCTTTAAGAGGTTTGGCTTATGCAGGCTGGGGCTCAGTGAAACTGTGTGGGCTGACAAAGAGCGCTTGTCCCTTCCCCCATCCATGCTCTGCCAGAAAATGAATTTGTGAGACGTTGGCTTCTGGCTCCAATATGCTGCCATGTGGGACCCTGGCGCTCGCAGCCACCGGCGCGCTCGCACGTGTGCGCGCACACAGCAGGCACGCGTGCACGAGTACTCGGGGGCACATCACTCTCTGCAGCATGTGATCTCACATGGACCAAGGCAAGCAAACTGTGGCTCTGCTGCCACAGCAGGCTATGGAGCAGCCTGGCTGTGCTGGGTGTGGGATGGGATGCTCCAGATGGTCAGTGGCTGCTTGTGTTATGGGTTGGGGTCTCTCATGGGGAAGTCCCAGCCTGCAGAAACTCCTCAGGCAGGTCAGCAGAGAACATATTGCTTACCCTGAGAGCACTTGGGGATCTTAGGCCACCTGGAGGCACAAGCAGCAGGGTTAAAGGAGGAGAGCCCAGCTGGGAAGGCAGGATAGGGGAAGTGACCCCAGTAGCCCTGAGCACAGTCGTCTGTCAGCACAAGGGCCACTGGAACCTGACACAGAGCTGCCTGCACCCTTACTCAGCAGGAATGGTAATGAGAGGGCAACAGCACATTTCTTCAGTTTCACTGGGAGGAGAGTGGCACCGTGCTTTCTTCGTCACATCTTCTTAGCACTTGCTGACTGCTTGCACTGGCTTAGGACTTGGGGTTAGGGAGGATCTAAAAGTCCTGAGAGTCAGGAGATATGGATTGTTGTATGTACTGTTTGTTCAAGGGCTGTGTTAGCAATGTAACAAATCAAAGCACTTCCAGCTCCTGAACACAATACAGTATGTTCTCCAGAAACTGAATTAGTGCCAATCAGCTGGAGTCAAATTTTAAAGTTCTTCCTTTACATTTCCTAGCCATTCTTGAGATTGAAAAGTGATCAGTTTTCATCCAGAGTTTTGCTGGTATTATTGGAAAAGACTATAGAACAGAACCTATGCTGTTTGATTCAACGCATTGACTAAGCAATAGCACACATATATCAGAAGGGCTTTTGCTCAAGGTATACATTTCAGGTCAGATGATTTGAGACTATGTGAAATCAATTGCTACAGAAAGAGTTAACAGTGAGAGATGTGGAGGGGGAGGGTTTGGGGAAAGTCAGGGTATCAGGTTTTCCTCTAAGGGGCTCTCAAATGATTCTCAGTCCTGCCAGAAGTCAAACATCTCCTCCCCAGTGAAGCTGAGGATGTCTGTCTTTTTGACTCAGCTGCCAGAGTCACATTGCAGAATTTGATCCTTCTGCAGTGTCCCTTCTCCCGTCTTCTGATCAGCCTCTGCCCACTACTCTTCTGAAGCCTGTAAGACTTCAAGACGGTGAAAGTGCAAGTGATCTCATCTGGCCCTGTGGGCAGTGCAGCAGGTCCTGTCTCCACATACGATACAGTTTCAGCCTTCATGCTGTCCTCTGCTGTAACGCTAGATGGGTTGAACAGATGGGGAGGTTTGGTGGCAGGGCTCAGGCTGACAGCTGCTTTGCAATTATAAATCTGGAATGCGATTTGAGGGGTCTAAGATACTTAGTGCTGGGGCCTTAGTGCAGGAACACGTATCAAGTAGGTCAGGCCCCGCAACGGAGGAAGAGTGAGGGGAATAGCTATGGTCCTTCTTTATTAGGTTTGTGTTTTGATGTAGTTTTGATCACTGAGATTTTAACTCTCCCTTTTGTCACTGTTTTTAAACATGTTTTATTCCTAGGTTTAATATACTATAAAGACCAAATGCTTGTGGAATGAGATGGTGAATTCCTTACTGATCTTACTGCTTTTGGCAATTGGTCTCTGTTGGGAGTGTAAGAGGGTTTACCCATCTGTCCCCTCTCTGAGGAAAGGGAGCATTTATACCCTGGTTTCTTATATGAGAGAACAGTTTTGTGTAGATTAACAGGTTTGACTAAACCTTGGTCTCACTAGAAATCCACATGGAATTCAGCAAAGCATCCTGGCTCCACAGCATACTCCTCCTCTCTGTAAGCACCCAGGTTGGACTGACTTTAATTCATCTGAATCTGTTTTTTCACAATACGCTCTTTTCTAAGGAGACTAATGGCATGTCAGGATAGTGCCTGACTTAACTCTATCCATGTGAAACCACAGTGTGGAGTTGCCATGCCATGTGTCAGCAAGCTGAGTGGTGTCTGCAGGGCTCTCCATCACATGGTGCAGATGCAGGGCATAGCTGCGCTGCAGGTGGGTGCAGTCTGCATGTTGGGACCATGAGGAGAGGACAGGATGGATTTTGACTGTGGGGAAAAAAAGAACTTTCAGTTCTCAAAGCCAAAAAGCTATTCAAAACAGGCAAATTACCAACTCAAGAAAGTGAAAGCCATTCTAGAGAACATGATAGGCAAACACTTTTTTTTTCTATTTTCATGCAGCAGCTGAGTTAATTTACTGCTGCTGTTACTGCTCCCTTTTTACGGCTCTTCAGTTTTGGCACAATCATGTAATTAGGCCCTGGTTTGTCTGTGGATGTTTTTGCTTTGTTGATCTGTCTCATTACTGAGGAGAGGCAGTCAGGGACTTCCATACCCCAATGTGCTATATGCACTTTTGACTTTTACAGGTAAAGTTCATTTATGCAAACCCAACTGTATATATATTTAGCCGACAGAGTTTTCAGCTTCCATCCTCTTGGGTCCAGAGTGTTACCTTAACTGATCCGTGCCTGTGGGAACAGAGTTACAGTCAGAAAAATGACAGTGAACAGTAACTGAGAAGAATAGGAAAAAGTCAGCAAAACCAAATAGTAAAGTCACTGGTTATCAGGCCTGACAGAGGGAATATATGCTGGTTTTCTTATATTTTCTGACTTTCCAAAGCTCCTTTTATAACTTCAGTCCAATGAATTGATAGGACTGTGTTGTTTCCCAGCTTGCACAGGTGGCCATTAGGGATGGGGAACGATGCCCTTTGAGGTATCCTGGTGTAGGGTCATGGTCAGAGATGCCTGGGAGAACAACACTGGAAAACTGTAGTTTGAATGTTACCTGTTCGTTCTCTGCCTTTTGCTATGATATTCTTCTGTTTCCAAAAGGTACTGATAAAATAGAGTCATTCTTAGACACAGAAGACTTGCAATGTCTGAGCTATTGCCTGTAGAACACAGTAAAGCTATGTCTGTGAAAATCAGTGTGTGGAGGAGAAGCTCATTCTGGAAACTTCTGTGACTTTAATATTTCAATATTCCTCTTCCAAGATCTCTGAGAAAATGGGCATGTTTGGATCACCTGGAAGTGGAAATACTCATTCTTTAATGTTTCCATCAGACCTAGAAATAATCCCATTTTTACTGGAGCAATATCATTTTTCAAGCAGCTATTTACAAAGTGTGGTTACAATATTAATATGGCTGTCTATTTTCTGAATGGTTAACAGTAATAAACAAAGACAAATTTTGAGAATTTCTGCCATTCCTTGTAAACATTCTACCCCTTCAAATTATGGCAATCACGTAGAGTAGCAAGATTTCTCCTCAGTGGAGACTCTCCATTCTCTGACTATAAATCTTCAAGGGAATTCTGTGTGAGACTAATGTGGTCTAAATAAAGGGGAGAAGTCAGCTTGTTACCCTTGTCCCACATGGATAGTCTCATAGTGGTGGCATCTGTGCTATTGCTAACATCAAATACTTAAATCTTACATGTTGAGCTTTCCTAAATGTAATGAAGTGGACATAAAAATCAAAGATTTGTTTTTAAGAGCACAATTTGTCATTAGTCTTATGACAACTCAAAATTGAATTGCTTTTTCCAGATTTTTTCCCCAATCTTTTGACATGGAAAATTGCTAAAAAAAATGGAATTTGTGTCTTTCCAAGAACTGAAACTAAGACACTGGAAATGTGCACAACATAGAAAATTAATTTCTATATTATCTCTGGTCATTTTTTGCTTAGTAGCTGTTCCGGTAGCAGGTGTGAAAAGCACTCACCTTGGACCCTCATCCTGAATCTCATGTCCAAGCATAGGAGGGAATTTCTTTATAAGCTTGAAATCAGGTCAGGCTTATGGTAAAATTATGGGACAAATACAAATTTTAGCACGTGATCAGATAGTGAACCAGAGCACTGCTCTTGTTTTGAAGTGTGCAAAGTAACATTTGTTTCGCAAGAAATACTGATGCTTTTGAAACAGGTATCCAGAACTTGGCTGGGCTGACTGTGCACAATGTAGATCCAGCTTTGGGCTGTTTAGGTTTAGGGTCACCATGCTGTTAGGCTACAATGTTTAGTCTGGTGAACTCTGCTTTTCAAAGCGAAGTCTTTCCTATGTCTTCAACATATGCAAGGATCGATCTTCCAATGACCCCTGGAATGGTGTCTGTGATCCTCCAAATGGGGTGCTGAGTCCTACCCCTGCCCAGTGTTGCTGCCAGGTGCCCCTTGCCCCCAGATCAGGACAAGTTTTTGCAGCACAAACTCACAAACAGCTCTGGAAGCTTGGCAGGATTTTTGCCATAAGGAACAGCAGATGGTGCCAGACCTTGCTGCACACAGGCTTCCCAGCTCCTGTTTGCATGTTCAGGAGTTCCACTCAAAATTCGCATCAATTTTGCCATGGTGGTAACACCTTCTCTGAGTACTGAATGTACCTGATCCAAAGGGCTTCCCTTGGGTGGTCAGGAGCAATCTAATCTGCATGACTGGCACCTTGGGAAGTTTGAATATTAATTTCTGAAGTTAAATAACTGTAGATTTAAGTATTTGAGGTACAGAAAGATTAACAGCATATGAAATGTGAGTGTGAAAGACTGAGCTTTACAGAAGGGTGTTTCCAGTGTCTTTGTGAACTGTACGAAAGCAGTAGCTGCTTGCTCAGCTTTGGACACAGTGTGGTTTGCTTTCCAGTATCATAGAAGTCCATCTCAAATTAGACTCTGTGTATTAGCACAAGGGCAGTGTCCAACCAACTCCAAAACCTTCAAGATGCCCCTTCCCTGTACTATACCATACTCTTCCTCCCCCAGTGCCAGCCCCCAGTTCTGACTGCACACAAAGCTGTGTATGACTGGAGGGGACACTGGCTGTGTCAGCCCTATTTTTCCCCTCTGGCTTAGAGGGCTGAGCTGTTGCAGGGTAAGGAGGCAGCTCTGGGGTGATGGTTCCTATTGCTAGAAAAGCTGTTTCTCTTTCACTTCTTGCCTCGCACATTTCTTCCATTTCTCTGGTAAGCAACAGTTCAGTGTTGTGGCAAATACTGATTCAGGTTCCTATTCCATCAGGCATTCCCTTCCCCTTCAGGAAGAGGCCACTGGGAGGCAACCTGGGGACTCCCTCATCCCTGTGGGACCAGTCCTGCAAACAGCACAGACTGGTCCTTTCCACATCCTATCTGTAGGCTGACTCCATTCTCCACCATCCCTTATTCTCATAGTAAAAGCATGAATCTGGTCTTTGCTCAGTGCAAGGAGGAAGCAGTGCACTTGTTTGGGAATGCCAAGATCTTGTATTGGTAATTGTCAGAAGCAGGTCTGAGAACATCAGGTCACCCTAAAGTCAAGTTCTCAGATTTACTTTCTATACCTTGTTGGAAGGTATCCTTTATCCTTTTCCCCCCTGTAATTATTAAAGATATTTTTCCCACTCCCAAGAGATCACCACCCCCTTATATAAAATTCAGAGGGACTAATTCTGCTCTGTATCCTCCCTCACCCATGGAAATCTGGGGTAGTTCCATTAATTTCAATGAATTTGCTCATGATTTGCATCGATATAACTGAAGCAAATCTGGTCCAGCGATGTGAACTGCAGTTCCCATGGCAACAGGCAGCCTTTTTGGAAGCCCAAACCAGCAGGCAGAAGGTGTGTTCAGCGTTAAAGTGGGGACTCCTGCAATCAGTTTTCAGCCATGGCATGAGAATGTCGGCTATATTTGGAGCACAAGTCCAGGGCTCTATTTCTGACACTACCAATGAACCCTTGGGAAAATTGCCTCCCACTGCCTTAGTATTCCTTCCAGTAAAATGGGGATAGTATTACATAGGAGTGTTTTGAAAATTGATTCAGTCTTCTAAAATGCTTTGAGAGACATCCTCAGATGAAAAGCGCAGTAGATCACAAACTATTAATAGTATCACTTTATGTCTGCATAAAAAAAAAAAAAAAAAAAAAAAGAAGAAAGAAAAACGGGCTGCACTGTGAGTATGTTCTTTTAGAAGTGCAGGCATCTCCGCAGGATCAGTGGGAATGTAGAGCATTAAACTGGAAGCAGAGCAGGGCTTTTGTTCAGGTGTGCTGACTGTCTTGGGTTATTTCGGTCTGAGCCAATGGAAGGTTCTAACACAATTTAGTCTCAGCTCAGGTTCAGATGCAGCCAGTAAGCAACCTAATTGAGCTCAAAATCCTCTTCTTAAATTGGATCGAGCTGTGAGTATTAACTGGGTCCTCTGAATCCTTGTCTAACACCAGGAAGGAAGCAGTAGGTTCGCAGAACTATTAACAGCTGATGACTTAAATTCATTATGAGAGGAGAATAAAAACCAATTCACTGAGGCAGGCCAGTCAAGTTCCGGTCACACCCAGGTGTGACCTTGGTCTGAGTTGAAATAAAAAATGTCTCAGCCCAGGATCTTGATTTGCATATTCACCAGAAGCAAATCAACTTTGTGACAGGTTGCAAGGGAGAAAAAAAAACCCCTAAAAATTCATCTAGCCTTGTCCTAAGCATGCAAAACTCGGTTTCCATGGCTATAGGAAGGCATAGCAGAGTGATTTAAGAGCATGTGCTTCTGCTGTGTTTTAGTTACACCAGAGATTTGTGGTAACAAAGGAAATCTAAGTATTTGCAAAAGGGAGAAAAGTAGCAGTAGTTTCCAATGAATGGAAGCAGCTTTTGTAGATCACTAAGTTTTAACATTAGAGGGGACCATTCTGGCTGCCTGTAGATCTTTCACCAGAGAGCTTTGCTGCTACACTTCTTCCACCAGTGCTAGAAACACTTTTTAAACACTTCCTGCCTTTGCTGGAAGTAGCTAAGTGCTCCTTACCTGTAGTCTTGAAAGCTTCTTGCAAACTTAAAACTTGTTTTCACACTGTTGTCACGATGGGCCACATTATACTGACACTTGTCTGTGATACAAAGAGAAGGAACATACACTCGAATGAATTTTAAAAGACTTCAGAAGGTTTATAATTTTTTTACCATTTTATTAGGAATTTTGAATTAAAAGAACTGTTTGATTTCATTCTGATAAAGCAAATCATTCTCTCCTGCTCTTTTCTTTTTGCCAACTTCCTCCCCCCAAGAGAAAGGCAGGGACACATACTTTCTTTTTATCACCAGCATAGATTTTCCAAAAAAGTCACAAACCCCTCAATATCTTTCTGATTAAAATATAACTAAACATTGGATTTATTTTTTTCTTTTTTAGGTTTAAAAAAGTCATTTGGAAGTGCTTAGTGAAAACAAGCACATTTAAGAAACACAAGGCCACATTTTTGAGCAGCCATAGTTAGATGACAAGTGCTGGTGCCAGACCATTTGCTCTAGGGTTCCCATTGTTAACACTGCTGGAACTGTACTGGTAACAATGGAGGAAAATATGCAGTAAATTTTGTTAATGAGAAGGCGACATTCTCACACAGTCATTTTTTAACATTTTTAAGAACATTCAAAAGCACAATATATAAAGCAAATTCCAAAAAGATTTATCCTGGGAGAGAAGACTGAAGCAGAAAAGAAAGCCTTTTCATTCCACCAATATTAATTCAGAGAAATGTGTTTGGCACCAGGATTAAAAATTTCTGAACGTTGAAGGAGTGCAACTTTATTTTCCCGAGAGAAAATACTGTCAGAGCAGCTAGGCTAATTAGCTTTCCTGCTTTAGAGGATGAATATAGTTTACTTAAAAGCAAAAAAAGATTCTTTTGGATTGTCTCTCTTTATTTGCAAGCTGTAAAGTGGGGTGAAATGCTCTCCTCCCTCACCCTGACCTGTGGAGCACCCTGGGCTGCAGAGGTGAGTGGTCCCTTGATTGAGGGTAATTGATGTTCCAACAGAGCTGGGATGGTGAAGGGTTATTTGATGGGAGCATCTTGCCTTGCAGTATGGCAGCTAAATAAAGTGAGATTAATAGAGCTAAGTATATGTGGCCTGGCTCTACAAGGTGATTTAAAGGTGACTTTAAAACAATCTACAAATGTTAGAAAGGGATCGTCATCAGGAAAGGGGGAGAGCTATCGATAAAAAGGAAAACAGAACTCAGGGCTTGATGCTGAGCAAAGGAACACACACACTGGACATTAATACCTTGTTCTCTGGACACAAAGCCAGTGTAAAGAGGAAAAACCATAAACACTTATTGTGGAAGATTGAATGCAAGAGTCAGTTCTTCCTCTGACACACAGACAGACCATGTAAAGAAGAGCCTGCAGCTGATAAAATGGAGAATCTTGAAAGCTTTTTCCCTCTGAAGCTCCAACAATTCATTCAGACACAAACATAAAGGAATGCATCTGCCATAAAGATACATCCCAATGATTACAGTGAAGTTTGCAGGGTCTGATGTACCACAAGTCTTTACATTCCAGTTGCAGAGGCCACTGCACAGTATGGCAAGTATCCTGGGAATGGCATCGGATGCAGCATCTGGAATCCCCTGGCTTGATAATAAGGAGATGAAGTGCTCTCTGAGGTACCTGAGCATCGACCAAATCTGATCAGGCAGAGCAGAGCCTGGGGCTGTATGGCCAAAGCTTCTGGGAGTGTTCATACATTTGTATAGAACCATCTCCGTTTTCTTCCTACTATTTGTTTAATGTCAGAAATCCCATTGTTAGCATATAATTCCAGAAAAAAAAGTTCTGAAGTGTTTTATTAGTGTGATAGGCCATTTCCTGCACTGGCTTTATCTTAATAGGAAGATTAAACAGAGACAGTGTAGGTCTCCCTAGCTGTCAAGTCCCATCATTTAATTCCACTTTCTTGTGGATTTGTAGAGGAGGAAGTGCTCCAGTAAGTCCTCTAGTGCTTTCAGCTGGAATCTTTCTGTACATCTCTTACACTCACAAAGTCCAGGGTCCTGTTTTTCCTGGGCACAGCTCATTGCAGTTTGTTTGTGAAAGCCCTCATGGTGGTACTTGTGAGATGCAGATCAAGGGGGCCAGAAGCAACAATGAAAAGCCCTTTCAGCATCAGGTGCTCTGACAAGGCACGGACATTCAAGCATGGCTGCTTCAGCGAGCCATTTTATGATGACAGTTCTCATTTACTTTTGGATTCTGAAAATATTTCAGTATGTTTTCTTGCAAATCCTGCCTCTGAATCTACAGGTGCAAAAGAGGCTACAGACACGAGGGTACCTCCATGCAAGGGCAAGGCAAGAGCACCTGCAGAGAGACTTCTAGCACCCCCTGAGGTGTCCAGTTGGAGTGGTGCTTGCTGAAATTGGCCTTCAAAAATCAATCACAGCATCTTCCAGCCTGTCCCTGCTGCAGACCATGATGATTTCAGAGAGCAGTACCCACCATCTGAAGGAGGCGCTCCTGGGACTGGAATTATTTCCCCCCTGCCTGTGGAGTTCCCTTGTGCCCAGAATAATTAGCAGGGCCAGTAGCATTTAAAAGCAAGCACACATGACTGTGTCTCTGATAATGACACTGGAAAAGTAACAGAATCTAATTATAATTAGAAAACGGCCCCAGCAACGTTCCAGCATCACAACGACCATCCTGACTTTGCCACAACAAATGTAAAAATACATCAGCATATTTATAGCTTGGCAACTCTGTTCACTTGCAGCCTGGTGACCAGCCCCCTCTTGCCCTATTCTGTGTACCCTGCTGTGCTTCACAAGCAGTAAATAACAGTGACTGATGGGACTGATGTTTATATGGTGTCTACTGCCCAAAGACACTAATTTTAATTTTCAAATTACTTGATCTACCTGTTAGTCCAAACTGCTTGACCTAAGAGATCTGCAAATTGATGCAGATTAACAATCCCAAAGTCTTGTAGGACACAGCAGCAAGCCAGCCTGAGAGTCAGAGCAGAAGCTTGAAACGTGCTTTGGACTAAAGCATCCAGCTTTTTAAGATTCCCTTATTGCTGCTCACTTATTTTAGTCAAGTAATTAATTCCTCCTTTATTCATCCACTACACAGAGATTTATAAAGATATTTTTCAGGATTAGCCTCTCTGAGATTATTTTAGGCAAGGCATGGTTTTGGGGAAGAGCTTGTGGTGAGAGAGGGGTGTGAATTTGGTAGGTGAAAGTTCTGCCTTCAGGGCAGAAGGAGGAAGATGCTTTGCTGGAGTTTGTCTGAATGAGTTGCTACAGGACCAGCTTCTTCATCCTAGATAATTTTCCTTTACTTTCTGTCTTAGCCTGCCCTGGCGTGTTGCCGTGAGCACTGGCAGCCGTGCCATGCCCCCTTTAGAGGTAGCTGTATTCTGCAGGGGGGAGTCAATGATTTATCAAAACACAGATTGGCACGTAGCCAGTGCAGGCTTCACTCCTGAGCAGAAGGCAGGTGTGGAGGCAAAGCTTTCACTGCAGCCCAGAGCCCAGTTTCTAGATATTTCCATCTGAAGGCCCCAGAGCATCCCCTGAACTCACAGGTAGATTGTTGATTCCACCAACTGTGGCTGTTCTCGGCTGTGCCCCAGCACTCCCTTCAGCCGCTTTTCATTGGCCAAGGTATCGCTGCACTCTTAGTCTCCAGACTGGTGAAGTGTTTGGATTTCTCACTGTTTGCATTTCATCGCTTGTTATAACAGATTAAACAAAGTTCTAGCTAAAAAAGTAGAATACAAGCAACTCAAAGTCTTCAATGCTTTCGCTCGTCTGAAACTTTCTTTTCAAATAACAAATTATTAAACTAGTTACACGGAAATAAAGAGTCAGATCTGTCACCCTTTCCTGCAAATGACTCCCTTGGAATCATTGCTGAAGGTCTAATAATGCTTTTTTCCCCCAGTTCTTGGAAAAACTTCCTCTAAAGTCAATGGTCAAGTTCTTATTGTACTTCCACTGAGTTAAATCAAAAGTTGGCTCATGGAAGGACACAGAGTTATCTTGAACTTGTCAATGATATAATTGATATCTGAGTCTGATCTAGTAAATAACCCATATTTTAGGTGTTTTCTCTGACCTACTAACAGTTTGACTGCGTGTGAATTAATTCCTGACTGTTCCCAACCAATTGTCTCTATGAACACTGGCAGCTGGAAAAGACTGACTGACTCTTCATGTACTTAAGGCAGGTTAGGGATGAGTTGTGTTGGTTCAGAGTTAGGAATTTTTATTCCAAAATAGAAGTGATCACAGAGGGAATAAATCAGGAATAAGTGTTCTGCTTTTAATCCATAGTACTTGAAAACAAATTAACCTCTCTGTGCAAAAGCCTGAAGGATTTAGCTAAAATTGCTGAAAAGCCTCCAGATTTGTATGATAATTTCAAAGGGACTCTTCTTCTGAGTGAATGCCCTGTGGAATTGAGCTACAAGTCTTCCTCCATCCCCAAATATCAGTTTCCCCTCTTGCACTTAGTAGCTTTATGTTTGTTTTTGATGTTAAAGGCCAATACAGATCAAGTGTATCCCTAAAAATTATTTTCTGCCTGTATAGCCTATGGGATGAGCTTGGAGATAGAAGCAGCATTTGTACGCGATGATATAATACTAATGTAATGAATGACAGCTTGGGACTGGACACAGCTCTGGCAGATGGGGGTGGAGGTGGCTTCCCCTGACCTTCCTGCCTCAGGACCAGCTGCTGCAACGTGTGCTCCAGCATCATCTGATGAGGCCCCAGCTGCATCACCCATTCCCTGTCCCCACACCCCAGCCTGGCAGGGTAGGACTCCCTTCTGTCTGATTCTCAGTTGTGTTTCATTTCCCCGTTGCTTGAAGATTCAGGCTGAACAGAGGTGTAAAGTGACTGCAGTGTTTGTGTTCATGCTGTGTTTTGGCAGCAGGAGGGCTTTTCTCCCCCGCCTTCTCCTACCTCCTGTGCTCCAGCTTCAGCTGGAGCCTGGATGGTGAGGGGACAGTGCTCAGGTTCAGGCTGCCATTCCCAAGTCAGTCCAGACAACAAGCGCCAAGTTCTCATTTCCTGTCCATTCATACGGCAGAATGGAGCTATGGGTTTGTGCTGGAGAACCAATAATCAATATTGGCAACAAATAGCTTTTGAGCACTGAAAGCAGGAATTTCTGAAACAACAATCAATACCGGAAGAGCCTGAAACCCTTAAGAACACAATTTACTACCTTATGCAAGTAGAGGCAAATATGGGTAAGCTTATATAGTGATTTACTTTGCTTATTTCAGTCCCATCCAACTTTCAGAATCATTCCTACAAGCCAAAAGCAGCCTTCAGACCTTGCTGCCTGCATGGCCCTGGGGTGTGTTGCTGAAGAGCAGGAAGGAATATTGGTGTGAGGGAATGCAAAAGCCAGGAACATTTGCAATTTTAGAGCGTTCTGTATTTTCCATGTAAGGCATTCCCCAGATTTTGAGGCTAGAGGTTATGAAAAGCTCAATAATAAAAGTTCTTCATCTAAGCAATCAGGAACTGTGCCAAACAGGAATGATTCTGGGAAATAACCCTTTTATCTTTGGTACCTAAGTGTATTAAAAAAAAATTAAAAGGCTTTTATTATGATTAATTTCTTGTGCTCAGGAAGTTTATGCAGCTGTACTTGATATGGGGTACTTGTCCCTTGGTTTTTCAGGTCCTGTGAAGTACAGCAGTCAAAGAAAAATATTTTTCAAGCACAGCTTTTTTATTTCTCCTCTGGGTACCTTAACTCAGTGGCAGAATTAACTGAAGGAACTTACTGTGAGAAATACAGAACCCTGTAAAGGGATTTAGAGGGATTTGGGAGATTTAAAGATTTTTCATCATCCTGATTTGGAACGATCGATTTATTTTTGTACATATTTTCCCATGTTAAGCTCATGAAGAATATGAAAATCCTATTAGGATGGAGAGGCAGATACTTCTGTTCTTGGAGGATGCAACAATGCACCTCCTGTAAGGGCTGGGCTGTGAAGGCCATCTCACCTCTCTTGCTTCACCCCTACCACTGGAGTCACTAAGCTCCAGTTACACCAATCATCACATCTTTACCTGTGTCTCACTAAGTGAACAGCACCTTGATCCCAGGTATAGATTTTGGAATTGTCTCCACCCATCTCCTGATGTTCTCCAGAGACCTCTGTTCTTTCCCACAGAGGAGAATAAGGAAAATATGTAATGAACCAAAACTAAAATCCTCCCAGACTTGGCCTTGTTTTTTTCCCATGAAGAGACAGGTGGAGCAATGTGGAGCTAAAGAGAACTCATGAGCAGGGCTGGAGCAGAGTCCAGGAATTATTCAGAGAAGTCACAGCCAGATTCAAAAGTATATGGCAAAATAAGAATGAAACTTAGAAACTAGAAGGAAGAAATGAGTGACTTTGGACAAGGCAGTTGCTGGTCTGAGGGACACAGGGAGAAATGACAGAGACGAAATTCAGGTAAAAAGTGAAATATGTTATAGACTGTACTTGTGTCCAAAAATCTTCTTCTGGTTGAGCCACTGAAAGACCTGTAAGGTAAAATAATGTTTATATGTTCTTAAAAACTGGAGACCTCCTGATGATGAGCAGAAATGGCCATGCAACCTGCTTGTCAGAGGATCAGTCTCCAGTCACCAGCTGATAGTCCTCTTTCAACAGTACAAGACTCCACAGAATTTCTGGTTTTAGCATCCACAAGTGCCACAGATTTTCTCTGTAACTTCAGGTCATAAAGATATTGTGTTGGGATATAAGGTGAAAACACTTCCAATGTGAGAGGCTCATGTAGGCTGAGAGTGGTGCTTTGAACACCTTAAATGAAAGGTGTGACACAAAGAGTCATTTAAGTCATCCCAAAAGATCCTTTAAGATATGAATGCATGTATTGGGGTGACACAAAATAAAAAATTGTTTGAGGGAACCTGTTTATTTGAAAAACGTGCCTTGCTGCTCAAGTCTGAATTGTTTGTCTTCCTTGAAATGAAAGAATGCAGGACATGGAGGGGAGGCTTGCCAGCAAAGGCTTTTGGAATTGCAATGAAATGGCCGTGTTTGTGCTCAAAAGGGTCTCAGGCTTGTGTTCACATCTGCTTTAAGTTATCCCGATGTTGTTTTTTTTATTTTTTTTTAATTGAGTTTAACATACTGAGAAACGCACAAAGCTCTCTGGCCCCCAGGCGCAAGAGCAAAAACCTCAACAACATCCACTGACCCTGCCACCATGTGCTTCCCAACAAACATTCCCAAACAAATGCTGGCGATGACAAATTGGCCTAGAAGCAGCTTGATGGTGGGTGTTTAATTGCACACTACAGTGCTCGGCGCCTTGGAAAGATGAGGATGGAGAGCAAATAATGAGGGTCGGATTTGCTAACAGTGGGCATTGGCCACAGTTGGCGGGTTTGGGGAGCACAGAGCAAGACAATTATCGCGTTTTGCTGTGTGATGGATGTTCAGCTGAGTCAGCCAGCTGCTAACCAGGACCAGGGGAAAAGCTGGTTTTAGGTCTTTGGTCCCACTTCTTAGCAAAGATGGCTCTGAGCAACCTTTGAATTTCTCCTATACATCAAGTTTTTACAGGTCTATGTTGTTTCTGGAATACATTGCCTACAGACTCTCTGTGGTACCCAGGCAGCTAAGAATGGCTGCAAAACACCATGGTGTGACCATGCCTTTTCCTCCCTGCCTTCTGCATGCCCCATTCCCAAGGGGCAAGCAGGGAACTAGCCATGAGCCATTCAAGCAGCTCAGCTCAGCTCTGACCTAAAAATACCAGTGGATTTTATAGAGATGATTTCTATCCAGTTCAAAAAGGAAGAGCACAAAAGGGACTGGGCCCTGTGGGGATTGGTTGGCCCAGTCAACAATTCAGTTGGCATGGGCTTGGTCTGCAGGCAGCAGCTTTATCATGTGAGCCTAAAAGATGAGAAGGGCAATTGTAGTACCTGGCTGTCCTGGGGGAATCTCAAGATCTCCACCCTTTCCTTTTGCCTATGAGTCCCAGTGAAGAGAGACTGAAGAGAGACCTGTGTGCTGGGCAGCAAGGGATGTAGGGCTGCTTTCATGTGCAAATATGTGGTGTTTGCACGCAAGCAGGTACTGTGAGAGAGCCCCTACATGTGTGTATCACAGAGCCCAGGGATCTGCTGCATAAGGGACTGGACCCTTCACTGGAAGGCAGATATAGTGCCTTCCCCTTCCAGCCTTGGGAAGCTAGTCCAAAGCTGATGTGTTTTATGGAAAACTGGTTCTGAGTTTGGTTTTCTTAAACCATCAGGTTATAAACTCCAGAAGGGTTTCCCTAGTAGTTCAGACACCCATGCAACAGGCATAGGGCAGGAGCTGGAGCTGTCAGGTGGATCATCATACCCTGGCACAATGTGTCACACCTGCCAAGTCACCACTGTAGGGAGATGGAAGGAGCTGCCCCACTAGCACTTTGAGTATGTGGATCACTGAGGGCAGCTTTGTTGCTGTGGGCATGGTTGTGATTGCATGTCAGCTTGCAGGAAACATGAATAGTGCTTTAATTATGCCAGACTGTGCAGACTTCTTGTGGTACACACATCTGTAAGGGTCTCTGTGCAGCCTTCTCAGTGTGTCCAACACGCCCCTAAAGGTTCCTTCTGCCCTGTTTTCCACATTATTGGACTCACTGGTCTGTTCTCAGGTGCACTGAGTGTTTGCCAAAGAAAGGGACTGTCTAGACATGATGTCAAGCTGACCAGCTTCAAATCTAACTCAGCCCTAGGGGGTAATCACAAGCCTAGGAGAGGCCTTATCAATAAAACATTTTCCCTGCAGGAGGGTAAAGAAAATATGTAGTGGGTGATTCAGGTTTTTGGGAGAGGAGGAGCTCTGTCTTTCTGTCCTGCCAGGCTAATTTTCTGTGTCAGGAAGGTGCCCATTGCTTGCTGTACCTTTTTTGCTGGATTATTTGTCATTAATGATTGTTTGGTTTTAGATAGCAAATCTCAATCCGCAATGGTGTTTTGTTTTTGCTTGTGGGTCAGTTTTGCTTTTCTTCTGGGGAGATTGCAATTCACCACTAAGCTTTTTTGGCATCTGAGGGACAAGTTCAATTAAACAAAACAAAACAAAAACAAAACAAAAAAACCAAACCAACCCAAAAAAAACCAACAAAAAAAAAGCTCATTCAATCAGCAAATAAAGCAGGAGATTACGTAAGAGGAATAATATTGACACCGGGCTCCCTGGCCTCGGTGCATCTCCCCCTGCTTAGGTGATTAAAGGTTTCAGCACTCCCAGGGAGGGGGCTGGCATTGCATAAGAGCCTCTTTGCTTCAAAGCATTTTCCCCTTTTTTAAATCTAAGGGATCCAGTGGATTTATGACCAGCCTGGGCTTTTTAACCAGATGGCTGGGTTTGTTATCATTTTATTTGAATGCGAATGATAACTGCAGGCTGAGAGGATTAATGCAAGAAATAGAAAGCACTAGCATTTTTTTTCTCCCGTGGTGTTTTCCCACACTCAAACGGCAAAACACACATCACCAAATATTTGCCTAGTGTAAAGCAAGGGGTCTGCACTGACAAGTGCCACAGGGCTGGTGTGATTTTCTGTAGGATGGTGTTAAAGAAAAAACAGCCCAAACACCTTTTTCTTCTTTATGGAGTCAAAAGAAGCCAGAGTAGATTTTTTTTTAATGTTTTCTTTAAGTGTATACTAGCAACTCATGTCCTACCTACCTTATATTTCATGAAAGACTGAGAACAGCTAGAGAACCTGTAGGCAGAGAAAACCATGACACCCAGGAGAGGAAGTGAGTTATATTCAGTTTATATTTTGTAATTGTATTAACATCTCCCTTTGTTAAGCATCTTTGTTGAGCTAAACAAAAATCTTTTCTTATTAAAGAATACTGCAATCTGCCTCGTGGGTAAAAAGAGCAAGCTCTCATCATCTCTACTGCTGACTGTTTAAAACATTGAGAATTTGCTTTCCTTGATATAGGAAATCTGAATTCAAAATAATAACATGGAAAACAAGTGTTTTCATACACACAATAACTAATGGAGCCTGGTGGATTTGCACCTGTGTTTGAGTGTTAGAGTGGATTCTCTCATGTCTAATTTGGTTTAAATCCTGCCACAACTTCCCCTGAGAGAGAACTGACAGTGTTCCTATCCCTCAGCATCTGCTTATTTGCACAAACCGTAAGAAGTTCCTGCCATTGAGACATTTGCAAGCCCTACTTCTTTAGATGGGCAGGCTCAGGACCTGGAATCCTCTCTTTTTTAATTTTCTCTCATTTTTGTCATTCGATTATCACATTTTTTTCTACTATCATGTGGGATCAAAAGTAAAAGAAAGTGAAAATTTTTATTTATCACATTGGTCTGGTTTCTGGAGCTGTATGAAAACCAGATTTTAGAAATTTGTGACAAAATTCTGGCAGTTGCCTACACTTTCTGAATTTTGAAGTCTACAACCAATTTGCTGTCTCAGAAAAGAGCAGACCAGCCATGCCAGTGTTCTTCTGGAGGGAGACAGAAGAGGAAATGGTGTTTTGAGGGTTTGTAATAAATGCTGAAGAAGAAGAAGTGAGGGAATGAGCTAGAGAGGCGAAACCACAACCAGATTTCAAAGCATGCCTCCTCTCCATGGGTTCTGTGTTCTCCATTTTCACTGAGCTGCAGCAAGGTCAGTGTGCCCCAAGGGGGCCTTCCCAGAGGCAAAGGCTGATAAAGAGCTTTGTGAGCAGAAGTGGGAGAGGGCACTGAGCTGATTCTGAGCTTCTCTGCTGAAATCCAGAAAATGAATCATGGGTAGAGTTTGCTGGCAATTCTCTGACAAGATGTTTCCTTCATTGGAAAGCAATGATTAACTGAAAACAAACAACCTCTGTTTCATCTAAATTAATAAAGTCCCTCTGAAATGCAGGCTAAATTCCCCTGGATCTATGCCTGGTTGCTACTCTGACTGGCAGAAAGCCAGGTAGATGCTGAGAGTCTGCAGCTCCCAAGCACCTCTGCCATGTTGAGCTGGGGCTCCCAGAGCTTCTGTGGTCCAAGAGACCAAGCAGATTTGGAAGCCCTATGGTTTATAGCATGGGTAAGGGCTACAAACTTCTTCCCTTCTGCAGAAGAGGCAGTTCACTGATACCAAATGCTGTGGTGCCCAAGAAATAATTTGCAGTGTTTCCAAAGTGTTGGATCACTGTGAAAAGCTTCTCATAAAATGGGTGTTGGATTGCTACTCATTTACACACTGTCCTCCAGCAGCAGGAAATTCTCTAGTTAATTTGAACCATCACACCTTGCTGGAAAAAAAGTCTTTCCTCTGCCAGGATATACTAGACATGCACCACATTTTTTTTAGGATAAGGAAAATTTGAAGAAGCCACACCTTCAATACCAAAGAATATTGAGAGCAGATGAACTCAGGGTCAGATCACTACAGCAGCAGGACAGCCCTGCTGATAGGATCATTACCTGGAAAAAAGCCTGGCAGAGAGCAAGAAGACTGTTATACAGGATGATTCCTGCTATCTTCCCTGAAGCTCTTGGGCGTACATTGGGAGCAAATAGCAATTTAATGGATTCACTGTATTTTAAGTAAATGCACAAAGTCCATTTATACAAAACACTCTCTGAGAACCACCTTTGTTGGCTGAAGGGGATCTCTGTAGCATGACCAGGAACTTGAAAAAAGTTGTTAGAGGTGAGGTTTGTCCAAAGATCTTATGTAGGTCATCATCCATTGAAAAGGCAAAGCTATCCCATTATATTTATGCTCTTCCCAGTGTTAATGTTCATCTGCTTTTATAAGGTTAAACCATATTTTACAAAATTTGTTCTTCCTTGCTGTTAAAATGCTCAACATACTTAAAACACTTTGAATTCCCATGTGGAAAGGTATTGTGAAAGCAGTGTTCATATTTATTATTAGAAGGACAGTTAGTAAGCAATCTTCCCTGTGGAGACATCTGGCAACAAACCCATCTGAACTGAGTGAAGGCCCCTTACTAATAAGGCTTCTAAGTAGGGAAAGGGACAGGGTGTTCTCAAAGATCCTGTAGCTGGTATTGAAACAGGGAGATTGATCTTATCTGTATGAATTGCATGTCTCACTTCAATACCCTTTGTGGATGTTACTACACATATAGGTGAAATGAAAGAGTTATCTAATACAACACTGGTTCCAGCTTACAGAGCTAAAAATGAACTGCCTATGGACAGTCCAGAAGCGTTCAGGGGAGGCACTGCCAGCAGTCAGATTATTTCTTTCCTTTCAGAATGGATAATCAGAATCAGTTCCTCCTGCTTGCTCTAGGAGTTATTCTACTATCTCTTGATACCAGCTGTGTCAGGTGACCAAAGCACATATGAGCCAATAGACAGCAAAGGAAGTTTGTTGGAGATACAAAGAGTTTTTAATCCCTGCTTATTTTAAAGGCAGAGAGAAGGAGAAAAATACAAGGGGGGAGAAGGAGGGTAGGCAAGTCAGATTTGCAGACACAGTAACAATGATCTGATGCAGAAAATGGTGCATGTTTTTTGTTTTTCTTTAAGGAGTCCAGGGATGGCTCAAATTTGCAATACGTACCTTTTAAAGATACTGAATGTGTAAAAGTGCAGGGTGGCCAATGCAAAAGAAAAGAGATAGTGCTTAACTGGCCTGTGCTGGGGAACCAAGTCATCTTCACTCTCAAAAGCTGAGAGACCTGGCACATGAATTTGCATGTGTATTATAAAACACTGTAGAGAATAGAAAATGTGGTACCTATACCTAGGATGCAAGGAGGAAGCTATCTGGAAAATTATAAACCGACCACTCTGACCACTGTATTAAACAGGGCTATCAGAACAGTTATTTAAAGAAACAACTAAAGACAAGGAAGAAATGGGAAAATGGAATAAATTACCAGTGTTTATGAAACATAAATCATGTCTGACTAACTTCATGGTTTTCTTTGATAAGATAACTGATCTAGATGAAGGAGATGTGACAGATCACATCTGTCTAGACTTCAGTGAAACAGTAAAGGTATAAGGTCATAATGGGGAATTTTCAACAAAGCTAAAGAAATTTGAGATTACCACAAAAGTGCCAAAAAAATGGGAAAGGAGCAGGCTAGAGGGAAGGTGACAGAGGGTAATATTAAAAAAAGATGAAGGGGAGTTGCCATTTGCCTAAGAAGATGATGCCAAGTGGGAATACAGTTGTTCTGGCATACAGAACATGCGTGTTAAAACCTACTTAAGCTGAAGATCACATTTGGCACAGGAATGGAAGGGCATGAACTGGTCAAGAGTATTGTTGTATTCTACTGAAAATATCTGTTTATCCCAGGATTTAGAGAAGTTCTCAGGCTTCTGACAGAAAAGTGCCGTTCTGGAGTGACTATTCAGTAGGAGTAAATAATCTATTTCTGAGGCAATATTTGATTTTTTATGAAAGGATTTTCTGTGATGGATGAGTTTTCCTGCACAGTTGCCCATATTGTCTGTTCTTGCCTTCCCTTCCCTCCCCTCCTTGGGAGACTGAAATCCTGAGGAACTTTAGGTCACAGCAGGTCTGGAAACATTCCTCCATTTACTGGGGTGTGTTGGTTCACTTCTGACAGTGTAGATATGAGTCACATACAATGTGTCTGCGAGGAATGACGATCTGGTAAATAGAACCCTGGGACACAGGGAATCTGGGTTTCATTCCCATCCTATTTCAACTTGTTTGCATGTTCTCAAATAACCCACGAAGGATCTAAGCAGTTGAATAAGGATTTTAGTGAACTGAAGGCTCATTTCTGAGCCCACCGCCTTCATTGAGGGGTCACCTAACATCAGGAAGCAGTTAAACTTTGCTTTCCCATTTGATCTGAAAATACCTGAGGTACCCAATGTTCTTTCTAAATACGCTCCCAGCAGAATGCCTTGGTGCTCATTTCCCACCTCTGCCTAGTCACACATTAAATATTTGTCAATGTTCCTCCACTATCTCTCCCAGGGGAGTTTCAGCTAACATGCTGTTGGGAAAGTTTCTCATTTGCAAGCTGGAGGAGAGGAGAGAAGAGCCCCCAGCACTGGACACCACAGTGGAGTGGCACGCCCTGCTTTGAACCCCTGGGACCTAATCCTTGCAAGAAACTGAAAGAGTAGTGCTACAGCCTAATTTGGAAAAGCTCCAGCATCTTGGGTCTTTGCCCAACTGTGAAGGCACTCACCTGGGACAGGATCTCTTCTCAGCAAAGGATAAACTCATTTTCCAGGGAAAATTTACACATCTCATTCCATTCTTGTGCAGAACAAAAACCGTTACTGAAACCTCACTTTTATGATTTTTTTAGATTTTCACCAACTTCACCTGAGGTCCCCCAGGAGCTCCTTCTCCCTACAATTTGAGGGTTGCCCTCCAAGTCAGAGTGAATAACAGAGGAAGCAACTTTCCTTGGTCTCCACCCGAGGGGAGGGAGTCTGAAGGAAGCAGCTGTCCTAGCTGTGGCTTTTCATTTTGTTCCCTGTGCTTGAAACAGTGAGTCTGTGATTTCCTCCACAACCAGCCAAATGCTGGCTTTGAGCAACAAACCCCACAAAGTACAGCAAGTTCATGCAATGTTTTTGCAGCTGTCAGCTTTAACCCAGAGCAAAATCACTGAGGCAGCTGCAACCCGTTGGTCCTGGGGCTACCCAAACTCAAGCATCCTTTCCTGTTCCAAAGTGGAAGGCTGGCTGTGCTGACTGCACAACCTCTCTGATTTGCCTTGGCACTTCGGGACTCCTGCCATGTTGCAGCACATATGGTCCCTGCAAGGCTCCATGGGCAGTGCAGCTCCTTGTCTCCCTGTCCTCAGACTGGATATTCTGTGAGTGCCCAAAGCTGCCTCTTCCATTTGTCCTTTGATCAGTGTCATCATAATGGCCATGATTATAGTTGTGATTGGTCACCAAGTAGCTTGATGTCTTCCCTTAAAAGCTTCCAATCTCTTTCAGGTAAACACAGCAATTTGGGATTATGTACTGAGGTCCAGTTGTTTTGGGGTTTTTTTGTGAAACATTGCAAACAGATTTGCAAATGGTGATGGGCACAGTGGCTGACAAAGGCTGATGTATTAACCTGTTTCTGTAGCTGGAGAGCAGCAAGACCAGAACAGGATTCTGCTCAGGTGCTCCGCCAAATGCAATATAAAATGTTTGTATGAACATATTGGTACTAAGCTGAGAAGAAATACCAGACTTTGTGATACCAATTATGCTACTCTGCAAGCCCTTAATTAATGGGGAATTTCAAAGCAGGCCCTGGAAATAAAGTGAGGGAGTATCCTCTAGTTCTTGATTATTAATTGACTGCTCTTCCTGAATACTTAAGCCTAATGGTCATTTAAAGTCATTGATTATTCCAGATTGAGGGCCAATAAGCTTGTCTAGGATGTGATTCAGGACCCCAAGGAAGACAAGTAAACCTGACAGAAGCAAACACTTTTTTTTTGAGTACTAAAAACTGTAGCAAGGGTAGAACATCAGTGAAGCCTATGCATGCATTTCAGAGAGAAAATTCAGAAAGAATAATAACATGCAACATAATTCTGTCCTCCTAGAGTCAGGAATATTTATGCAGTCTGTGAGTCAGGATTAAGGAAGGGCACCTGAAACCTCATGGCAAACTCTGCAAAACATCCTTCCTTACAGATCTTGTGGTCCGGATGCATGCCTGCATTCTTTCTTTCATGCTTGCTTTCTCACTTTGTCTTTCTTTCTTTCTCTCTCTCTTTCTTTTCTCGTTGATTTATGTCTATTAAGATAAAGCCCAAATCAGAAAGCAAGTGCAGCAAGCACAGCCTTGGTTTCATCTATCAAGTCTTTGCTGTTCATGACTCCTCTTGGTAAAATCACACATATGTTGCTGTATCCAGGGTGGAAGACCCAGGCTGCTGCTGTACACTTTAACCAGTTGTTTGCTAAGATGACCAACATTTTTAGAGGGGATTAGGGTTCTGGGTGCTCAGACACCAATTAAAAAATCTTGCATAGTTACATGATGCTCCCAAAAATCTGGTTCCTTTACAGGGGCTTCGGAAAATGTTCCTGAAGGGAAGACTTGCAATAAATAATTGTTTTTCATGGCTGAGACCATAGCATGTATGTTTTTACCAGATACCTACAAGAGAATAGGAGAATTTGAGAGAAAATGTAATTCCCTAGTTCACAAATAACCTCATGAATCTATTTCAGAGTTTGTTCGGCTTTGTCTAAAAGTTTGATTTCCAGGACTGTGTGAGCAGGTCTGTGTGTTTCTTCATCTTTATGTGTAGAAATTTGTGCAGCAGAACGGAGAGAAGTGCTGCTGAAAGGTCCACACAGTCTGATTTTCCCTGCTGTTTTTCTGAAACACCTTGTGAACCCCCAGTTCTCTCTCGGCATCCGTAACAAGAGTTCAATTACAACTCAAGAGCCTCTCATTGTGTCAGTAGTTGTGAAAGCTCCCAAATGATGGTACAAAGAGCTCAGAGGGCCTCAGTACTGAAGGCACTGAGAGCATTGGCCATGTGGTACCTATTAAGAAAGTCAGAGAAAGATTCTGTGTTAGTGTTCATTTGTACCAGCTGAGATGAAGACAGGCAAGCTGACTGGAGCTGCACACTGACCCTTGAAAGTGCTGTGGCCTCTGAGGAAACGCTGGGAGCCCTGGGCTGGTTTGTACCGTGGAGGAGACAGGCTGGCTGTGCAGAGATATATTAAGGGACATTCTGAGCAAGAGCACACATCAAATACTCTCATTAGTAAAATGACAGAAAATGCTGTTATGGCTTGAGGCTGCAGCAGGGAACATTTAGTATAAATATTAGGAAAAAACCTCATCATTCCAAGAAGAGTTACAGCAATTGGAACAAACTATCAGGGGACACTGTGGAATCTCTTCTAAGCTTCCAGCCATTTCTCTGGGAAGATTAAATAAATCCCAGTCCATGGCAGTAGTTGGGGTGGTCTGCCTGATCCCCAGCACTCCCTTCAGCCTCAAACAATTCTCTGAATGGGAGGGATGGCTTGTTCGGAGAGCCCACAGCTTGGATAATGCACTGACTGCTCTTTCAATTATACATGTCTTTCTAGGGCAGGGCCCATGTTTCTCTCTGTCTTTAGAAAGCACCCAGAACATATTAGGCAGCACCACAATATAAATAATAACAACCCACTGTCCCCATCTCAGCAGTGGAACAGCCGCTTTCTTCAGATTCCCTTCTGTGCTGTGAGCTGCAAGGCCAGACAGTAGCCCACTCCAGCTGAGCAGTCATTTAAGAGCCAGCTGAAGGGCAAAACCCCATGGCTACAGCACATAACACAGGGGGTTGATGTCAGTATAGCTCTGGCAACTCTCCATCCTCTTCCCTTCCCTTTTTCTCAAGCAGGTAGCAGCTTCATGGACAGGACTGCTGCTGTCCATTAATACCTGACTTGGGAGGAACGCTGTACTGCCTGGCAGATGGTGTGCTGGAGAAGATGGAACTGTCACTGGTTAGACAGGCAGAAATTTGCTCACCTGGTAGCAATACTGGAGCGGGACTGCAGCAGGTGGTAGAATGTGGATGCAGCTGCTGGGGGTGGCAGTGCTGGCTAGTGGAGCAGACAGGCCTAGGACGTGCCATGTTATGGGTTTTGGCACAATGCTGATTATTCTGCAGAGCTATTGTAGGTATTGCTATCTCTGTGATGGTGCCACCTGCTCTACAAGAGCTGTCCTCTGCAGCAGGCTGAATTGCACTGAATAAATTTGAGTTCCCCTTACTAAAGCACCTCCCTTCCTGCCAGACTGCAGGGTTTTGGAAAGAGGCAGGATAGCATCTGAAGCCAGAGTCTCTCTCGTTCACACCAAGCAGGAGCAGAGCAGCCAGCTGAGAACCTGGGGGAGTGCCAAGAGAGAGCATCCCCAGGTTTCCCAGCTCTCTCCTGCAGTTGTGGCACATATGGGAAGGTGGGGTTTGCAGCACTACGAAGTCCCCTTCGGGCCCATCAACTTGGATTGATGTTCTCTTCATTTTTCTCAGTAAAGGGGCTGTTCTTCCTGCAGTAAGCAATCCCCCAGCATGCTGCAACCTTCTCCATACTACAAAGGAAAGCAAGCCTGGTAGCTGATTTGTCAGGGGAGAAAAGAAAGGCTGAGAAGACACAGACGCCTCCAGTGACTGCCAACTATACCTCTTCTGGGTATACATCCTAGAAATACTAATATGCAGTATCTCCTGTTTATTTTTCACTCATTTGCCATAACAATTGAGCAGAAAAAATCATTTCAGTTGAGAGATGTGCAGAAGTCCCTCTCCAGTTACTGAGTGGCTTTATCAGGTGTTCAGGATGCCACATCTGTGTAGCTGTATTGCTCCAGCATGTGTTCCCAAACTGGAAGCAGAGCAGAGAACTTAGCGGTTTTTTGGCACTACACTCCTTCTGCAGAGTGTCTGCAGATTTACAGAGCTATAGTAATAGTGTTGGCCACAAAACAATACTGGTTACAGGACACACTTACAATGATACCTAAATAAGAACAGCTTCAAGTCAGAGAGAATATTCCCAAGAGCATCAGTAGAATCAAATTTCTTAGTTGGAGGGTGTTGAATGACTTATGGCTTCTGACTTGGGTGCCAGCAGATAATTCTTAAAAATGTAGATTTACAAAGCACTGTGCAAGCATGGTTCCTCCTCACCCTAACTAAGGGCAATGGCTTTATGTTCAATATGGAGAAGATGATCTTCCAGAGGAGAAGATGCAGAGACATTGTCTGATTTTCTCAGTGATATCACAATGATATCTAAATAGAATTCAATGAAGAGCATAGCTCTCCATACCCAGCAATGTGCTTAGACCATAGGCCTAATTTCTTCCTAATTTCCTCCTAGCTAATACATGGCAGGGTTTCCTACCTACCTTGATGAAACTACAAAGCAGGAGCCACTTTTAATGACAGGCAGCACCTGTTGGACATGCCAATAACACACAGGTGATAATACTAATTGGAAAAACACAAAGAACCACTATTCAGACGTGAACTAGGGTTCACAGCTGATTCACATTTAAAACCAGGGTTTCAATGATAAGAAATGCACAGCACTTTTTCACCAGAAGTCTCACAATCAAGCCAGCAATAGCACACAGTCTCCTGCTGGTTTCAAGTGTAGCTGTAAACCACGAAGTCCCACAAAATAGTTAATTGGGGATGAAGAGTTAAAATTGAAATGGGTGTCTGTGGTCCTCTCTGTACTGGTGGGGAAAGGTCAGAGCACACCTAATCAGCCAGGTACCTTGGCAGCCTCATTAACCTGATGAGGTGCAGCTCTAAGAGGCCCTGCTTCTGTTTCTCCTCTCAAGACTGTGCGTTTTTCATTTGCAGGCTTGGCTCGAAATCAGACACACCACTAAATGAAGAGAGGTGGCTGTGTTGTGAGGGGTGAGTAATGCTGAGGATTTGTGTGGTTTTTTAATCGTTATTTTTTTATTAGAAAAGAGGCAACTACATGTGATGTTTTAAAAGCGAAAGATATCTCATGGCTGGTAGCTGACTATTTGTCACTAGCAAGTGAAAGAGGCTGATTGCCTAGAAACAATCTAATTGTTGGTGGGATGTTGGTGGCAATCATGTTGAGGCCTCTAAAAGTTGTTTCTTGCTGTTGCACCCCGCAATAGCTTTCTTATCCGCAAGCACCAAAGATGTTGTGGTTTGATGTCTGGGTTTGAATTTTGTTGCTTTCTAGGGGATATTAATGAAATACCATGGTACTGCTAACTGATGCTAGACTTTGCAGCCTTCAGGTACTAAAAAGCATTTATACTGAAATCCCTCCAAAAAAAAAAAAAGTGAATGCAAACTGTGTTTTGTGGCAAACTGCAAAGAAGAAGTAGGCTTATGTTGCTTGAGAAGAGGTTTTTGATGGTATTTTAAGGCAGTGAAGTCCTAGGACAGACCGGGAGCATGCAGAGCCTCAAGCATTGCAAAGCTCTCAGTGCAATTGGAGAAGTGTTGATATGACAAAGGTAGAGTTAATCCTGGAAATGAGATGAGCTGGGATTTGGGGGTGGTGATTTTTGGGGGTGGGAGAGTGGGGGTGATTTCATTGCTTTTGGGTCCAGATTATGAAAGTATTTCAAAAGTGCCTCTTGTTTTATATCAGTTTCCACTGAAATCTATCTGTATCTCACTCTTGATGTCAGTGAGAGAACAGTTATACCAATGTTGCAGGTTTCAGCCTTACTAGTCACTTGAAACAACTGCTTTGATTGTGAAGCATTTGGCCTGGGGTAACTTTGTTCCCCCTACAATGACTGAGTACTGCCCTGAACAGCAGATAAGTTTGTTTTCTGCTCTTCTTCCTTTTCTATTCTTTTTGTGGTTCTGAAGGATGCTTTGTGACAGATGTTAATGTTCATCTCTTGCTTATTAATATTCCCATACTACTCAGTAACACGTTTTTGCTGCTACAGTGCTGCCTGACAGCTTACACTTGCAGATTGTTGAGCCAAAATGCGTAGAAGTCCTGTCTGGCTCCATTCCTTTCTTATGGCCTGATTCAGAAGGAGGTTAGCTTGGCAGGGGGAGGAGGAGAGAGGAATAATTATGCCCAGACAATATGTTTGGCAAAAGCCTCCTATCTTCCTCCCATAAAAACTACATACAATGTTTGTAAGTGAGTAGGAGCGAGTATTTTTTTCCTATTCAAGCATCTTGCTTTCTCTGGATCCTTTTCTGCAGCTGGGATTAAGCTGAGGGTGTTTTTCTGCTTCTCATCAGAAGCACCAAAGTTAAGACTAGTGTTTCCAAAATTAGGTGGGTGTTTTTGAGAGGCAGGACTCTGGCTGCAAAAAACCTGACAGAGCACAGCCAGCTGACTCAGATTTTCACCTTATGCCAGGCAGAATAGAAATAGCTGAAGTATCTGGACATTTTTCAGAAGTGTCAACCTTTTGAGTGACAGCTTGGAGCTGAACTGTGTGTGGGGAGCTGGGAGGGGAGGAAAGTCAGAGCACTGCTGGGTATGGGAGGGGAAACAAAGCAGAAAGGGTAGACTCAGATGGTCCAAGAGGTGAGCTGGAAAGTGGAGCAGAAATGCAAATGCACTTTTCTCTTCACCTTTGCTGGTGCTGGACCTGCTCAACAGTATGAAATTGAGCCTCTTCCCCAGTCCTCTGGGTACCCAGTGCTGGGAAGATGGCTTGGGGCCATCTGATCTAATTCTGGAACAGTTCTCAGGTTTTCTCTCCTTGGTTTCCCAAGCCTGTCAGGGGAGGCACACAGGCATATATTAACCCTGGGACAACTGCTGCTTGCCAGTCCCAGCTGTGCTCCCCTAGCAGAAATCTCCAGACTGCTGACCCTCACAGTTGAGGAAATAGGGATTTGACGACAGGACCCCTGCTCCAAGTGCCTGGCCAGGCAAGAAATGGACACGTTGCCACAGCTGAGGCCCTGCCTTACACTGATCTGTTTGGCTGTGCTGACTCCTGGGCAGGGCACTCTGGACTGGCTGGTGTTTCAGATGAGCCCTCAAGAGGGAGAAAGACCTTGAGGGTTGTCTTGCTTCCAAGCTGACCTGTGTGTTCCAAGAAATGGAAACTTTCCATGCTGTATAGAGCAACTGGCCCTCACCTTGTTTACAGGGTCTCATGTGTAACCTCACACATTGCATTTTACAGGACATAAATAAAAAATATGTAAGAGGCTTTCATCTCCAAGCTCAGTAAGGAGCTCTCTCTCAACCACTGCCATATCCACCCACATGGGGAATACCTATTGTGTGTAGCAGACAGGAGAGGAGAAGCAAAGGGAGTAGGGCAGGATTAGTAGTGGTTTAAAGGGACAGGCTTTGAGGTGATTATTTTTTTGGGCAAACTTTAGTCTTAATGTGCTCTCTGAGAGCTGCTCTTACTTTATCTGCATGTTGGAGGTTATAATTCTCCTTAATACATGCATGTTGTATGTATAGTAAAGGGTGGGTATGGAAGGAGGGGGAGGGAAAAAAACGGCAATGTGAAGAGGAAAGCAGGATTAGTGTAAACAATTAAAAAAACAATCTGTGAAAGAGAAAGATAGTTTGTTACATAAGATGCTTCACCTTCAGTCCTCTGGTTCCTACTTGAGTTTTTCTGGGGAAAAATTGCTGCTGAAACCTGTGATCTAAAACGTATTTTATCATAGATAAGTACAGATTTATTTTTCTTTACGTTTACAAATATCAACATTAAAATGATGGTATTGTGCAGCCTGACAGAATTTCCTGGGCCAGGCTGGTATTCAAGGGATCAAACGCCATTTAAACACTGTTGGTAGGGTTGATTTCTGCCAAAATTGAAGGTGACTGATCCATTTTTGGTAGGTGGTGGCAGCTGGATTTGACATCCTTTCTGAAGAACAACCAGTTCATTCCTTGCAATATAAAGCAGGAGACAAGACTGCCTGCCCTAGAAGCTATAGCTGGCTGGAAACTGGAGAGGTGTGTTTATCTTTGACGGCAAAATCCTTTCTGGCCCTTGCACAGGCAGCACCATGGATTAGATAGTTCCTTGTTCTAGACACCTGGGGAACTGTGGGTACCTGGAGCCCTCCATGTTTTGTCACCAACTTGGAATTTGGATGGGATAGGAGGAATTATAGGTCAACATTCTGACAGCTGCTTAATGGCCTGTGGAAACAGAAATGTTGGGTACCGTCCAGTTTCAAAGGGTCATATATCAGCCCTGCAGATCCTCCCATCAGAAATGCCATTAATTGTCACCTTCATTGACAGCCTCAGCAGAATGGCCAGGGATGAGGGAAGCCTTGAAGGCTAAAGTTGAGGTGTGCTGGCAGGATGGTGTGGCAGGAGGTTGGAGCTGCTTCCTTGGCTGCAGTTATTTCTGTAGGAACAAGTGGTCAGGCTCCCATGTTGCTGCTCATGTGCCCTGGGTAATGTTCTGTTTGCTGGACTGTGAGGTGTAGGCTGGAGACTTGGTTGGTGTCTTCTGTATCTGCTTGCTGGGGAGTGAAATCAGTAAAATACCTAGGGCAAAGGCAGTGTAATGCTTAGGTCTCCACACACAGGTGGGATAACTTTTCCTTATTTTGAAGAGTGGTAGGCTCTGGTTACAGATGTCAATCAGAGGAATGCTCAGGTTAGTTTGTCAGAGGTGGATGGTGGTAAGGGTAGGAAGACTCCCCATAGGCTCCACAACTCATCCCTTTCCACCATGAGCTTTGTGAAAGACTCCAGCAGAGAAAGCATGGTCAGTGCAGGTACATGATTAATCTGCACAGGGAGTTACGAGGACTTGTGAGCAAGTGGAAAAATGCAATACGGACCACTAATTATATTTAAAATGTAACTGGATGTATCAGATGATCTGTATGGTCAGTTTGGACCTTCAGTCCAGGGATTTCTATTATAGAGAACTGCAGAGCTGTAAGATTAGGAAGTTGCTGATTTGGTCGTTAACTGCAATGAGGAAAGATGAAAAATAACAAATGACAAAAACCTGGGGGAGTTTGTTCCTGCCGAATAGCATCGTTTTCGTAGTGGGAGTAGAGGCTTCCAAATGGGTGGTGTGTGAAGGATGGTTGTTTCCTGGTTTTATTTGCAGGAAACTCACCAGAACAGGCCTTACTGCTTTGTGTTTCATTGAGATGGGATTTATTTTCTCAAATGATGCTATGGATGCATTAATTATCTGGGAATGCCTATACTGTGAGATACTTGGATTATTAATAATAATTTATTAATTGGATTCACATGTATCTTGATTCTACAAGTCCTTAGACTTCAAATTTCTAAAGGTCTAACATGTGGTCATATGCCTAAGTGCCGAGGTTTTGTGTTCTTTGGTCTTTTTGTTTGGTTTGTTTGTTTGTGGGGTTTTCTGGGGGGATGGAGGGGCAGGCAGTGTTCCAGGGAATAGGAAAATCTCTGTTCAACTCTTCCATTCCATGCATCTGAAGTTTTCAAGTTGTTTACAAATTTTCTGCTGAAAGGAGCCATTACTTTAAAAAGTCTCAATGTTCTGCTTCAGTGTTTTCAGAACAAAATATTACAGAATTGCCAAGGCATCTTGACATTTTTGAAATTCAGTGATGTATTGGTCTAAATTTAGAATGAAGAACAAACAGCCTTACCTTCCTGTTACCTATTCCCATTCCCTCCCCACTGCCAAAAAAAAAAAAAAAATTCAACAAACTTTCAATATGGTTAAATAACCTGAAGAGAGAACTTTAGGAGGAGTCAGAGATATTTCTGGTTTTAAAAAAAGCCATTAAACAATTGATATTTTTTAAAATAACATGCTTTGAGTCAATGCAAATGGCATTTCCTGGATTTCTCAGTTTTGCACTGGACTGAAAACTTGGCTATTTGCCCAGCTGTGGTCATTTTCAGGTGGAAGCGAAACACATCAGTGAAAGTCTTTGCAAGATTCAAAACTTGAACACCACGCATCTCTGCTACTGTGAGTGGCACCATTAAACCTGAGTAAGTTTTGTACTTTAGGCAGGTGGGGGTAAAAGTTTGTAGACTAGGGAGGGGAGCTTAAATGGAACTATTTACCAAAGACCTCAAATTTGGGATTTTGTATCAGTGCATTGCTCACATTTAGAGATGCAGAAGGTTAGGTGGGCTCCAAATACTTTATTCTCCTACTTGTGGGCTGGGTTAAAAATACCACACTGAAATAACCATGATCCCTAAAGTAAATACCCGGAGCTTATATTCAAACCACTCTTAACGTGATTAATTTTGAACTTCCAAGCTCTAATATATTTTTAATTCTCAACAAAAATATAGTCCACCTACTTTTTTAAAAAAATCAGGTACTTATGAGCAACCCCACAGTAATAAACTGCTATGTACAGCAACTGTCAGTCAACAAAACAGTGTGTCCTAGAATATCTGCACAATCAAAAGCCAATTCATCTGAAGAGTGTCAGTGCAGTGATGAAGTGCAAACACCTAAAGAAGAAGGCAAATATGTTGTTGGTTTTGGCCATAAAATGACTTCTAAAATAGTTGTTACATGTTTTGGTGCTTAAGGGAATGCAGGGAAAGCCTGCTGAGATGCTGGCCTTCAGTGACTTCTTATTTTCCAGTCACCTCTGTCCTCCTTTAATGATTACCCTGCTCCTTAAATCCTCTGTCATGGTGCTGTATCACCTGTTCCTCCATCGTGTTAGTTCCAGTGACACTGGAAGCCATAGGGCTTTGAATCCAGTGCACTTAATGTGAGTCCCCTCAGTGTCACGGCTGTGCCCAGGGTGCTGGGGTTTGATGGATGCACTGTCATGTCACAAAATCCACCCGTGCCCGAACTACAAATATGGGACAGTGTGGCCATGGCTCAAAATAATGGTCTTAATTATTTGTGTTGGAAATTTCCCACACCATACAATTCTCTTCCTCAGTATAATAAACATCTTGAGCCTCAGTTTGGGGGTTTATTTTATCATGTCAACAGTTCTGAACCATAAATGTGAGGAGGTGCCAAAATCTTACACAGCAGAAGATCCTAATATTCCCATCTAATGTGGCATTTAGGCTGTAAATGATGAGTTTGTGGTGGTCTGCTTCACGTAAAGAGTTGTGTTTCACAAAATAGGGACCAGATGAGAAGGCTGTGCTGTCTGTCCCTCCTGGCTCTTGGTGCAAGTTGATGTCAAAACAGTAAATATTCCGGCAGAATGGAGACATGAGTACAGAGAAAAGAATGAAGGGGGTGGGAGGGAAGGTCCTCCAGGTTTGGAGCAGGCTTGTTTTCTTAAATATGGCATGCAGGCAGTGCCTGAGTAAAAATTTTGACAGGAGCGGTAGGGAGGTGTCCACAGCAACCTATCATGGTCTTGCCAGTAGCAGTGCTGGAGAACTAGGTATGAGTTCTCATACCTTCACCTCCTTCCTTGCCAGCACGTTCCACCGTGAAGCCGAGATTGAAATTGTTGTTCTAGAATGAATACATCAGCAACCAAGACCTCCAGGCTTGGGGAGCCCAGAATCATGGCTGTGATAAGGTAAAGCCAGTTCACCGGCTGTGCTGGCAGGTAGTGAGATGCTGTATCCTGTCAGCTCTTGTGCTGGGTTATTAGAACTGACCTGGGAGAGGAAGTTTTCAGGTGCTGCCAAGACAGCCACAGTTGTTTTCTTGGGGCTGGCTGTACTCCATGCTCTCTGGGGTGCTGGTGGACCCTGACAGAATCATTTCAAGACTCGGAATCCATTTTTAAGAAAAGAAATTCTGAAAGTATTGTTCTAATGTCAACAAAACCAAGAAATGCCAGTGATGGGGGAAATAGTTGGTCCCCGGTCAAGATGTGCTAGTCTTCTAGGAAGCGTTGGATACAGGGGAGCCCCCTGTGCTGATGCATGACTCAGGGAGGGTGCTGGTGGATGAAAGGGCAAAGGGGGGGAGGCGGTAGTTCTGAAGCAGTGCCAGCTCGCTGGTATTTTCAGCTCTTGCTGACGAGGCTGTGATCTCTGTTAGGGCCACGTGTGGGTCACCATCCTCCCTCCTGCCTGCGCTGTCACACAACAGGAAAATCACTGCTGGAGTGTCCTGGGGCTGGATAAACATGGCAGTGGGAGCAGCTGCCCGGTCCTGCCGCTGAGGCGGCTGCTTCCTACGGGCTGGCCCCAGCCACAGTGCCCCATGCCGCTGCCTACAGATTTATGGGGAGGACTAACCTCGGCTCTCAGGAAAAGATGCTGTTTTCCTTTCTGAGATTTCTTTTTTTAACCTGGCTATGGTGGGACTGGACTGACTGACATCCCCAGGGCCACAATTCCCACTTCCTCTGCTGCGACACGGCTGTCCAGCCAGCGGTGAGGTTAATTAAGGTCTATCAAAACCAGTCTGTTTAGACTGGTTGTACTGGTGGCTGGTCTCGCCTGCAGTCACAGGGCACACAGGCCATGTGTGGTATAGATGGCTTGCTGTGTTTTTAGGCTTTAGTATAACCACGTTACATACTACGCAGTTCTTACTGAAATCAAGTCCAGTTTGAGTCTTTAAGCTGGAACAGAATGAATAGCCCACATCTTTGGGGAGCGTGGGCCAGCAAATGGCTTAAAAACCAAAGTAATAAAGAAAACACACAACCCAAAACACAGCCAAAGAACTCTAAACCAACTTTGTGTCTGGAGACCGAAACATAATTTGAAGTGACTTGCTCAAAATCCCTTTGTGGTGTGGGTAGCTGAAGCCATCGGGTATCTTGTTTACTTGTCTATAGAACACATTTCTGTTGCGTTCTGGCACCGTGCACTGCTGCTTGTTTAAACATGCCTGGGAGGAGAGCCAGTGTGAAAACACTCTTTAAGTCAATAAAAATAGTTGTAAAACTGAACAAACACTCCAGATAGGAACAGTTCAGCATCTTCAGAATCAAGATGCGAAGTTTTGGGGGGTTTTGCATGGTTGTTTGTTTGGGTTTTTTTTTGTTCTGGGGGTTTTTTTAGTTGCTTTTTGGTTTTTTTTTTGTTTGCTGGTTTTGGGTTTTTTTTGGTGAACTGAGTATCTCTGTACCTACCTTGATGACTGGGAGAATGTGCACAGCCATGGAGGGAAAACAGCTGTGGGAAAAACCACACTGAAGAACATTTAGTGTCTTGGACCTGCTTTCATTATATTCAAGGCTCCTGCTTGATAAATTAGTTAACTAACAGAAGCATTACTACTTTCTTTTTTAAGAGAAGACTTAGGGCTTTTGAAATTCTTAGTATGAATTTTTAAAGCTTCTGAGAAGATTAAATTAAAACTTGATTTTGGTGAAAGCAATACAGAGGCTTTGAAAATAAACTATTTGAAAGCTAATTAATTTTTAGAACATCTTGGAGTAAATGAATTTTGTGCCTTTTTGACTGAAATTATTTTAGTGACTGCTTTTGATCTATTTATTTATATACAGTCTCTACACATTGATAACCACTCTAATATAATCTAGCAATGTATGGTGAAGCTTCTTGCAAAAATTTCCCAGCACTTTTTAGGAGGAAACTTCAAAGCATTATACTTTGGTAACTTCATGTTTTACCAATTCTAAATTAGGGGGATTGTGAAAAGGATTTTGCAGGTCCAAAGCCCTCCACAGAGAAAAGGGTCACTTTTTAGACAAATTTGATTTTTTTTTTAAACTCTTCAGAGCTTTCTGATTTTTGCACTTGCTAGGTACTTCCAGGTAACTCTGTGTTTGAAACACTAAGGTTTGTTCTGTGTTGTATTCGTGTTTTCCCCATACGGAGCTTTGGATGTAAAAAAAATTAGGAATGCAAAGTAGAGGAAAACCAGAAGCAATGTGAAGTCTCTGCAAACAAACTACCATGGATGGCACAGAGCCAGCCTAGCCCAAAAACCAGTGCCAGACTTAGAGCTGGATCCCAAGGTTTTGGAGATGCAAAATTGCTTCCAATTTTCTCCTACTGCACTCACAGGAAGGGTTGGGTGTTGCATGTTGTCATACCCACATGAGGAGAGCACAGGCCAGGTCTTTATGAGCAACACGAAGAAATAACACCCTGGGAAATGAAACAGGCAGTAAATGAAGTAAAGTCTTAACTATACCACTGGTAGTGACTGATCATCCAAATGTGAAATCCAACCAGTCAGCCTGACTTCCCCATAGCCAAGCATTCCCCTTTGCCTTTTGTGTAAATAAAGAAAAAATGTAAACTCCCTGCCTATGAAGAGCACCTTATTTTAAGAAATGAGAACAGCTTGGTCATCTGAGAGTTGGAGCTGGAAGGTGTCCAACCCAATTGGTGCATCTCCTGTGGAGTATAGCACTGCTACAATACAGCGTGTTTTGGAAATAGCTCTTGATTAACAGTGTTTGGTGGAGTGGAAGCAAAAATAATTAGAAAATATTTTAAAGCTCCCTTTGAATGTAATCCATGGGTGGTGATTTTAAACAACCTGTCAGCTTCAACCATCTCAGAGATGACTCATGCAAGGTTAAGTTCAAGGGCAGTGATATCAGTCCAGCACCTGGTACTGCTGTTAGCGTGAGGAGGGGCTTGCTCTGTCTTTAAACCAGTGCATGCTTTTTCCTGGGAGTTGTAGCTCATCTCCTCCACTTGTTTTAAATGAGGACAAAGAGGCATTTAGCATTAGATCCTCAGGTGATGAAAAAAAAATCATATCTGTGCTGATTCATATCAGCTACATGTGTCCCAGCCCACAGTCTGGGCTTTGCAGAAGCACTGCTGTGACTCTGGTGGTGTTTCTGCACTGACTGGTGCCCGTCATTGTGTCTGTGTGTGTGTGTGCATAGAGGTGTGGGCACTTGTGGGCAGCTCTACACATGTGCACGTGCACAGCTCTGAAGTCTGAAGCCACGTTTAAGAAAAATCAAAGGTTTTGTCCCAGAGAAATCATACAGGGTAGTCTAAGCTGGTCTGTGTATTCTGTGGGAAGGAGTGGAACCCAAGGGAATATCCACATAGTGCAGAGCTCATGAGGGTCCTCAGCCATAAGATTGGGAGATTAACTCCAACTTCATCTTTCTGCACCTCAACTCTGTTTCTAGGAGCAACTGATGACTCTTATGTAGCTTGGGTATAGAAGGCTCTTACTATCACTTGAAGTGCTATGAAGCCTCGTTCTATGCATCAGAAGTATGTTTTCCTCTCACACTGTTTATATAGACTGGGCAATTTTGGTTAATACTGATTTGGTGAGTGCTGATTCTTTCTGTTTCATTCCCCTTCCAAAAGAAATTCTGTGGGTGTAACTGTTAACAAACTGGTTGTGAGGGCCTGAGAGAGTCAGGGCTGAACACTAGTGTTGTGAAACACTGACAGGAGACAGGATGAGGCTGAGTGCTTTGGGAACAGCTACCAGTGATGATGTGGTTTCATCACCAATGTCCAGTATGAGGCCTGCCTGATCTTGGGAGATGCTGAGCTCTATTGAGTTTATGCCTTGTGTGCAATCTCTATTTTCACTTAGTTTTATTTATACATCCCATTTCATGGTGGCTGCCACATAATAAAGGTTTAGTTTCCTATGCTATTCCTGGGTGTTTGAAGATATTTAAGGTCTGCTCATATTTTTACTTACCCCATTGACTACTGCTTCTCAGAGTTGTGTGGACTGGAGTACCTGCCTAAAACCACCAAGTTATACTTAATCTTGTGGGCATTCTTGTTTATTGTGTATGAGATTGTACAGAGCTCAGTGTATAGATTTTATATTGTTTGGTTTGAAGCACAAAAAAAATTATGGAATTAAATTACTTCATCTGCGTTTTCTCCTTGAAATGCTGTAATATTGTGGCAGTTTTTCCTGTCTCTAATGCCGTAACTTTGGATGGTTACATCTGTTCAAATCCATACTTTCAGAATGTATTTTAAACCTTAAAAGTAACACACATTTTGATTTAGAGTATGTGAAAGGGAAAACAGGGGAGCGCATTTGGATGTTGCCATATTTTAGTACAGTCATGGCTTCAAGCACCTCAATTATTCCCTTTTTATCAAGACACTCCTTGATGGTACAAGTGCTGCAGCAGGTCATGATGATTCCCCAGGCAGCTGTTCTTCCTGCGTCCCACCAGAGTATGACTCAGTGCTTTTGTCAGTGCTTCTATCAGTGCTTCTGTTTGTCCTTTTAGCAGCGTGTCAGTGTGCTAATGCTGGCACATCTCACATTGGACAAATATTGGTGGTATGAAGAAGAGAATGCTCAGGAGCTGTTGGAGCAGAATGAGGATGAAACAAGGCATCTCTAGTGGGGGAAAAAAAAAGCAACTGGGGCTGCTCTAAGCCACTTTAGGGGCTATTGAAGTTGGAGGAGGGGCTGAGAGAAATGGCTTACAGACATGGCCAAAAACGCTTCTTGTAGCATCTGATTACTGACCTGTCAGAGAGGGCTTTAAAAGAAGAAATCCGCCCTTCGCCATCTTTTAGCAGCCTGGAGCACAGGCTTGCTTTCAAATATACAGTGACTGTAATCAGTTACACAGTTATATATCTGCTTTTTATGCCTATGCTGTGAGAAAAGGTTGGGAGGGAATTGCCAGCTGAATTTTCTGTAAATGGTTCTAAACACGCCTATGATGCTCCTGTTACTACTATCTGGCTCAAAATTAGATGTCTTCACACTGTGACCTATGACTTGTATGTGGTGCCCTGTTTCTGCCTTCAGAGACAAGTATTAGAACCTGTGTCTAAAGGTTTCCAAGAGGATTAGTCACTGGAGTGCTTGAATGGAGCCCTCCTGACATTTGTTCAGCTTTTTTTTTTTTTTTTTTCCCACCGCAGAAGAGAGGTTACCTTTAGTCAAGCAAGACTGGCTTATTCCCCTTGACCTGTTTCGTTCCAGTGTAAAGTAACTGATCATTTCAATAACTCTGGCCAAGTGGTCTGAGGGGAACTAAATTACAGAGAAAATGGCACCTGGGCTTCCTCTGCATTTCTGGATCCTACATATACAAATGCAAAGATAGATTTTGTGACTGACTCTTCTCTAGTAACAGAGGCATCCAGATTAACTTCCATGCTCTGACCTCGTTCTCAAGAAAACTAGAGAAGACTCGTTCCTTGCCTTGGCTGCAATCTTCTGCTTGCTCTGTTCTTCCTCTGCCTCTGTCGCCTGTTTAGGCTGTAAGCATTTGCGGCACAGTTTGTCCACATGATTTGTTTGTGTAACACCCTGGCCTGTGGTTACATGTCCACATCTGTGCCCAATCTGCAGAGGATATTGGTCTGTTATAGCTCCCAGCTGCTGGCCTGGCTTCCCACCTCAAGCTGCAGAGAATCCTGCTTTTATTGCTCTGCTGGTCCCTGTTTCAACCGTGGTACTTTCCAAGATGGCATCTGCCACGTTTGTACAGACCAGGGCAAAACTGGCCCTGATGTCTATGAGAAATATTATGGTAACAAAAATAATTAGTGGAAAAGCAGAAAGTGAGAGTCCAGCCTATGAAGCTTGACTTCACTATAGTTCACTGGTAAGAATGTCCATCATCTGCTTTGCCAAGTGGTATTTTTCCAGCATCCTTCACTACTCTCTTCCCTCCTTATCAATGTTACACTGCACTTATAGGAATTCCCTCCCTTTTCCTCTGATGCTTCCAGACATCAGCTCATCCCCAGCCCCTTCTGATAGGCAGCTCCTTTTATGCTTGCTCTCTCAGCCTTACTATTTCAACAGAGCAAAATGCCGGTGTTGGTTTTCTCACTGGGAGTGACTCAGAAAGGGGATTTGTGCATGGCTGGGTGCCAGAGAAGAGAACACACTGTCAACGTACATTAATGCTGTGCCAAGCCCTTCCTGGGCACAGTAACTTTCCTCTCAAGGCTTCTGTGTGCCAGGAGGGGGGAGACGCACTCAACATGGGAGGAGGAGACAAATGCTTGTGCTAAAAACTGACCTGGCAAACTTAGATAGCTACGTGACTTTTTGCTGGCACTCAGAAAGTGCTTCTCTAGAAGACAAATAAAGGTCTCTAGTGTTGTCTGGTGATTGATCATGTCCCACCTGGTTAATGCTGTGCCTGTAGATTTCATGACAGATACCTTTATTCTCTTGCATGTGTGCACTTGTGTAGGGTCCTGAAAGTCCTTTAGGTGGAAGATAGGATAAATTACCAAGATGAGAAGGAGCTACTGTATGCTGGAAAGAGGCTGTTTCTCTGAGTCCAGTTCTGTGCTCCTGTCACACAGTATTCAGGACGCCTCGGTGGGAGGATGAGGACAGTATGAAGAGTGTGAAGGCTGGTGTTATACAGCACAGTGATCCACAGGACAAATGAGGCATGTAAATTTTGCCTAGTGGTAGTGACAGATTTTTACCCTCCCTGTCTGTAAGTGCCACATTCAGACACACTGCTGGGTTGTTAATTCTGTTCTAGCGTTGTGTAGTATGGAGTAGTTTCTTACTGGGAGATGTGTGTTTAAAGAGCAAAGTAATTCTTCTTAGTGCCACCTGTTACCATTATATGAATGCCTGGTCTGACCTGCTGAAGGACCTGACTTCATGTTTATTATGGGAAGCATGGCTGAGTTTAACACATGAGTTTTCCTGGGGGTTTGTCCGTTCAAAATTCTGGTGTTTGCCACTCATTCAGGGCCAAATTCAGATACTGTAAACTCTATTTAATACCTTGCCTTACCTTGGTGCAATGGCAAGAGCCTGTTCTGCATGTGTGACACGGACAAATCTCCCACCTGCACATAATGCACAGCAGGGAACATCACGGACAGCCCCAAGTGAACAGTCATCAGGAAAAGGATGTGTTCCTGGAATAGGATTAATTTGTATTTCCAAAGGTATTATTTGTGGTGTCCACAGATGTGAGAAAGACAAGGCCAGGAAAGAGAAGATAATATTTTTCACTGAGCCCTGCTGGGAGAGAGACAGGGAGAAAAATGGGGCTGTTCATACGCACCTTATGGCTCACAGGCAGCAGAAATGAGGCTCTGCACTCAGACTTTGTGTTTTTCTCACCTGCACCATGGAAACTTGAACCAGTTCACAAACCTGAGTTTGCACATCTTGCAAAAAGATATTCCAATATCTACCAGCTTCAGGAGTGAAGAGGTTGAATTATGTTTTCAAAGTTCTCAAAAATCCTCAAGAGGGGAAACTGCCATGTACATTCCTAAACACAGACTATCTTGGTAGGAGAGCATGTATGAGGTATATGATTTTGCTTAGACTTAAAGCACACATAATTACAGACTCTCAGCTCCCGACAGTGCCCACGTAGGTAACTCAGCTGAAGAGAGGGTTGACTTGGCTTAACAACAAAGTCTCCAGGACCCTTCTGCAAGAGCAAATGGTAGGGCTGGGGTACCTGCCGGATTTGCATCTGGAGAGGATGTCCCTTGGGGTGACATGGGCAGCCCCACAGAGAGCCAGTGGGCTGGAGATAGGAATGGCACTGAAACGACAAAAGGAACCATGTGCAAGCACTCCAGACTCTTATAGATCAAGAGAAGCATAATAATTGCAAATAGCAGATTCTCAGTTGCTTCATGCAGCTGTGAATACTTGTCTCTAAAACCAGCCATGGGATGAAAGTGTGTGAGAAACAGTGGTTTTCCAAAACTGCTCTCCAACTCATGCGGAGAGGAAATGCACAGTGTGTTTTAGAAGCTGGCTGAAGGAAATGTTCTTAACTTTTTCCTGCCTTTTCCCCTAGTGGCTTCTTTCCTTAATATCCCAGTCTTTAAGAAAAACTCATGTTCTAATGTAACAAAAATATAGTTATTCTCTATTTTTGGAAATTACATAAACAAATCTAATAACCAGGGAGTTATGGTGATCAGGAAGCTCAGATTGGCTTTGGATATCAAGCAGAAATAGATGTGGACTTAACAAACCGAAGATCCCATAAAGTGCATTTCTTTTCCTTTTTTCTCTTTTCCTGGAATTATTATGATTTCAGGAGTTTGGGATCATGTATAAATAAATCTGGCCAGCAGACTTGGCCAGACGTTTGGAAAGATCATTTCTTGCACTTTTTTTTAAGAATGACTAAAATTAAGAATTAGAAGTTTTACTGATATCTGTAAAACATTCATGGGTGGCTTTTTTGTTCTTTCTGTTTGTTTGTTTGTTTGTTTTAATTATGTTTCCCAAATGCTAAGCTAAGGTCCAGTATCCTTGGCAAATCAAGTCCCACTATTGGGAGAAAAAAAAGAAAGCATTAAAAAAAATCCTTAAGGGATAAACAATTTGAACAAGAGCAGAAAGATGATAAAAATGAGGCAAAAGCAATATATGAGCTAGCTTTTAGTAAAGAGGTTCCTAATTGCTGGCTTGTTGGTCTGTCTAAACTCAAGGAGATTCAATGCTTGAGGCATTTAAAGCCAGACTGCCAAAGCATTGGAGAGCAGATAAATACTCTGTGGCACAGCTTTTGTCAGTCTAAGGAAAAGGCTGGGGTGAGTGGGATGCTCACCAGCCAGAAGGCCTTTTGTCTTACCTGGTGTCTTTTGAATGCATTAAACTCTTGAATCCCTCTCAGCTTGCAGGACTATAGATTCTACCCTGATGGTGATACTGGTCTTCAGGAGAGTAAAGTGGGCACTACATAAAAGGGATCCTGTGTGGGCAGCCATAGATAGAATGTGAAGAAAGATACCAAGCGACAGCAAACACTGAAGCGCCAGGAGGGCTGGGGCTGCAGCAGGACCCAGGCTGTGCTATGCCAAGTATATGCACAGACACTGGAAAGCTGGAATCAAGCCCTGGCCCTAAACTAGGAAACCTAGGGATGAATTCTGCTTTCCCACATCCTGTAATATGCTCTTGGACACAAAATTGCTGGCTGAAATAGGAGAAGAAGCCAGTCAGTGTTCTGCCTATTGTCCCCTTAGCTATTTTTTTGTTGCAGCAGACCCTACTCAGGATGTCTTCACAGTATTTGGCATATGAGGTTTTACAGGTCAGATTTTCAGGTAAGCACTTCCATTTTAAGTATTAAAGGAGCCTTGGAAGTTCCTTGGTGGATCTGTGGTGTGGTGCCAGAATTTAAAGCATGTGTGACAGCAGACACTTGTGTACCTAGAGCAATTGATAGGCACGTGTGAGCTTCTGAGTCTGGAGCCAGCACTGAGACACAAGCTCAATTGACCCCTAGATGAGGAGGAGACTATTTATATATATGTAATGGAAAAGAATAGATTGTACTGTATGTAACAGCTTTACAAAATGTTTGAGATATAAATATAGTCATTCCATTGGGTCCTTCCTCCAAAATGACAGCTCCCTGATGAAAGCTGTGTTCATGTCAGGGTGTGTAGATCAAAGTCATACGTAGTAAGGTTAGATCAAGGTTGCATTTGGAGAAAAAGTTCCCTATGTGGATACTTTCAGAAAGGCCAAATCACGTAAAGGCTACGTCTTTTTCACTGGTGTTCAGAAATATCTGGAGATAGGTATCTTGTATGCATGCACTGGACTGGCACAAAAGGATAGCAATACCAAAAGTATTTATCTCTTTTCTACAAGTGTGCCTGTCCTGTCCTAGCTGAAAGGGTTCATTAGTAGAGGAAATGAGTTCACTTAAGCGTCACTTGGTGTTTCCCCATCTCTCTGCTCTGAAATGCAGACAAAGCCTTGAGTGATGAACCAGGATTTTTAAAGATACTCTGCAGGTAGGAAAGGACCTCACGGCAGTTAATGCTCTTAAACCAGCTGTTTGTTGCAAAGGCCTCCTCAGGTGAGGATTAGCTTCGGATTCATCTTTTCTGCCTCCCTGGCCCCGATATTCAGCACAGTGCTTGGGGAGGAAACTTGTACACCATGCAGTCAGCTCTGCCAAACATCTTCCAAGGAATGGCACTACCTAGATGTTTACTTTTAAACCAAAATCCACTTTTCCATGAAAAAAAAGAAGTTAATTTCTCAGTACGGTTTTTGGCTGTGAACATGAGTGATCACTGGTCTCAGCAGCTGTGGCCAGTGGTACTCAGTACCCTTGGCTTCAGAACCAGTGTCTTGCCGGGCCATCGATTCCCTCTAGAGGGCATTGGTCACACAGACACACACACACATTGCATTCACACATGTGACCATGTATGCAGAGACCCACACATGGCCTTCCAGGTCCTGTAGTGGTCAATAGGAAATGAAAAAAATAAGTGGCAAATTTCTGCTGTTAGCAGGTATAATATTATAAAGTATAAGGTCTTGGGACCTCCCAGCCCTTCTCCAAAAAGAAACTGCAAATCCAATAAACCACATCAGGTGATGTGGCTCTCTTAGAGTAGAAGGTAAGCTTTTCAAACACCTGTGTTTTACTGCTGCAGTGTGTGTGCAAAGTGAGTGGGACAGATGTCATCTGCATGCTCTTCTTTATGCTAAGTGGAGAAAGGAGTCCCAGGGTGATGAGTAGGAAGTGTTGAGCCCTGTTAGACATTCTAAGCATCTTTTCAAAATATCTTCCATACCTAGTCATAAGGAGATGATGGGTTCCCCATAAACTCTGGTCCTGAATTGCTGAAGATGTTTTGAAGAGCTTAATATGTACTTGTTCAAGGCTGATGAAACAGAGTAGGTGCACCTTCCTAATAATAGTACAGTCCTTGGCCTCTGCTCTTGCTAGAGTAGGATCATATCCAGGTCTTGTCATAGGTAGGACCTCTAATTGCTGAATTCTATAACATTTTCAAAGCTGCTTCGAGTGTGATAAGCAGGAGTTCTCAGAGCTGAAAAGTAACTGTACAATATGTTGGAGAGTAGAGGAATGTTGAATGAAAGGGAAATCTAGTTGAGACAGTCACATAAAGGGCTTGATTCAAATCTCATAAAAGTCAGTAAGCATCCTTGTTTCACTGAGCAGTTGGGTTAAAAATATGCTTCAGTCAGTCCCCAGGTCAGAATAAACCTTAATTTTCAGATGCTTTCACTACAGATTTCATTTTATTGTACTTCTGAACTCACCTTCCCTCTGCATCTAACCAATGCATCATGAGGGGTGTCGCACAGGAAGTTCTAAACAAGACCGGCTAGTGACCAGAAGATGAGCATTCCTTCTCCAAAGCACAGTTTTTTGAGGTGGAAACAAGAGATTCTGTAGATGATATAATAGTACAGACAGGCTAAAGGTAAAATATTCTTTACAAATCAAGTTCATTTTCATAGGGTCTAAAGTACCCAAACTTACTACCCTTCCTAACGTTTTGCAGCATCTCTTGATTGTTTCTGAATTATTATCTGTGTGTCTAACTCGTAGCTTTGGAGAAGAGGAAGATAATTTTATTTTTGATTGCCACTAAATGCTCGTGGTGTAAGTAAAGGCTTAGATTGTTCTGGCTTCCCCCACGAGTACACGACATTGCCAGCTTTCCCGTGATATTGTCTGGTCTGTGTAGCACTCCCAGGTCCCCTGGGATTTGTCTTCACCTTGAACTGTGCAGGCCTTTGTGCGTAAGAATCTGTCTCACATTTTCATTGCCTATTTCTAGACTCCTTCCAGGTTTGCCATGGGGTTGGAACACAATGTTTTGGGCAGCATAAACTATTGCTAAGAATAGAAGCTTCTTTATTTAATACAGTGATGAATTGAACTAGACTGCTGGGCAGCAAAGAACCAAGGAAAGGGAGATGCCAGCAGTTGCAATAGTTCATACCAACTCTAATTACTGCTATCAGTTTATATCCAGATGGATCAATTTGGTCTCCAGGCCAAATCTGTTCTTTGCTTAATTCAGATGAAGGCAATGAATTTGTGCCTTGGATGAATCTCATGCCTTGATCCAGACTGCTCTGCAGTTGGCAAGATACTTCTATTTGTCTTGCACATTCGCCTTGCTCCCTCAAACCCCGTTGCTGGATCCTACTTGTTTTTTAATGAAAGAGGGTAACAAAATGCTAAAGTCACCAGTGAGGGTGTATATTATGTATACCTGAGAATCCTGGAGGGAAGATTTGGTGAAAAAGGAGGGAGGAATTGTGTTTGGGGGAATCACTGTTACTTCACATGGAGAAAGCTAGATGGGAGCACACCTGCCTGCTAGTTGGTAGGTGAAATGGAGGAAGGAATAAGCAATTATATGGTGGTTTGGGGCAGTTGAAATGTATAATGAGGATTGCTGATGACAGCAGTTGCATTTTCCTAGTAGATAAGTTAGTTCCAGATTGCTGGCTGAGTGTGCAAAGACAGTGTCTAGTCTGACTTTCAATTCTCTAAATCTCTCTTGCTTCCTCTCCAAGTTTTATTCTGTCTGCCAAGTATGTGTTTTGAAGGAGCATATGCAGTCCTGTCCAGAGGAAAAGTAGCTCTGCAACCTGTTGAAGTCCTGGTAGAGCTAGTGAGGGCACTTCCTCACTTCTGACCTCACCACCCTTCCATGGGGGCTGGCCAGGAAAGCATTTGGCCTCCATTCTCCCGCTAACAATGGCTGTGCTCTGTTAATTCTCTGAGTGACAGCCATTCCCTAAAGAGAACGTTTTTGTGATTAAGGCCAGCCTAATCTAGTCAAAATTTACTGCTTTAAAATATGCAGGATGGATCCCTCACATGGTATAAATTGAAATGGTGGTATCCAAGTCACACTGCAGATCTGGTCCATTTGTTTTAAGTGGTTGCCCTTTGGATTCGTCTCCTTGATTTACAAGTGATCTGTGGATTTTATCCATGACTTGAAGGCTTTGATTTCACAAGAAAGGGTGAGGTTGGAAGGAGCCACAGTGGGTCATCTGCTCCAACCTCCCTGTTCAAGCAGGGTCATCCCAGAGCACACTGTGTAGGATTGCGTCCAGGCGGTTCTGGAATATCTCCAGGGAGGGAGACTCCACAGCTCTCTGGGCAATGTGTTCCAGTGCTCATCACTGCAGAGTAAAGAAGTTCTTTCTCATGTTCAGGTGGAAGTCCCTGTGCATCAGTTTCTGCTCATTGGCTCTTGTTCTATTGCTGGGCAGCCACGAGCAGAGTCTGGTCCATGCTCTTGACACCCTCCCTGCAGATTCTGGCAGATGTTGGTGAGATTCCCCTCTCAGCTGTCTCTCCTCAAGACTGCAGAGGCCCAGCTCCCTCAGCCTTTGCTCAGAGAGATGCTCCAGTCCCATAATATCCTTGTTGCCTTCCATTGGCCCTGCTCCAGGAGCTCCATGTCTTTCTTGTCCTGAGGAGTCCAGAACTGCACACAGTGCTCCAGGTGAGCCTCACCTGGGCTGAGTAGAGGAGCAGAATCACCTCCTTCAACCTGCTGGCCATGCTCTTCCTAATGCAGCCCAGGATCCCGTTGGCCTTCTTGGCCAAAATGGTACACTGCTGGCTAAGGGGCAGCCTGTTGTCCACCAGGAGCCCCAAGTCCTTGTCTGTAGAGCTGCTTTCCAGAAGGTCAGCCCCTGGCCTATGCTGGTGCCCAGGGTTGTTCTTCCCCAGGTGCAGGACCCCACTTTTGTCAAACTTCAGACCATTCTTCTCTGTCTCCAACCTGTTGAGGCCCTTCTGAGGGGCTGCACAGCACAATCCCAACATCCCACAGTAGCAGCAGTTGTTTTTCCATGACTTTCTGTGAGAAAACTTGTTGTTGCTCTGTGAATCTACCAAGTTGATACCCTCCAGGGAGCATCTATCAACAGCAGCTTTAAAAATCAGAGTGGGAAAGGAGTCAGCCCCCTTGATAAAAATTATAGATCATCTTTCCTACGTTTTCACTCTTGCTATATGCAGGGCTTTTCTATGTTTTCAGGATTTTATTTCTAGTTGTTCTTCTGTAGTAAGTATGGACCAAAATAATTGAAGGTCATTCACTATTTCCCAGGGCTTTGGAACAAACCCTTGCTTGAGGACCAGATCCTATTTTCAGAAACCAGACCATGCTATCTGTGGACAGTAACGTTGAAGAGTGGGGAAACACTTGGCTCCAGAGCAGTAGCTGGTACCACTGCAGGGAGAGGTTTTTGGGTGCTGAAGTGCCTGTCTGCAGGGAATGGAGGAACAATAACCAGAGCCTGTAGAAGGGGGTCTGCCCTCCTTTGCCCATCTGGGTTATGCACTATAACTCTTGGGGCACAGGCCAGTAACACTTGCTGCATTCAGGTAACGAAAAGAGCATCGTAACACACTCTCCTGTCCCACAGCAGAACTGCCTTTGGTGCTGAAACTTCATTTCCTTTTGGAAAATTTGCCCCTCCAAGCTATTTTCTGAATGACTTTTACTGTTTATACCAAACTTTTGGGGGATAAGAGGGGAAAAAGGCAGAGTTAATGACCAAACAAACTCCTACCTTCATCTAGCTGCTTTTTGCTTTTAAGGAAATGAAGTCATATTTATGTGCAGAAGTAATCCAGAAATGTGAGCTCCTGCCAAGACATTTATTTACACAGCTTACAGGAGGTGATATTTGTGTGTGCTCAAATCTTGGGCAACTACCTTATATTAGAAGGAAGGTGGCAAATATTTCAGTCCTGGTACCATTGAGACAAAAGCTCATCACCAGCAAAATCAGTATTCTTTGCCACCCTGCTGTGCCTGGAAGCACACAGAGCAGTCCATACTCACCCAGACTTCTCGCTGCAAGTAACACTATGAATTGTTGTCCAACTGAGATGGAAAAGTATTTAAAAACACCTTTTGAACTGTTTCCATTCCATCCTGGCTAGTTTGTTGGATATGATTATTTTTGTTTAAAAGGAAGAAAAAAAAAGAGAAATCCAAACAAAGAGAAAGCTCTGTGCAGAAATTGCACCGGAAGCATGAACAGGCCTGTTGACTTTCTGCCTGAGTCCTGTATTTTATAACCATGAGAAATTGCTCCTTTTAACCACTGTTTGCCTTGATGTATGGGAGCAGTGAAATAGCAAATATGTTGCAGTGCCTGAACAGACATTGACATATTTCAGACTTTTGATAACTTATTTTTTACAAACATTTTGCTTTATTTGGATTATATTATTTTTTTAATTGGTAAATAACAGGAAAATGGGATCTACACATGATTATGGTTGGTCTTTGTGCTTTTTTTTAATCATTTTATCATTGCTGCAATCAGGGCCTGGGAAATTAACCTGTTGTAACAGCACCTTTCTTGAGCTTTATTAGCTGTTTTATTTGCCAAGTACTTTATGTGTTCAAGTACTTCACAACTGAGCTTAAGAAATTATTCATGTTCTCCTTGTGCTGTCATTGGGACTAGATAGTTATAATGTAGCATCAAAGACCTAGGGGTTAATTTTTATGAGGTGCCACTGGCAAATGGAAATCACCAGCCAACAGTTTTGTTTCACCAGCCCCATCAATTTTAGTGGAATCCAGCATGTTCTGTAGAGAAGCTGCCAGAAGTAAGGAATTTGTCAAAATGAGAAGAAATTTGTAGTGGGCCTTACCCACTGCCTTTATTCTTAGGTATCACCCTATGGGCTAAGGCTGTCAGTAAGTATCCAAGGTCTTTACCTGTTCAAGAAAATGTTCAAGAAAATAAAAAACAAGATTTAGCACTGAGGTGAGGAAAAAGGCTGTGACTGAAGATAGTTTCCTCTGAACACCAAGACTCGGAAGACAATTACACAGCGACTTTGAGGCCAAAACATAAACTGTATTCCCTTGCTGACCTCAGCTTCTCAAAGCCAGCTCTCAGCATAAACAACTTCAGGAAAAGCCACTTGCCCAATAGGAGTCTGTGCTTACTAAATCAGCATCTGCCCTCGTGCCCATTGCTTCCTTTTTGGTAAACTGAGGAACAAAGCACTTTGGAAAAGATGCTTTGCTGGAAGCCAAGTTGCCTGGAAAAGGCAATGGGAGTTCATTCTGAACACTTGAGATGTGCGAGGTACTCTGTAATTAATAAATATGGCATACTAATTTCCATCTCTTCCTTGTTTTGGGCTGGTTTTCCTAGTTCATCTGCGTGACCCTAGATCTGCAGATTCTGAAAAGGCAAAAACTAGCATTTAGGAAGTTTTGCTTCTGGAGAGGAAGTAGGAGTTGATTTCATAACTTTACTGTCATGCCCTGTTTGGTGGACACATGAGGATAGCTGCAAAACACTAAGGCAGCTGTGCAAAACATGGCATGAGATTGCTATTGCTAAAATCTCCTGTTGCAACTTCAGAGCATTTTCCTTGTTTCTCCTTCTCCCCTCACCTTGAAGGCTGAAAACAATAAATATTTTCTTTTTTTTCCAAAATGGGCAGTATTTAATTAACTATTATCTGACTAAAATATGCCAATTACATACTGTAACACTTCATGAGAAAAGAATGGCACTGAGAGCAGGGAATGTTCAGCAGACTTTTTTAGCCCAGAATAAAGCTTTAATAGCAGGGAAAATTGTTTCTAATCAGGATAGGATGCAAAAGTTGAAATTTTGAGCCACAGAGTAGAAAAATATTTTCAAATAAGCAACAGCATAGAATGTCAACATTGCATAGCAAAATAAAGGAATCCAATATGTCAAAGTAAGTTTGCATTTTGAATTGACATTTTGAAATGAAAACACTTCCTATTGAGATGTTGGCTTTATTCCAAAGAACTCTCAATTGGAAAATTTAATAAAAATCGATATTTTCCTATGGAAAAATTTTAGTTCAGTCTGACCTGTATTCTCTGAGGAAATTTGTTTTATTCTGAAACCTTCAACTAGAGTTAGGTAGGATATAGTAAACCACATTTTCAGCTTGCCTTAGTGTTTGTGGAAATGTGGTTTTTTCCTTCCTTACAGCATTCTGATTTCCTCAGCATTTGGAAATTATCGTCTTTCCAGAGTTACCGCTGCATGTGACAAAGGATTTGTGTTCAGGTGTTCTTGTGAAACTTCTGTTCATTTTCTTTCATTCTTGTTAAACTAAATCAAATTTTGTAAATGTTTGTAAGTGTCCATGCTTTGCTGATATAAAGTTTTTAAAAAGGAAAAAGGGAACAGAATCTCCAGATGATAAATACAAGTAGTGCCTAGTGGAAAAAGTCAAGGGGGGGGGGAAGAGGAAATAGCTGTGAAAACACTTTTTGAACAAATAACTGTGCTTTAACTTTGTATTGTAAGGTTGCCTGGTTACACTGGAAGAACAGGGATCCTTCTATATATATATTAGCTAGTTTAGTGTTTACTGCTGGAACTTGGAATGTAACTCCAAGCACTATTTACAAATGTTTGGGATGAAGTAGTTCCAGAAAACCAAACAAGGAGAGGAGGGAGGGAAATTAACCCAAACTTGTTGTTTCTGTTTTCCCTATCATGTTGCTATGTATACTCTAAAATAGCAGGTAGATAGTAGCTTGTGTAACTGATCTGGAGGAAAGGGGAAAGTTACAGAAGCTGTTGTAGAGCTGGACTAGTGCAAGGAAGGGTCCATGGCAGGTGAACCTGTAAGCAGAACACAGGTGGAGAGTCCATCATTAAGTGAAGTAAGGCAGAAAGGGATTTGTCACGGAAGACTCCTGGTCTGGGTTTGTGATGGGTTCATGGAAGTACACCCTGCCCTGGTCTGGGGGTTAGAAGCTTCTTCTGTGCTCCTGCTTGGCCATTCCCTCTGCCCCAAGCACCAGTGTAGCAGTGAAGTGATGGGTCACATTTGCCTGTCACGTGTCACCTGCTCTCCTCTGGTGCTCCTTGCGTGGTTGGGTTGTCTGTGCCATGTAGGCGTTCAGGTGTGTGCATGTGCTGTGTATTTCTATAATCCTCTATGCTTATGGCTGTGCAAGCTGCTGAAAGAGTTATGTTTTGGATCAGCAAGTGCGAGCTCTGTGCCAGTCCTTACTTCCTGGGAGGTTTATCTCGGTTTCTGGTTCCAGAGAGTGCCAATGCTCTGCACTGTGAAAAAGGATATCCCAATCGATCTGGAAAGCAGATTATGAAATGTTTTGAAGGCAGTAGGGAATAGTCCTTCTGCAATTTAGATCTAGGGCACTGCTCTTTTTTCCTTTCTTTTTTTTTTTTTTTTTTTTAAATGGATGCTTTGACTCTCTTTAGTTTTTTTCTGCTGTGATTGTATCTAACTGTAGTGTAGTAGGGAGGCAATTCTAAGATGAGAAACTCTTTGATCTTGGCATCACTTAATCTTTCATTTAATCTGATTTTGACTGATCTTCCTTGATCTGAAAAGGAACATATTCTTCTATCTAGCTCTTAAATTCACATATGAATTGAGACTTTGTGTTGATACACTTTAAAAAAAAAAAAGTAACATTTCAGGGCCATATGGGAGTGTCACAAATGATCTGTGCTGTATGTCACAGCCATGTGTGATTTCCCAGTGGACTGCACTGCGCATCAGACTAATTCCTCATGCTCTGAAGCCACAGATCCTACAACCTCAGCCATGATGAGTCACCATGAGGTTTTTTCCTGTAGTGGCTGATGACATGTGATGAAATATTCTAATTCTGCCCAGTATGGGGAATGATGCATCTTCACTGACTACTTCATTGTAGTTTTTTTTTTAAATCTTTGAGAAATGCTATTTCAGGAGCCCCCAGACAGCCAGATTTTAAAGTTCCTTTGCAAGACTAACTCGGTCAACACATTTGATTATATTTTAGCTCTGACAGTCATTTCTACTGTGCTGGGGCATATCTTGTACCTTTCTGCCTTAAAGAGTTAGCAAGTGGTGTCAAATGCATTTAGTGCAGAGACAGCCCATTCACCTGTTACTGCTTGACTGTGAAACATATTTAGGTCTGAACATTATCCTCACCATGAGACCTACTTGATGCCAGCAGAAATTCAGAGTGAATTTGTGCAGAGGCCACGAGTTTTAGTTGGATTTCTGTCCCCTTTTGCTTGTGCTCTGTTGGTGTGGTTACAAGGACTGCTCTTGGCTTAAGGGGTTTCTTATTGCCAGCCTGTGGAATGAAACCCGTTAAAGGTCTGACATGGACCCTCAGACTGATCTCTAGCTCATGCAGCTTCCACTGCTGCCTCCAATTCCCTGCCTCTTTTGAGTGTATAATGAAAGGCTTCATTTTTCAGACTCAAAAATGTTGTTCGTGAGTCCTTAGGCTAGAAAAATTGGTAGCCAGTGAAAGCCAAATATTTGAGATGTTAACCTCTGATGGGGAAACCCATGCTGTAAAAAGTGACTCTTATCAATGCTGCTTTTGTGAGAGCAGAAAGATGATCTTGGGTTTTGTAAGTATGTCTCGCCTACATACCTTCAGCATAACTGAGCCTGCCCACGCTGCAGGCTGCAGCCTCGCATAGAGATGCTCCGGATGTCTGGTGACAGTGGAGGGCATTTGCTGTGCCCTCATTTACCCTGCTCAGCTTTCCACAGGACAGCTGTGGCCAAGCATCCTGGAGGGCTCTCACAGCTCACAAACCAGGTGATTCCCTGGGTTTCTGCTGGTGGAAACTACATGAGACAGAGATATGATGTGGTAGTCTCTTGGATGGACAGAGTTCTGTTGGCAGACACCTACAGGGCAGATGAGATTATCCCAACAAAATTGTGTCTTTAATGGTAGACCTTATAATGCTGCAGGGCATGGAAAACATAGGGAGAGGATGGGATGGTTTTAGCAGATCAATACCAAGTGCAGCTTTGCTGTCATCAGATGGACATTAGCAGTGCTCTGCTGCTGTAATGGAGCAATGTCCTTCTGCCAGGGATGTGTTTTACATCTGGCATCTTGACTTATATTGCTCTGGTAATGAAGTGTTTCTTCTTATTTTCATTTCTATGTGGGTGTTTGTGTCAAGTACCGTCCCAGCACCAGAAATTATGATCAAATTAAATACATCACAGAGAGCATTGAAGGGTGTTCATTCATCCACAGAGATACTGGAACGCTACAGCTGGCTTTATTCTGCTGTAACTCACTGTTTGGATGAAGGAACTTTGGACACTGGCAACACAGGTTTAAAAGGTTACAAGCAGACTAGGGAAATAATCAAGAAAAGGGTGAGTTAATAGGAGATGGGGCAAGTAGGCTTCTGTTCAATTCTTGGGGAATTACTTTAGTTATATTTCACTCTTCAAACAAATTGTTTTCTCTGATCTGAACAGCTATTTACCCTTCAATGTATCAGCTGAAATATTTCTCTGCTTCAAAGTTCATATCATCTTATGAGCAAGTTCACCTAAAGAAAACGTCAGCCTTAGCCAAGGCAGTACAAAAGGAGAAAAAGGGGGGGAGAAATGAAGAGAACAGAACAGGAATGTGTTTGGGGGAACTCAGGAAAGTGTTCCGTGTGTTAGCCAGTGAACCTTAAACAATATTAACTTCTTAGCAACAATGATTCTGTTTTGTTTAACTAACAAAGGATATTGTAAGCAGATACGTGCATCTCGGGCAGATAAGAGTTGTGTTGGACAGTTCTTTTATTGGACCAACATTTGGTAATTCACTCAAATTTAGCTATGGGATAAGAATTGTGCATATTTTTTTCTGAGGCAGAGGTTAGACGTAAGGCTCCCAGTAATTTTCCAGTTCCTTGCTAAATTTAAATCTTAATAGAGTGGGGCCCAGACTGTCATCTTTGTTTTCATGCCAATTCCAATGGAGTGGGGAATCAAAAGGGTAGAATTTAACCTATCTCTTCCTTTCAATAGAAGAGTTGCACTTTTGTGTTTGCTTTTCTTTTCCATCCAGTATCTCAAAGCACGTGAATATTCTCTTTATGACAGTGGAAAACCAAGGCATGGAGCAATTCAGTCACTATTGAGTTCATGATGTCAAAGCACCAAGCTGGTTTGTTGCAGCCCACATACTGAACTGTAGGAACACGTCCTCTGTGAAGTCCTGCTTTTAAGTACTCTAACATCCTATTATATAGAAGAATAAACTGAGGGAAAAGCTGCTGAGTGACTTCTGGCCTCCTAGTTTCACAGGAGGCCAGTGGCCTGGGCTGGGAACAGACCCTGGGATTCCATGCCCATATCAAATTGTTACATGTGCCCCCCTCACTTTGAGCAATCATTTCCCTTGATAAGGTTACTTCCTTAAAAGTATTTGAATTGTCAGCTGTCAAGTTTAGACCAATTTTATTATTTCATCTCAGGTGGCTGAGGGTTCCCTTTGTTCTACTGCACTGAACTGTCCCCAGTGTCACAGCTGCCCCACTTCACTCCCAGCCACAAGCAACTGGATTTTGTCGAGTTGGAGGCTAAAATTCTTCTCTTCCCACTTTGTCTCATAGGCAGGGAAATAGGACGAACTGGCCTGGTTTTTGTTGCCGATGAAAGCCTTTTCTATCAAAAAGGAAGAAAAAAATGTCTCTGTGCTCACCAGCTTAAATAAGGAGTGGAATTCATTCCTTAGTAATTAGGGAAATTAAATAAAGTGAGGAGACAGAACATAAGGATGTAAACTTAGTTATTGAAGTGCTGTATTAAATTCCTGGATTAGACACACAAGGAGGACATGCCTTTCATGGGAAAATGCCTTTTAGCTTGTCAGCCTTAGTGGTGAGAATTCTCTAAATGGAGAATTTCTCTGGTGTCTGTGTGGATGTTAATGCCACACACCCAAATTTTACTGAGTCACACCTGTAAAAAACCCAAAATTTCCAAAGCTCAGCTGAAATGACTAGCCTTTTCCTTAGCTTCTCATTCCAACCCTTAAAACTGCCCCCATCCCATAATCCCAGCATGGATTTCTGTGAAATCCTATGTCCCGGCTTGTCTGAGACGGTTGGGCCGTACTTGCACCTTCAATATGATATTGATCATGTCTTCTGCTGACACTGAAGGCGGGTGGACTAGGGAAAGTTGGAAGATGCATTTGACTGAACTGCTCCAGATCTTGAGTTGCTGACAAAGCACCCAAACAGGCTCTGGGTACTCTCATGGTTTGCTCACATGTGTATAAATGGTTTATATTAACCTGTCTCAAGGGTTTCATGAGGATTAGTTAATATTTGCAAGGTATTTACAGACATGCAGCATATTAACTATCAAGAACCAGTTCCTTCCTTTTTAACTTGCATGACCTGATAAAGGATGCTGATTTTCCTCTCTAATCTACATCTCATAACACAGCAACCTCCTGTTTGACTTCTCCTCTCTTCATCTGTTGGACAGGAGCAGCAGAGCCTGAACTCTGTTCTTCATGATGATTTGCCCCTTCAGAAGGTGGGGGGAAGGGGAAGCCTGTGCAGAAGAAAGTGTGTGATGCTGCTTAGTTCTTGAAATGACCAGAAAGTTGCCCTACAAAAGAAAATGAATACAGAGCTTTCAAAAAGGTGGATTTCTGATCATAAATGCAAGCTCAGAGCAGCCTCCCTAGCCTCTGCTTAGTGTTAAAGGCTTCTGCCTCAGAGTTGAAGGGTTCATTTGAAAGCTTGTTTTCCTTTCCATTTGTATCAAATGATCTGTTACTATCAGTCCCCATAAATCTGTTTGATTCCTAGTATCTTGTGAAATACCTGTTTTGATAATCTCATTGAAACTGGGTCATTGAAGATACCTGCCAGGGAAAATGGTTTTCAATAGGCCTTTTTATTTCCTCGTTCACTGTAGGGTGCAGCATCAAAGGGTAAATTTGCTCCCCAGTTTTAGCCATAGTCAACTTCTGCTCTGCGATATAGAGATTATTGCTGTTCCATGCAATTCTTTGCATATAGAGTACAACATTTCTTCCAAATAAATTTCTGCTACCTTTCATAAGCCAGGGCCTGGGGGGTTGGGGTTTTTTTCCTTCTCTGCAGTGGGGTGAATGCCCTTTTTCTGGGACAACTGTGGTCAGGCCAGTCTCGTGAGGCTTCTGACTCCCACTGGCATGACCTCAGTTCTGCATTGCTGTCTGCGCTAATGCTTTTCAGAGCTTCCCAAATCATTAACCCTGTGAAAAACCTATTGGCCATGACCCAGGGCACCACTGAATGTGGAGGACACTACTCTGGCCTGGTGAAATGTCATTCATTTTTGCCTTCAGAAATCATGTGGGAAGGCTGGAATGGGGAGGGACAACAGCTCTTTGCAGGTGTGAACCTCAGATAGGGGAGGAATTTTGGTGCAGAGGGGCAATGGCAGGTGCCACAAGCATCTGAGGTGTGCAAATGCAGCAAAATCATTGTCAGTGGCAGAGCTGATACTGACTTCATCTGGATCAGGGTTTCAGTCTGCAGCACTCAATATTGTTGACCTTCTGAAAAAAGTAAAGGAAATCTTGTCATGACTGGTCCTGGCAATGCTGGCTCTCCAGGGGCCGTGAGTATTGTCTAGTTCAAAGCATCACCTATGGAAATGAACAGGAAGCCATATAGTAACATCTTTAGTTCTCCAGCAAAACTGACCTTCCCTCTAATTTATCAGCTGTAATTAGAGGAGGCATTTACCCTTCTTTCACCATGGGGAGTTAAACAGCAGGGTAAGAGAACCTTCTTAACAAAGGCAAGAGGGAGTGTTTAAAACTGGATTTAGTTATTTTAGACATAGCTGTGTTTTCTAACCCTCAGATCAGTTGTACAGGGGTATTTTTTTTTACAGTGGGAGCAAGCAATTTTGTCATTTGCAGTGGCTATGGCTCTCTGTAATAGCAAAGACAGGATTGGACAATCCAGAAAGTCCCTTCAGCCGTTTATTCTTAAAACATGTGTTGAGTAACAAATATAAAGGGCAAGGGAACTCTGCTGGGTGAAGGCAGAGTTAATTACAGTTTATAACCTAGCACATGAGTTATGGTAGGTATGCTGGTGTAAACTGACACAGACTTTGGTGAAGCTGGTCTGGTTCAGCTGAGGACTTACCCTTTGATGCTTAAAAATGCAGCAATTATATGCACAAAAAAATACAATACTGTTTTCTTTTTATTGCCCTTTAGCCTGTTCCTGACATGTCAGCCATCAGATCTGCTTGTCTGAGGAACATGTTTTAGGTGAACAGATCTCTAGACTTCACCAATTTTTGGACAGTAACCATGGACCTCCCTGTTTTTCAAAGCTTGACTCAGTTTTTTTCCTAGCTGAGCCCCCTGAGCTTTTGCAAATTCTTCCTTTCCATGGCAGTTTTATTTGCAGGCTCTTGCCAACCTTTCTACTCTTCCACACCCATCTGGCAGTGCCATTCATATTTAGTCTTTTATATCTATCCTTATAAATCACTTTTAGTTTCCCTCTTACCCTTTGGCTTTATTGGATGCATTTCTAGCCTGTAGCACCCTGGGAGTAAATTGAATATAGACATGTGCCCTGCCTCTGATGAAGGAAACTTCCAGTTATTCTAGTCATGTGTTGTTTCCATTAATGCTGTATTTTACTTCAAGGTGGGTAAAATCTGACCTGATTTACTTTCTACAGTCCATTTAACATTAACATTTTGCAGTGATTCTGTTGTGAAAGTATCTCCATGTTATTTCCCTTTTCCCAAGCATTTCTGTTTGTGTTCTCACACGTTTTTCCGTTTAGTTCCTAGGTTTATGAACTCCTTTTGAATTATATTTTCCCTGCCTTCCCTGGCATTTGCAGCACCTCCTGATTTAGACTCAATATCTGACTTTAATTAGTATGCTCTCTGCCCTCATTCAGATCACTAAATCAGTCCACCAAGAGCAAAGGGAAAGGATGAGCCTGGAGCGATGTTTGCCATTGCAGAGGATCAGGCAAATGAATGGCAATAAGCATTAACAGAAAAACTGTTAATATCAATACACTTCTTTCCCAGGGAGAGTGTTGATGGGTTCCAAAGGCAGGGAAAATGATACATGAATGTTTAGTCTCAGGTAGCATCTTCTGCAGCTAAATTCAGATTAAGCTGCAATAAATTCATGGTCCTACTTGTTAAAGCTGTCAGCAAAGAGTGTGAGGAGCCCAGCCAAGATATAACACTGGAATGGATTAACATCTCACAATCTCCCAGGGATAACACAAACTGTAATCTAGCTGCATTCCTGGGGTAGAAGTAGGACATCTGAATTACAGAATGCAGTGTGTCATCAAAGCATAAGCTCTGATTAAAGATAACTCAGAGGTTCTGGAGAAACATAAATAAATGCACCAAAAACTCTCAGAGTGGAAATAACAGAAGAGACAGAACCTAAAAGATTCTTAGCTGGGATTTGTCATATATTTTGGTCTTTTGGGCCCTGCCAGATTACTACCAGTGCTAAGAGATCACTGCTTTGATCTAATTCCATGACAATCAATAGATTGCAAGGGCATATTTTATATGTTCAAAAAAATCAGCAGGTGCCATTTGGAGATGGATTACTCTGTCCCTTCTATTCATATGTGCTTGGCATATGTTCCATTATTTATGTTCTCCTCAAATAGATCAATAGATCTATTGATCAACTGAAGAGGCTAATTCTTTTCTCCCCATCATTGTCATAATCAGAGAGCTGACTGATGACTGCATTACTTTGTTTAGCTGTGTTGTGCTTTTAACTTCTTTAACTTCATCCTAGCATTAGAACAAAGGCTAATCCATGCTCACCTGTCTTTCACCTGGAAGTTTGTGCATATATTTTGTGAATGAAGACATCCTGACAGATAACTTAGTGCACTCATCAGGAGGCATACAAGGCTATCTCACAATTGCAGCATAAAGGCTTTGATGCCCGTGGAATACAGAAATCCCAGAGGGCAGGGAAATACTGACAGTGTGCACATTGTGGCCTTGGCCTTTTGATACAGACAAGATAGTGAGAACATGAGATCCTGTGAGAAAAACATCCATGTCCCAGTTTTTGCAGCCACCAGGTTCCTTTACAGCAGCATCTGCTATACCAGAGTTGCTGGTGGTTTGGGAACTTCAAATCTCCATGGTATTTTGCATTTGCTTTGGTCAAATGCTGACGGGGATGTAGCAATTCCCTGGTCCTGTGCTAGCAGAGATGAAGAATGGCTTGCTGTCTTGTGTGGGGTAGAGGAACGGTGGCTTTGAAAGACCTAGGGTGTTGCTGAGATAGCCAGTTAGAGGCATTATTCAAGGTAATATCAAAGGTCTACTGTACTAATAAAAGGAAAAAATTAAATCTTCTGCATGATTGTTTAGTGGAAATGACTGAGGACTGCTTTCTGTGAGTCTTCATAGAAAGCTGTAGTTAAGAAAGCCATTGTGGCTTGTTGGAGGTTCAAATGAGGGAATCAAAGGATTTTTGTTCTGTGGTTGTGTCAAGGGAAGGATTTGGCAGCAGAAAAGCATGCTGGAAAATTGTAAAGTGATGGAGACAAAACTATACTGACAACACAGAGTGAGCTGCAGGAAACTTTCCTTTAGGCCCTCTAAAAATAAAGAATATAAGTTTGACAGTTATGTCTGTTTGTTTCTTTTCTAAAATGGATTGCTTTTTCCTCCAAAGATTCTGCAAAAGATGTAGGCACAAGTAGCAGACACTTCAATTGCAAATTTAGAGGGCAGGCTGTCTACCTTATGATTCTTGTTCTAGAATCAGCTCCACAAAGTACCCATTTGCAAAGAAATTAAGTTTTTAGTATATCTTGTTTCACAACGTACCATTGGAGAAAACTTCCCAGGCTGGGAATTCAATGTGCAGCACAACAAAGGAGTGGAGTAAGAGTTGAGGGGGGAAAGCACAATGATGTGTGTAGGCAAGATGAAACAAGTTGGAGCTCTCCACCTGCCTGTTGTTAACTGCCCTACTTGAGCAAAACCAAACCACAAACAACATCTAGAGACTTGTACCCTGCAAAACTCCTTTTTTTTTTTTTTTTTTTTTTTTTTTTCTCCTCCCTAGAGTTTGGAGAGGCTGCACCTGACCTTTGTATGCACTGACTCTAGATGTGCCAAGCAAGCAGTTCAGTAGCAAACTAAGTGGAAATAATTATTTTAATTAGTGTAATTGGATTACACCAAAGTGTTTTTGGGGACTGCTGTTCTGCTTCAGATAAGTTGTTCAAACTGTCCTGGCTGTGCATCGTTTCTAAACCAACACATTACGTAGGGGTTTAGGCAGGGAAAATGGCATTGGCCAGAAAAATGCTTGATTTACTTCAGATTTGATATTTGATAACACAAGGAATGTAGGATGGATTGCATTTTTACTAGGACAGCAGATTGCTTTTGTAAGCTGTCATCATGTGCACCTTGTTTTCTCAGGAAGTAATGAGGTTATAGGTATTTTCTTAACCTTTGTTTCTTGCTTATCATTGATGGCTGAAATCCCATCACCATCCACTGTGGACAGAAAAACAAAGCTCTGTGTTATACAGGACCTTACCTTTAAAGAGGAGCCAGTCATCAATCAGCTATACAAAGCACTGAAGGCCAAGTGTAAATTATAGAGAGAAATAGTGGAGCTCAGATTGAGACAGATGGAAAACTTGGGTATCTTTGGCAAAATAGCTGCATCTCAGGAGGTATTTGATTGCAGCTGATTACATCTGCTTTCAATTAGCAGAGGAAATAACTAGCAAATCATCAGTGTTATTTCCCTCCACAGCAGCTTTTTTGAGGCAGCCTTCCATAACCTTCTGTACTTGACAGTATATTTTAGCACTAACACTTGGTACGGCTGTTTCTTCTCCTGAGAGAAACTGCAATTCTCTCTAAGGAAACCCATTGAATGCAATTAATCATTTGCTGTAGCATGGTCCATTACATTTCAACAGATCAGCGTTTGCTACTTGTAGTTGATTGCTGAGATTAGACAACATCAGCTGTAAGGAAACTCAAATTCAGAGTTTCAACATTGGTTTCGTTCCTGGGCTTCTGCCTGCGTGTTGTACAAATTGAATTGAATTTGGCTTTCGTTCTTTCATTCCTGTAGGTCCTCTAAATAAGATTAAAAGTGATGACATAGCTAATACCTCCTGCCTTCAGTGAGATTATAGCAGGTTGCTTGAACACTACCTGAAAGTCAGATTATGATGGCCAGAGTAAATGTTTGGTGAAGATAAGTAACTGAATGATAAAACTAAATGCCTGTGGGTTATCCAAGGAAAATGAAAGGGAAAACAGGCTGGGAGAAATTGTAAGAATGGTTTATTCACATCAACATTCAGTGTTATATTAAACATGCTAAATTTGGGGTATGCCAGAGCATCTCTTTTTATTACATCCTTAACAGTCAAGTGAACATGGTTTTAGAAGAGTGGAATGTTTTAAGCAAACATTGCTGACCTAGATTTTCAAAATGGGTGAGCTTGAGGACACTGTCTTCATTTTATGCCTCATTAACTTAGCCTGTTCTTCAGAGTTTCCATGGAAACTACATCTTTGGTGAGAGATAGAAACTTTTGATGGGTCAAGTAAGAAAAAGGTAACAGGAGGTACTAGGGCAGAGAACTTGTTACACAGCCCTAAACGAAGAAGGTAATGAATGAACTTTGAACATAAACAAAGACAAGATAGTAGAAAACCATAAATGTCAGTGCCTTGACAGCGAGGATGATTCAAAGTTACTAAAGGATGTGAAAATACAAACTTAACAGAGCATGACCTTGTTCTGATAGTTAATGAAGTTAAGCTGGGCTCAGGATAGAATAACAGAGGTCAGTCTGACTTTGTCATTATGGATGAATAAACAGGGCTCCAACCCAAAATTTCAAATGTGGTGGTGCTGAGAGAGACTTCAAAGAGCACCAAGCCTGGTGCTGCTTGGTGCATAAGGCACCTGTGGTAACCACACACTTCTGCCCTTCGGCCCTGTCGCACCCAACCCATTTCTGGGCTCCTGTACATACTGCACTGTCCCTGTCGCTCTGGTATTAATGGTATGAAGCTATCATTGATGTGACCACATGATTGTATTACAGATTGAACTATTCTTCTTGGCTGGTATTTTAAATTAATCATAGGTTGGTGTTTTCTAAGGACTTCAGAAAATGCAGCCAGCAGTCATGGTGCACTGATGTTCACTGGGAGTTCAGGTCTTAGTCCCTTTAAAAAATTACAGCCATGAAACATGCTAGAAACCAAATTTTCTAGTAGTGCTTTCAAACAGGTGCACGTGGTTGCAGGCTTAGCTACTTGACTTATTTGTACAAGCATGCTTTGTGACTGGAATTCAGTTATTAGCAATCACTAGTGCCCTGTAAGGAAGAGGTGCAATACAAAATAAATATTCATCATGAATATGGGGTGAGGAGCAAAAGTCAGACTTGACACATCCATTGTTGAGTTGAATGTGTCCTTACATTGAATACAAAATACTTTTTTCCTTTTTTTTCAGTGTAAGCTGACCCTGTCTTTACAATTTCAGATAAAATATTTCAATTCTGCTTTTAAAAAACTTTAAATTTGGACACATTGCTTGTAGTTTTACATCTTACTAGTGTCATCTCAGAGTCTGTAAGTCAAAAGTGATGTAAAGTGTGTAGATTCTTGTCACAACATAAGATTTCAGCAGAACCAGACTGAAAAACATGCAGACAGTTGGGCATTAGAGAACGAAGAGCTGTAGGTGTGATTCTGGCTCTGTTATCATGGGGTTCTGGATGATTCATCTGATACTTTTGTCAAGCCTGTGTTTTCCAATCTGTAAGGTAATATGATGGCAGCTATATTTTTGTAAGTAGCAATTTTAAGGTCTAGGAGTTGGAAGGTCTGCATATGTACTGGGGGGATCTATAACTATTACAGGCCAAACAATAGGATTGTTTGACAATAGCAAGTCAGAGGCCCTTGAGTGGTACTGCTGTTTGAAAGGAAATTAGCCTACTCTTGCTCTCTAGTTCAAGTGCCTTTTATTGCCTGAGTACAGCATTCATTGTAAACCCAGCTGAATTGGGCTCCTGAGAGGGGGACAGGGTGTTGGAGCTTGTCTCTCTGCCTTTTGGTTGCAGATTTAAGTTGCAGTCATGTAGTTGGCACATGGGAGATAGAGAATGGAGGTGAGCCTGGCACAGCAGCCTGTTGAACACAGGCAGCTACTCCATGAGGCACAGTTGGCATGAGTACTCAGTGCTCATCAAGTTGAATTAAAAAGTTGGAGTGTAAATTTGGCAAGCTTCAGATCAGCATCCTTGAGTTTAAAATAGTACCAGCCCCCTGCCCTGTCATTGCACTCTGTCGGGAGACAGCAAAATATGAGGTGAATTGTAAAGGCTTTTAGTGTGATGCTGGTGAGACTCTACTTGGAGCTCTCGGCTAGCATAATGCAATGGATCATATCCAGTTCCAGGGAGCTCCACTGAAACAAAAACCACAAGCCCATAGACTTGTGTGCAAGACTTGATGGCCCTTATAGGTTCCTTCCAACACAGAGTATTCTGTGAAATCTGTGAAGTCAGCTTTGTTCCTTGGGCTCAGCTTGTGAGATGCTGCTCATTGCTAGGAGCATCCTTGTGAACTCACCAAGTGCCTTTTAACAGAACTTGCTCGTGGGGTGACCAGGTTAGCTGAGCTAGAGCTGAGGAATGCTGCCTGTTGCCTGTGTGTACATGTACATGCATAGGAAGTAAGCGTCACAAGGCAGAGACAGCTTGTGTTATCACACAGTGACAGTGACACTGTTCTCTCTGCTCTGTACATGATGGCCTTGTTGTTGTGTCCAGTGTAATGGTGAGCTCATCCCTTAGATCTTCTTGGTTAGTGCTGCCTGCACATACTCTGGGCCCCATGTGTCCCTAAGCCTGACTTCCCTAGAGATGTCTGAACCAGAGATCCACACTGACCTAACACTGCAAGGGTTTTTCCCTTGCCTATCCTTTGATCTAGTGTAGACGGGTCATTTCGGGGGACTCTTGTTTATCTTTGAGCTTTCAAAGGCTCATGAAAGCACAGAGCAGAACAGACATAAAATAACATGCATTTGTTTAATGTGATGGAGTATGTAGAACTGCAGAATTACCTGCACAGCATGGGAAGACCTTTTTCAGTTCTTATTTTCGTAATTACATGGACATGGTAATTTGTAAAAGCTCAATTGCTGTATGCAGCCTTGAGGAGCAAATGCTGCCCTCAATCCCATAAGCTTAATTAAAATATGGTTGTGTGCTCATATGTTAGAATTATTGCTGAAGCTTCTCAAGTGCTGCAGCAATGTGCCTGGATGTAAAAGAGCTGGACACATGAAGGCATGACAAAGGGGGTCACCAGGTCAGGAGTGTTACAAATGGCTTGGTTTTAAGAGTGATCTCTCAGTGGCTGTGTTGCCATGTTTTTCCTGTGTTTTGAATCAGCCTTTCCAAAGAAATCATTAAACTTGCCTCTTGCCTGAACATGGTCTTGGCTTGACCACAGGCCAGTTGGCCTTCTCTGGCTGCTGGTCCTTCACCTTCAGCATCCTGCCTTTGATCTCATGAAACAGATGTTTCCAAGGATTATTCCTTCTTCACAGGGACGGGAACTGCTGTAGCACTAATTTCTTGGAAACTGGGCTTTGAAGTACATGAGGATTGTGAAATGGAGGCTGGAATGTGTCTTTTTACCAGATCTCCTCCTGTGTCAGTTGTCACATGTATAGGCAGAAGAGATCATGCAACACATGCCCAAGTCCCATCAGTTGGGAAAAGCAGTGGGATCTTTCAAGAGCAGTAATGGGTTAGTCCCAGGTTCTCCATTATGCCAGCAATGTAAATGTCTGTTACCCAAAGGCTATTTAGGAAGAAACCTGTCGTGATAATGTCTGAATATCGAAAACAACATCTTATGACCAAATATTATGAAATCATCAGACCACAGAAAAAATAGCAGAAGTTGCAGGGGCAGATTCCTCCTCCTTTGCTTTCATGTGACTATCTAATCTACCCTGACCTGCCAAGTCGCATGAAAGGATGTTATTGTCTGAGCTCAGGATATTGCTGTTATAGCACCTCTCCGTATTTGCTAGTGTGAGTACAGTAAGGAAAGCATATACCAGCAGGAGATTGGTGCTGGTAATGCAATTCACTGTTATGGCTCTTTACAGACAGAACTCACTGTAATAATCTTGTCTGAGTTTTGAGAAGATTAAATCTAGGAAACCTTTAGAATCTAAGAGTGGGTGGGTATGTATGTGTGGGGGTTGTTATTACTTGTTCTGAGAAACAAATACCTGCTATTAATGGGACCTGCCTGACTTCATCACATCTGACAGGGAAAGAGAGTACCTGACCTTCTTTGCAAGATACCTAAAGCAGAGATTATCCTTAATTATCCTCAATATTTGTCCTATAAATTGTCCAGTGGCAGTCACAGACATGCCCTGGAGGCACACTTCCCTGGGGTGGCCCTGGGAGGCACTGTGTGTCTGTGCCAGCTGACTGAGGTGCACTGTGGGGTCAAAATCCTTCCTCAGCTTCCCCCTTCTTTCCAGAGATTAGTAATCAAGTTGCTGAGCTTTACCACAAATAACCTGTTCCTGTCACCTGATGTCTTGCTCTCTGTGCTGCTGCTCCGGTCAAGAGCAGGGCAGGAGCCAAGCCCGCCCTTCGCTCTCGTGTGCCACGGGGACAGAGGGACAGTGCCTGTGCCCTGGCCCAAGGTCCAGGCACGGTGTGTGGGCGGGGAGGCAGTGCTGCGTTTCTTCATCCTCCCTTGCCCTGTTGGAGAGTCCAAGTTACAACTGAGTAATTGCAGCCACCCCACACAACTCACTCTTCCCTGAAGCTCTCACAAAGTGTGATTCATTACCTGATAAGGATAGAGGATGGGTCACAAGTGAGCAATAGTTTTGTGCAGGGGTTAAGCATGTGCCTTTGTCCTTTGCGTGGTGCAGTGCTGCTCATGCTCCCTAGCTCCTACAGACACGTGAACTCCAAGACCCCTCTGGTAATGGAGTAAGACAGGGCCTTACCTATCTCTTGAGATCTCTAAACCTTTGGACTAGGTGTTATAATTCCCTGGAAGTGCTCCGTAACTTGCTTTTCTTTTTGAGGTTGTGGTGTAGAGACTAGAATTGTTTTCATCTGCCATCACCAAACAGCCACATTTGTTGCCTGACTTGGATGAAAGGTGAGGACAGGCAACGAGAAGCAAATGTGTGACCACAGTGTAATGAGTTGCAATCATCAGGGTGATGTCATCATATTAGTAGTTAAGATTATGAAGATAGACAGATTTGTTGTCTTGCTTAGAAGGTATTTCGGTCACTAGAGAGTCTGGCTTGACTCATTTAATTTCTTTGAGGTAGTGTTTTACCTGACTGTAGAACTGTCCTGACAAAACATCTATCTGCTCATACTGCTGTGGATGTTATGTAAATGTCCTCTCCTAAACCATCATGAAAGTATCTTCCCTTTCGTGTCTGAAAATCAACCCTGTTTTGATTGAGCAGAAAGTCCCATTCTGCAGAGCCAAGGAGCAGCAGTTTTATTATAAGTTTATATAACTTGAAATACTGAAGGGCCCTAAAAATTGCAGTGTGGAAATCTTGACAATGTTATAAACCACCCAGGCTTCAGCACACAGAACAATTTATCCATGTCATATTACTCCATAGAGCCAGGAAACAATGCACAGCTCTTCAGCCTTTCATGAACTTCTTGGTCAATGTGATGAGTTTCTTAAGAAATAAAATATCCCATCGTCACCCAGGAAGAGGTATTTTAGACCAGATTTAAAACACAAACTTAATCAGAATTTACTGAGCTGTCTCTTCACGTAGAGTTGCATGGTAGGGAAGTGGTTTCCTTACAGAACAGTTGCACCTAAGTTCAGCTGAAGTCTGTAGTCTTAAAATATTCCAGTTGTCCTCTTCAGGCCTAGAAATTAAAATCCAGCTGAAAACTTGCAGTTGAAGTATAAGCTTTCAAGGGCAGAGGGAATTCCTTTGTCTCGATAAAGGAGCCACCACGTGCCTTAAAGCATGAGGTTTTCTTATGAGGCTACTCAATTTTTCTTAAGATCCAGAGAGTTAATTATACCAAAATCCACTGTTTTCTTTTTGGAGCATTTACTGGAAAATGTACCCAAAGCTTGCTTTTTATCTACCAAGCTCACTGGGTCTCACAGTGACCACTGCCTGTGAGAACCCGCCTCCTCTGTGACCCCTTGGTCAGCTGCCTCAGCAGACGCCAGAGGACAGCTTTTGTTCATCTGAAGTGCAGATCTACCTGTCCTTGTCCTTTTCAAACTAAACCAATGCAAAGAAGAATGTGAGGGTCCACGTAAGGTGTTACTTGGGAGCAGGGACCACACCGTAAATTCTCATCTGTGTGACCCAACTCCTGGGACTAACCCCAAGGCACAGGCCCTTCAGATCAGCGTGCTGTGCGTGCGCTGGCAAAGCATCATGGATGCTTAGGCAACTGTTATCAGATCTGTGTTTATAAATACAAGATTTTGAATTTGGCTTGAGTGCTTAAACTCACTAGCAGGCAGGCTTCCCCCCCAGCAAAATCACAATAACAACCAGAACGAACAATAACTGTTTCACCTCTCCCACATTAGCTATTAATAATGTTAATTTACTTCCTTTGAGAGATACCATATGGTCTCCTTCCTGATCCCTCTACAGGCATAAGAAAAAACTAAGGAAATTAGAGAGACTCCATAACACTGATGGCCACATCCAATGTCTTATCAGGCTTCCTGTTGTTGGGAGTATTGTTTTCCTTTAAAGATTAATATTTACAATGGTTACTTAGTTATCTTAGTTCATTTGGTGACCATTAAAGATTCCAGCCCTAAATGCGATGAATGAACCTCCTTTTATTTGTCCTTGATGACTTATTTGTCTTGTGCCTCTTCTGGCTGAAAATCAAGGAAAATAATTATTGGGTTGGGCTTTTACTGCCATTTCATATGAGGGCTCAAAGTGCATATTTCTGTTTGGTTTAGAATAGAAGCCCTTACCTGCCGCTTCTGCTGATGTATGCATATTTAAGAATATATGTTTTGAGATTAGAAGCAAAGTTAAAATAGGTATTTTCATCTATTTTTCTCAAGGTGCATGCCTGATTTGAGTACCCCTTAGGGGATAAAAAAGATGTTTCACCCTTCATCCACTACTGGATGTACAGCAGCCATTATAAGCTCACCAAAGGGGTCTTTGATGGGACAAAAAAGGCAGCGTGTGACTGTGCTAAAGGAGCAATAAACCCAGTTCATGGTCTGTCCATATTTTTCCCCTGTGTATCAGCTGAAGTTTGGAGGGGTTTCTCAGCAAAGGCTAAAGACATAGTCATATTTCTCCTATATTTCTTAATAAAAGCTCAAAGGCACAGCAAGGAACAGTCACTCAGTGAGAAACAGATGAGGGTCTCCATCCAGCTGCCTGCTTCCATTGCTACAGAGGCATTTCTAGACCTGAGGAATTTTGAAGTCACCTTGAGTTGTCTTTGTCCCTGGACAAAAATGCCTTTGTACTCACAGTGGTATTAGGCCCAGCCCTGGAGAACAACACAAGAAACAAACAGGGCCCATATTACAAATCATTGTGTTCTAAATTTGTGCCTTGTGCAGCATTACAGCAGGGATAAACATGGGTGCATGAGCAGTTTTCAGCCCACCCTGTTTTCACTCTCAGCATGAACTAAAGGCACCCCTTGCCTTCCCTGGAAGTTCCTGTCATCTCATCCTCAGCTGCCCTTAAAATGCATTCAATTCTATCTCTGCTAGCAGAGCCCCTGCAAGTTCACTTCTGCTGGCCACCCCTCCAGGCATCCTTCCTACCCCAGCCCATGGGTATTTCCTTAAGAAAAGTCCTCTGGATCACAAAGGCTGGGATGAACAGTCAGGTCTGTTTGCAGCTGGAGGAGTAGAGGGCTCTGGGGGGAGCGATGTGAAAATCACTTTGCAACGTGTCTGCATGTGAACCACCAGACCCTTGTGAGCAAGCCCATTCTCAGGCACAGTTGGCTCCTAGAGGAAAGATCATTTATAATCATTACTTTTCCAAGGTCTCTCTCTTTTTCTCCCCCTTCCCCGTCCCAGTCCTTGCCCTCATCCCAACTGGTGAACATGGGACAGACTATCCCAGCATTTATAGGGGGAGACTGGTTTTCTGGTTTCCTTGCAGACCGCTGTCTCATCTTGGAACTGCATATTTGGTGCACTTTTTTAATGAACTCCTTTGCACTGCGACAGATGTTTCTGATACGATAAGAAACGTGGCCCAGAGGCCAGTGGTGCTGTAGAGCTGCTGGTGCTCCTCACCTGAATTGCAAATGAAATATTGCTTTCTTATCTGTTAAAAACCATGAGCAACTGCACATATAAATAACGTGGCACCAAGTGCCAGCTGTTTGTGCCAATGACATTCTTTCAAAAAGAATAGCTCCCCCATCATCTGTTTTCCCTCTTGCAGAAATCTGGAGCTCTTTTGCAAGTGCAGCAGAAGTGATTTTTTTGTTTGTTTGCTTTTTGGTTTCTCTTTTTTGTTTGTTTCTTAAGCTGCAGACAGAGTAGCTACTTTAAAATAATTCTGTAGGAGCAAACCAGCTTTTATATTTGATACAGCTCGTGTATTTTTCTGGTTTTGAAAATGTGAGAGCAGTAAATTAATTTTCTATTAAGGTTTATAAATGGTTGGTTTTTTAGATACCTAGAATTTAGGTTGAAGGTAAAACCACCACTAGAATCCCAGACAGAAGCAAGCAGGCCTCACTTGGTAACCTTGGCTATTAAGTCTTGCAGTCAACAGAACTTAAAAATACTACCAAGTGAAGTTGTTCTGGTAATTGATCTGCTCAACGTTTTATTAGGATAAAACAGAGAAACTCTTTTCAGCATTTTGCTAGATCAGGCATGGATGTATTTCTGTTACAAATGACCTTCTGGGAGAACTTGACTGCAGGGACATGATTCATTGGCAGCCTGCTGGTGACAGCCTTGTTTCTATTGTTCTAAAACTCTGGTTTCACATTTCTCCTGTTAGATAAGCTGCAAACATTAACTACACAGTGAGCTACAAATAAAGCGTGATGTAAGAATTAAGCTTATTATCTGATTGGCAGTGCAGGGCCACTCTTCCAGGTTAAGGGTTTGAGCAGGCCTTTTTTTCTTTTTTTTTAGAAAAACTTTGCCTTTTTACATTACTGAAAGCATTGTCCTCACAAAAGATAAAATATTCCTTTGGAAGCTGCAGTGTGTATATATAGTGTGAGCTATAAATAGTCTGGAGCTAGTTCTGCACAGTACCAGTGTGCAGAGATATTAAGGACAGATTCTGATTTTTATGGCTGCACTGAGGCTGCTGAGAAACACCAGTCTAAATCAGTGGCTTTTAAATTTAATTCAGTGTGTTCAGATTCACACTAAGACAAGAATCTTGCTGGGGACTTTATACGTGTTTTAAGGAACAAAGGAATTTGGTGCCCTCAGCTTAATCTTAGTTTGAATTGGAGATTACATATCAATTTCTGGTACTGTTATTTGGGACTAATACCAAGGCAAATGAATTCAATCTTAAATGAGGAATGGCTTGATTATCATGCTAGCTGAAAAATAGGTCTATATACTCCCACAGCTCAGCTGCTGTAAGTGGATGTACATAAGGATTGAGAAATTGTTGCTATTCAGCTCCTTCTGACGGTAAGATGACTTTCAGCAATTGAATGATTTATGATAATGTGATATTCATGCAGGCTATTCAACAGCCAGAATAAAGACCACGATACCTGATCAGTCTCTTTTTCTTCAGCCGTATGCTGGTTATAGGTTGACACTGGAGCCAAATTCTCTGGCTGAAGCGTTATCTTCCCTGCTGCAACAGGGTGGGGGCTGTGAGAAAGGGGAGAAGAAGAAAAGTACCTGTGTATAATGGGTTATCGACCATGTGTTATCTCTTCTGCTGTAAAATCTTAACAGGACAAAGCGTAACAGCGTTACTAAGGGCATACAAGGCAGGGTCAATGCCAGGGTATTAACCTTACTTAGCAAATTTGTGATAAATATAATAGATCTCATGTTTCCACCAGGAATTTTGCAGCAGCTCCTGGCCATGCATTAAAACTCGCTGCCCTCTGTTGCATCGTCTCTCACATCTGGACATCAAGGAGAATACCTGCTGGTGCCTTGCACTTGTGCCTTTTAACTTCAGTGCAGTTTTGTGGTCTCATTCTGGGTCTCCAAATCTTCTTTTCAGTCCATCAGATACACCTAAGGCAATAAGTTAGGCCACCTACAGAGCGATGCCTGGGGGTGAAGGAGAAGGGCCTTGGTGGCACATGGCAGGTGGCTGCATTATCAGCCCTGACAGAGCACTTGGGGTTCAGTTCTGTGGCAACTTGCTGTGCAGTGGATTGCAGGATCCAGCTGAGAAGCTTTCATTCATACTAGTGAATTCCTGGTGCCTTCTGGAGTGTTTGCTTGGGGTCTGTGGTGATCTTACACATAACTGAAGGCGTGTAGTTTCCTTCCAAGGGTGATCCGTTCTGTAAGATTTAATGCATCAGACTTTCCAGATTTAATGTATCAGCTTTACCAGACAGCTTATTTAACAAACTTCTCAATCAAGTTTTGGGGAAGGACTTCTCACCTACTTGCACTTATCCTCCTGTATGCTGTTCTGGCCACTCTGAGAGGCTGTAGAAAGGGGGCAGGAGAGGCAAGAACAACTCATGCTGTATAGTCCTTCCAGCTCATGAATCACTGCACAGGGACACTGCAAAAGGGCCATGCTGAAAGGCACTGCAGTGCAGGGCCCATTGCAGACACTGGGAAATAGAACACAGCTTAGAGCTGTCTTCAAGTGCTCTAGTTCATGCCAGAGAAAGGGAAGGGACCTGCAAAGACCCCAAAATCACTTCATCCCTCCAAGATAGCTGTGCCTCTTTTTCTGTTCTTGCTATGCATATACAACTAGGATAGGTGGGAAGGGGGAACTGCCTTTCTACAGATACACTGCTTTCCACAGAGCAGTGACGTGTAAATTTGAAAACTAGTAAAGCACAAGATCTAAAAGCACACCACTGCAGCTCTCTCAAATCCCGTTGCTGTGAGCTCCTTTCGCACACCAAGCACTACCAGGGGCAAGGGAAGTCCTTGCTGTGGTTCCTTAGCAGTGACTGAGCACACCCAATAGTCTCTGCCACCCTCTTGAGTTTAGCTCTGGCTGTGCCTGTCCCTGTCCGCATGGTCAAACCATCTTTGTTACTTTTTCTGCAGTCATGCACTTCTTGAAACAACAGGAGCTGACCAGATATAATCCCAGCCTTTCTTTTCAATTCTGCACCCTTGCATAGTAAATGTCTTTAGTTGTCTCAATCCCCTGACCATTTCGACTGATTGTTCTGCTTGTTAGCAATAACCTTGGAGCTCAAACTTATAGGTCAGCACCTTTCATTCCTTAGTCTTAGCTCTGGTGCTGACTGTGGAAACATCTCCCCCTGTCTTCAGCTAGTCCCAGGCTGAGAAGGGAGTTTGTGACAGGCATAGCTCTTTTATTTATCTAGGCAGGTCTGAGTATTTTCCCAAAGAATTTGTGAAATACTCTTTGAATGATCAAAGGCACAAGCATGTGACTCCAAGTCACTGGACAGCAAGCTATTTAAAAAAGCATTCACTAAAAAAAGCAAGTCTGAAAGACTATCTGTCACTAGAAAGCCCTTAATTTAGAGAAGCGTCCATCTCGTGAGCGAATGTCTTGTCATAAGGCAGTAGTGCAGCATTCCTCAAGGCTAGTGCAGGTTCTGCTTTTGTGTGTGACACATGGATAATGCTACACTGAATGTAGATGTGATACAACTTCAAATACTCTTGGCTTGTGGTTTCTTCTCCCCTTACCCCTCATCTGTTTGCCCCCAGCATCACTGGGCTATTCTGTTGATTCATATAGACTTGTGCACTACCAGCTTCAAATTCCCTGATCTTGTTTTGGTATTCCCACCCTTCAGCACCTTCAAAGAAAGCTGGCTTAATTCCATCAGCTTCCAAGTTTGTAGGATCATTGTCATTTCTTAGATGCAGATAAAATGGTTCTATCTTTGGGACTGAAGATTTTGATGCCCCAGGTGAGATTTTTTTTTTTTATCATCATAGAATATTGTTAAGCTTCTTACATTGAGAATTGGTGTAGTAAGGCTTGCTACTCTCATGGTAATACCTGCTTGCACTCATTTTGCATGTCTCTGCTTTCTGCTGGGCTGGTTTAGGGAATAATATTTAGGGAATTAATGAAGGGCAAGAGGCAACAAACCATGGTGAATTATTCCCTTTGCATTCTTGTCATTTCAAAGAGTTCATTTCCTTTCGAGGACTTTGTGGATTTTTCAGTTTAACAAAAAAGATCTCATCTAGATCTTTTCCCTTTGACAGGTGTAGGACCACACAAGAAATCCTGTGAACTTTCTGACAGTCATTCTTACTCAGAATTACAGATTTTCAGTGAATTCCCTTGTAACTTTGCAGAATTATATCACCACCTGTTTTTCCCCCCTCTATGCAGTTTATATGGTTAATGGGCACACATTCAGAACTGATATATGAGTAAAATGAACAAACAAGGTTATCTTTCCTGTAATAAATTGAGCAGAGTGGGTCCCTCAGCATTGTTCTGTGTACAGTCCTTGGCAGTGGGAGCCTTACCAAGATATGCCAGCTCAACTCTTCCCATTCAGCTCCCTGGGAAGGCTGTCAGAGTGGCCAGCAGAGTTCACTTCAGACTTTCTCTTCATCCCTAGCTCTGCAACTGTTATGTGATTGCATGCAAGGTTTCTCTTTCTTCAAAGGCATTTTCATCTTTTACGAACCTTCCCAACAAACCTCCCTTCTCTAAATTATTCATGTTTAGGGTAGGCCTTCTGATATCCTGAAGTATAAAATACATACATTGATGATACCTGCTGGAGCTTTGTCTGTGTTTTGTAGTGGTAGGAGAGACTTGTGGATCTTTAATGACCTGAACCACTGTGATTATGTGTGTCTTTGAAAACTAGGATAGAGATGCAGCTGAACTCCACTCCCTTACCCTTTGACATCCACTTTTTCTAAAATATATTTTCCAGTGTCAGATTCTGATGGATCAGTAGAGCACATGACCTTGCTACATTCAGGAAAAAAATCCTGAATGCATCTTTGACAAGATTGAGTCTATGACCTTCCAACACTTCTATGTGCTGTTTGGTTTCTTTGGGACCAGTAAGAAAAGCCCAAATATTAGCTGAATGGTCTTGTAGTTTTAAAGAGAAGAAATTCTGTTTCAAGCTGGGGGAGTCTCTCTCTTAAAAGGGCCCTTTGTATTTTCTTGGATGTTTTACAAATGCTGCACCTGTTCACGAGAATTTCATCCAGATATGAAATATGCACTTCAAAGTGTGCTTCAATACGCCCCTGAAACAAGAGCCTCTGTGCATTTGATAAATCAAATGGAAGTCTGCTCTGATTATACAGGTGCCATGTAGCTACAATGGCTGTGTTCTAATTAGTTTTTCAGCCATGAACCTTTGATAATGGCCCTTCTCTTCAAAATCCTATCTCCTATACTGGACAAAATATTTTCAGTTGTCCACCTGCCTTTTTTTTTTTTTTAAACTAAATTCCATCTAGTCTATGCAGACTACCAATCCTTCTCTAATGTGCATTAACAGGATGAATAAGATCATTTTGGTATCTCTTCTACATTTAGCAGTACAGTTTTTGCTTTATGGAGATCATTATTCATGAAAGTGCACGTTTCTAACCATGAGGCTGGATTAGTATCTGCAGATTTGGGATCTATCCAATGTTCTATCCTCTGGCAAAATCTTTAATTCCATCCTAGTTGAAGCAAATCCAAATATATATATATTAAAAAAAAATCCAACCACAATCAAACAATTACGCACAAACCTTAAGTCTCCTGTCCATCTGAATTCCCCTGACTGAAATAGGAAGTTTCAAGCAGAGATTTTTCAGGTATGCTCAACTCAGTAGCAATAACCACACCAGCTTCTTGAGCCCATCACTTTGACATGTCCACCATTTTTCCATTTCACAATGGCAAAGAGAAGGTGTACCTGACCTTGGTGCACTCCTTTAAGCACAGTGTGTCAATAAAAGACAGGAAGAAAGAGAAAGCTATTTGCAATTCAGCAGGGATCTACAACCCTTCTGAAAGTGCAGTAGAGTGACAAACAAGTGATGGTCCCATGCAAATCATTACCGGCTCGAACAGGAACTTCTCCACATTGATGATGTGCTCTGGTGCTCACCAGGTTTCATTCTAACGAAGCACGACTTCATTCTCCTCATCTGCTGGCCTGCACTGCCAGGCTCTGGGGCTCGGCCCTCATATTTGAGGGAAAGAGAAGCCCTGATTTTGATTTCAGTGGTTGCCTTTCATGCTGAACCATTTTCAGCTTAATCTCTTTTATTGGCAGCAACCAAAGTCAGATGCTTAAACCTCATATGGAGACTGAATAATTGCAAAAAGGGGTTGGACCAAATTGCCTCGTGTACTCACACGTGCCCAAGTGGTGAAAAGTCAGACCCCAGTTGTCTTTCTCCTCTTTCTGTTGCCTACTGATCTTGAATAACTCGGTCCCTCTCAACTGAGTGGATGGTGGTGTGTCCTTTCATACACTTCATTGACTGCCTTCCCTCAGTTAATATACAATATTCCTCTGGTTAATACACAGTATTAACTCAGTATTAACTGTTTTCCCTTTGACTCAAGATTTATATTTTGTGTTTTCCCAAGGCAGGTATGAAGTCTGGCTGCTCCCAGGTGTTGCTGCTAGTGCTAAGCTTCCACTTTACATTCCCCAAATTCCAGTCTGGTGTGTCTAGGCAGATATCTCTTGGCTATTTAAATTGAAAAACAGTAGCGTTAAAATACACCGAGGTCAAAGAGAAAGTCAAACAACTGCTTTAGGCTTAGAGTAAGATTGTACCAGGTGAGAGAGACTCAGTGGGCAGGAAAGCTAATAGAACTGGCCTTTAATGCAGGAGCAGAACCACCAGAGACATGCAGGCTGAGTAGGGATATGTTGAGAAAATAGGAGAAACAGGTACTTGAAAAATTGCCAATTATTTTCATTCTAGGGAAATTCCAAAGCAGGACTACCTATAGCACATTAAAACTGCAAATGTTCTGAGAGTTTAAGCATTTTTAGGGGTGTTTTCAAGATCTCTTCAGAGCACTTTTCTGTTGCTTTTTTTACCTCCCCACTGCCCTTTTACCAGTGAGCAAGGATGACAAAGTAGTGTTAGAAATCTGAACATTAAAAGTTTCACTAACTACACAGTCTCAATGACCATACTGAGAAAGACAAACTGATGTGCAGAAAACGAGCCATGAGAGCTCAGCCAGCTGCACATGTGTGCAGCAGAGAGGATGCACAGTGTGGGGGCTGAAATCATGTTACTGCATAAGGAGTGACTTGGGCATGGTAACTGCTATATCTGAACAATCATGACATGCAAGGAGAGAAAACAATGATTTTTCCAGACTCTGCAGAGAAGCAAAATCCTTGCTTTTTCCAGGTACAGCTGAAATTTGCAGCCGAGTACTTAAAGCCATACCAGGTCAGTTGGGATATAATTGTCTCTAACCAGAACAGTCAAAAGTGAGACTTTGCTATCTACTGGCTGAGTGACACCCAGAAATTCTTTCCAGACTTACAAACAAGCAAAGAGACAGGTTTGAACCTGAACTCCAGGGTAATCACACCACTCAGGAGCCTAAACAAGCATGGCACCAGCTGGAAAATTATTTTTGAGGAGTCACTTTTGACTGATCCAGACGAGAAGTTTTCAAAGTCAGGGTCGCAACCCTGAGGAGCATTGATGGAAGAGAGATCATGAGCCCGGAAATGAAGTTGTGAGCCAACAAGCTTGGGAACTGCTGATGTAGGCAGATGAATGGTCACGTCTAGGAGGTCCCCTTGGAATACCCTTTTCCCCCTCTCCTGCCTCAGAAACTGTAACTAGTGAGTTATAAAGCTGACAAGACGAGCCTGCTTATAGCACACTGATGTATTTTTAAAAGTAGATCTCTGGAAATGAGCCCAGGATGATTAGGGAGATGGGAGCAAGGAGAGCTCTGGAGAGAAGGATGTGGGACAAAGAGAAGGGGAGGCGAGGTGGGTCTGTGGGAAACAGGATCTGCCAAGCCAAAGTAAGAGTCATCAGCTTCGATGGGAAGACAATGGAGGCTTTTTAAGGTTGTAGTGAAGTTTTATAGTCCACCTTGGCAGGTCAAATTCTCTTCCCCAGAGAAGTAATTTGAGAGACATGCTTATGCTCCTCTGTGAGGAGCCCCTGGTGCTGAACTGGGTACCTTGGTGGGGAACCTAATCCAGGTTTTGGTGGAATTAGTGTGTGGCCAGAGTAATGCCTGTACAGCTAATATATACACAGAATAAGGTTATTGCCTTGAGGTAGGTGAGTCTCCACATGGACTCCTTCATTGTCCTTGTGTTTGAAAATCTACCAAAGCTAGGCCCTGAATTTACATGTGTCGAGAGTAAATCTCTGTTATTTGGAACTTGGTTTGCTTTATAATACTCATACTGTGATAGAAAGTGGAACAGACCAGCAAGTTAATGTAACTTACATTACTAATTTTGCATCTCTTCGTTATTAGGGAAACATTTTAAGTTTTAATAATGTTATTTTTTGTAGTACTAAGCTAGCTTCCATACAAGAGGAACATCAGCACCATGAAATGAATACCTTGAACAATCCCAGGGCGTGGAGGAGACAAGCAATAGACTTTTGGCAAGTAGGAGGGATTACAGCCATAGCACAGGTTCAAGTCGGGGTGAGAAATAGGCCTGGAAGTGGATAAGCTAGCACAGACCATCATTGAAAAGCAAACATTAGGTCTGTGTGGTGCAATACTTAGCTGGGGCTACGTGCTAGGTACAACGCAGAGGTAAAGTCAATACCACTGTGTGATATTTGTTTAATAGTCTTGTGTTGAGAAGTATTCACTGACAGGGAGGTTTTTGTAACTATCTGCAGCTCCCAGGTTTCCTGGGTGCTGTCTTTTAGGCTCAAAGATGGAGAGACCGGTCCTGTTCAGGGCTGAACCAAGTGCTGTGAGCCAGTGCTGGCCACAAGGCAGAACCAAGTTGCCTGTCTACTCCAATTACTATTACAGGGACTGAGATGCTGACCCTGAGGCATAAATGATGGAGAGAGAGGAGGTCAGGAAACAGTGTGAGAAAGACCCTGAGAGCAAGGAGATGTGGTTTCCTGAGCCTAAAACCAATTGGGGAGGCAGACCTAGGGACTTCTGTGCAAGGAAACTCTCTGTTAATGATTGTTTCTAGCAAGATAAAGACTTTGTGAACCTTTTTATGACTAAATGAATTTATGCCGAGCATGTACAACTTCAAATAGCAACTAATTGGCTAAGCAAATGATGCCTCATCTTAAGGTCTATGTTGAGGGCCTTGGGAGCTTTGCTCTTGAAGGCACCTAATTTAGCAAGATGGTCCAGACTGAATTTGTAGGAAAGACTCAGTGAAGGCTTTTACGTGCATGTCTCTTAAGTACCAGCTATAGAGATTGCTCATATCTGAACCACATCTGTGAACAGATTGGTGTGGAACCAGCCCATTTATCCAGTTCTGGTGATCCAGCATTGCCCAGTCTCCACAAGTTTCTTTTCAGGGTTTAAATCAGACCTTTGGTTTGTTTAAGAAATTCAAGGTTTTATTTTCATAATTACCTTTCATTTTGGAGCTGCCCTTAAGGCCATTTGGCATCTATTGAAACATGCTGAGCTCTAAATCAAAGGTTTCTGTATTTCATGTGAAAGTCACAGAAATCAAGTATAAGATTTCTGCTCCAGTCATGTGGAAGTTCATTTAATTTCCAAAGCATACTGTGTTTTCTTTTAAGAAACTGTAAGTTCTGTTTAATGCCGCGCTCAGAATACATAATTTCAGGCAGGCTGTTTTTTCACATCAAAGCATGTGACTTCAGTTTCCAAAACATTTTTCCCCAAATATCTTTTTCCAGTCTGCAAAATAACCCATGGGAAAAAAAAGTACAAAGCTCATCATGATGCTCAGAATTGTCATGGTTTTCACATGTGACTAGTGACCATGCAAAGCAAAGAAAGGGTCTAAGGCATGTTACAGGATCTTTATGGCCAGCTTGTGTCATGACTCAAGGGATTGGTGCCTTTAATGACTGACCCAGTCCATCTCTCTAAGTACGCCTAATCTCCAAAGTACCTCTCTTAGTAGGTTTGTTTGGGTTTCTTTCCTTGACAATACCTGTAAGTGTCTCCTTGCAAGGAAGTTTTTCTCAAGGACTGGCAGGAAGTTTTGATGCTCACATGCAGTCTGACTATTCTCATTCTTAATTCTTCCTGTTACTGCTGATCATACAGCTCATCTCTGTGATGGCACCCTTAAAATAAACTGTTACCAGGTTCATAAGTCAATTGTTGGTACATAATGTAAGGGCTTGTTCCTGTCCTCCTGATGAAGCTCCTAGATACCAAAGGGAACTCATCCTGGACAATAAATAAGTAAACAAATAATGGGCTCCTCTTGCCAGAGGCTGTTACAGAGCAGAGCTGTAGAAACAGATCAATTCACCTAATGAAGTGCCTTTGGATTATAAGTTTTCTGTTTGTAGGCGGTTGAGTCTCTTTGTATTTCAATATTAAAAGGGTTTCTTCTAAGGAGCTGTGACCTTTAATCTCATTATGTATGGATTTGTGTATGTGAGTGTGACATACGAATTTGTTACCAAGATACTATTTGAACCAAATATCCTTGGGCCTTCCAAGCTGGCAAGTTGATGCTGACTTCTGAGTCATAGCAGCCTAAAATATTATTTTGTATTTTTGCAACATTTTAGACTTTAGAGGGAACATCAGCTATCTTATCTGGCTGATGCTATCAGGTGCTTTCCATTAGTTTCCTAATGTATGTCCTAGAGACAGCCAGACATGCACATTAGCCTGGGTACAAATGGCACTGAAATGAAACGGGATTCAGTTTATCGGAAAGGTGGATCAGCTCAGTTAACCACAGCAACTTATCTGGAGCAGGATAAGGACTTGACAAGTTCTTTCAAGCCTGATATAATTTGCGTCATCTCATTTGTTGCTTTCCTCATCTCCCTTCTCCTTTCTTCTCCCCTGGATATTGCCATCTTTCCTTGGTTCATCCAAACACATACTGCTGCTTATAAAGTTTTCTGCTGTGGAAGTGGGCAGACTCGTGCCAGATCCAGGCATGGGCACTGTTCTCTACACAGAGACCATTTATGAAATCGTCTGGGTGGTCTCTAATGTGTGCCTTGGTTTTTAGTGCATTGTAATTCCCTTGTTTCTAATTTATATAGTAGTGACTGCTAATTAGCAACCTGTTAGCTAGTTCTGAGAGTTATCCTAGAATGTGGCCTTTAGTAATAAGGGGTTGATAAATGGCAGGGGAGTCACTTCCAGTCCTCCAAGAATCCTTCCAAGAATCCCTTAGCAATATCTCTAGGTGCTGCATAATATCTATTTCTGAGTTCTAGCTGCAGCTGAAGGTTTCTTTTTTTGTCCTGCTGGATTTGCTGAGATTGTTTCATTTTCAGGGGAGTATGTTTGAAGAAAAAATACTAAAATATGTTGAATAAAAATATATTTAAAGTATTTCTACCCAATCTGAAATATGATTTCTCAAGATCTTGCAGAGTGTCTGTAGCTTAGCCAGCTGCAATATTAATGGCACTTTACTGAAAAAGTGCCAGAGCCCTATAACTTCCATATAATAAATGAATTGTAGATACTACTCTCAGCACAAATAATTAACAGGACTTGTACTGCATTCTCCTCACAAAGAATGAGTCATTTCTCCCACACTTGAAGCATGCAGGAATTCTCACAAAAAATGCAGCTGAATGCACTTAATTATTATCATTTCATTTAGCTACTTTTTGGTTTTGACGACAATGTCATAGTAAATAATGAAACTTATGACATTTCTTACCTTCATACCAGGAAGGTACCCTAGCAAAGGAGGGACATGGCTGAATATTGCAGTTGTAAATTAGCAGAAGTTAAGAAAATTATTTCCATGGATATAAATTTTTTGTAGAGCAAAAGTTTACTGAGACGTACCTTGCCTTTAGTTTCCAGCAATCAGAAAGTGAAACTCTTACACATGTTTACAAGCAGAGGAGCTGACCTTCAGGAATTCACATGATTTCCAGTAACATCCCATATATAGACATTAAGATAATGAAAGCAAAGAAAAAACTTGCCATTACAAGTCTCCTGAAGCTGACACGTGTTGTCTCTGTGTAGCCATGCTCCCATATGTATGGCATAAGGCTCCCTTCCCCTGTGTTCCAAGAATTTGTATCACCAGATATTTCAGAGAAGTCACAGTTACAAAGTTTGTGTGGTAACTGATAAAGGGGGTATTTGGAAGCTTACAGAGACTGTATCCAGTAGGGTGAAAAGTATAACCGTGGGGTAGCTGACTGTTAATAGTGCAGTAAATAGGCAAATCTGGGGTAAATACCAGTGTAAGAGAGGGAACAACTTTACTGGAATCAGAAAAGTAGAATCTAGGAAAGGAAGGGTCTTAGCTGTAAGCTAAGAATTCTTAGATGTACCTTTTCTACCAACTCTTCACCTCATGTTATTCCCAAATGCCTACAAGCCTTGCTTTGTAGGACAGTATAGCTAAGAAGGGATATCCTGACATAGTGTGATATGTGTTTATGTTGTTGTATAAATAATGCAAAAATGTGCTGGCTGTTGTTATTCATTTTGCCTGCATGGGCTGAGGTCCTTGTTCAGTTCCAGTGATATAGGCCAATTCCTCCAGTCTGGGATGTTCCTGATGCTTCATACTTTTCCTAGGTATCTCTGAGTCAGTCTGTATCCTGAGCTGTGTGTGCCAATCCTCTCTGGGTACCACTGTGGAGCAGTTTGTGCAGCTCAGTTTGATTTATGTCTTTTGCTGACACCCTGGACTATAGTTAAAGGAGAGTTTGGAAACTATGAAGAGAATCATTATTTCAAATATGGTCCAAAAGTTTGTGTTTTCACAACTGTGTATTTTCAGAGGAGAGAGCTAAGTCATAATAAAAGCAATTGTGGGATTTTTGGAAGGAGTAGATGGCACAGGGAAAGCAATGTGTTGCAAGTGGGTAAATCCAGCCCATGGGTACCATATGTTTTGAAATCCTTGTGGTCTGGATAGTGACCAGACACATTTTTCAGCCTGAGGCTCCCAGCTCCACCCCACTGAGCAAGGAGTTCCTGCTGCTATGGAGCCCAAAAAGTGTCAGAGTGCCTTGGAGTCTCTCTATTGCTTATCAACGTAAATACAAGTAGAGCACCTTTGCAACAGGTTGTCTTTGCAAAGAGAACTGGAGGTCAGTGCTGTCCATACTGTGCTTCTCTGCAGCCTTCTGCTTTGATATGTTTCTGTATCACCAAACTTCACCAAAGTCCATGTTTGAAGTGCAGATTTTCTCCTGACAAACCGTGGGCTGATGAGCTCTGCAGAGGAGGGATCCTGGCCTGTGCAGAAGTGTCAGTACTGACTGCTGGATGCAGAATGAGATCTGAAATACAGGGCTCTGGAAGGCAGAGACTTTGTGTTATGTGGCCTGTCTGTTCTTATAATTAAGATATTAGTATGGTTGAGTTCCTTCTTTCACAATACACCCCTGTGATGACTACCAAACCTACTCCTTCAGAGATGGTCTGCAGCCAGTTATCCAGATAATGAAAAAGGGCAGGGAGAGGGAGGGGGAAGACTACCCACGGCTAATGCAAAACATGTGCCAGTGAGACAGTGACTAGTCAGTGTGTTCATCTTTCAATATGCAGGAAGTGCATCTCCTTAGAGCCAGGAATAACCTTAGACACCAGGAACCTAAGTAAGTGGGAGTCTGTCCTGGCAGGGATGTCAGCCAGATGTGTAGGGGAAAGACAGAGTGGATCAACCGATGGCCCAGGTAGTCCACCTATGGATAACTGAACATGATGTCTGGGGTGTGATTTGACTGTTTCCTTGTCAAAGCATCCATTGCCAGTCCAATATAATCAAAAATCCTGCCACTTACTTGGATGTCCTTCCTTACTCCAATTAGTAACTAGACACGGAGGGGACCTTAAGATCAGCTGCTATAAAATGTAATATATAATGCAGGGTTGTTTTCATAAAATACAAGGGTGATATTGCCAAGAAAGTGGAGAGACTATAAAAATCTCTGCAGAGTGTATGCAGTGCAGCTCATAGTCATCTTTTGAAGATTACTTGACTTTAGTAGAAAAAGCTTATCTTCCTGTGAGTAGAGACCTTCCTCTGCTGTGACATAATCTCACTTTTTATCTTCTGTCTCCTTTATTGTTTCTGAAGAAAATACAGAGAAGATAAAATACCCTCTGGTGACCCCTACATCTCCAGACTCCTTAATGCCTTGTGTCCTTCTTGGCAGGTAACTTTCTAACGAGTGTTCGTGGAGGAGTTTCTCAGTTCTTGGCAGGCTTTAGGCGTTAAATCTGCAAGATGGAATCCCTCACCCCAGAGAAGATACAGACCCCTCAAGTGGCACTTAGCATTGCTTTAAGGATCAACCCCTTGCTTTACCCAGCACTGTTGGTGCTAGTGCAAGTTTGATCCTTGATTTCAAATATAATTTGCCCTGAGGCCTGTGGTCCTTTCCTCCATCGCTTTGTCGGGTTAAGTTGGTTATGACCTTACATAAGGGTGTGCAGAGACTGCAGTGGAGGGTGGGGGTTCATGCCACACGTGGTGGGAGCTTTGCCCTGGAGTGCTGACAGTCTAAGTTTAGATTTGGTGCAATGAGCGGAAGTAATAAACAAAAGTTGGGAATAGGCACAGTGAAGGTCACGGCAGTGAGATCAAGGGTTGCTCTGATTTGGTAGGTGAATATCCTGATGGCTGCACTGATTAAATAGTGAGTCACCAGCTGGAGGCTGGAAGGAAAAAGCGAGGCATCAGAAGGATATGGCTGTGGGGAGACCTGAGAGCAAAGATTAGGACAGTTCATGCCCAGAGGACTAGAATGGCTTGTCCACTAGTTTAAGAAGTTTGTTTTAGGCTTTTAAAACACACTGGGTTAATCACTAACAAAGATGCCCAAGAGAACAATCTTGTATCAATTATCTTCCCGAGCATTTGACTGGTTTGATTTTATTTATTCTAGACAAAATGGCTTATTTGTGATGTTTCATCTTTAGTCTGAATGTCTCTAATTTGGATATCCATTTAATTTGGAAATTTTGCAGGAAATGGCAGTGAGACTCTCAGATTGAAGTCATGACTTATAACCAAATGTCTTTCTCGCTCCATGTTGCTGACCGCAGCTTTGGTTATGAATTGTGAAAGAATGTTAAAAGCCAGTGTATTTTGCTCTGTGGGATCTGTTTATTTTTATATTTAACATTTTGATTGGACAATGAAAAATGTCAGTGATGCCAGTTGCAAGTCTTTAGGTACAAGTTTGCCTTTCAGCCATTGCGTGGGAGTGATTATTTGCTCTTAAAAACTGACAGCTGTGGATTTTTAGTTCCTTTTTCTTAATAATCTCTGGGAAAATATGGCTTTACATAAAAGCCTGCTGTATGAAAGGTAAAGCCAGGGCCAAGTTGGGATGACGACATCTTTTTCATGTCTTGCTAACTTCTTCAGAGAGCAGTAGCAACAAGCTGAGCAGGGGTTGGAACCAGTATTGTTGCTTCTGTTTCCCTTGAATTCCTTTCATCAGTCCAGTGACTACATGTGTCCTGATGACACATTTCTGGGTCACATGTGCCAGAAAGATGGGCTATATGGAGACACACGGCATGGAAACTATTCTAGCTCGAGACTAGTTACGTATACAGGTTTCACACGTGCTGTAAATTTGTGTATTCCTCACATGGACTTTATTATTAGCACAAGACTGAGACAGGGAGAGCCAGTTACATTGCTCCTTATATAAGTAAAGCAACTTAAATATAATCTTTCTTGTTTCTTATTGTATTAAAACTATAAATAGCTTCTTAGAATCATAAAATGGCTTGGATTGGAAGGAAACTTGAAATTCATCCCATTCCACCCCGTCATGGGCCAGGACACCTTTCACTAGATCAGATTGCTCTCAGCCCCATCCAACCTGAGCTTGAACACTTCCAGGGATGGGGCAGCCACAGTTTCTCTGGGCAACCTGTGCCAGGGCCTCACCACCTTCACAGTAAGGAATTTCTTCCTAGTATTTAATCTAAAACTCCCCTCTTTCAGTTGATTACCCTGTAAGGCAGCTTAGGCTGGCACATGAGCCCATTAGGAAATGCAGAGCACAGATTCCCCAAGCCCAGCTGAGTGTCTGCGGGAGAGGAGTGAAGGCATGAGGGCACAGCATCCAAAACTGGAGAAAGAATAGGAGGCCCAGAGGAGCATTTAAAAAGTCAGTCTTATGTGTGACCAAACTGAATGCTTGTTTTGTTTTTGGTCCAGTGGAAACTTTGCAAATGGAAGAGTTAGATAGTTTTCTTCCTTGGCTCTGCCATCAAAGGAATGCTGCTGCCTTTCCCAGTCAACTTTCTCCCATTCAGTGAGATCTAGATTTCTCTCTGTGGGATATTGCTCTGGTTAGGATGTCAGAGGGGGAAAAGCTGTAACTGTAGGTTGCCTTTATTTGGATTTTTCTCATGGTCATCAGTCACTTCCACTGTAGTTCTTTCAGCTAGTAATAGTAGCAAGCTATTGCCCTGATACATCGATTAAATCTAGTTGCAGGCACAAAGCACTGTTAGGAGATTACACATCCAGTCCTCTGTGTTGCCACTAACAGGAATAACTGAGAAATGTGTCTAGAGACACTTGATGTAAGTATTCTTGTTTTTCAGACACCAAATAAAACCACCTGGATGAAAAGGACTTTTATTAATAACACTCCTATATTAATCACAACCAATTCGTTTAATCTTCAGCAACTTGGAGAAGTATGGAAAGGTTATTGCAGTTTGATACCTTTGATGAGAATGAACTAAACTCCAAATTCCCAAGTACCCATAGCCTGGGCTGAGCTCCAAACTCCTCTTTATAGCTATAAAAAGGAGCAGTCTGACACTCCTCAGTGACATGTTGAGTCCACATGAAAACACAGATGCCAGGTAGCCAGCTATGGGATAAATTAAAAATTAGAGCTATCTTACAATATAGGAAGGTGAATTTTGTCTCCTAATGAAATTACTACCCAAATGTAATAACAAACACATTTTCATTTGAAGAACAAGTAGAAATTCTTGGCAAGGGAGGTGGAGGGAGTTCCAAATCTAGGAAGAAGAGTTGTCTTCCATTCAATACCTTTTATTTGAATGGGACATCCAGATAATCTATTCCTAAATGTAGGCAAGGAAAGGAATACCAAAAAACAACTAGGTATCTAGATCAGAATGTTTCTCCCCAGCTCTGTACCTAACGTGCATTTTGACCTTGGTAACTTCCTTTTTTTCAAGTTTCAGTTTAACCATGTTTTAAAACAGATAAACCAAAATGTTTCCTGTGAGGATACTGTAAAAGTTAGGGGGTTTGGAGGGAAAAGATGCTGGGTGTAATGTAAATTGGGCTGCATTTTAACAGGCTCACTCTCAGAAGAAAGTGTATTCATCATATATAAAATTCCAAACATTCCTCTGTGTCCTTAGCTTCAAATGATGGAAATAAATTAGAAAAATGGTATTTAAGTGCTAAGCAGGATGTGGCAATAGGACTATTGCATTTCCATTTGCACTGCAAGCAAAGAATTCATCATAAATGTGCTAGGCCAGCATGGTTTTCTATCATGTTTATGAGGATGATTTACCTCCTGTACAATCACCGTTAGCCACATTAGGGCTAAGGATATCTACTAAGCTGTAAGGAAGAAATCAGTTTTAAATTCTACTGATTTCATCTGTGTCTCAATTAAACACTCCACATTAAATTCTTGAAATTTTTATGCACTACTTGTAATGGGTCAGAAATGTCAGGGTATCCTTGAAGTGGAGCACTCTTCTCCAAGGCACTTTGCATAGCTTAATTAGCGCAGTTATTTCTTTCCTTGTGCCTTCTCTAAGGGCTTTCATTGTGTCAGATGCTTCTAGTTATTAGAAATCAGAGCCAGAAGTCAACTGATGAGCTACTGATCGCTCAAGCTAAATGTAATTTAATGCAACAGTTACATGAGCAGTTTGCAAAGCCCCTCTGGGGACTGTATGTGCAGGGATGCTCCAGGATGCACGTACCTATAAGCTCTGTGCAGAGCAGCACAAGACACACATGTGCTGAAGGCCACCACTATGGCATTTTTTTAAGAAATCAAGCAAAGAAGTTTTAAAACTGCCAAGAAATTAGATGTTTGGTTTTGGGGTTTTTTTTCCCCAACAGGCAGTGAGGGATGTCTTCAAGTAGCTTTGTTGCCTTGTACCCCCAGCCTCAGCTGTGTAATTGCTAGAGTTGGACAGTGTGGCAAATGGTACTCATTTTGAGACCTGGAGCCAGATTATGTCTCAAAATCACTGGCTGAATGTTTTGCTGTCCAAAGTAACTGACTAAGCAGAACTAGTTCTGATTCTGGCTAGTGATATGTCATTAATATAGGAGTCCTCTGAAATGTTTACCTATGAAAAGTGAGACTTTGACCCTGAGATATCAGAAATCATTCCAATTAGACTAAACACACAAAATTCACATAGTTCAGTATACGGTGAGCTCTCTTACCAACCCTTTTCTGATCATAGCCATTATGTGAATGACAGCCACCAGAGTGCATTTCATACTGGGATTTTCCACCTGGCCTTTATTCAGTACCAATCTGATAATAGGATGAAAAGTGGACTTGAGGAATGCAGTTCAAAGGACTTGCACTATTGAACCTGTGTGCCAAGCCTGACTATATAGGCCATAATAATGACTCATGAAGGTATCGTAAAGTGGAGAGAGCTCGTGCAGGGCCATGAAACCCAAGATATAGAGCTCACAGGTGGGACTGTGAGGAGGAGGAGGAGCCAGGCAAGGAGCACTTCGGGAATGGAAGGCAGCCAAAGGATGCCATAGGAAACAACAACATGCTAATACTGTTCCAACAACTTTCCTCTTCCATCTCCCTGTAGTGGTCTTGCTAAGTTATGTTTAATTTGATTATCTCTGTTCCTGAAAAGACTGTGTATACATTTTTAAAGACCTGATGCCGAAATTATACCCAAATTCCAAAGCACTGAAGGAGTAAGGAATCATTCAAGTAAAAAAATCTACCCAGATTGCTGCATCTTATTATGTGAGAAAGGATGGAAATTATAGATAGTACGAGAGTGCTGATGCAATACACTGAAATGTTTCCAGGTTTATTGCCTTATTTAATGCAGACACTGAAATACAGAGGCTCTCTGAAGAACAGTCTCATGTCTTAAGTGCTGTTAGTTGATATATGTTAACCTGTGTGTTAATGCAGTAAAACACTGTTGCTAGCAGACATCTTATGAAAAAATGCCTACTTAAAAAAACCCTTCTTTCTTATCTGTGGTGCTGTAGACTAACCCTTTTCGTTAAGGCAAACTGATAGCTACGTGTATTAATTCAGACTCAGAGACGCTTGACCACCTCTGTGCCTGTATTGTCTGCTCACAGTAGCTTTCCCTTTATCAGATCCCACTATAGATGCTGCAGGACGCCCAGAGGTTACAGTGGTTTTAAATGCTCAGCTTTTGATTGAGAAGATCAGTGCAGGTAAATGAACAGTGTGTATGGAGTGGCAGCCAACAAGGCTGGGATGTGCTGCGGTATCTCAGGAAGGAGCAGCCGGCTCTGGGATTCAGCACAGTGGGTGGTGGAGTCTCTTTGTTCCTATAATGCTTCTTGAGACTTCAGATACTGTGATTTGTAAGGGTATTCCTACTTTAGCAGACAGGCTGATTAAAGAAAAACAATTACAGATCATGTACTTCTTTTTTCCTTTGCTCTTAGGGACAAGAAGCTGCTCAACTCTGAGCACATCTTAATCAATCTAGTTGTCCATATTTCACACCTGCTCCTCTTCAACTGCTTATAGCAACATGTAACACTTCTCAGCTTGTCTGAGTTTGGGGGTTTCAAAACCTTCCTGCCTCTAATGAAGGAGAGGAGCATTGTATGGACTTTTCATAAGGTTGAACTCCATGCAGAAACAGCAGGGAACAACTTGTCCCATCTCCTTTATTTTATATGTTGACAAACTGAGGTTTATGTAAGGATAGTGTTTTGACCTAGTTTACCCCGAGAGCAATAAGGAAGTAACCTAGAAAATACCCAGAAAATTGCCCAGGGAATTCTCCAATAAGGCAGTAAAACCCAAACATGAATCTTTATGCTATGAGCTGTCAGCAGTACCCTCCACCTCTGTTGGCTTTGTACGGAGCTGGCTTTGTCACTTAGTGCTTTTTAGAAAGAGCAGTTTTTAAAATGTCCCTTTTGATGGATCTAAGCAGAGCAAAGGTAATTGCTCACGTCCTGTGTGTGTTTGAGATGGGCTCTGGGTGCTGTCTCACACAGCACATGACGCGACATGCTGAGCGGGTGAAGGGCGGGTGCGGCTGCTGCCAGGGGTGCCCGGGCTTGTTGGGAGGATTGTTGCCATTCCTGCCCTCTTCTCTCTGTGCTCCTTCTGAAAAAAACACCAGCTATTAGCAATGGTCGTGTGATGTAATTGATTTAGGGGAAAAACTCCCTTGTAAAGTATATAGTCCCATTGTCTCTGAGACGCGGCTAAGGGGGAGATGAGCAGGTGAGCTGAGAATGCAGGGGGATGCTGTCATCCATCCTGCTGTTGAAGCTTCCACCACTTCCTCCACTGGAGGGTCCTGGGATTAATCTATCTGCAAAAACACAGACCCCATAGCAGCCTGCAGTGCCCTGGGCTGCCTATGCACAGGCTACAGGTTGGCATAGCAACACCGGCTTCCAGCAGGTGTAGGAATATCCCTGAATCACAGCTCTACCTGTCATCCACTGCACCTCCCAAGTGCTGGAGGGAGTGTCATGGGAGCCAGTGAAAGCCTTTCTCTCCCAAAAATAAATACTGAGACTAGGGAATACTTATCTGCCAGGGTCTGCTATTGAAAAACGGATCTCAGTTCATATAAGCAGGAAAAAGACATTGAGGCTTATTTGTATTTCTGCCCCTGAGCACAAAGGGGCTGGAAAGCAGGCGGATCCCACCGATTGTGTGCTCCTCCTGTTTGGAGATGTAATCAGCGTCCACATACTGTGCCACAGCCTTTCCTCATCTCTAGGGGTTGGGTTGGGGCTGGGAATGATGTATAGGGATAGACTGCCTCCAGTGTAGAGGTGAAGACCTTCAGCATCGGGGCGGGGCAAGGCTGGTCCTTGACACAGAGTCTCTCCCCGTCTTCTGGCATGTAGCACACACTTCAAGGAGAAGCATTCCTGGGGGATGGAAGTAAATGCAGGGTCATGCTGTTCACTCAATCCCAACTCACCAACTAGAGAAACAGCCTGTGCATAAACAGTACAAATGAAACGGATGTTTCACTTTGCTACTGATAAGTTTATCAGCAAAGCCAATGTGCACTGTGGACCCTGAGGAAAATACAAAGAAAATGTGTTAAAGAAAGAGAAGTGGAGGGTCCTCAGCTAACCTCCAGCTTACTCAGTAAGCTTACCCCTGGGTATCAGTGTTCTTGCTTTGGCACATGTCAATCATTGCTCAGCCAACGTGACACCAGGGTTGGGGCGTTGTCGTTTGTAACCTCAAGGTCCAATCTTTCCTGGGCTCCAGATGTTATAAGTGCTATTGGGATGAATGAAACAGGACTATGCAGAGGTGCTAGGGAAGATGGAAGCATAGCAAGGGCAGGCAAGGAACATGGTTGATGCTGGGGAGCACTGTGGAAGGCCCTGCTGGACCTTGGGTGGGAGGTGCAGCAGTGGCCTCTCCAGCTGGTGTTGCCTGTGAATAGACCATTGTCCTCTGCAAGGAAGCAAAGAGAAAACTATCTCTTCTGCTTCCTTGACTGTGGCACTGAGCCAGTATTGCCTCACCGAGGGCTCGGCACCAGCTTGGAGGTCTCACAGCTCTGAAATGCCTTGCCTGCATTGCCTCAAATGCCTGCTCCAGTGTCCTGTTACACACGGACAGTTTTGGCTGACAGGATTTTGTTCCCTGCAATTGAGTGGCTGGGAAGGAGATGTGTTTCACAGAGCTTATAATAGAAATCTTGCTTTGACCTCCACGACCAAGAGATTAACACCATTCCAGAATGATATAGTGTGTGTTTTTTAAGGGTCCAAAGGCAATTCCTGTTTACAGAGCGAGTCTGGAAGAGCCTCACAGCATTCAGGCTAGGGCAGCTCTGGGCAATTCCTTCCCTACCACTACTTTTTCAGGTGGATTTATGCGCTGCGGAGGGAGAACTTGAAACACTCTGTGCATGGCTGTTGTGCAAAATCCCACTGCCTGTCTCGGAGAAAAGAGAACAAGGAAATTCTTGCACCTACCCCTATCCCTTCTCATTTAAGGAAAACATCTTGGAGCTTCTTTGGGGTGATTGCTTCTGATCTAGGATTTGCCATATTTTTTAGAAACTATTGTGATGAGATTCAGAAGAAGCTTGCCAGACCTTAAGAAAACTTCGTCATTGACAGTAAAGGTTCATTTGCAATAGCCTTGGACTTCCTTCAGTTATTCAGCTCTGTAGATACAATCTTAAATGCTTTCATCTATAGAGGTCTGACTTGCTGATCCTAATCATAGGATCATGCCCAGCACCTTTACCTCCAACAGGCACTGAGAGCTGGACCTGCGGTTCTGCTCCCGCTGTGCCCACTTTTCCATGAAGTATGAAAGGCTGAAAGCCTTACAGAAAAAGGGCATCAGCCCTTGTGTTTTTAGTTACAATTCCAGAAACCAGAACATACAAGATATCCTTCCTGGGTAAATGTATTCTCATGTCTGTGAGGAGCTTGATGCAAGTCAACCATCTGAGCCTTAGTGAGCCGGTGGAGAGTCAGAAGTTGCATGAACCTGGTCTAATGTATTCCCTAGCACTATCCTAAAGCGAAAACACAGAAAGGACACACACCTAATGGAGTATATTAATCATTTCTCTGATGGCTGCATGTGCCTGATTCTGCTGCGTGGTTACATGCCTCTTTAAATTGCAGAACGTTCCCCTGAATTTTTTTCATTATTTTTTGACTGAGACTGGGCTCAAAGCATTTGTGTTTCTCCAAATTGAGGCAGCTAATCTGTGTTACTTGTCTTCAGTCTCAAAGGAGTCACACACTGACTCAGTGTCAGGGCCCAACATTTAAGGTCCTTTATGGGAAAAGTGGCCCTTAATAAGCTTTCATGTTTTCTTATATGATTGTAGACTGACACTATGGATGCTCCTCTAGGTGGGACATATTTAGCTTGTTATTAACTATGACCTTAAAGAAGGACAGTCATGTTTGTACACTGGCAGGGAACAGCTAAGACTAGAGTCAGGGGCAAAGATTTTTGTTGTTCTTGGAAAGATTAATTCAGATTTCTAGGTGCCAGCAGCACTGAAATGAAAAGATATATGTGAATGTGGAAATCCACTGTCTGAGATATTAACATTCTCTTTGAAGGGAAGTGCAAGACACACTTAGCACACATAAAGCTGTATTGTTTATTCTAGAAAGATCATGCTGTGAGTTGACGTCGTGCCTTTCTGCCCCTCTCTACTTCTCGTTTTCTTTCTGTACCAAGGCTCCCTGACCTTGAAAATTACCTGCTTTTCCTCTGCAAACCATTACTCTCCTTTCTTCTCTCTCATGCTCTCCTTTTGCACAAAGCTTTTGGTGTGTTTTAGCCAGTTGACTTCAACCCTCTCGTTGAACAATGGATAGGGTTAAAAATTAGAAGAGACCAAGAGTTACAGGGTAAAATGCAGCTGCTGCTCTCCTCTCTAAGGGTCAGGCAAACCTCCCCCCTTTCTCGTGACACCTCTCCAACCAACGCACACAACCAGTGACGGTGCAAATCCCTGTTGCCTTTCTTGGCCCCAGCCATAACCCGGTACAGCTGGTGTCTGCTGGGCTGGGATTTTCCAAGGGCTCCTGCGGCTGAGCAGGTTGCAGACCGATTGAGACATGTTTGGTGGCTCAGCCAGGTTTGCCACAAGGGGGGGCGAAGAACAGAAACTGACTGTGGAAATTTACTGAAGGCCTCATGACTTCTTACTAAATTTGAAAATTCCCAGTGCAACAAGAATAGTTGTTTCTAAACTGCCTGTGTGGCCCCTCATCATTTACCTGAATATTGAGTGGTCAGGGGTATTTTTTTTGTCAGTGATAGCAGTCCTTCATTTGCCAAAGGCGTGAAAGATAAGGAATTCATTAGTCAAGATACCAGTTTCTAGTGCAAAGAACTTCCCCAGAGATGGTGAGTTTAAAATATATATGTATATATATTCAACAAACTAGTTCATAGCATGCCAGCTCTTGTGAAATATGTGCACATTAGGAGTATGAGTGGGAGCAAATAAGGTTGTGAGGAATCTTTCTGTAGCTTCTGTTTTCAAACAGCGATTTGCAAAGAAGTAGTTTTCTTGTCCTTTTTTTATTTATTTTAAAGGTTAATATGTGCAAAGCTCTTTAAATCAACTGAAGTGGATCAGGGTTATGACTAAGAGATAAGGAGGGATTTGTCTGTCTGACAAACTTCCCCTCTGTTTACAGAGAAGGTTGGTATGTTCAGAAGTGGTAAAATACCCCTGAGTGCAAAATGCAGGGTGTAGTGTAAATTGGAGTTCTGCCAGTTCATGGGCTGAGCAAAACCTGTTGAAATGCAAGATGCTTCGAAGCCCAGCTCTGTGTCCCACACAAGAAAAGTCTCCAGTGATGTCTCTAAGTAAAGTGCCCAGTTTGCAACCCACACAAGATCAATGTAATGCCCACTATAAAGCCAATAGGAATTTTGCTGTTAGGACAGTTAATGTTCTTAGTCATCTTTATACCAGACCATATCTTCTACCTATCAGAGTTAATGCAGTTTATTTAAAAAATTGAGGGAGGGAGAGAGGAATAAGACATGAGAAACCACAAAGAAATGCCCTGACTCCATGTTGTGCCTCTGGGTAGGGCACAAAGTGAATCTGCAATAATGTAATTTCTGAGCAAGCCATGGCTAGAAGTAAAAACTGCAGTGATGATCAGAGATGACCAGTGCAGTCCACTCAAAAACCATCAAAGGCAACGGCCTCAAAGCCTGCAAAGCTCATTCAGTGCATGGCCCTGATAGTGCCAGCAGTGCTGTGCAGCTGGGTTTTGCTTTAATATTTTCAATAAGGCTCTGTAAAGACAAGAGACTGGCTTAAGTGCAGCTGAAGTCATGTGAATAGAGATCTATCTACTTAGCATGGCTTGCAGGGCTAGGGATGAAGGGACAAAGAAAGAAGCTCTATAAGTTTCATATGTTGTTCCCTGTAGCGGGGTCCAACTTCTATGTTTTTGCTAGGACTCCACTGTGTTGAAATACTAATTCAAATACTAACAGAACTGTAGCAATTTAGGGCAGGAATAAGATATTTGCAGGTGGATAGTTAGCTAACTAGATAATGATGACCTCCTGTTATACACAGCCAAAAACTTGCTTCGGTACAACATTTAATGCAAGAGACAATGTTTGGATTTGATATATTGATAATTCTCTGCACCTGCCCAGGAGAGGGTAAAGAAGATCATCCCAAAGAACCCCAGAAAATTTATAGAATACTTGATATCAGAAAATGAGAACCCACAGAGAAAAGCAGATGCACTGAAGGCAGCAGGACTGCAGACTGCGCATCATATAAAATGAATGCAGTTCATCACACTGAATTGTTCATGCCCAGGCCATGTATGTTCAGTTCTTGACAAAGTAGTCTCTTTACAAAGCCGCATAATGCAGCGAAGTCAGCTAAGAACGAGTTATAAACAAAGAAGCTATTCAGCTGTCAAAGCAATTTTCAGCTATATGAAAGCAGAGTAGGATGCAGTGTGTTCTGTGGAGCCTTGTGCTGTCCCAGGAGCTGGTGGCACTGCATGTGTGTCAGTGGTGTGGCGGGAGGCAGCGCGGGCGCAGGGGGCAGCCGCCCACACAAACACATGCACACACACGTGTGCAGGATAATCGCCCGTCGCCTTCCTCAGCTCCTGCTGCAAATTGCAAAATGCTCACTTAAATTGCATTTTCTGTCTGCGCTCGGGGATGTCACCAAGTTCTGTCCATTCCAATGACGTGTTTTGTTTCCATAGAAACTGATGTACTTTGGAGAGGGGAAAAACGGAAGGAGACTGGGAAAAGCAGAAAAATGAGGCAGAACAGGAGATGTGTGCGGTGTCAATAGATTGATTGGGTGGTTGGGCTTTCAATAAAGTGACTTCAGCCTGAAGGCAGTGGGTAAGCTGCCTTATTTTTCTGTTGGTATGTCACTCCAGAATAATTCTGATCCATTCAAATGTACGTCAATTAAATAAATGCCGCATCCTATTTCTTCATATACACTATCCCCATCAGATAGGCTGTGTCTGTATTGGAGAGGCCAGGATTCTGGTGTGCTTTCTGCTGACATGTGACTTTTGCTCTTTTCTGTGTCTCTGGTGTCATTAGCAGGTGTTTCCTATCCTCATCCCCAAACTTGGGAAGGAGGCAGGGCCTGGGAAACTACCAATTTCAACTAAGGTTCAATTAAATACCTGCCAAGTGTTCCGTGAAAAAAAAAGCTGTGTATGATCTGTACCTCCCAAGGGGTAGGCAGGGCAGGGAGAGGCATGCTGGAGCTATTCTATGATTTTTTTGTGCCTTGAACCAGCCAACTTGCCATTGAATCATTTAATAACTAATTAAAAGTTCTGGATAAAACATGCTGTCTACAGCTTTCTGGCAAACACCCCACTGACTTTAGCAGAGCCAAGATTTTACCCTTTCCTTGACTGCAGAGCTTGTTTGTTGTCACTTCTTTTTCTTCAACCATTCTATGTGGGTTATACCAGGTTTTTCCTCTTGGACATGTGATTTCTTTTCCTTTTTTCAAATATTCTCACTTCAGCTCCAGAACATAGAGTCAACATCATGGACCCCAAGATGGAGTCCATGGCTGCGCAAGCTGTGCTTTGCCCATGCCCTTTTCTGATGTGATTTAGGGAGATGACAAGAAGAGAGGGTAATAGGCTTTTCAGCAGCAGAAGGTCACCTCAAGCATCGCTGTGCAGGCATGAACTTGACTTGCGCATCCTTGTTGCCAGAGTTATGTGGTGCTTACAGAGGTCTCTCTGTTGGTATCTCACCAGCTGGAAAAAGGACAGACCACTGCAGCCCAGAGCATCAGCTGTTTCACCACCAAGGGCTGAATGTCAGAAGGAGAAACAGAATCCTATACGTGTGTATCCTATATGTGTAAATGCTGCTGGTAACAGAACAATGTTCTCATTCTGTCTGTGCATATTCTTTGGTACATCTTTCTTTGTCTTCCCCTTTTGTACTTACCCGTTGTACCCTCTGTAATTTTGCTTTCAGAGTCTGCCTTAGAAGAGACCTTTGCCATTTTTGCCTGGAGCTGAGTAACTCCAAGATGCGCCCCCGCTGTGTGCTTGCTTGAAGGTAGGGATGTGCCAACAAACCTGCTTCCCGGGGGCTTTTGGCAGAGCATGCTCAGATTTCTGCTGTGTTCTCCATGAGAAGCTACTCTTGGTCACACATGGCCCGTGTATGAGGGAACTGAGCCAACAAAAATTGCCAGGACCCGCTGCATTCTTCAAAGCTTAGGGCACCAGGGTGCGAATTGACAGCAAGTACCCTAATGTCTTACAGACACATTGGGTGGCAAAACCCACAGCAGTTGCCTGTGGTGTTGGTATGATTCAAGTCCATGCTGTTTAATTTATTTGTGCACCTAAAGCCATGATATCTAAAAGTACTAATATTTAAGAGTTGGTTTATTGATAAATTATAAGAATAAAAAGACAATATGTGAAGGGAGATATGATTTTGTTGAATGGCTCTAATCCTGGTTGTTTGCCTAGGGTTTGAACTTTGAATTTTTCAAGTTATATGTTAAATGCTCTGCTTCACTTCTTTGTATTCAGACAGAAAGGAACAGTTTGTAAAAAATGTACTTTGTGGGTGATGTAGAATTCTTTTCCTCTGGGGAATCCATCAGTAAGGATGTTTGCTATGTGACATCCCTTACACAACTCTAGACTAGGTTCCTAGATGTTCATTATCTTGGCCTTTTATTGCTAACATTTATTCTTCTTTTAATGGTGAGCTCTCAGAACAATGCAGAGGGCTCAGTTCAAACTCCAGGCACATCTTACATCACTCTTGGCTTGCAACTGGGCTCCACACAGAACTCAGAAAGATTTCATTCAGACTTTTCTATAGTGTTGGTTACAGTCCTCTAGAGGGGTACAGGAAAAATAACTTTTGGCTTTAATGTACTGTATTTGTTAGTCTGTGTTTTGTTTGTTTCAGAGGCTGGATATTATCACTGATAGTGTGTCATTCTGTAAAGCAACACTGAGTCCAAGAGAGAGTGACAGGGAATTTCTTGTGCTACTGCTGATTCATTGCCTGTACTTCTGAGGGGTGATGAAATACCTTGATCACGTCAAAACTGCTCATTTCTAGATAGTAGCTTATATCTAAATACTAGATGTTGTGTGACAAGTCTGAAGGTTAGAAAGTAATGTTCAGGGGTGATGTCTGTACTCGAAATTAAGTAACCTGCAAGCCAATGGAACTTTGTGTGTGTGTGTGTAGAACATGCATGACTGTAAACTCAGGAATAGGCTGCTATTCAGTACAAGGATGAATAAGAAAGGTTAAAAAGACTTTAAAAAAAACAAAGTCTCTGAAATCCAAGTGTACTGTTTATCATCTTGTTGTACCAAAACAAAATTTGTGATGCACTTTGACTTGGAATTTTCCAGTCATTGATGTAGAGCTGGTTCTCATCTTTTCTTGTCTTGCTGTTTCCTGACTTCCCTTTCCAGACTTTGAAATTTCTATCCTAATTTTCCTCCTTTGCTTTTAATGAAATAACAAAATTAGCGTTTTGTCCTCAGAATCTTCTCCCACACTAGAGAATTTAAAATTCCCAGGTGAGAGTCAGCAGGAGATTATGACAGTCAGTTTAATTTCCTGAGAAATGTTATAGCTGAAGTATTTGTAATAATAAGGCTTTGTTGCTGGAACCACTGAATGCCAAGACTCTGAAAGAGGTAAATGAACCAGCAAGTTCTGGAAATATTTCCTAGATGGAAACGCGGGAGGAAGAAGAGGAGCAGGGGAACACCAGTGATCTAATCATCTAACTGAGCATGTAACCTTCAGCAAAAGAATTTCTTTGTCAAGTTTAGTGTTTTTTCTTTTGACAAATTGCTTGCATAGAAACTGAAGTTTTTCAGTCCCTGCACTGTTTCAAATTTTAAGCTTTTGGTTTTCTTGATGTGGTTATTTTTTTGACATCACTTAGGGGTGATGAGTCGGTGTTTGCGTGGTATGATTGGTCAGCTCAGTCATGCTTAATGACTTAAGGCTTGTAAACTGCATTCCACTCAGAAGGATATCATTTGGTTGTTGGAAGGAGAGGCTGCCACATTGCTCAGGCAAATTTAGCTCTAATCAAAAGGTCTTGCCATGGTAGGGGTAAACAAGACTCATATGGTGCGTGACACTCCTGCTCATTTGCTTTCTAGGCTGAACTTTGCACTACTAGAATGTAGTGAGAATGGCAGCCATAAAACGTAACTAACGTCAGACGCAAGGGAAGATCCATTGGATAATAATCTAACATGCAATATTGTCTCACTCTATACCACTTGTCAGCTCTCACTTCTTTTCTTCTCTTCCCTTCTACTTTTTCTTAGGCTTGTGTTTTGATGATGCCTGTTTTGTTCCCAGAACTCATCTTTGAATTTATGGTATATGGTTTTGACCATTGATCAATCTACATACACTAATGGTAGATATATAAATTAGGTGCTTTTTTATGGAGGCCGATTTCTTTCATGAAGAGCAGATGTGGGCACAGAAGCTGCAGGTGACCTGAAAATATAACTCATGCTGTGAAACATTGCTTGAGGTTTGGCCTAAGTTCTTGCTGAGTGATAGCTGCTTTATATTACAATGATGAGATGTTTCCCTTCTCTTATGGGAATTTGGAGTTTATTCATTGATTGGTTTTTTAGATAGTTCTGGTTTTCCTTCAGATCTTTATCATTGAGTAGCTCTGTCTTCAAAAACCTGGTGCCATTTCCCAATACATTACCTCTGTAGTATCGGGCAGTTAGATTAAAAGCTTACAATATGGTTTGTTCTGTATGAAACCTGCAAATAGCTCTTGAGAGAAGTTTCCCTGAACACAGAGAACCTGTGAGTTGCATGTGGTGTTTCACAAGGAGGTGTTTTTGATAAAGAGTTGCCAGAGACAATTCAAAAATTAATCTTGGTCATAATGTAATCCTGATTCAAAATGCATCATTTCTTCTTGGCAACTGAAGTGTTTGGCATCAGCAAGTATTTACATTAGAATTCTTTGCAAACTTCTTTGTGTGCTGGAAGGTAGGGTGAAATATTTCCTAGATGGCCAGACTATTCCTAAGAAAAGATACATCAAAGAGCAGAAATTCAGAAACATTCTATTTCAAATTATGCTACATGATCAGTAAAATTACACTGGAGTTTTACTGAATGTCCCAAGCACATCTTTCATTGCCTTTACATAGATTACACTTCACTTTTGCTTATTTTATTTTAGAACTTTCCAGTTTTCTATTGTATCAGTAGTTGCATGGGCTACCTTCCCTTGTGCTCCTGCTTTGATATATTCATATCCATCCAAGTTCCTAAGAGATTTTTTCCTCTATGCAAAAGAAGTGCCAGAAGTTTCTGTTGGTTAACTCACTGCACTGTGATTACACCTCTATCTTAGCTCAAATGGTTAAGTCAATATCAATAATATTTATGTCACACTTCTTAGTAACTGTACATGCTTGTTACTTTCACTTTTCCTGGTATTTGAGCAAGGAGAAATCACAAAACACTGAGAGAATATTGCTGTATGTGTAATAAATTGCATGGACCTTGATTCCAAGAAGAACATACGCACATGCTGATAAACAGTTCCTTATCTGAGAAATACTGAAGAGTGTCTCTTAGATGGGAATGCTTCTCTGAAACTGAGCATTTGGTTGCTGGGTTGTTGGTTTGGTTTTTTGTTTGGTGTTTTTTCTAATATTTCAACACCCTTCTTATAGTGTTGTGAAATCCTTGCTGGGCCTTAGCCAATTAACTGAATAAACTTTTACTTGCTTAATGATTTTATAACTCCTCTATGTGAGATAAACTTGCCATTAGTTCATTTAACTTCTCTCCTGCATTTTGTGTGCAAATACCATCTAATCTCATGGAGATTCCAAGTCTTTGAGTCTTCAGTTCTTGCAAAATTATCAAATACAGCAATCAGAACATGTTTGTAGACTTAACAAAGGTCTCTTAATGTTTTTCACCGATATTTTTAGTATTATTTAAGATAATTGTTGCTGTATAACTATACTGAGCTCTCATATTCTATGATTTTCCACTTTCATATTTACATTTATTAGTATGCATTTCATTTCAAGTCATCTTTCATTGCTTAGTGTGTGACATGCTTCAGAGAACAACTGAGATCTTCCAAATCTGCATCCCATAACCAGTCTGTAAAATAGTCCTTCTTTCTAATGGCCAACCATCCCCTAAACTTCAACTAGAAGGCTAAGATCAGAAGTATGATAATGTCACTGCAGACATAAAGTTTTACTGAGTAGGATTTCTTTAATTACAAAAGGATTGAAAAGTTAAAACAAAAATATTCCCTATATAGTGCAGATTTTCTTGCTCTGTGATTGTTGGTATTATATTTTAATGGACACAAAATTAGAAGCAGGAGGAAAAGTATAGACATCATTACCTGGAGGCAGTGAGAGAATGGGAGATTTCTCATCCAGTATCAGTGAAATAAATTTGTGTCCACAGGGTATAGGCATTGAGAGGAAAATAACTTATATGAAACCAAGGGCTGTAACAGCCTAATTTTGTTCTCTGGACCCAGGTAAATTTCATCCTAACACTATAAATAAATGCATAATATGAAGTGCGATGCTATTTCCTGATTGATGACTTTAGTCCTTTTTAGAGTCCAAATAAGCTGGAATTGTAATAACACAGGCCTGGTACATACAGAGGGAATTGCATCCAGCTACTAAATATGAAGAAAACATACCAAAAGGGAATCATTTAGAGAAGAATGATATTCTCCTTTGGACTCGGGGATGATTCTGCCGAGCTTTCCCCCAGAAGATGGTCTTTCTCATGTACAGACATTTTTACATACTTTTTCTCAGACCAATTTAAAAACAAATATCTTACTGGTATATAAACAAATTTCAGGCATCTAGCTACATACTACCATTATGCTGTACATTGAAAAGCAACTTTAAAAACTAGAAATTTCAGCAAAATAATTTAATATAAAATCATTATATACTAATACGTAACAATATTAGCTATATATGTGTTTGGAACAACATAAAGCTGTTTTCTCTTCTCTTTGCATTTTGAGTCACCTGGAAATATTTCTTCAAGGAACTCCTTGGAGAGCCCATATTTTTCAAATATTGTAAGAATAGGAGAAAGAATAATAACAGCAACAAATGATTTAATCACTACAATTATGCTTGCTGGTTTCATTATGAATAGCATTTGGTGTAACACCTGTGATGTGACTGGCAATTTTCAGACACTTCAGTGCTTTAACTTGATTCTGCAGAATTCGTAACCAAAGGACCAAAGTCAGGGAAGAAAATATCAATAAGCAATTTAAGGATAACACATCCATAAATCAACCAGCTGCCTTATAGCAACAGAATGACACTCTTAGGAAGGTTTATGTGGAAGGGACTAAACAGATGAGCCCTGGATGGCTGGGCAAGGCGTAGGGTTTGGCCCAGGGTGTGATGGCCTGGAGCACAGATGGAGTATGGTGCCATGAAACACAGGGCTCCGAGCAGGCACCTGGGAGCCTCATATGGTGCGTGGAAGGGGCACCAGAATTTTGCAAGCTAAAATTTGTTCCATGCTGGATGGGAGCCTGGTTGAAGAGTTCAAAACCTCAGTAAGGGAGTTCTTCATGAGCCCTTGTCAGTGAAGCTGACATGAGCCTGGCTATATGGATTTCAGCACCACCTGGCTGAGAATTTGATTAGCAGTTTGCAAACCCCCAATTTTTCCCATGCTGGAGTTCCATACAACTCCTCTTTCAGACTCTTGTGCAATTGTGGGTCATTAGCCTCTCCTTGAGGATGATACAGCTACCTTGTCAAGGGACTGTAAAAAAACTGTGCATCTCAGGTGACTTTGTTATACCACATGGAAAACAAATTCCCTCTGCCCTCCAGTGTCCCCTGGGCAATGTTTGGTGCCACAGCCTCAGTTTCTCCCCATAGAAACGCCAGATCTGTAAAGTTGTTTCTTACCCAATCTTAAATCCCATTTCAGTACCTCAGAATAGGTTCAGGAGGATTGTGCTGAAAGGGTGATTTTCCCCCTTGATGGCTCAATCACTGCAACACCTGTGTTGAGCTGTGACACAGCTCAAACACTGAAGAACAGGGATGAAAATAAGAAATAAGTGGCCAATATCTCTTTAAGAACCCACGAGAGAGAAGTAATAAAAAAGAAATACAATAACTCAGATAATAACATTACCTTACAGATTTCATAGAAACTTTGCCTTAGGGAGGCCACCTGCATGTGTTTTACTGACACAGCTGTTCAGACTTTTTTTCCCTTTTGATACATAAAAAAATAGAAGCATTTGAACAGCTGTTTGGGTTAATTTTGTAATGCCTTTAGTAAGTAAAAGTAAAGGCAAATGACAAGAATGAGCAATGTGAAATTGCATCCAAAGATGTTTTAAAAACTTTCCAAAATAATTCCTGGACCTCACTCACAGCAAATAAAGGTCTGTTATTCTTGAAAGAACCTGAGTTTGAAGGGCAAGTGGGACACTTCCACTCATTTGCTGACCAGTTGTAGAATTGGCTGTCCAGCATCTCTTCCCTTTACAAGGGAGAGACTCCTTTAGATCAGGGCAAAATGGCAAACTTGGTTATATTGGAATCAGTCCATAGTCACCTCTTTGACTTCACTCAAGTTGCTAAAAATGTCAATAAACTAAAAAAACCCAGGCAAACAAACAAAACGACAACAAAAACAAAACTAATTTTACTTAAAACCATCCATCCATTCTGGAACTGTCAGTTCCATTGCCTGCAGGGAACTAATCCTTAAGAAGGTAGCTGAAGGGAGAAAGGGAACAGAGCTTGTAAGGGTGTCTGGATAGGCACTATTTCCCAATGAAAAAATGTCATTTTTTGTTATGTTCAGAATCACAATGTGGGGAGGAAGAGGGAGGCAGAGGAGTCCATGCTGATTTGTGCTGCCCCTCCTGACATGCAGCGCAGCGATAGTGTCCCAGCAGGTTGAAAGAGTCTGGTTTACCAGGGTGATGGAATGAAACAAGTGGGAGTTGTGATGTTTTTTGTTACCCAGTGTTTCACACACCTCTAGCGGCAAACCCTCTTCGTTGCCAAGACAACCCCGAAGAAATACGAAATCCAGAACAATACCCTGTGTACGAGGAGCCTCGTAATCTCTGGTGCACGCGTTCATTTTGAATGTCAAGAGAAACGCTGCCCTACCCTCCACATCGACCCAGGTAAGCCCAGGTAAAGTTATAGGTCATGTCTGTAAGATTATAATGACTTACATTTCGAGATTGTCTTTTGTCCTGATGGCTGCCAAAGCTGGAGGGGTGTCTCTGGGAGCCTGAGCACTGTATTTCTGCAGTGCAGCATTACCTAAGGCTGGCCAGGCAGCACCAGGAGGATTCCCGAGGGCTGTCGTGAAAGTAAGTCAGGGCCGGGGCTCTGACCACTCTCCCCAGTGAGTGCTGCATGTGAAGTTGTCTGCAGTGAGCAGGGAATGCCAGGCTGTGATGATCTGCCTTTACAGCGGTTGCTAAAGATTTTTCAGCAGCTGAATGCAAGGTTGTGCAGCCATAAAGGTCTTTTCGCTCCATAACTAGGATTTACTGATCTGTTGTGCTCTGTCTTTAGGTCAAAGGAAATATAAATGTGACTTAAGCCTCTTTGCTTAAGGTCTTGGCTCAATGCAGGACAGTGGAAGGTCTGGAGCTTTGGGTTTGTTAATGCTTATTTATTTAACCGCAGTGAATGAACCTCAGACAAAGGTCCAGGTGGTCAGAATTAATATCTTCAGAGACCCTTAGGACATCCTCTTGCAGGCAGTAGCCTCAGGAACTTTTCTTTTTCTCAGAGGAATGTTATGTGGAGTTTGAAAAGTATAAGTTTTGTTTTTCCAAATTGTCTCCAGGTCATCTTTAAGCTTCACATTGTATTCCTAGTGTCAGGTAGTAAGTGATCATTTTTTCCTGAAGAATTCTAGGAATACTCTTTTGACCACACTAGAAGTTGGCACTGACCTCCTTGTTAGGAATGGCTGCACCCTTAGGAAGTGATCTACACTTGGTTAAAGCTTTTTGATAAATAAAGGAGCAGCACTTGGAGGAGAGAACTCTGGATTCCACATAGCACTGCATCCATTTTGCTGTGTATCCAGTGTGGAGACAAATCCATTTGGATCTGCACTGAATCATAGCAGCATCCCAAATTTAAGCAAGAGAAATGCCGTCATCATTTACATCCTTTCATTCTTTGGCTCTCTCCCTTGGTTCTGTCCCTTTGTATCAGCTGCCTGTCAGGATGTTCCCAGCAGGAAACTTGGCAGCATTACGGGTGTATCCTGATGAACATGGTCTTTACATGGGCAGGGAACCCTGGGGGACTGCAGCTTCCTCCCTTCTGCTGCACCTCTAGAGCCACATTGTGTTCCTCCTTTTGCAATTGTGCACTGAGATCCAACAACTCCAGGACTTTGGGCTCTGAAAGGTAGGTAGCAAGCAGTGGTAGCAGGTAGTTTGGATTGACAGGAGCACCAAGCCAGTAGAACAAAGCAGTTGGTGCTGAGGACTCTGTTTCTGTACTACTGACACTTGGGGAGTTTAACCTGAGACTAGCATGAGCTTTGTCCTGTAGACTGAGCTCTGAAACTGTGCCATGGTATGAACTGAAGCACAGTCAGGGATTCAGTTCTAAAGCACTTACCTGTTCCAGACTAAGACAAAGATGTAGATTAACATTTTGGGAGCAGAGGATCAAACCAACCAGTGCTGAAAAGTGAGTGTTGCATATCTGAGTGTCACAGCAAGGCATTTGAAGCAGAGCTGGTTCTGATTTGATGGCTCCATCAGCGGGTCCAGAGCTTCATCTTCCATGTACAGGACAATCTCTCCCTGGCTGTGGGAGAAGAAGCCCTGTGAATGAGATGGGGAGCTGTACTTCAAGCAGTAACCCCAAACACAACAGTTCTGCACTGTGTATCATTTGTCTTCCCAAAGAGCAAGCTCAACAGTGCGACAAGAAACATCACACCTTCATCCTGTTAAGAAATACATCCCGTTAGAGCTTTTGGTAAGGCATCCCGAGCTCAGGCCATTCCGCTCCTCTTTTAGCACCTTAGAAACAGAGTGAAAACTGCTCAGGAACAAAGGAGGTATGTGAAAGAACTGCAATTTCATCAACTGTCGAGTGGGAGTTGGAGCTATTATAGAACATCCCGTTCCAAAAGGAAACAAATGACAGCCTGACACTGCCGGGTAGTAGTGACGTGCACGGCCACAGCGTGAGTCAGTCTGTGTGAGATTCAGATATGGACCTAGAGGGAAAACATTTGTGGCAGCAGGACTGATCACATGCTCATAGATGGAATTACCTCAGCTCATTTTTCATGCGGGTGTTAATGTATTTGCTGCGCTTCTTGAGCAAAAGGCAAATAGCAACACAGGGGGAGAAGTAGCAAGTAGGAGCTGTACTATCTGTCTCTTCTTGCAGCCTCCTGTTTCCCACCCACAGCCCTGCATAGCCAGTGATAATGTAGCACAAGCTGTGTTTTGGTATATCACTGTTTTGTTCACTAAGATGGAAAGTGCTGCTTTTATTTTTGTTATTATTTGTGTTATTTGGAATATCGATGCCTGTCCCATTCCAAAGGCATTGGCCCACGAATGGAACAACTAAGTGAATTATTTTGAAATTATTTAGTTTATCCATGAAGTGATGTCTTGCTTTAACAGTTTTCAGCTCGGTTGAATGTGTGTATTCATTCAAAAATCAAAACTGAAGCTTAAGGATCCTTTTAAGGCTAGAAAGGAGTCTGTAGAGCTGATTCTCTGGTATGTGAGGGATGTGTAATGATGTATAAATTGTGAAATGAATTGGCTGTTTACGGGAAAGCTATGGTGATCTCGTGGTTGTGGTCCAAGATAAGAAACCTTGGCCATGGTTTGAGAACAAGGAAGCTTTAGTAGCAATTTTACCTTGAGATGTTCCCAGCTCAGACTTTTTTTTCCCACCATTTTACTCCAGCTCAGCCCCCTCCCAGCTGTGTCTATATAACTCTCCATGTGACTCTGCAGCAAGCCACATCAGGAACTGATAGGGGTTAAGACCATGAACGAAAAGCCCTGTGAAATAGGAAGGATTTTTTCTTCCCTTTTGTGTGTGTGTTTTGGTTGGGTTTTTGATTTTGCAATTTGCTTCAACAAGATCAGTGCCTGATCAGCATGGCCTGGGAACAACTGCACTGGCCCAACTGAAAGACCCAAGTGTTATATAGCGGGGGGAGGGACACTGGCAGGGGCTGATGGTGGGAACTCTGTGACAGCATTGCCACCAAAATCTGCAAATCAGTAAACCATAGCCGGTAAAACATTGCTTCATTCAGCAGCAAAACAGAACAGCTGCTGTGACTCCAGAAGGAAAAAAAAAAAGGGGGGGGGGGGGGAAGGGATGTTCTTTGGCTACAGCATGTGTAGCCAGGGTTGGAGGACAAACTGGGGTAAGGATTTAGATTTAGGGTACTGAAGTCCCATGGACAAAAAGGCCTCAGAAAGCAATATCAGCCATCAGGTGTTTCCCATCTCTTGCACTGGAATCTCATAACCGTATATGATATCTCATGGAGGTTCAGCCAAATCTAAAGCAGAATTGCAGGTGGGAGTTGTAGTCCGACCTGCAAACAGCACCAAAGTAGTGAGCTCAGAGCAAAAGCAGAACTCTCCTTGCACTGGAACTGAGAAGTTTGGTTTGTGCATCTCTGTGTGTATTTGCCTTGTGGACATTTCAAAGCCATTAGGGGAGCTCACCTGGAACCCCCTTCCCATTAGACATGGAGAGGGTCTTGGTGGTGTATCTGAAGTCGATAGGTGAGAAAGCCACCCTGGGGTGGTTCTAATTTTCCAGCAGCACTAGCAAAAGCAAATGGGTAGCAAAATATTTCATTACACATTTTGTTTACAGCAAAGCCTTGGCAAACCAGGCTGGCTGCTCCTGCCAGAGAGGGAAGGGTATTGGTGTGAAGTAGGTGGGGTGCCTATCTCCCCAAAACGGCAAGCTCAGAGCTGGCACACTCTCCCCATGTCACCATTATCTGCTGCTTCCTTACACGTCCCCTCCTCTGCCCTGGCATGGGCACTCTCCCCTCTTATCAGTGAGGTGGCAGCATTTCGTTTGCACAGCTGAGCGCTCTTGAACTGACTCTGTACATCCATCAAGGTCATGAAGTCATTCAATCCCTTGATGTAGTAGCCTGTAGTCAGAGCTACAGGACCACACTGCTGCTGGTGCAGCTGACAACACCGGAGGGATAACTTTTCTGCAGTACAGTCTTCCTGGAAGAGGGAATGGTGTGCCAGTATTGCAGAAGGGTAATTTTAAGCCCATAAAGAGCTCTTACTGTAGTCTCAAAGCAGTCTTGAAAACCGGCCGCACCCTCTCTGTCCCGGTCTCAGATGCAGTGCCAACGCCATCAAAGAAAAAAGGTGTTTGCAGCATGTGCCGTGTCCCGGGGTGGCTGGCGCAGGTAGTGACAGCCGGCAGGGCTTTAGCACCACGCCGGGGATGCCAGGAGAGGGTTTGCCTGCTGGCAGGCGTGAAAACCAGGGCTGCTGCAGCTGCTCCTCCTGCGGCTCACGGGATGGCATCCCCCACACCAGATCGCTCGCTGCAGCCACCGCCTGTGCTGCGCTCTCAGCTCCTCGCCCTCCCCACGGACATTCCCCGCCGTTATCCTCGGCACAAAGCCCTGCTCCAAGCGAATGCCAAGGGCAGCCGGCGTGCTCGGCCCCGGTGAGGGCTGCGGAGGGGCTGATGTCACTACCCGCAGGCTGCGGGCGTGACTCATGCGGGAACAGAGAGCTCTTCATGGGCCGCGGAAAACACGAGCCGCGTGGGAGGCTTTAGGAGGGAATGAGACAAAGGTGCTGGAATGACCCAGGGAGCTGGAGGGGGGCCACACCTCGGCCCCGAGCGCTGAGGGTTGGAAGGAGGTCACCTCCTACTTTGGATTTCTTCCCTTGGGTTGTTTTGAACAATTCTGCCCTTGCTATAAGAAAGATTCAGGGCGGGGGAGGACGGTTTTAATTGAGAGGAATTCCCTGCGACTTGAGCTGCCTGAATTAGTCAGGAGCAGGGAAGATGGTGCAGAGGAGGATGGTAGATATCCTGAAACGCTCGTAGGCAGGGAGAGCTCAGCCCGACAGCGTGAGCAGCCGTGGCCGGAGGCACATCCATCATTAGCGTCTCTCTGCAGACACATCCCAGTGCCCCCAATCCGCAGTCGGCGGCTCTGTGTCAGCAAACAGAGCTGCAGCACGGAGAGAAGTCCACAGCACCACACCCCAGTCCACAGCACCACAGGCAGCGTTCTTAGCAAGGCCAAGGTGAAGCAAATTCCATGAATGAGCACAGGTATAACCAAACCTGCTGCCGTCAGAGAAGGGAGGCGTTTCCAGGTGCCAGCCAGGGATGTTACAATGGAGGGGAAAGGGAGGCTGCTGCAGAGCTGATGCTGTTGCCTCTCAGGGAGGGGGCACATGCCACCACTTCTGTCTGTAAAATTCCTGAAAGTGACAGCATTTGTGATCATGCTGACGCGAGCAGTGGTTTCTGAAAGTCTTTAAGATTGCCTAAAGAAAAGCATCAAGTACTGATGATGATAGAATGTGTTGTATCTAATTATATGAGCCCTGAAATCAGCTATTTCCTCTTTCTTCCATCATTCTGATATAATTGGAAACAGGAAGACATTCACAAAAGAAATATTGTTTCTGTGAGCCACCCAGTACAACCCGTTTTTGCAGATTTTCATTGAGGGTTCAGAACCAGCAAATTGAAATAATCCTACAAGTTTACAGAGTCTAAACTGGCCATTGCATCTGACTCTTTTAAATGGTTCATTTAAGTCTGCAAGGAACCAACTGAAACTTTCAGATTTAAATACCATTGAACTGTAGGAATTTGGGAATCCAGACTCTGCTGTACATCAGCTTCTGAGCCTGAAGTTAAGATTTGTTATTGTGAGTGCACATGCTGGGAATCAGGATGAATAGCAAACATGCAAATTCAGTCTTTAATTACCGGTCATATGGAATCAAAAATAGCCAGTTCCATTAATGGAGAGGCAGACAGAAGCACTCAGCGTGATTTCCTATAGACGTGAGGTCACACTTGAATAAGTTGATATGGTTGTCAGGATTTTATAAAAATGCTCACAAACTGCAAGGTTTCATGAATTTTCTCGTGACCAGAGATTCTCTCTGTGTTTACTGTTTGCTATTCACTACTATCACTTTTGTCTAATAGAGTCAGGAAAACAATGTCAGGTGACTGGTACGATCGATCAACATATCTAATGAATAGCCAGGACTGAATAGTCAGGGCAAAGGGATGGTGAACATGTTAAAGTGATAAAGTGATGGCCCATGACTTTTTGTAGGTAAAAAATTTTGAAAAATGTCAGCTTTAGGTTTTGACAGATTTGCTAAGTAAGGGTCATGTGCTAAATTTGCAATCAATATTATTTTAAAGAATAGATCAAACAGCTCAAGCAGATTTCCTCTAACTGACAAGTTCCATTAAACAAGAAAGCTCATTCTTAGTAGGAGATTTTAATATAACACTGAGAACAGAGAACAAAACAATGAATGGAAACATATCAGCAGTCAATTTCCTGAGTATTCAAGCCTGCATTATACTTTGTTCTTTGCTACAGCCACGACTCTGTAATTATCAAGCGTATTCATGGGACTTTTTCCTATTGACACTCAGCGTGAGTGTGGCTGGAAAGAGATTAAGCTTTTGTGGCAGCCATTTGAATTTCTCTAACTAAAAACAACCTCCAAGGCTGTGGGGAGCTGTATGTCCCAGGGGATTTGTGATGGTCTGCAGAACCTGTGGGTCACAGGTTCAGACCTGTGTGTTGGTGGCATGCAGGACCTGTCACTGTGTACCGCTGGTTTGGCTGCAGCCACTGTTGGCTGGCAGAGCCAGCACAGTCACAAAGCAGTGACTGATGATGGGGCAGATGCTTGAAGTTGTTCCTCTGTTGTATGACTAAGACACGCTTGTTGAGCCATGGATAGGCATCGTTGGGTAAGCCATTGCCTATTGCGCTTTTCCTTGGAAAAGGAGCTTTGCTCCTGGAGGGCTTCCTCTGGTCTTTCCTGTAGACAGTATTGATGCTTCTCAACTGATACTTACAAATGACTCCTGAGTTACACCAGGCCAGATTATCCCCACCCCACCATGCCACCAGTGGAGCCTCATTTTGCTATTAGCCATTGATTTTGTGCTCCTCAAGTACCCCCCTGCCTGGAAATCCACTGCAGTATGGGATTTCTGGGAGCTGATCTATGGACAGCTTTCTGCTTCTCTGCAGGCAATATGGAGAGGATGTGGTGGCAAGTCAAGAGCAGGGCCTGGCGGCTGCTGCTAATGCCTCTGAGGAAGGAATAGATGCCAGCATGTGGCAGGTAGACTGCAGGGAGAGGGAACTGTGAGCTGGTAGCATCTCCAGCCTGAGGAAATCCAGAAGGCTCATATTAACGCTCCTGGAAATGGAGCCTTGATTTCATTTGCAGTATGCTGGTGCTTCCTTTCCATAGCTGGTGAAAACTATGCCCATCCACTATTCAGAAGGAAACCCAGGGAGCACCACATCTCTTTGTTGTTTGGTGGAAGTGTGGGTAGAAATTCGTCTCCTCAGCCTGTGGCCCTGCTACAATCCTCAGACTTGAGCATGCACCTTGTGTTTTTACACAGTTCTCTGTTTCTCTGTAAGCAACCATTTTTGCCAAAGATGAAGAGCTCAAATCCTGTGTACTTAGGCTCCTTTGTGGTCCCACAGAGCAGGAGCAGTAGTGCTGGTGTTGTGGCTCAACTCCAACTCAGGTAATTGCTGTGCGTTGTGCCCTACTTACACACACCCTGTAGTTTCAATTAGAACAATTGTTTTCATTTTTCTTTCCTTCCCTGTCAAGTATTAATACAGTTGCTGTTAAGCTGCCCGTGTGGTCCCTCACCCAGTTGTTGTGTTTCCATGGTAAGGACAGACATCCTTGTGTGCATACCTGGACCAAATTCCCATCGGCACAGACTGATGTAATTCCATAATGGAGCTGTGCTGATCTGCACCATGTGAAGATATGGCTTTCCTATGCAGAGAGCCACGTTCTTCTCTCTAGTTAGGGGCTGTGTATGAATGCTACAATCTATTTCTTTTTCTACTCACTCTTCAGCTAGATTTGCAAATAACCTGAGGTTTGGGTAGTCATTCACACTTATGGTCACAGTGATGGTCTCTAGAGAATACAATAAATCTCCTCTTAATGTGCGTCCCCCCAGCTCTTCAAGAGTGGATCCATAGGGATATCTGAGCTCTTTCTTTCTTGGATGTAGTGGGGTAGATAGAGTTCATAATGTGTGGTATTTTATGTTATGAATTGCTGGAAAATGTATTCTTTGAAAACAACTCTCTCCAAATTTATCAGGAGAATTAAAAATGTGGAAGGATGCCTGAAAGCTACACAGCAACAGGAGATTACATGCTTGCAGTTTAAGCCACCTGGCATGTTGAGCATTCCTGTTCACAGCTGAGGGCTGAAGCACTTACCATGCTGTTTATCTGATCGAGAGGGCCTTCCTTTCATCTGGTAAAGAACTTGGCTTGAAATGGCATGTGTTTGGGCTGGTGGGCTATGTGACACACAGTGGGGTGAGGTTTGCTGCCTGATTTTCTAGTCTATCATGTGGCCCATCAGATGGTTATCGCTGTCATGTGCATGTGCGGAATGGATTGATGTTTGGGTGCATGAAGACTTGAGCAGATCATGGCTCTGCTCAGCTGCTCAAGGCCACGGTAGCTGGTGTCACGGAGACCTTTCTAGTGACTTCCCACTAAAATAAGGCCCATGTGCAGGGATGCAAGTGAGCTTTTATTTTCTACATAAAATAAGCAGACATTGCCTTTCCCAGCTTTCCTTTTGGACAGTTCTCTGAAATGCACAGAATGCATTCATGGCTCAGTTCTCAGCAGACAAAGAAGCTGAGAGCAGATTCTCTGCAAACATCAGGCTGAGTCACAGAGGAGGTAGTCAGGTTGCCTCCCCATATGCATCTGGCACTATATAGGATACTGTGATACACTACAGTGCTTCCATGTGTCCCACATGAGCTTTGTCTGTCCCTCAAAGAGGGTGTGGGTCTTCTGTATGTCCTGCATTTTACCTGTGCATGTTCCTTAGGGGGAGTCACAAACTTTTAAAATAGCTCTAGATGGCTCTATTCAGACACCTCAAGCCCAGGCACTGGTGAAGTGTCTTCAGCTGAACAAATACTGATAAAATTTGTCTTTAAAATGAACTGTTGGGAAATTAAAAGATCCCTTGTAAAATTAGTAGCATTTTCATTCTGTGTTAAACCTAAGGCTGTACCCTCAGCACTGGTGGGACATGGGCTGGCACCTTCACTCAGAACCTGAGTTTGGAGAAACCTGGAGCTGGAATGAATGGTACCTGCAACTGGCAGGTGTCTGTCAGCATCTCTCACAGGCAGCATCATGCTCAAGGCAGCATTGAGGCAGGACTGTATCAAAGTGCTGGGTTTAGGTTATGATTTCTCCTGCCCTTGAAGCTGCTCTCAGGGTGGTATGGGCTGCAGTAATCCCAAAGCTATTCCCACTAGGTCTCTTGTGTTAAAATGGCCAGACACCTGGTCCAGCAGGACATGGTTTATAAAAGTGGTACAAAAAGTCACTGTATACTTCCCAGTCCTACAGCAAGTGCAGATCAGCTAAGCTCACAGTGCAGAGACCAACCTCCATCTCATTTTATCTCAGCTCCAAATTCTCATGATTTCAGGTAAACCATCCTAACTTTGCCTGTTCTCTCACACTGCTGGGTTTTTTTTTTTTTTCTTAAAAATGTATTTTTATCCCTATGGGGGCTTCCTGATGCTTCTGAACTTCTAAAATGACAGGGGCACTGTAGGTCTAAAATGACAGTCAGTCTGCCCCAGAGCTGACCGCCACTCGCTCTTCCTTATGCAGCAGCTGTTTGCAGAGTCAGGGCAATTCTTTATATACATGTTTTTTCACCCCCTTCATGCTAAACAAAAGGGTTTGGTTGTTTTCCCAAAGCAAACAGTCTGTGTCAGCTGTCTTGCACGAACAGAAAAAACAACCAACCAAAACAGCTTTTATATCCATGTCCATGAGTGGCAGGTCACAGGTTCCCTGTAGAAGTGACGGGGAAGGTAAACAGCTCAGAGCACGCCGTGTTTGCCATGCCATTCCACTGCACAGCAAAAGCTGGCCCCTTAAGAGCCTTTCTCTCTCTTATGCAGCAAATCACATACTGCTGTGTCAATAGAGGTTAATAAAAAGAAGCCAAATGATCATTCTTTACTAGATTCTAATTACAGCCCGCCCAAGACTTTTCCCCTGCATGAAAGGCCTGTAGGACTGACTTTAGTCACTGTGAGCTAAATCAGGGAAGGTTTTAACTCTTGGGCTCAATATGACAACAAATGAAATATGAAGGAATACACTTTTCATATCATGCTCTTCCAGAAATGGAAAGTTATGAGAAGACAAAAGCCCAAAACACCGGAAGGTTTTATTTGTGCTGGTCTGTATGAAGCCAGTTATTATCCTATCAATTGTTTGTGTAGCCACTGTTTACACAAAGTGAAAGATGGCACATAGGAACACGTACCAGCAGTCTGTGTTCTCTGTGAGGCCCTGCAGTCCCAGAGCAGGAGCAGGGAGCTGGGCTGCTGTCCGAGCATCCCTTTGGCAGCTCACACCGGGGTTAGGAGGGTGAGATTATCCACTTGAAATTTAGAAGAGCTTTAGGGATGTGCTGCATCTAGGTGGCTGCCTCTGTGGGATAAGGCTGGCATTGCCCCTTCTCCCCAGCTGTGCCAGAGGAGGGCTATGATTTGCTGCCTTATGCCTGAAGGCAGTTGCCCAGGAGAGTGGGGACTTTGGGCTGCAGTTTTGGTGCAGTAAGAGCAGGAAAGCACATTGCTCCCTGTCACTGTCTAATGTTTGCAAAGGGTGTAATTGCAGGATCCCGCCCAGCTTTTGTATAGGCTTTAAAGTAGAATGAGCACGGTGGAAATCAGGTGTATTCTACTCTCACCTTCTTGAAATCACTCCTCAGAGAATTATCTACCAGGGAGTATGAGCCCATGCAACGTACTCCAGATCATAATGAATTACGATATTGCTGACAGAGACCTGACCTCAGCTGGGCACAGAGGGAAAAGGGCAGGTTTGAAACCAGTTTGCTGTCTAACCAGTTGCCAAGGTAGGGGTTTTAACAGAATGGATGATACTGTCCCTTCTTAACTCAAATCCTACCGGCCACATTTCACACCATCTGGAGTTTGTGCAGAGCCCCCCTTGGGAAGGCGGCCAATAAAGAATTACAATAATCTAATCTTGCCATGATGAAAGTGTGAATAACCATTTCAGAGTCTGACTGGAAAACTACTGCAACCTGTCAGTGTGCCTTAGATGGTGGCCAAGAGGGCACTTGATGACACACTGAAAAGTATGGCTCAGGAGATAAAGAGGAGTTGGCTGGTACCAGACACTGAGCTGAAAACAGTCAGGTTTTCATCAGCTGAAACAAAGGACAGAAGGAGAATGTAACTGCTAGGCTTGGGAGAGCCCATGGACACCAAGGCACTCAGCACGTTTTGGGAGGGCTGGGGCTATGTTTTCCAGCAGTTGTTCCAGAGCCACTATCTTTTAAGCCTCTTCAGCAGTCTCTGCTGGAAAACTTTGGTTTCACGCTTTGAATTGTTTCTCAGATAGAATGAGTGTTGGTCTGGTCTTTGATTTCCAGTGTTGTGCAGTTCCTACCAGCCGTTTTTTTTCCTCCCACCCTGAAAAAGAATTTCCACATAGCTTTCCCCACATTGTTTGCAATGGATGATTTCTCTGTAATGGATGCTAAAACTTTTAGATGGCAGCTCTTGGGACTCACTGGTGTCTGGGAGACAAAGCATGTGCTTTAGCAATGTTCATGGCTTGACATAAGTTTGCTTAGCAGCACCTTAGAAAGAATCCTGGGATTCACCAACATGAGCATGCTCTTTGCCACCACTTAATTCTCTTTGCACCACACTTTATCTTTGCTTAGTCTGGTGCATTATAGATGCTTCCAATTTTCACCATGTCTCCTCTTTCAGGCTGGCTGCTATGAGGTAATGAGGATAACTACAGAAACCTGTGTCAAACTGTCTGAATAGAACCTGCGTGACATGCTGCTTACAGAAAAATTCTGCTTGTTTTTTCAAGGGATGTTCCCAGCATACACACAATTTGAGGCAAAACAGAATGGCTCTCTTTAACAAACAGGTGCCTTTATGCTGCTCCACAGCACTGAAGGGCTGTGTTCTGTGGCCCTTTTGCACACATAGATAAAACGTGAGAAGTAACTTGCCCAAAAATCCCATGAGCAAAAGCTGCCTAAGCCTGGCTCCATCTTTAAGCAAGTGTTTAATTTTCTTTACAATTCTCCAGCAGCCCATAGCAGGTGTTGATGCTGGATATGTGTTGTGAAAGGGTCCCAAAGCAGGGCTTGCTGTTGCTCTATTTAGGTGAAGGGTTTTCTCCTGTTGTTACTGGCATTGAGCTATGTAGTCCTCTCCAAGGAAAGCTGCTTGGTACACGAGAAGTGATGCAAGTTGTTGAATCCTGTGAGAGCCTTGTTGTCCCTCCCTAAGTGCAAGGACAGGACTGTTGTAGGGGGCAAATCTCTCAGCTTCAGTCCACCTAACCAGTAGCCTGGTTTCTGCTCTGTGCTTGGAATTGGTGTTTTGGCTACCTGGAAACTGCTCAGGGGTGAGGTACAAGGACATTGATAGGATTAAATCACTGTCTTCAGTGATTTCAGCGTTATTTTGCACCTCTCCTATTTTTATTTCTAGCCTCATGGTCTATTTGAGCCACCTGTTCGGTAGCAAGTGTACTAGGGCAGGGACCTGCCTTCTAGAAATCTCATCATTTGTTTCAAATCAGAAGTAACTTCATTTTTGCTGGTTTAGACCAGTGGAGTTATATCCCTAAATGACAGGGAACTAGGACAAGAATAGCCCCTGTAGCACGTTCTCTCTGCAGTACCTTGCACAAAGATAAGGGTTATAAAATAATTCAGGCAAAGCTTTTGGAGTGGTTATCATCAAGTCATGTACTGATGGTCTAATAGTTTAAATTCGTTGTAAAGCATGGACTTCAGAACAAACAGCCCCAGCATCACTGGTTGGGGCTTTTAAAGGATGTCAGTGCTTGATACCCAAAAGCCCAATGACAAACTCTTCAATCCCTTTAGGCAAGTATGCAGAGCAACCACCATCATTTAAATCACCATTTTGGGTTGCTTAGTGCTTCAGAAAAGGGCAGTTTGCATGCACTGCCCAGGGAAAGAAGATGAGCCCTGATGTGCCATTCAAACCCATGTGCCTGTCCTTTATGGATCCAGCTGTAGGCAAGGGCTGGGGTGAAGCATGTCGTGGGAAGGCAGATAACACAAACATGAAAGCAGCACAAAACATGAGAGCCTATAAATAGCAGGAAATAAAGAACAATACTGTGATAAAATCCATAAGACAATAAAGACCAATGTGGGAGAGACCATTTCCCCCCCACCCTTCTCCAGAGTTTCTCCTATTTCCCAAAGCTGCAGAGATCATCTGACTGCTGTGTGGTACATGCCAGTCAGTTAAGCAGCAACTCAAGTGCTTGGAGCCTTACACAAAGTATTTCAAAACTCTTCCTTTTTCTTTCTTGATGTCCTGCCATGACTATTGTGGTATTTAAAACCATTCCCAACTCACCAGCTCGTCAGAGCAAGGAGAAAAGAGGGAAGAGGAAGGGGGGAAAAAAGCCCTATGGAGATTTAGAGTCATTAACAGCCTTTATAGGGTTTCAGACATTTTTGTGGTAATTCTTTGGAAAGGACATATCCATGATGAGCTGGGGTTTATTTTGCCACTGGCATAAGAAATTAGACTGATTCCAAGAAAATATTTGCTATTTACTAAGAAGAGGGCAAATGTAACTAGAAAATGGGAATGGATGTGACCTAAGAACCTTCTTTAAATTTTGGGTCATTACCAGCTCCTGACCTGGCCCCTTTCAACTGGATGCTGCACCAAGCAAGTCTCTGGCAGCTCCTCCACAGAGTGAATCTACAGCTGTGCAGTGGGCACTGCAAGGCTCCCTCACTTCGCTGGCAGCAGCTACTGATGATGGTTAATTATCCCAAGAGATATCCATCACTGGTAAACCTGCATCTCACAGGAACATGTCCTGTCAGGAGGTAACTGCTCCGTGGGCCTAAAATGCCATGAGGACAGCTCACAACTACACATATTTCTGTTTTGGAGAGTAAACTTCTCAGGGGTCCAGATTTTCTTGGGTATTTCTGCACAATCCTGTCCCGTGGTGCCCTAATTTCTGAACCAAATCTTCAAATGGGGTAGCACTAAATTAGGTGAATGGTGCTAGGCTGATTTATGGCAAGGGAGTATTGAGGCCTTATTGTAAGGAACAAGAGGATTATATTGGCTTCAGAGTTCATGTCAGAGCTGGGGCTGGAACTCAGGAATTACTGGGCAGTTTTCTCAATTGCTTCTGTTAGCTCTGAAGACGGAGTTGCACTAAGGAAAACCTCCGGGCATATCTGATTTAATGGCAAATCCACTCTTTTTTTCCATGACTGGTTCCAAGATGCCTGCCTATTAATGAACATGGCCTTTTGTGCTTAATCAATGGAGTTGCTCCCTCCTGACCCATCCAATCCTCTTACAGGATCCCATCAGGGAGATGCAAGGGCAAGTTTGGAGGTGATGCAAGGAGAGGTGCATTATGTCAAAGGTGATTGCTTTGATTCAGAGGGGACTGCAAGGCCTGAGGAGGTCTAACTGAAAGGTTGACTGGCTACCGCTAGTGCTATGTCACACTCCATCATGAGCCATGGCTAACAAATGAGGGATTTATATACCTCCTCAGCCATTGGCTGGATGTCTTTGTACATGGGAGCATGTCCCATGTTATGCTCTTCAGCTTTGGGTCCCTGCATGCTCTGTTATGCAGTTTTCTACTGTTATGTGGATGCAGAAAGCTTCAGATGATGTTCCCTCAGCCCCATGGGCTGCTTCTTTCTTCTGAGGCCATGTTTTCATTTTAACTAATGTTCACAGTTTTCTCCTCTAGGGTAGTGCAGCAAATATTTCTGTTCCACTTTTTTTTTTTTTTTAATCAGGTATGAACATTTTGAACAGGGAGGTGAAGCAAATCCGCCAATTCATATCTTTTGACTTTTTCTCAGTGATTTAACCCATGTCCACCATCTTTTCTGGATTAGTGCAGTGTTTACAAGGGGTCCTGGTGGTTCAACATTTGACTTCACGGAGTTTATGAAATTTTGCTTATTCTGCCTTTCTTGTTCTTAGCCCACGAGGCAGTTTGCATGTCTGTATCCAACACTTCTTTCTGCCTTTTTTTTACCATTTCCAGAAGGACTTGTTCCTTAGAACAGATGAACCACATACTGAGAAATGAACAGACCAGATTGTATAGTGCTCAGCACCCACTGTTGAGGACAGATTTTCTGGAGAACTCAGTTTCCAAGGAGGCATCTAAATAAGTGACAGATACTCAAAAATGGAAATGTGCCCACTTATTTTGGTGCTCAACTAGTGCTAGAGCTGCTCTGAAAAACTTGCTCTGATATGGTTGTTCTCCTTCACTTATGCCACAAGATTTCCAAATCTCCCTCTTTTGTGCCCTATTTATGTCTCTCTGCCATGCTCACCCTCGTGCCATGCTCCATCTCACAGCTCTCAACTGACCTCCTCCTGCTTGTTGCCATGTCCTTCTGCATCATTAAGAGGTCAGCATGTACATACACTCACATTTCTGTCAAGGGGCCCATCAGGGCTAATGCCCCCAAATTCAGAACATATGTGCAACATAAATTAATTGTTAAGGCTAATGCTGATTGAAGTTTGGTAGTGCAGCCTGCAGGATATACCATATGTTTGAAGTGTATTGTCCAAGTTTAGATTTTAAACTCCCAAGGGCAGGGACCACTCCTTCCTCTGTGTTTACATAGCATCAATGAGACCAGCAGTGCTTGGGTCTGAAATGCATTAACCTTAGCCAATGCATTGTTAAGTTTAATAATGACTAGTTAACATTAAAGCACAATGGATAAAATATATAGACAAAGGCATATTTTGGCAGAGATCTTTGTAAATTTTTTGATGCCAGATTCCTACTGAAGGAAACAGTCACTGGTCATCTGAATAACTGATGTTTTCTTGGAAAACTCACCCTTCGTATTGCACCATCCTGGTTTTCCCTTGTTCAGCAATTGACACTAGGCAGTGGATCACTATTTAGGGTACCTTCATCAGAGCCCACTGAAGTAAAAAGTCTGGAATAGGAAGGCAGCTAAATTAGGTGTCAGATAGTGTACTCTGGGAATCACAGAGCCAGGATGCAAACAGGCAAAGGAAAATAAAGGTTTTGAATGCAAGAACTTAATGTCATTTCTTATTGTTTAATGTAATTAATTTGTAGTCCCCAGAAACCACACTCAAAGGTTACTCTACACAGGCCCTCCAGCGGGAGGATAAGAGAACTAGAGGAATAAATCCAAACCCCATCTGAACTGACAGGCTGTTTTTCAGTGCGAGTTATGCAACATGTTAGTACCTCTAGGTATAGGACCAGTGGGATTTAAACTTGTACAGCAGATGGTCCGTGCATCATTGCTGGAATGCGCCTGCTGACCCTAGGGCAGAGCCTGAATGGACTTCAAAAGAGAGACTGAGCATGCTTCAAAGTGTTATTGTTTAAACGTTCCACTAAATGGGGACTCCGGAACAAAATATCTAGCTGAGGTCAGTCTGAAAAATGTCAACACACATAATGAGAAAACAGTATGTTGTGTGAGAAAGAATATTTCATAGGGCTATTCTAGCTATTTTGAGTGGAAAAAAACACTTTTATCATGTGTGTCAGCAGGTTGTCATAATCCAAGTGTCTTTCTTTGTGAGCTGGGAGCTTCATTTGCTTTCATTGGAAAGAACAAGGTCTGTATGTGAAGGCCATAAATACCTTGTGTGTGGTTTGTCCACAGGTAGGTACTCTGGGAGAACCATCAGCCAAAATTATGGCAAAGGTGTGTCGCACTACAGCAGTGACTTAGCCCTGAAAGCCTCCCTCCGGCTCGTTCCAGAGGAAAGCTTGTAAGGACCCTGCATGTGGCGTGAGAGCATGATTGTGTGATTTCTAATCACGTACTCTGTTCTGTTCTTCCCAAAGCCCATAATGCCTGCTCATAGGATATTCTTTCACTGGTGTAATCCACAAAGTTTGGCGTCTTCTAACTCTATTCAGGGGAATTTCAGTAGGAAAAGGATTGGGTTCATGTTCAGATCAATAGGTTTGATATCACAATGGAAGATTTCTTAGGCAAGTCAATCTTAACAAGATCCAGCCTTCAGTAGGAAATTCAGGATTCAGCCTTTGACTTGCTGGTCCCTGAGCTGCATCTTAGGTGTTGTAAATATCCATAGTCCAGTAGCTTTTGGTCTACAAAAGGTTTCCGTATTGGCCACTGGCAATTCAACATGGGTGGCTGAAAAATAATTTCCTTTGCTGGAAGCAACAGCAGCAACCTGAACTTTCACAGCACCTTGTCCTGCTGGGGCATGCCTCTATCTTGATGGAGAAACATTGCAATAACACGCAGATTAAATGCTAACCCTCCCTGCAGACGTAATAAAGATCCAATGCCAGGAAGAGCAAACAAGACCCACATTAAGTAAAGGGAAGGCTTGTTCCTTTTGCATATCAATATTCATTAAGATCAGCCAACTTGGCACGCTGGGGTAAAAACAAAGTGACCAGGCAAGGTAAAAAGCTGAAGGGCTTTGGAGAGCTATAAGAAACTGAGGTGTCATTAAACCAGGAAGGTAACTTGGGTTTGCTTGTAGATTCTCTGTATCTTTGTAACATGTTGTAAGTGACACAAAACTTGCATAGCAATCAGTTTAAGTGGGTCAAAAATAGTCTCCACACCCTCCCCGGAGTCCTGGTTGTTACACTCGGTATCACTACTCAGCTGTTAGCTGTAGCCCAGATTAAGCAAAAACTGTATAACCTTACCTAACCGAGTATGAATTCAGCAAAGCTTTTAGGCTTTTGCTTATCTTCAGTGTATGCTTAACTTCAGTAAGTATAGAAACTCTTTGTTAAATAAGACTTTTAGAGCTGCAGGGAGCCGATAAAAAAATCAGTTTCACCTTTTTTATCCTGTTTGCCAAGTGCTACAAATAGCTGATACTCTATGTGTAGACTGTTGCAACTATTCAATAGTCAAAACTTAAACTGTGTCAGTAAGTTAAAGGTGATCTGTTATCTCAGTGTTCCCAAAGCAGAGCAGTTACAACACATTTCCCATTAACATAATCGGTTTTAGGAATCCTGGTTCCCTGGAAATATTGTCACTCCAAAACAGACACTCTGCAAATTCTCCAGACCTCAGCTTATTAAACCATTCATGGAGAACAAAAAGTATGAGTCAGGACAAAGTGAATTTGTTCAAAAAATTCAGACACAACTTTACACAACAGGGAAAAAAACTTCAGTAAACTGAAGGAAAAGATATTACATCCGTTACTCAGTCCGCATTTTTACTCAAGTATATAATAGGACTATAAACATTTTCTGTCAACAGCTTACAAAGAAACTTGTTCTGAAAGTGATGCATGGTGAGAACTTTCATCTAAATTGGGTATGTCTAAATTAGATTGAATGCAGAACACTCCCAAAGGTGGCTTTTGGTTAGAGCTAGTCAAGTAATATAGAAAAAAGTCCACAAATATTGAAAGAAAAATCACCCCAAAACCTCACAATGTCCTCCCTCCGTATGTTCGCTATACAGGAGTATTTTGGGGGATAGCATATTTATTTGGGTTTGCACTTCGCAGGCAAGCAGTCCCCAGTTCTTGCAGAGAACATGCTATTTGGTATTCTCCTCTTAGAGGGCAAAACGTTGCCAAGTGTTTTGCTGAACAAGGAAGGACTTATAAATACACTGGGTGAGGCCTACAACACTGCAGCTCTGGCTTCAGGAGGTGGTAGGGATTCTTTACATTTTCTTCCTCATTTGCATAAAGCAAATAAACAGAATTCCCAAACCATGAAGCCCACAAATTATGTATGTATCTAGTCTATATAATCACAAGTTCCCTTTATGGTTACTTATATCGTCTCTCTCCCTCAAGCTTTTCTCTGCCTATATTGCTGCTGGTCTTTATTAAGCCCCACATTCTACAAACATTTATGTGCGTGATTTACTTTATGCTTTTAAGCAGTTGCTGAGGGTTCAGTAGGTGTTAAATAGATAATGAACTAGGACACAATAGAACCGCATATCTGCACAGATCAGACTGAACCCAGTGAAGTTACAGCTGTACAGGAAGTTTAGCATATGGTTAAGAGTTTGCAGGGTCTTAGCTTGTAGGGTCTACCAGAACTGGCATTTGTGTTTGTGCAGCACCTGGCACAAAGGGACTCTGAATCTGACGAGGATCCCTGGATCCCAACATGCTGTGAGCAATGAACTGCTGCAGGGACTATAATTAGGCACCAAACAGCAAGTACTCGAAGTTCACAAAGACTCTAGCACAGGGTATTGCCAGTACATCTGCTGACATTCACATCTGTAGATTGTTCGTTCAAACACTGCCTGTTTTGGAATGCTAAAAGATTCCCACCACCCATCAGCTGCTACCTGACCTCTTTAAAATAAACTTGTCTTAATGGGCATGTGCCTGGATCACCAAAGAGACTATCAAATCTGGCACTGTGCCGCAGTGGGAAAGCCAAGCCCGGGTACCGGTGACTCTACGTTCTTCCTCTCAGGTACCCTGTCATCAGGTCAAGGTTGTGGCACAGTGTTGTGGGGCATGAACCCCCTGCCTGCAGGCTGCCTGACCAGTGCTTAGATCACCATTATTCCAGGCATTTGTTGCACATCACTATACAGGGATACACTTAATATCAACTAAATGCAAGGTGAATGACTTTGTCAGGGCTTCAGTGGATATTCAGCAGCGACAGCAGCGTGCCAGGCTGAGGGGCCCAGCCGACAGCTGGCAAAGCATGTTTCATGTAGCTTTGCGAACACAGACTATGCAAATGTATTCAGAGGATGTTCTCAAGGCAAATTGGTTGGAGCTAAATTTGCCCAGATGCTCTTGAATCTGCTTATTAGAGTCCTTAGCTTAAAAATTAGCTGGAACTGATGCGTCGAACCAGAGCTGACTTTAGGATCTTTGCATATTAAGAAAACCACAGCTGGATGAAATGTGTGCATGTCTGCAGCCTGGAAATTCAGCTCTCAATGGCTGCTCCCACTACTCCCAAGATGAGGGTTTCACAACACTTAGCATGTGGAGATCTGCTGGAGAGGGCTGGGCAACTATTTTGCCTTGAGTTTTTAAGCTAAGGGAAAATGAAAAGATAGTTTTCCATCATGACTTTTGATTTTTGTAATTGCATTTTGTTCTGCCTGTGGAGGCATTCCCTGGCAGTGAACTCAGAGCTTCCTACTCCAGTTATATGTTCCATTACCAAAGGTGAATAATCAAGACAAACATGAAGAATGAGAGAAGTATGTACCTACTTATTCAGATAATGAACGTGGAGGATGAAATCACCTCAAGCCTGAATTAAAAACGACTGCAGAATCCTGTTATGGTGGCAAAAGATACTGCAAGGAGGTGGGATTGTGTTGTGTCAATGACAGTGGTAGTTTTGATTTCTTGGACTTCTTCACCTTACAGATAACTATTAAGGAAAACTATTGAAACCTTCCTTTCACCTGAGTATTGACTTTACACTCTAAGAAAGAAAACTGTGTCTTGAACAGTGGTTTAACCCAGTTTCTCCATCTGCTTGGCCAAGGGGCACTTTCACAGACTGACCAAACATTCACCCCATTCGAGGCCACCTCTGCAATCACCTGCAAAGCTCCAGGGCAACAGCTCTGCCACCCCACTGTCTCAGTCACCCTATGCCAGACACTAACATCAGCCTTGCCCTTGTGGCAGCTACACTGTGTCTGACCCCTGCCTGGGTGTACAAAGGTGGGAAAAGGGTGGGCCATTTCCTGCGCTTAAACAACTGAGCACTGTTAGCTCAGGGACAATTGAGCCTCTGGTGTTTATACTGTCTTTGTCTGGATAAACTGTATGGATGCAGTTCCAATGCAGTCACCAGAAGATTTTCTTGCTGATATGGTACCAGCATTTCACCCTTGAAGTGTATTTTGGGCATCCACATCTTGAATCAGTATCTCAAGCCTCTAAAAACTGCATTGCAGTTACATTTGGGTTTAGTCTTTGGTATTTTTCTTTTGCTGAGGAAATGAAAGCTGAACACAGGTTTGTAACATATGGTCTTCTTCATGCCCTATAGAAGGTAAATGTCACCTCCCTGTGATGCACTAAATGATCCCTTTGCATAGCCTTCTCAAGTATCCTCAGAGAATTTGACACCAGTGTCTCAAGGGATTGGCTTCCTAATGCCACCTTCTGGGATTTGAGTACTCAGCTCGATGTAAAGCTCCAAATATTGCTGAGGTAGACAGAGACATTCAGTATCTCACACTTCACAGAACCCAGATGCATTTTGCACACACCAGCTGTAATGTAAGAAACTCGGGTTAAATCAGAGAATTTCTCTTCTTTCAGCCTCCAGCTTTTCTAACTGTGTTGCAATGATTGGTCTCCAGCTGTGAGGAAATACAGAAAGCTTCTTATTTAGTAAGTTTTCAGTAATCCTAAATAAGCCAAGTCCTTCCTCCCCAAAATGGCACAGTCTGTGTTCCTTCAGAAACATCTTCCTAAATTAAACCAGACCATGAAAATACCTTTCCAGACCCATAGGCTGTGATAGCACTTACACGATAGTTGCTCTGACATTCAGTCCATATATACCTACAATTTTCTTCTGAATTCTTCCCTGCCTTATTCTTGATGGTGTGTTAGATCTGCTAACAGTAGAAAAGGTCCTGTAGAGGTGAGACCATCTTGTACTCAAGAGACATCAGGATTTAGACCTGTTTGGATTTTTTGCTTGCCTTTGCATTCCTGGGACTGCATGCAATTTTTCAGCATGAAAAACATCTGGAGAAAATTCTTAGGAAAACTTGCATATTTAAAATAAAAACAAAAATAAGCCTTACCAAATTAAACAATCCTTCTATTTGTCTGTAGGGCTTAGTGATTAAAAGATGATGGCATAGAATGTTCCTGGATTTATGGATCCTCAAAAACCCTGTTCTTCCTCAATGGCAATTATACTCCTGAGAAAAAGTCAGATGCCAGATCTAGCCCTGGCATCTTTCAGTGGATTATTTCTAAATAAAGAGGCTTTTCCAAGCCTGGTGATTTCAGATGTTATGATTGTTGTTTATTCATTTGTCCTCTCTTTCCATGGAACTGGCAATGGCTGTTATTTCCGCATCCAATACCACTATTATGTCTGTTGCTCTAATCTAGCTACTTATATGGTCACCACCATCACAGTCTTTGAGCATATCCCAAGAATTAATTAAAAAAAAAACAACAAACAAAAACTAAATTAAACTCCTAGAACAATAGCAAACTCTGTCCTTCTTCCTTCCCAGCCTGATCTTAGCAAGAGTCTTGAGTTTTTGTGTTTGTATGTGTGTGAGGAGCTTATTAAGGCAAAGCTGAATTGAAGAAATGGGTCCTACCTTCAGCTATGAGAACAGTGTGAAAGGCTGGCATGGGAGAGGCCACAATGGTGACCTGGGATGCTACAAGAGTTTGTCATGACTAGACATGCTTCCCTTAGTTTTTCTGCTCCTTGACCTAGCCCAGTAGTATTTTCTATGATTCCTGGAATCTGGAAAGTCATAACATTTATGAGGGGCAGAGGGTAGACATGGGTTTTTATTTTGACAAAGAGAGCTATTATTTCTGCCTGGAGATGAGCTGCCTTAATCAGCTGTCACTGGAGGTGTTGCTTCTATTTACTCTGACTGCATTTGAATCAAAATTAATATTTCTGTGTATCTCTTCTCCATCTTTGGGGATTGTTGTCTGCTATTCCTGTGGAAACTGTAGTACCCCAAGACAAAATTCATCCTGCAAATTTTTCCTGTTTTTCCTCTTTAGGTAGCTTTCTTTCCAGAAGGCTGTGACTAGTTTTTAATGGTTTGTTGGGAGGTGTCTTTCCTGCACACTTTTTACTCAGTTTCTGTGCTCATCACCTGCAGCCCAGGAGAAGAAAAAGCTGATCATTTTGTGGATTCACCAGCTTGGGGGAAGAAAGCAAATCCCACGTGCTTGAAACGGGCAAGATGTTGGTGAAGATTTAAGCACATTAAATCTCACTTGAATAAGAACAAGCTGAAGCTCTTGCCATGTGCTCTGAATCCAAGAGCAGCAAATGGAAGAACTACCAATGTATGAAAATATAAATAAACACATGCCAACATTAATTGGAGGAACGTGTCCTTCTGACTGACCTTAAGCATGTGACTGTACCACTGCTGTAAGAGACACGAGCCCTTGATTTCTCTGTAACCGGTAGAAACCTCATTTCCAGATGAGGGATTAAACTGCACGTGAGGAAATGATTCAGTGCTGGATTGCATTCTTCACACACCTTTTTTAAGACCTGGATCAATGAAAAGAAGTATCACCATGTCTCACATTTGGGCTAGAAACTAAGCAATTTGCGTCCTTGCAGGAATGAGATACAGTTGTCTCAGAAGTTTTTGTTGGCAATAGAACAGGCAGCTGTCAACGCTTCAGCCTCGAAGTAGATGCAGCTCATTAGGACAGTTGGATATCATCAGATTAGCTGGGCTCAGAGATAGGGTGAGACAGGAAAACATATGACAAGAACTGGCATCACAAACCCTCCCGCTTCAGATATGCTACCTCAAAACCAAGGAATGTTGTGGTCGATCATAGCCAATATCAATACAATATATCCTAATTTAAGGGCAGACTTGCCAAGTATTTCAGCATGGGTTTCAGTGCCCCTGGTACACATAAAAGTTATGGCATCAGTTCTGGATTAGTTACTGGGACTCTGGTAATGATGTTCCTGGCACAGCACTCCTTGCAAACACGTACTTTGGAGGAGTTCCCATACTTTTTTTTTGTCCTCTGGAGATGTGGTGGCAAGCTGTATGAAATCTATCCAGAAAACTGGAAGAAATCAAAACTAATGGGAAAAAAACAACCAAACCCAATTCAAGATGGCAACGCCTTTCTTGTATAGACCAAAAAGTAGGTCTGAAATCAAAAAGATTTGGGTGGACTATGTAAGAGTCATGGGGGAGGGAGTCTTAGACTATTTCAGTGCTGTTAGAAGACTGCCTGAAATATTTTGCTCAGTTCTGGGGACCAGAAAGATGCTTGCAGACAGGAAACAATTCAAAGATAAATGGCAAACAAAAGCAGCAGCAAATAATACCCGAGTGGCAGCAGGGATTAAACAGACTTGGGTTGGTGACAGACCAAGGTAACCAAGGCCCTTGACAGTACTCCATGCGTATTTAAAAAATGTAAGTGGCAGCAGGCAGATGAAATGTTTGTCAGTGTGCATTGCCATGGTTTGTTTTTGTGCTCAAAACCTCTTTGTTCTAAGCACACTTCCCTTTTCAGAGCATGAGCCTTAGCTTTGCAACCCAAGCAGCAGGGATGCCTTGTGTTTCTTTAGGACTTTTCATCAGATGATCCCTAAATGCTTTAAGAGGGTGAATTAAAGGGGGATCATATTAAAAAGAAAAGGAAAAAAAAAAAAAGGATTAATTTCTTTCTTCCAAAATGCAGTCAGCTCTGGTGTAAAGTAAAAGAGGACCTGGATTCTCCAGAGGGTGAGATCCTTCTCCTTTTGCATTACTGCAGAATCACAAAGGTTTCGTTATCCAACCTTAGTTCCTGTCTAGGGACACTGCAAGGAAAGAACAGCTCCCCAGTCATCAAGAGTGCACTGCAGCAAGCAGTACCAGGAATAGAAATTGTATCAATTAAAATGTAGAGGAGGAATAAAAGAGAGAAGTGCAATTTCCTTGAAGGGTATTAGGCTTGATCATTGTAACTGCTTAATACCGATGATGATGTGCAGACATTTGTGTAATTTCTCTGCTGAGCAGCACCTCTGCTTACTCAGTAGGTTACTTACTGATTTAGGCTTGCTAGAGCAACACCAAAACCACTTCCTACAGAGCATGGATGTGCTCTGCAGGCCTTCCAGGCCTACACAGTTAGCAGAAGTTATGAAACTTCATGGAGGAAATACAGTACAAAGCACTAAGACGTGTGGAAACCTTAAATAGGGATGTAACTTCAACCACTATTTAATAAGGGAAAATAGGAGTGTGATGACCTCTTATTTTTGAGACAGCTTTTAATCTGTTAATAATCAAGAGGAGATTACTTTATAAAGAAAATGCACAATTTTGATTTAATTTGAACTTCCTTAAAATACTATTTCTGTGCTCATTGAGCCCATGTGATATCATTTTAAGCCTTATACTTGTATTCAACATTCATTTAGCTTTCATTACTGACAAAATTTCAAATGCCAGAGGATGTACAAAACCTGCTGGGTAATTTGCAAAATCTTCCGGTGTTGGAAAATTTTCTAATGATGAAATACTTTATTAATTGCATCTATTTTATCTGATTTCTGGCTATTGCCACAGGAATCCTGAGGGCTTTGCAACAAGAGAGATCTGCACTCCTTGAATTATAACTTCTGGGATTATGATAAAATACCATGTAAAAACAAGCATTCATTATTTTTCAGACCATTCTCTGTTTCAAACATATCCAACGGAGAAAAAACAAGGAATTCACCTTTAGGCTGTTTACTAATAAAATCCCCAACTATTTCTGTAGAATTTGATTTGCTACTCAATTGATGTGATCCTGGGAAAGAGAGTTCAAGGTGTGCTTACCCGGAGCTTTTTCTCCAATACACTTCCTACTGAACTGGGAATGGCTTTAGTAGTGTTTCTGCTGAAAGTATTGCCAATGCTTTTGATGTTGAGCTTTTGCTCACTGGCTGTTGTGTGTTCTCATCTGTAGCAATAATGCAGCAACTTTGCTCATTTCCCTCATATTCTCAGAACAATTCTGATTTTGATCCATGCCCACAGAATCATAAAACCATGGACCATAATTTTATGGACATGTTTCTACAAGCACTTGTGATGAAATTACTCCTGGAATATTGCGGTTAGCTAAAATATCACCTTGCTGGAAAGCATTGGCAGACTGAAAGGAAAAGAAAACATCAGAGAACTTGAGAGCCTCACACATAACAAGGGATTAGAAGAACGGCTTTTGAACCAAAAGACAAGTGGTGATTTTGATGAGCACAAACACGAAGTATGGATGTTTATACAGAAACATGGGGAAAATCTCCTTTCCTTTACAGCTGAATCAAGGGATGTAGTTCCCATACATTATTTCCTGATCCAGGCATAACATGGCCAAAAAGATGTATTGTGTAGCTGGGACACAGCCAGATCAGAGGCCCTCACAAGCCAGTGAACTAACTTACTTACTGGCACCGATGTGCCTTTGCCACAGCACCTCCTTGCAGAGCCCCCCCAGAGGAGGAGCAACCAATGTTTGCCAACCATGTGTGGGAACCAGAACCCCCAGCCCAACAACACACGCAGGAAGGTGTTGGGTTAATGGTATGACCTCATTGCAAAGAAAATGCCCAGCCTGGATTTAAGCATAGCCCAGCTGTAAGCAGTGGACTTGTTGTGGGTACATACCTCCCAGCCAGTCACACTGCTGGAGTCGGTTTTCTAATAGTCAAAGGGCAAAATATTAGAGACTATACAATCTGCAGTGGCCCAGCACAGGTCGGGGAGACAGCTGACCTGTGGGATGCTGGAGATCTGCAGAGATCCCCATGGGTCTTGGGCTTCTCTTCCATCTCTGATTTCTGCCCTGCCAGCCTTGGAGTGCATCACTGTTTTTACCCAGAGGGGACAGCTAAATTCCTTCTACAGCAACAATATTTCTTTGTGATGCCAATGCCATGACCTTTATTCATGAAAAACAAAGTACAAATGGGGAAAGCAGGGTGGAACTCTGTCAGAAATGTGATGTAAACAGCAACAAAGACGTGGCTGTGCTCCTCCAAAGCCATTTCCCACCAGGTAAGAATTAGAACAACAGGCATTGCAAACACAGCAGAGATCCTATCTGATATTTTGTTAAACTAATTGCCTATACCTAACAGCAAGATCTAACAAAAATTGCCAAATTGAACTTTTGGTCAGATTACACAACACCAACAACAATAGCTTCCAAAGGATTTATGGAAACAAATTCCCATTCCAGGTATCTGCTGACATTTTAGAAAAGCCAGCCTTTTTTCTAGCATTCGTGAAAGTAACATGAACACTTCAGTAGGAGAAGAGCTCCCATTTTGTTATGGAAACAGTCTCCGCAGTGCCCTTGAAAATTCATCCTGAGGCAAATTTGAAATAATTCATGCTTTTGCTCTTACAAAAATATCTTCATGTTTGGAGCAAACAGCTGTTTTGCTGGTGGAGGACAGCAGAAAAATGACCTGGATTTAAACTTGTGTCTTATTGGGGGAACTGGGAGCTTAGTCTCCCAGTAGGGAAGCGAAATTCAGGCAGCAACAATTGCAAAGCTGCCAAGAGCTCCAGGGTGGCAGGAATTCAGCTAGAGGAGAAACCTGAGTTAAAGCCAGGTGGGCTGGGCATGTGGCAGTGTCCTCTCCTCCGGGTGAAGATGGCACCTCTGCCCTGAGCTCCAGCAGGCCAGTGGATGTGCCTGCATAGATGCCATACCCCTGTCCACATGGCTTCACAGGACCTCCAGAGGAACTGGATGGAAAAGCTCCCAGGGGCCCACCACACCCTCCACTGCATGCCTCTGCGCCATGATTTATGCAGCTCTGTCATCAGGCAATCCCAGGCCCTCACTGCTCTGGATGATGCCTGGTTGCTACAGCCCAGCCTGGCCATGCAGTTCCTCCCGGAGCACCCCTGGCCATGATGGTCCCCCACCAGCACTTGCTACGGGGCAACACGGACCAAGACTGTCTTTGCCAGTACCATGGGCATCCCAAATCCACTTCTTTTTGACTGCTCCACAGGTTGCTGGGATGTGCTTCCCAAGGAAATGTGGGAGTCTGAGTGGCTTTTCACACTTCTCTCCACAAACTTAATGAGCCCAACAGGCAAACTTGCAGGAGTAAAAATAAAACTTGAGGACTTTAGCTGACACAGACAGTAAGAGAAAATTGCTCAGTGCTACAGGCCACCTGTGACCAACCATTCACGAAATATTAACCATTTGTGGCCCATTTAATAATATGCAAGTGATAAGATTGGGTTTGATACAAATCAGAGCTGACTAGCATTGGGAAAACAGATTTAGAGGCACAAATCTGGATTTCTTGTGCTTTGTGCTGAGCCTATTTCATTGGGAATTGAGTAATGCCACGTCCCTGCATGCAGGGCCTGGCTAATGCAGTGGCTGCTCCTGAGTCCTGGGCTGTGCCTGTCAGTCCCCTCATCTCTCCTTAATTCTGGCTGGGGTTATACTGAGGAGAGACTCTGTGAAGGGATGTTGGGCCTTCAAAATGAAGGCTGGGAATGCAACATGTACATGTGTGCATTGTCCAGGCAGGGGGAAGTTGCCAGTGCATGGGATTTGGGGTATTTTTGTCTCCTTAATATTTGTGTTTGCTTGCTGTAGAGCCGTGTAGGTGCTGGGGTGAGGGGGTACTGCCCTGCAGCTCTGTCCCTCGTCACCAGCCCCTGCAGCCACAGGCACCACACCAAAGGCTTAGAAAAGGTCACAGAAGAAATTCTTCTCCCTCCAACTTCTGTTCTTCCTCAGCAGGTTGGTCTTTCAGGAGGTGGGAGGAAGCACCTTGTAAAAATACCATTGACAAGGCTGTCTCTAAACATGTCAGAGAGGCACAGCATTAGCATAGAGAGACAGGCAAGAAAACTCCCTAAAACTTTGCCTTTCCTCATACCACCACCAAATTAGTCATCCTGGCCTCAGGCCAGTCCAGGAGCTCCTTGCCTGGGTAAAATTTCTAAAACCTGTATCAGCCTAGGTTGGGAGATGAGCGTCAGGTATCCCAAAAGAGAAGTGCTGGGATGCCATAGTGAATATTGCTGAATTTATTTTAGGCAGTGGAGATTCTGGCTGAAAGATCATTTGAGAGCATGCCAAGAGCCCAGAAAAGGTAACTGCTTAGAAGGCTCAAGGTCACCCAAGCCTGGGGGCCACCGGCCTCTCCTCAGTGGCACTGCTGCCTTATGGAGCAACGTGCTGCCAGAGAGGTGGAAGCCGAGGCATCCTCCTTGGGCATGCGGGCCATGCTTTAGGTGTTTGTGCCCAGGCTGTGCCAGAGGACGTGCCAGGAGCAGTCAGAGCTGCTGTATGGGGGTAGCACCGCAGATGCTGCTGTGTCACCCAGTGGGGTAAAAGTGATGCTCAGTGCAGGCTCTGCCTCCCTGCCACCAGATGAAAGCAATTTGTTTTGCATTTGGACTGGTCATCTGGAAAACTGAAGCACTGTGTTTTTAAGTTTAGATGATATGTTTGCTTTCCAGTTCTGTTAATTAAAATCATGTAACTGGATGAGCAGTTACTGGATAGCTTGCAGGGTTCATTTGAAATTTCTTATTTTTCCTAGGCACTCATTTGAAGCCCTTTCTCTGCTTTCACCTAGCTAGAAATTCAATCTGTCTGAACTCGTACAAACATGCATTTGGGAATGGTTTTGTTTCTTACAATATTTTCCCTTACTGTTTGCCTACACCTACCAATGTAATTTGTCAGAATAAACTAGGTAATTTAAAATCATTTTTTATACACTCCTCATAACTGTTTCACCATCATTTTGAGACAGAAGGGAGCAGAGGGACCCATAAGCAAATAGAAAGAAATATGAGCGTGTATGAATTCACTCAAACGATCACCCTTCTTCCTCTTCAGTGAGTTTAATCCATCGGCTTTTCTGGATTCATGGCATAAGTTGAGAGGGCTTGATGGCCTCAGTAAGCTCATCACAGTAAATTTTTAGATTTTTTTCTACCATGATGCCCACTGTCACCTGGGATGGGGTCAGGCCAAGCCTGCCCAGTTCGATGGCTAGCTCCAAATGGAAATGGAAGTGGTTCTACACAGCAGCCTCAGACTCTGCTGCCCTTTTATTCCTTTCAGAGTGGGTCTGCTCACAGCTTCCCCATCTCCCATCTCCTATGACTTCGCAGCTTTCATATCACCTTTGTAGCACCTGTTGTAACCATTTTGACTTTGCAGGAGCTGCTTTGCTCAGGAGGCCAAGGAAATCTCTGCAGGCCATGCAGCAGCAGAACACTTTGCTGCAGCATGCTGGGTATGTAATTAGCAGGGAAAGAGGCATATTCAACATGTGCATCATCTCCAAGCACACCTTATGCTACTGGAGTAGGGCTGACAGAGGGCTTAGTCCACTGAGGGAACATCACTTAAACTGCCCAGACTTGAAGCTTTGCTTTCAGGACTGAAAACATGAAGTGTGGACATGTGCAAGGACATGCCAACATAAGCAGCATTTCCTTTGGTTGGCAGCAAAGCTCTGAGTAGCTCAGCAAAGCACATATGTGCTTCTTTCATGCACGAGTGAACATCACCTGAGCTCACCAGTGCCCTTCTAAGTAAATTCCAACTGTTATGCATTTTGTCACATAACGACTCCAGAATTAGATCCAACAAGATAACTTTTCTTTTTTATTTTTTTTTTCATAGCAAGTACATTCAGAGACTTAGCTTTTTGTGGGCTTACATCATAGTTATTAAAACTAACATTTCCCTTTTTTTGGAAAATTGAACTCGTGATAAAGAGGAACTTTATGTGTCAAATTCTGATGCAGAATTTCTGGTATGGTTTTGTAAAATACAGAAATGGAAAAACGCAGGTTCTATGGTAGAAAATTATTTTTCTCTGTGGGTTTTTTTTAACATATTTTTTATGATTGAGCCAGCAAAGAACAATGCCAACATCAAAAAAATCCATTACCTGTTGATCTTGTCACATTTTTGGTGAATTCAGGCATGAACTGCAAGATTTTATAAGAACTGTTATGTAAGAGTTCAGGCAAAAATGATTAAAAAAGATGAGGTAGAATACATCTAGTACTAGGTACTTAGATTAAAAATAAAAGAAAAACAATTGGGAAGTGCAATAACTGGATTTGCTAATGCCACATAAAATAAAAGGATGAGCACATATTTGGATTTTTGCACAGGGCAAGTGCCACAGAATTTTCCCCAGGGAACAATCCTCTATTTGCAAAATGTGGTCAAACAGAACAAACAAATCCTTTTTGTCTTTAATTGTCATGATTCTGTTTAAAAGTTAGAAGACGTCAATTTTAGCGTGTGGAATGCAATTGTGAAAGAAAATGGGTTTCCTGAATTTTCGGTCATTGACTAAAATCCACACACATACTGGTTATTTTAATTTAAGGAAAAAGGATTTGGTTTCTTTATCCTGTTACATAACACTGGATCTATTCTCCCTTGAACACACAAGTATGTTTATCATTAATCTTAAAGGGAAACAGTTGTCCTTCAAAATCCTTTCGGAATTTCTATCTATTTTTTTTTAAAGTTAGATCCCAAATGACTGGATATGAATTGATGATGAAAGCACATTGTTTATTTTTTTAATTGGATTACTTTAAGCTCATTTATGCATAGTTCTTTTACTGTTCTTCCCAACAGCAATAGCAAAGAAAGAAGCATTGCTTTAGAGTGACTTCCAAAATGCAAAACATACGGTTCATACAGCATCCAGCAGGAGACAGAGTACCTGTTATTTCTTTTTTAGCTCACACTTATGAAACTGGCTGGCTTTCAGTTTGGAGACATTCTTTAGTAATACATATATTTTTCATTCTATAGTGCATTCCTTTCAAGGATTTTAAATTGCTCAGGAGCTCTTGAAAATCCCAGTGAAAACCTTTGGATATACGAGAGGTTTTTATTTCCGGGTAGCTGACTTTCAATTAACTTGAGACACTCAACTTTTTTCGAAAGCCAGAGGGACCACTTTGGTTCCAGGCTGTTTGGTTCCTCTGTGCTTGCCTCTCACTTTAGGATCTGCCCCTGTAAAGCAGCAGGCATTTCCAAACTCAGCTGGTGTTCAGAAAGGACAAGTCCAGCCTCTCAGACTTGCTAAGTGCCTCAAGTTAATATAGACTTAGTTTGATGTAAGGAAAGGACCAGTGCAGGCAATCCCATAATGGCTAGGAAGTCTCAAATATAAGCAAAATAGGCCACCCAGAGCATTAAAATGAGAGAATTTAATGCCAATTGGCTACTTTTCAAGAAGACCTGTGGGTTTTAGTTGCCTTTGTGTTTGACTTGTAAACTGGGTGCGGGGCTCCATCACTGACAGGTTCACATAATGGGAAGTGTACCAAAAACACAGGTCATGTTTTGGTTTCCGTTTGATGTTTTATTTGTATATGATTTATATGGATAAACTAAGAAAAATTAACTGTCCAGGCCATAATTTTATCTCAAATAAACACAGACTAAAACTACAGCAACTTAGTGGATTGGGTGGATTAGTGAGATATCCTGGTATGTAACAGCAATAGCAACAATTTATTCCCCAATTTAGTAATGCTTAAAATCTGCAAAATCCAGAGTCACTCCATGATATGCAAATCCCTTACAAAATCTGCCTTCCTTTTTTGAGCTCAGGATCCTCTGCTATAAAGGGGAACCCCGAAGGCTGATGCCATATAGGTCTTATAGGAAATTCCTGTTGAGAGAATCGTTAATGCAAGGGCCTTATTCAGACCATCTTTTCCCCATTTTTGCTTATACAGTCCTTTGCAGACAATGCTATCCATTTGTCTCCTAGCTTTCTGCTGGATTTCATGCCTGGATGAATTTTGCCTTTTTAACTTGAATGTTTGCATGTAAAATCTTCGCAGTTCCTGCAAAACCTCCTCTCTGTCTTTGCCCTATCTTGGTCCTGACTACATGAAACATCATGTTCCCTTTAGCAGCCACACAGTGAAAACAAGCTCTTCTCCCGAAAAATGACGAAATATTACATCTGTTTCAATTTTAAAATGAATGAGAATTTGCTGATGAGCACATTTTAGATCCTGGTGTGCTATCCCTCCCTCCCACTCACCTGGTATAAACCTGACCTAACTCTGCCATACTCTTGTGTTAATATGCATCCATCTGCGAAATCTGGCACTCACATCCCTGCCCCTCGAGACCTCTTTACCCGGGTGCAAATGCAGTGAATCTCTCCTGACTTTCGTGCCATCTCAGTAGATTTCCACACATTGTAGCCAAGCTGGGGATTTGGCCCAGTGTCTTTTTTAAACCCTGTGACCCAGACATGGAGATTAAAAAAGAGTTATGTTATCGGATTAAACAGATACAAGAGGCACTTGCTGTATCAGCACCCAACACCTTAAAACTCCAGAAAGCAGATCAGCGTGGTAATGGCAAAAATAGTCTCTGAGAAAGTGGGAAAATGCAAAGGAAGGTGATGGCTAGCCCATGCCTTTGGGCTGGGGTGCAAAAACCTGCCACTCTGGCTGGTCACCAAAGCAGCCCCAGGGATATGGTATTCTGCTTCCTGTAGCGTTTTAATACTGGATGCACTCGAGGTCTGGTATACAAGTCATCTGAATGACACCTACCTGTAACCAGAGTGATTCTGGACTGTCTTAGTTAAGTTTGGATTAATGTCTCCACAGTGGGGTTTTTAAGGGGTTAGGCTTGCTTGCACTATGAATGGCATCAGCACATGCTGAAGTCAATAAATCCACAGAAGGAAAAATTTGAACAGATTAAAACCAGGCCTATGTGAAAAGGGTAGTAATTTCAGGCACCATTTGTATGCTCAATATTATACACATGCTTATGCTTTGTAATTCGGGCTCTAACTTGTGATCTTGGTTACATAAGAGAGCAGAGGAGCCAAAGACATTAGTGCTGCCATACGCTGCTGCAGCTGAAGGCAGAGTTCCCCCAAATATTCATCAGGCACATTCTCAGAAGTTGTGCTGTCTCATAATGGAGTAGCAGACAGCCATGTGCATATTTGTGACACGAAAGGACTCATGATTATTATTATTCCACTTAGTTCCAGGTACTGTGTACATGCCTCTGACTTCAAAACGGCTTTGGCTGTTGTTTTTTTACCCCAAACACTGGTTTTTTAAAACACAGAGAGCAACCATGTGCTTTGTGTGTCTGACTTTTAATGAGTGAGGAGCAACAGAACAAGAGAAAGTCAGAGACAAAATACAGGCTTTGATTCCCCTAGAGAACTTGAGCAAAATATTCCACTGCTGTCACTGGTACAGCTGTGTTGGCAGGATCCTTCACACAGACGAGGCTCCAGCCGCTACTTACATTTCACCGATGTGACTGCTGGTTCCTAATCTGCATCGAGGCATCCTCACTGCAACCAAACAAGTGGCTGCACCAGTGAGAAACGTTTTGCTTCATTCCCTCGTGTGGCCAGAGCTGCCTGTGTTTGCGTCCCTCGTGGAGCCTCACAAAATGTGAGCTGCTTTCTGAAGGATGCCTGCGAATGGAAGCTGCAGTACACAAGAAAGCTGAATCAGAAGATGTAGGTGGCAGCATGGACTACATCGTTATGAGTTTAAACCAGACTGTTCAGTGGAGATATGTCATCAATTAGCTGCATATATCCTGTACCTCTGTCTCTTTTTCAACTACGAATCTACTCACTTTAGAAATCAGATACTGGAAAATCACAAGGGCACTGGAGTCAGAGCAAATCAGATGTGTAACTGTGGCACGGTGTGTTTGGCATCCTGTATTGCCAGCAAGGACTGTTCAGAAAGGGTGCAGCTTTTGCAAGAACGAGCCGAGGAAATCAGCCTTTTCTGGAGACCTCCCTGGAGGCTGCTGTGATGGAATTTGTTCCCCTAGAAGCCCATGCATAGGCGATGGGTTCCAGAGGTGGGCTCCCAGTGACTGCTGTCCTAGTTTGTGGTGTAGGAAGGGAGCATCTTGTACCCGGGAAAGCCTGGAGAGCAGAGCTGTAGGGAATGTTCACCCTTTTTTGGTCCATCTCTGCTGTTCCCAGTACAAGGTTAGCGCCGCGGGGCTTCTGCAAAACACAGACGGCTGTAAAATCTTTTCACCACTACTCTGCTCCCACAATGCAAAAGGTATTTTGCAGCACAGAGGATCTTACCAAGTCTTCAGCAGGGGTTATATGAAAATTCCTCGCCACTCTGTGTGCTGCTGTACCCTTTCATTAAGAGAGCCAGAGGGGATGCAGGTAGTAGAGCGAGGACGTATTTGAGTCATATACCAGTTCGCCTGCAGGGGAAAAGCACCGGCTTTCGGTTCTGTGAAGCCCAACGCAAGACAAAACGTTGCCCTGCTCATTTTCCCTGCCGATCGTCCCGGCCGTACTTTGTTCTCCAGCTGCGACCGGCATTGCCCGCTGCCGGGGACGGCGCTTTTGGGAGGCGGCAGAGCAGAGCAGGGAGAACCCGGCCCCCACAGGCACCTGCCAGGCCACGCTCTCGTGTTGCCTTCTCCAGCAGCACACGGCTGCCGAGACCAAACGCCCCCGAAGCCTGGCAGGGCGGCACCGGGTCCAGAGTCCGGTTCCCCGGGAAGAAAAGGGACCGCGGAAGAGCAGAGCCGGGGCCCGGGCGAAGGGACGAGCAGCGCCGGTGACAGCGCCGTGGGATGCTTGGACCGCGAGAAGGGCGCTCTTTGTGTGAGGATAAAAAAAATAATGATTTTTTTAAAAAGCACGAAAATAAAAAAGAAATAGTGAGAGGGGAGCAGCGGCTGGGAGCCCTCGCTCCGATGCCTCCCCGCCACGGGACGCGGGCTGGATCCCGTGGGGCAGCCCCGCTCCCTCTGCCCGCGGCAGGGAGGGACCGAGGGACCGAGGGACGGAGGGACGGAGGGAGGGCGGCCCGGGGGGAGGGAGGGCGGCCCGGGGCGGCCCCCCCGACGGCGGCGGCCACTGCCCCGCACCCGCCCGCCCCTCCCCGCCGCCCCGCGGCCGCCTGCCAAGCCCGGGCTCCGCCGCCGTGTCTGCGGCATGGCCCCTCCTCCCCCACACCCCTTCCTTTAGGCTCCCCCCTCCCCAGCAAAGAAGAGGCCGTGCCGGTGTTTTTCCACTCAGCAGGATGGGTGATGCTCAAAGCTCCCTCATTAGACAACAGACACGAGAGGTCAGGAAGAAAGCGCTTATAAATTACCGTTTCCTCCTGCTCGGCGCTGCTAGTCGCGCCGCACCGCTCCGCCGGACGCGCCGCACCGCCGCAGGGGCGCA